>CM067474.1:30393738-30509808 GCA_034552555.1 Semaprochilodus insignis
ATATATATATATATATATATATATATATATATATATATTGTCTCATTCTATATCTCGTCTATATAATATATCGACATATCCTAAAAACTCCAGCTATGCTATAGCTGGCATTCTGGGTCCGGAGTGGGAATGGCATAGATTCCGTTTTACCTATTACAAATCCATCCAAATGATCCAAAGCTGTTATTTTAAGGTAAAATCGCTACATAATGTTGATTTGAAGTTTCAAAACATACCATTCACTCTCCAAAGTAGTCCGAAAACAATGTACAGCATTCCCTTTACATGCATTCCCTTATTCAGCCTACAGCAGTTTAGCCACGCCCCCTCACACCGGAGCGTTTCAGGCTGGATTGCTTTTTGAATAGGCAGCAAATGAGCCAGTCAGAATCAGTATCGTAACACAAACAGCCTGTTTAATCCTGAGGGATGAAGAAAGGGCAGAACATGATCATGAAGAGATAAATTATGACTCTTTTTGGGACATGAAGTCACACAAACATTATAAGCGGACCCCGAGGGAGAAAGACAAAACACTAGAAACATGTAGGATGTGGGCCCTTTGAACCCTCACGAACACTCTTCTCTCACAAACCAAAGCCCAGACAAAGGCTGTGACTCATACTGACCAGGCGCAATGTTTCACACAGGGCTCAGGAGGCCTTGTGAGGAACTCAGTGGGTTTCATGCTTTTGCTGACCGCCCCGAGGATTAGATTAGATTACGTCTAATCGTTCAGCATCCGTGTATGTGTTGGCCCTAACCTGTTAGGACTTTTTTAGCCCGTCTTTATGCTCCCGGTTTCCCCTCGGGCGTGCTGGGTGTTTGCTTTTGGGAGGGGGGAGCTGGTGGTCAGGAGGTGGGGTACAGCAAGCATGCACTGTGCAGACCTTCTCAAAGGCCGTCCTTGTTGTCTCTCAAACTTGCTCGATGTCAGTAAAGCCGAGCCACAGTTACCCAGTCACACTTAACCCTGTCCGGTATATGTGCAATGTGGTCACTCATCATGGTCTTCTATAGGCTGGAAACCTGGACTGGACATGTGCACTGCTCCCTAGTTCTCATGCAGGAATAGGGATCTTTCTGCTACCATGTATGTCTTGGTTCCACAAGGACCATTCACATCTTGGGGATGGAATCTGAGTTTTGAATGTGCGAGGCAGTGTGTGCATACCCGTGGCCGAATGTGGTTACATGGCGCCACTCTCAGGGTTTGCGGTGGAACTGCTGGACAATATTTGGTGAGGGCAGAATTAAGGGTCCGATTACCAGTTTACTGACAAGTGAGGTCCAGAAGTGAGAGCAGGTTCTTTCTTTACCATTAACTTTAAATAGACATATTAAAGCAAATACGGGTTCTTATGGCTAGAACCTGCCTTTATGGAGCAAATAAGCGGCAGGTCCCATAATCTTTTTCCCAATTTCTTAAAATAAGCAAAATGATCTGTTAATATAGTGAGAACATTTGGATAACAAAAATTACTTAGTAAATAAAAAAATGTCTGAAAATGAAAAAAAGAAAAAGAAAAATGACTTTAAAATAAGCTTGCAACAATCTCAAAGTGAGAATTTTAAGATATATGAAGTAGATATATTACCAAATATCATTTTTTTGCAGCTTTGGTAGCTATTTGAACTTAAATAATAATCTTATATTAATAGAGAGTAATAGATTTTAGACATTTATGATCTGTTTAAACCCAAATCATTAATAGAGTAATATCCTGAATACACTGCAAAAAATGATATCTCGGAAAGTAAAATTGTCTCATATCTAGTTAATATAGTCAAATTTTCATTAGTGCCATATTTTTCCTTATTTTCAGATTTTTTAAAAAATGTTTTATGTCATTTTAGTAAGCCAAATTTTCTTAGTATATTGGCAGATAATTTTGCTTATTTCAGGAAATTAGCTTGAAACAGGCAAAATTATGTGCCAATATAGCGAGAAGATTTGGCTTACAAAAATCAGTTAAAACAGGCACAAATTGTGTGGAAATAAGTAAAATAATCTTAAAATAATCTTAAAATAGGATAATTTTGCTTGTAAAGATAATTTGGCCTGTTTCTAGCAAATTTCTTAAAATAAGCAAAACGATCTGCCAGCATAGTGAGAAAATGTGGCTTACTAAAATACTGGAAACAGTAATTAGAAAGTAATTAGAAAGAAGTAACAAACAACTGGAAAAAAGTTGAATAGTCTTATAATTTGCTTTAAGATTTTTTAAAGATAAATATAAATATAAGATCAACTTAAAACTTAAATATCAACTAAATATAAGATAATTGTACTTGCAGATATATAATTTTTTGCGATCCAAACCTTACAGAATACTTTGGCAGTGACACTTTTAGCTAATTTTGAGCAGAACACATAGAAAACCCTAGTCAGTACATCACTGCTGCAAAAACATATGCTGCAAAACAATTTATTTTGGTGAGAAAAAATTATCTTATATCTAGTTACAATGTCCTATATTTCTAGCAACAAGCTGGTAAACGAGTAAAAAAATGTCTGAAAATTCAAAAATTAACAGTAAAAAAAGGTTAAATAAAGATACATTTAAATTAACTTTTATTACCAAGATATCATTTTTTGAAGTGTTGCAAATTGAAAGATTAATTTTAATAAAATTAGCATAATTAAGTTATAGGCTCACTCAAAGCAAAACAATTTTAGTTTTGATTTAAGTCCAAAATTTGATTTAAGTCCAAAATTAGTTAAAAGTCTGCAGTGTGTTTGCAGCTCTGACTTTGTGCCAGGCAAAAAGTGCAAATGTTTAGTGTAAAATCTGTGAAAGTTAGAATTTAAATGTTGTTTATTTGGGCAGTAGGTGGCCATTTGCTTAGAAATGAACTAATACAAGAAGTGTAGTGACTTTATGTATGTCAGTGTGTTCACTGAACTATTTTCCAACTTCTCCTGAAGAACAACTAGTAATATAGTCGTATATTTCTAGTCGTAAACTTTAAACTTTACTTTTGACTGTATTTATGTTTATTTGAACCCATTCCAATTACTTGTGGGGGTTTAACTAGTAAAAACAATCCTGCCACACACCAATAGCGTGCTTAGGACCTACGACTTTTCCAAAGGACTGTATATGCAATTAACATATGTGAGAAGGACTTGTTGGATACAGGCCAAACACTGGTCATTCAGATGTTGGGGTGGTTGGGCTGATGGCTGAGTAACGCCCCTCCCTATTCACACCTCTCTAGCAGTCGTTTTGAGGTGTGAATACGTCCCTGGGGTTGTACTCGCTTGTTGAGACAGTCAGACTTTTCACATGTGTAAGGGTCCTGGGTGTCTAAGGCGTGTCAAAGCATTCCATGCTGATCTGCCAAAGCTGCAACAAAGCTGCCCCATTATTAACGTAAACAACACATCCATTTCAACATGAAACTGACCTGTCAGGCAGAAATGTGTATATGAATAATCCAGAGCACGTTGTTGTACATAAAGGGCATAATTAAACTCATTTAGGCTTTACAGGCGTCCATGTAAATAAGGTCACGGTGTCAGCACCGCATGGGATTCTGGCTCCAGCTCTTATTTTGGGATGAAACTTCCTTACCTCCTAGTCACTGCAAATGTTTATGTTGTATGTATATTTCATTAATCTATGTATGTGTAGCTACAGGGAGCAGTAGCAATCAAGTCCAGTAGAGTGTGACATTGCCTTACCTCTAGAGAACCAGAGATATGGACCCCAGAATTTCACAAATGACAATCACAAATCAGGTTTTACTGTAGTCTTCGGGATACCTTACCTTCCTTTTCCCCACAGATAGAGATCGGCACTTTGCCCCCAGATGAGGACAATGACCAATCGCCAGCTGCTTCACTGGAGGAGGAGGAAGAAGAAGAACGTGAGCGGGAAAAAGAAAGACAGGACAAGAAGAAATTGCCCATTAAGCCCCAGCTTATCCCATCAGGCTCTGGGGAGCCAGGGGTTTTGATGGGACCTGACACACAGGGAGGTCTGTACCACACGCCCAAACTTTCTTAAGCTATTCCTCAGCATTACTGTTAGCCTCCTAGCACTCACCAAAACATAATGGCATTATTCCATTTAACTGGCAATCTGATTGGTTAAATGTGTTTTATTCATCCTGTAACTGCTTTTTTACATGCATCGCTTCCATCATCTCTAACTGTCTACATTGAATCATTGTCCATGCTGTTCTAATCAGTCTCTTAACACCTAATCTTGTCTCTAACAAGAGGAGGAGCTTCGTCTGACACCCATTGACATCCTTCATATCTCTGGAGACCCTTTGGGTTCTGGGGACAGCTCTGGAGGTTCTGGAGCATCAGAGGCTTCTGGGGCAACTCTCAGTTCTGGAGTATCTGGTTCTGGGGAATCTCTTGGTTCTGGAGGCTCTGGGGACTTAAGTGCAGGAGGCTCTGCAGATGTTGGCTCTGGTGCCTCTGGGGACATTGTTTCGGAAAGCTTCGGGGACACTGGTTCTGGACTTCTTGGAGACCTTGTTTCTGGAGACTCTGGGGACTTTATTTCTGGAGTCTCTGGGNTAAGTGCAGGAGGCTCTGCAGATGTTGGCTCTGGTGCCTCTGGGGACATTGTTTCGGAAAGCTTCGGGGACACTGGTTCTGGACTTCTTGGAGACCTTGTTTCTGGAGACTCTGGGGACTTTATTTCTGGAGTCTCTGGGGACTTTGTTTCTGGAGCCTCTGGGGACTTTGTTTCTGGAGCCTCTGGGGACTTTGTTTCTGGAGCCCCTGGGGACTTTGTGTCTGGGGTCTCTGGAGACTTTGTTTCCGGAATCTCTGGGGACTTAACTTCCGGAGTCTCTGGAGACCTTGTTTCTGGAATCTCTGGGGACTTTGTTTCTGGTATCTCTGGGGACTTCATTCCTGAAGTCTCCGGGGACTTTGTTCCTGAAGTCTCTGGGGACTTAATTTCTGGAGTCTCTGGTGACTTTGTGTCTACAATCTCTGGGGACCTTGGTTCTGGGCCCTCCGGGGGTTCTGGGTTAGTGATAACACTCATCCCTGACACAGGTCAGTACTAATGATTTTAGTGGGATCTGTAGTGTGTATGTCTAAAATTACAATATGGTACATTTCACTTAGGGTTAAGTGGTTTTGTCTGCTTTGGGGACAGTTACTGGCGCATAGAGGTGGCGTTTTTTTTCTGGGCATTTGAATTAATAATTTTAGCATGAATGAGATCTAACTGGTAATCATTTACAGTTGCTGTCATGATCTTGACATGATTGTGATGTTGAGGGGGAAGAGCTAATTCTCTTTTACTGCATCACCTTGTCTTTAACAAGGGGAACAGATACCCCTGACAACCACCATCATCTCTGAAGAAGTCATTGGGGTTTCTGGGGAGTCTGGGGCTCCTGAGGTATCTGGTCTTCCTGAAGTGTCTGGTCTTCCTGAGGTGTCTGGTTTACCTGAAGTGTCTGGGATTCCTGAGGTGTCTGGTTTACCTGAAGTGTCTGGGATTCCTGAGGTGTCTGGGATACCTGAAGTGTCTGGTTTACCTGAGGTGTCTGGTTTACCTGAGGAGTCTGGTTTGCCTGAGGAATCTGGTTTACCCGAGGAGTCTGGGATTCCTGAGGAGTCTGGGACTCCTGTGGAGCCTGTGACTCCTGTGGAGCCTGTGATTCCTGTGGAGCCTGTGACTCCTGCAGAGCCTGTGACTCCTGCAGAGCCTGTGACTCCTGAGGAACCCGAGGAACCAGTGGTAACAATAATCCCTGACCTAGGAGAAGGTCAGTACTTTGACTGTCAAGCAGAGCAATATTTATAACTTGGTAGTATAATGACAGCCTGACATAGAGCCGCAGAATTGGTTTTTAGCCTAAACTTGTATACCTTGGGTCATTCTATCTATCCATGTTAATTCTATATGATTTCATTAATGCTAACACATTTACTGTTTAGTATATCAAATGATATATGATGTTCTTCCTATCTCTCAAAACCATGTACTTCATTTAACTGGCTGATTTTGGTTAAATGTCTGTTGATTTGCATTCAACTCAACATCACCACTACTCACTTACCTGATCTCTTTGTCCAACCATGTGCTAATCCCTCTCCTAACACCCTAATGTTGTGTCTAACAAGAGGAGGAGCTGCTTCCCACCACCCAGACCACCCCCCAGGAGGGGACTGGGGAAATAATAGAGTCAGGGGAGTCGGGGCTACCTGACACTGATCTTGACCTTGACATTGAAACTGACACAGAAGGTCAGTACCCTGTCAATCTATTTTGTTGTTATGAACTCCTGACATAAAATACAAAGTATATTTATCCAGATGAGATAAGACATAGGCTAACCAGATTTAGGCTATTATGGTACAGTTCACACAATGGCTGGTGTTTGTTCATAGTTACTGTTGAAAATAAAATGTCTTGTCTTGGTGCAATATCCTGCAAGCTCACAAAAGTCAAGTGACTGAGGTGCCAAGGGAGTTCCTGAGAATTAGCACTTTCAATTAAACCGGAATTAGCACTTTCCCACCTTCCCATGCTGCCCTTCCCAATGAAAATGCTCCATTTGTAGTCCTAAGATATATCCAACAGACACTTGGATATGATTCTGTACCAGGCGCCCATCCCCGGGCTCCAATGAGAGCCGCAAGAGGCGCAGAGAGAGCAGTGACCTTATGTGCAGACAGTCATGAGAGACAGAAGGCGGAGGCTGTTCTCATGCCAGTCGCTGCTGTTGACGTCTTCCCCCCATCTTTGTCGGCTGTTGTTTGTTGCCTGGGGTTGGGTGCCTGGCACAGATTCAGTCCATCATTGCTCTGTACCCGAACGGCTGTTGGGATCTTGCAGGATGCTGCAGAATAACAGAGATGAGACTACATTTTCTAAAGTGAAACTTCCCTTTAAAACTGTTGAGATCTTTTGTGCATATGTTTGGAGCTTTTTCAATCCCAGTTTGACAAGGCCACATAGTAAACTGAGTTGCCAGTTTATTAGGAACACCTAGGTATACCTTCACACAAACTGTGTATTCCACAAAGGTATACAGTGTGTTATATAAATCAGGCAGTTTGTAACATCGATTAGTGGTCGGTAAGCATTAAAATGGCCAAACAAGTGATTGTTAACATCATTAACATCTACCAAAAGACTGTGATCCTGGGCTACTGTGGCAGATATTTCAAGAGTGATCCTGTGGACATCCAAAGTCAAAACACGTGCACAGAATGTCATCATAGAATGAGTTACATCAGAATTCAGACTTCTGTCTGGATGTGGCACAACAGCTGAGCAGCATGCCAAGTGTCCATGTTGTTAAGAAAGAACACCAATGTGCATCTCCATTGAGCAAAGAAGCATCAAAAATGACTCTGTGGAACCGTCTACTATACAAGCCAATGGCCTTCATGCCAATGCTTCATTCATGCTTAGACAGACAATTTCAGCATGATGGTCTGTGCCAGACCATTGGTTGATTCCAGGAACTCTTGAGTTTTAATCATTTCAGTGGGTTGCAGAGTCCCTGAAACTCAACCCTATCTAGCCTCTTTAGAATGAGGTGGAACAGGCAACACCATACAGCCATTCAAAACTGTTCAGAGTCTTATATAGCTTTAAATCAGCACAGAACAACATATCCTGCGTCTTGTAGAATCCATGTCTCTCGCACCATCATGCAACTGGCCCATAAAAGAACATTCATGGAACTATTTTTTTCCCTTTTGAATTGGTCTTTAAGAATTAGATAAATGTTATAATATCAACGACAGCATTACCAAAACAAAACATTTCTATTTTAGGAAGGTTAGTCACATAACATTAGCCAACCTCTTAGCTTGCTAACTGATGTACTGTAAAATTAGAAGGCTAATAGTACCAATTACTACCACAAATGGTCTAATTATGGAAATCTACAACTGATAACTAATTTGTGTGTTACTGACTAGATGCTACAGAGTGCTCGTTTAGGGAGTTACAATTTACATTACAGGTAATGTCAGTGTTCTCAATCCGGATACCTGATTAGCCCCCAACCTCAAATTCAGTTTAGGTCTTGTTCAGATTGGCAGCCCAAACCTAATTTCTGGCATATTCAGATTGTATCCAGGCTGATTTTGATAGTCTGTACAGCTACAGAAATTTTAATTTTAGCAAATCCAAGCCACATTTGGAACTAATCTGACATGCAATTCCAATCCGATTTTACAGAAGGGCAACGCAACAAACAACAACAACGTTAATTTGCTACATACTTACTGACTACATCTTTACCACAGCAACCAATGTAAACAGGTTAGTGATGTCTGAACACAGAAATTCGATCTGATCACTTGCGAATAGCAGTGCAGACAGTCGTCTCACAAGACCTGATTTGAGAAACAAATCTGAATTGCCTGCAGTCTGAACATAGTCATTATGGTACAGTAATAACCCAGAAATAGTAAGGTGGCCTTACTCTGGTAACCTGATACCAGGTTCTACCCATCGAGTGCCAAACCGGGCATTCTTACATCATTAGTACAGCGTAAGCCTCAACCATGGACATCCATCCCAAAGCATCTTCAAGATGCATCATCATAAGGAGGATTTCCTGGTCCTTAAACTTCTAAAGGCCACTATGATATAATATAAACTATTGAAACACCACTGCAGGATGTAAGCATACAGGTTTACAACAACGTAGTTATACGTAGTTATAAGTAGTATTTTGACTGGAATGCTGCTTTTATACTCCTGTTATTAATAATAATAGTATTTGATATGAAAGGTCATTTCCCTCCAGCACTAGACAGAACTGTGGCCTGGGATCTTTCAAACCTAGAGATCAAAATTAGTTGTATTTTGGCACATAGTGGAGTTATGGAATTGTGAAGTGATGTGGGGCACATGCCTGAAAATACTCCTCCTTCCAATCCAGCAACCTATTATTGCTGTCCAATGAAAAGCAGCTGTTCTTTCCACTGTGTGGAAATTTCATGATGAATGGACCAACAGAAATGGCCCAAAACTACTTGGAAAGACGTCTGGTTCCATTGACCTACATTAAAACTAAATGCGGTTTTTGGCCTTTCCTGTAAAGTTGCCATTTTTGGGGATACTTGTTTTTCTTTGAACAGTGACGATATTCACATACAGTTCTGCCAAAGTAGCCTCGACCCGTTACCAGATGGGTGTACAGTAAACTGGCAACTCAGTGTATGTAGACATTAGCATCTACTGTTTCTCTTAATGATCGTTGTGAACGTATTTATGCAGAGTCCTGAGTGCTGTGTCTTTAGAATTGATTGTTGTAGGTTGCAGGGACCTTGAACCGATGAGAAGGTGAAATCTGCTAGCACTTGAAGCGAACACTCCTTCAAGCTGTTTGCCAGATTCCTTCTTCCGTGTGTTGTGACGCATGCTTGTGTGTCTTGTGCATGTCATTTGCTTTGCCGGTAAGGTATGCCCACCTGTCTGCTCTGCACCTGCCTGGGAGGATCTGTGTACTGCGACGACGTGAAGCTGGTGCACGTGCCTCCTCTCCCCAAAGATACCACTCACTTCTATGCCCGCTACAACAAGATCGCCAAGATCAATAAATCGGACTTCGCCAACATGAGTAGGTGTTCTCCAATATATGTGCCAATTGAAAGGTAGCACCAAAACAAGAAATAAATTGTACTTAGTTAGGCATTGAGCTAAATGTCATTTTTACTCTCCATCATAAAGACAAACTGAAGAGGATCGACCTGACCAGCAATGCCATCTCCAAGATCGATGATGGTGCGCTCTTTGGCCTGCCCGCATTGGAAGAGCTGATAATCAGGGAAAACAAGGTGGCGCAACTCCCGGCTCTGCCACCCACCATGACCCTCGTGGATGCCAGCCACAACAAACTTGGCAGCACTGGCATCCAGAACGAAGCCTTCAAGGTGAGGGGACTAGTTTGCATGGGTGGACCCTTTGGGACATATAGGATAGTCCTCTAGTTCTCTGTTATAGGCTTGGTTTAGAGGTGAGTTTTCCCCCAGTCAGATATACTGAATAAGCCTTACTGTGTAGCCACTGCCAGGGGCTTTAAGGACATTCAGACCCACAATCATTTACAGAACTGTAACCTTAGGTCAATACTGGGTTCTTTAGAGGCACCATCTAGTTGACAAACCTTAGGATTCCCATGTTGGGATTGTTTTAAGATCATTTAGTATTATTTATCTTACTACCGGATACTGTTACTTGTTTTAAGTAATTATAAAAAGCCAAATATTCTCACTTTATTGGCAGAAAATTGTACTTTTTTAAAGACAATTGTTTTAAACAAACCAACTTAACCTCACCGGACAAAAAAAAAAAAAAATCATACCGAATAGTGTGTAATACCTCCACGAGCAGCAATAACAGCTGTGATTGGATTGGGCATGTACTAGACAAGTTTCTGGATGTAGGCCACATCAATGTTCAGACACTCTTACATCAAAGAATTGTACAGTAGGGCCAGATTTGGTAGATGCCTTCCCTGGCACAATTCCCTGTAGACTGGGATTTTAGCCACTGCTGGTAGACCCATATGACCGTACGCTTCCATACACCTGGAGATTCAGCTACTTCCTTCACACTATGGTCTTTGGCACGCCCAAATGCAGTCACTCCTTTTAGCCAATCATTAACATCTGCTTTGGAGCCATTTTCCACACATGGAACGAGACATTCACTGCACTGTAGCACCTCTTCTCAATCTATGGATCCCGTCACTCACACCCCGCAGGTATTTATAACCCCATCATCCTCGTGCAGCGCCATCTGCAGGAGCCTGAAGTTGCTAACACTTTAAACACGCAAGGTGACTCATTTTCTGTCTGGTGAGCTTGTAGTGAGAAAATTTGGCTTTCTAAAATCACTTAAAACAGGTATCAAAATGTCTGGAATTTAGTATTTTAGGAGATACCAACTAAATATCAGATACTTTCACTTGCCAGGATTACTTTTTTTGCTGTGAGCGTGGGATCCCTCAAACAGAATCCACAGTTTTATATAGTTTTTAACACAAATAAAACATACAACCATATATCACTGAAGTGATGCCATCTTTTCATAGTTGGTGCCATGATTTGATGGTCATACACTCATCATCAAAAGAACAGCTGCACCCAGAAGGAAGTGTGGGATTGCAGTGCTATTGCGAAGGAGGATAAAGGTTACCAGGAACAATAAATGATGATAAATTTAGACTGATATGGGAAATATTTACTGAGCTACACATACAGAAGTAGTGGCTCTCAGTATGGCGTCGGGCCGCCATGTTTGCTAACGCAACATGCCAGACGTCTCAGCATGGAGTTGTAGAGGTTCCTAATGGTGTCCTGTGATAATCCATCCCATGCAGCTTGAATATTCTCACACAGTTCCTGCAGACTGTGCGGTAGGGGTGGAGGTGGAGTGACACCAGGCCTTCTGGACGTGTGACGTGTGACAACAAACTGTTCATCTTGGCGCTGACCACGATGCCTCCACACACGGATTCGTTGGCCGTCTCCACCAAGACAAAAGTGGGACTCGTCACTGAAGATGACCCGCTGCCATTCTGAGTCACTCCATGACAGTCTGGCACGACACCATTGCAGTCTTTGGCGATGCTGATGTGGTGTTAAGGGCAGTTGTTGTAATGGTTTGGGTGCATGTAGTTCTGTGATGGAGGGCATCACTGCTCGCTGAATGTCTGCAGTCGTGGCTGTTGGGTCAGTCAGGTACAGCGATAAGGACCGCCCTTGCTTCCGTCACATGCGCATCTGAGTGTGAAACTTGAATCATTCGCATGTCTCACAGTGTCAAACCTACCTCATTCCATCGGTTGATTCCTTCTGGGTGCAGCTATTTGTGCAACTACTCTTTTGGTGATGAGTGTAACAAAACATATTCTTCACCCATCAGTCCATATAGTTCATACTACAGAAACCCAACCGCAAAAACAGCCTATTTTTGCTTTTCCATAATCTGCACTTTTACACACCTCCAACTTGTGATCTATTTTGCCATGCATTTGCTGAAAATAGATATTTGTTTATATGGAGCGTATATCATTTTATACAGTCTACAATGTATATGGGTTTTTTCCATCGAGAAACTGTCAATATTAAAAGTCCTTTACTGTGGACTCTGTGAGCTGTGAACTGTTGCTTAGGCAGTAGAAGACGAGAAGTGCATGGATGGAATGGTCTGTCTGTAATGCCTGCGTTTCTGTGTTTCAGGACACGACTGGGCTGCTGTACCTCTACTTGACCGACAACAACATTGACTACATCCCTGCCCCTCTGCCGGACAGTCTGCGCTCTCTGCACCTACAGGTACCTGTACTCCCACCTCACTGCTGCCACCTAGTGGACATTCACAGCATGTGCTTTTTTTCTCTTTCTCACTACAGGGCTCTCATTTCAGTCCTCAGTCCCCTCACCATTCACACTCAGAATTCCAGTGCGATTCTGAATACATTAAGACCCCTGTCCAGACATTCCAGCCTTTATATCTAATAACTGCAGAGGGGTTCATTAACGATTAATTCTGCTGGATACCACACCACTGACCATACAGGAGTACCCTGTAGTTGTACAGTTACAGACTGTAGTCCATCTGTTTCTCTGTATACTTTATTACCCTGTTCTTCAAAGGTCAGGACCCCCACAGGACCACCACAGGACCCCCACATCTATGTGTAAGCATGTAACAAGTCCTGCACACTCAACGCTACAAGCCAAAAACAAGAAAGTTTCTTAAGTTTTGCAAAAGCTCAGTTTTCAGAGACCTAAGATGCTGTTGACGTGTGGACAAAAGACCAAAACGTATAGGAAAAGCTACGTTTTAAACACAACCCGTGTACGCGTGGACAAGGCTTTACAAACATGTACAAATACAAAGTAGCATGCTTTTCTATATTTTGAAATGTAGCTCTACTGGTACTTTTTGCCTCAGTTCTGATCAGATGTCTGAAATAATAAATCATTTCTTGAATATTTTGCAATATTTCTGCCATATCATCCACCTCTAGTCTTAAAGGCACAGTAGCAAGAAGTAGGAGAAAAGAAGTACACTGAAGTAACTTAATTTAAGTATACTTAGTATACTTTCTTGAATTAATGTACTGAAGGTGTGCTATTTTCATATACTAACTGTATTTAGTATGCTAAAATTAATCATTAGCATCACTTTGAGACACCTCTTAGTTTAATTTACGTATTAAAGTACATATTAAAGTACATTTCTAGTTCATTAAAATATACTGGTTCTTTTTGCCTCTGTTCCCACTGATCAGAAGTCTACAACAAATATTGTGAGATATAATTTCTTGAAGTATCGCAATATTTCTTCCATATCATCCACCTCTAGTCTTAAAGGCACAGTAGCAAAAACAGCCTGTTTACTCAGGAGAAAAAAATACACTGAAGTAGACTTAGTTTAAGTATACTTAGTATACTTCCTTGAACTCATGATTAATGTACTGAAAGTGTGTTATATTCATATACTGTACTGTATGCTAACTATATATCATTCGTGTTATTAAATATATACTTCAATAGAACTAACTGTACTGAACTGTTACTGTACTATTTTGAGATACCACTAAGATTAATTTAGAGATATTTAAGTACATATTAAAGTACATTTCTAATACATTAAAACATGATACTAGAACAGATTTAAAATCATAACCTAACCTATATAACACGTAAATGATGCTTTACTCATCTAACTGGGTGGAATGGATGACATGCGGTTAGCCCGTAGGCGAGTCACGATGTCACATGACCTTGTTCAACCAATGAAATGCAAAGTATGTCTTTTGACACCGACGTGAGCCAATGGCACACATAACATTGTTGGCGAGTGAACATTTTAAATAGTTCATCCCAAAAAGAGGACTAACAGACGTCCGTCCAGGTATTGCGCCGGACGGAGGACTGGGAGTTGAAAAACCGGACTGTCCGGCCTAAAACCGGACGTGTGGCTACCTTATTTATGACTGTTCCTAGTACACTGAAGTCACACCAATGCGACACGCCAGCTCATGAGGTATCTCTCTGTTGATAATGTTTCCCCTGCAGAACAACAACATCCAGATGATACAGGAGGACACTTTCTGCCATCTGAACGACTTGAACTACATTCGCAGCGCGCTGGAGGACGTTCGCCTGGACGGCAATCCTGTCAACCTCAGCAGAACCCCGCAGGCTTACGTGTGTTTGCCGCGCATCCCTGTGGGCGCCCTAATTTAAACACACATACACACACTACACAACACACAGACACACATACACACACACACAGATACACACCAAAACCTCTGTGAGAGTTTCCAACCTGTTTTTGGAGTAAACACTTGTACATGAATGGCTGTCCAATATTCCACTTTCCAGCTGCTCGTTCCTCCCGGTCGTGACGTTTGTCCGGATTCCTTTTTTCGTCTTGGTTTTTGTTTGTAGCCCACACGTGCATATGTGCAATAAACCTACACCTACTGATGTGTGGGGAAACCTTTGGATGCAGTCGCCAACATTCCTAATAATTCATTCCATTCATTAGAATTTGGATTAGCCAAAAAAGACAGTCGCATGGAACGCGTCTTGCACAAAAACAAATGCGTTTCGGATCACATAAGAGACGGCAAACCGAACAAGCAATCTTCCACTCGGCACTGGCCATGACAAATGACGTTTAAATATGTTTGTTTTTGTAAAGAAAAAAAAATATTAATAAATAAATAATGATATATTGTTAATATTCCTAATATTCATATCATTCTAACACTTTGTTGTTTTGGGAAACTCGCATAGCTCATCGTCGGCTGAAGCTGGCGCTCGATGAATCTGAAAGGTTAAATTGATTGATGCAATAAAAAGAAGCATTCTAACACGAACATGCTGTTGTAAAGTCTGTATTGTAATATAAAAAAAATATATATATTCTGAAAACTTTTGTATGTGAACTGCAATATTTGGTTTAGAACAATTCAACAAGTGTTTGTTTGTTTGTTTTTGACTACAGCCTTCAAACGAACAAAACTATTGTACTGTGTGGGGCAATGGGGACGGTTTGGGGGGAGGCTATCATTACTAGCCTGGTCATGTGTGCTTTGTATGGAAATACCACAATTGAATAAAGTTGTCTTCATGACCGCTCCAACAGAGGTGGCTTAACGTTTTCATTGACGGCTCCAACCGGGCTGCCAATCTCTCAGACCATGAATCTTTGGGGTGTTCGATATCGTCGCTGTGCAAAGGGAAAACAAGTATCTCCAAAATGGCAACTTTACAGGAGAGGGCAAAAACCTACATTAATTCTAAGGTAAGTCAATGGAACTACACGTCTTTCCAAGCAATTCCGGGTCATTTCTGTTGGTCCATTTGTCATGAAAGTTTCACAGAACGTAAACGGCAGGTCATGTGATCAATTGATGCATAAAAGTAAAAAATCGGCAAAAATGGAGATACATGTTTTTCATTGGACAGCAACGATATGCTCCACCCTTTTTGATGGTTGTACCGAGAACACGTCTGCAAACACAGCATAGCTGATCACATTAGCAGCTTAACACAGAAAGACACCACTGCTAACACCACCAAGCAAGTTGTGTTTTCCATTTAGGCGACGCCAATCATTCTCTGTGTAGAGAGTTTAGGGGATTTGTGTTTGCACACATTTAACCCATCCATGAAGTGAAACCCACATACACACTCTAGGGGGCAGCCCTACCCATGGGGCCCGGGGAGCAGTCGGGGGTTAGGTGCCTTGCTCAAGGGCACTTCAGTTGTTACTGCTGGTTCAGGGAACCGAACCAGCAAACCTCCGGTCACAAGGCTAGTTCCCTAACCTCCAGCCCACGACTGCCGTGTTTAGGTTCCATCAGAGAATCTAAAATGAACGGTTTTGTGCGAATGTCCCTTCTTACTTAAATGACATTTCCACACTCAAATGGTTTTGTTGAATTTCTATGTGAAGAATTAACAGTGGTACAGTGGGTAGCACTCACTGGGTTCGATTCCTGGCTGGGGTGTTCAGGGTCCTTTCTGTGTGAGGTTTTTATGTTCTCCCTGTGTCTGTGTGGGTTTCCTTCGGGTGTTCTGGTTTCCTCCCACAGTCCAAAGACATGCAGTTAGGTGAACTGGAGATGCTAAATTGCCCCCCCTAGGTGTGAGTGTGCATGTTTGTGTGCCTGCCCTGTGATGGACTGGTGGCCTCCCCAGGGGCCTGTTTCCAGCCTTCTACCCATTGAGTGCTGGGATAGACTCCAGCGACTCCAGCAACGCCACCCCAAAAAAACCCAGAAGGACAGCTTATTAGATGAATGAATTAAATTTTCTGCATATTTTAGTGCACAATTTGCATCTCCAGAATGGCCACTTCCAATTAGTTTTGAACTATTTCCAGTGGTCCAATCATCATTAAATTTTGGCACAAGGTAAAGCACGTTTTCAAATTACCCTCATCATCAAAAGAATAGCTGCACCCAGAAGGAAGTGTGGGATTTCACTGCTATTGGGAAGGAAGATAAATGATGATACATTTTGACTGCTATGGACAATATTTATTGAGCTCCACATACAGAAGTAGTGTCTCTCAGTATGGCGTTGGACCACCACATTTGCTAACGCAACACGCCAGATGTTTCGGCATGGAGTTGTACAGGTGCTGGCACTCACAGGATGACTCATGGAGGGCATCACTGCTCACTGAATGTCTGTAATCTTGGCTATGGGTCAGTCAGGTACAGTGGTATGACCTGTCCTTGCTTACATCACATGCATGGTCAAGTGTGAAACTCATCATTAGCATGTCTCACAATGTCAAACCAACCCACCAAGTTTCATTCCTGTCGGTTGATTCCTTCTGGGTGCAGCTACTAGTCCAACTACTCGATGAGTGTATATCAGAAAACAAAACGCAGCAAAAATGGAGATATATGGTTTTGTCCAGTCAGCGATGATTTATTTGCCGAGTAAAAACATAAAATCTAATTTTGCACAAACCATGTCCCCCCACCTCCATCGCCACTGAATATGTAAAATTCAGGAAATAAAAGAGTAATTATACATTAACTTATTCACAAATCAACAAAAAACATGTGACCTGACTGATGGTGGCACAACCTTTGCACACTGCAAGGACGTTATCTACACGTAATAAGAATTCAGTTCTTTTGGACACGTTCACCTTCTAAAAGTTCTCAATCAGTTTCTCGAACAAATCGAGGAATTTCTGTCTCCGCTCTATGGATGCCGTCTCCATTTCTGCTTCTGCCGATTTCTCGCTCTCTTGGGTGAAATCGTTCTGCTCGCCCTCTTGCTCCCCCTCAGTGCCCCCCCGCTGTCTCTCCAGGGCGGCTCGGTTTCTTTCGAGCTTTGCTCTCTCCTTGTCCATCTCGGCACGCTCTTTCTCCAGCTGAGCACGCTCGTGCTCCACTGCTGCTCTGTCCCGCTCCACGGCAGCCTTCTCCCTCTCCAGAGATGCCCTGTCCCGATCCAGTGCCGCCAGCTCCCTCTCTAGTCCTGCCCGCTCCCTGTCTAGCACCATCTTCTCTCGCTCCAGCACCATTCGCTCGCTCTCCAGGGCAGCCCGGTCGCTGTCCAGCAGGGCCCTCTCCTGCTCCATCTCGTCCCGGTCGCTGCCTGCGTCTACCCTGTCCCGCGTTGTCTCCCCTGACAGCCTGGACTCATCTCCTTCTACGAGGAACTCAATCTCACTCTGGTACGAATCACGCCCCCTCTTCCTGGGCCTGTCGGGCCGGAAGTCGCTGTCATCACCAAGCGATGAAGTGGACACCATGTTTTCGCTGTCATTCAGCCGGCCCTCCATGGCATCATCCATGAGGGAAAACCACTGCCAGTTTGTGGGGTTTACTGTGACGCCAGGCGGTGGGTTCTTCATCTCCTGAAAGATGACAGAGACAACTTTAGCTTTCAAAATTCAGCTACATGAATATATACACACTTTATTAGCCACCTTTTACCCTGTACCACAGAGCAGTTGTTATGCGAGTGGTGGATCATTCTCAGCACTGCAGTGACACTGACGTGGCTGTGCTGGTGTGAGTGGATCAGACACAGCAGTGCTGCTGGACACCTCAGTGTCCCTGCTGGACTGAGAATCGTCCACCAACCAAAACTATCTAGCTAACAGCGTCCTGTGAGCAGCGTCCTGTGCCCACTGATGAAGGACTAGAGGATGACCGGCACTGCACTGTGCAGCAGCAGATGAGCTATCGTCTCTGACTGTACATCTACAAGGTGGGCCAGCAAGGTAGGAGTGTCTAATAGAGCGGACAGTAAGTGGACAGAGTGCTTAACACTCCAGCAGCACTGCTGTGTCTGATCCACTCACACCAGCACAACACACACGAACACACCACCACCACGTCAGTGTCACTGCAGCTCTTAGCTCTTGAATGTCAAGCTGTAGCAGTCTGAATCAACAGTCTGAAGGCATCCCCCAAATCTGGACCAACTGACCAATTCTTTAACGCAAAAGTGTCTGAACATTTGGGCGTGTCAAAGGCCATAGTGTGAAGGAAGTAGCTGAATCTGCAGGTGTATGGAAGCGTACGGTCATACAAGCTACCAGCAGTGGCTAAAATCCCAGTCTACAGGGAATTCTCCTTGGAATTGTGCCAGGGAAGACATCCACCAAGTCTGACACAATTCTTTGACGCAAGAGTGTCTGAAGGTTGATGTGACCCACATCCAGAAACTTGTCCAGTCCATGCCAAATCCAATCCCAGCTGTTATTGGTGCTTGTGGAGGTATTAGATGCTATTAGGGGACTCCTTTTTTGTCCGGTGAGCTTATAATAAATGGGGTTTTGTGTTTATGAAGGCTCCTCTCCGATGACGGCTCACCTTGTACTTCTTCTTAAGATTTTCCCATTTCTTTCGCGCCTGACTGGTGGACATCTTCCTCTGGATTCCCATCTCCTTCAGGATGGCCCTGCCACACAGACCACAGAGAGATTACTGTACAGCTCTCCTGCAGTATTTATTCCGTATCTGACTGTGTGCTAGTTAGTGGATTTGTGTGCAGCAGTATGGGAGTGAAATGTGCAGAGCGACTGCTTTACCTCCAAGCAATGATGGAAGTGTTCCTCTTCCCAGTGAAGAGAGCGTCATTAGCAGCACGTAACCTCACAAACTTCACCAATTCAGCCTCAGACACTGTGAAGAGGGAAACAATCCACAACTGTTAATGCTGAAGATTAAAGGGGAACTCCACAGATGTAAACAGTTATTCAGAACATCTTTAATATGCGATGCTCTGTCTAGAGAAACACAGAGCCATTTTATAGCCACCAGTGAACCTACTTGTCTACATGTGTCCACTGGGTTTATATATGTACTGTAGATGATGGTAAAATAGCCATAAACCTGAAATATAATATGTTTTCTGTTTGTGAAACTATTCCTAAAAAACTTTTAAATAGTAACTTTCTGTGTGGGAGCTTTAGAGGTGGACGTCTGGTTCTGATCACCACCACTGTGAACAATTCTGACTAATTAGGACATAGCATAGGATTCGATATATTAATTTGTGGCTCCAATATATAAATTATTGGCATCCATGCATCAATTTGTGGGCCCGATATCGTAAACTGTGGCTTCGGTGTATTAATTTGTGGCCTCCTTATAGTAATTAATGGCATCAATGTATCAATTTGTGGCCCTGATGTAGTAAACTGTGGCCTCAATATATTAATTTGTGGCTCCAATATATTAATTATTGGCATCAATGTATCTATTTGTGGCCCCGATATAGTAAACTGTGGCCTCAATTTTCATTTGTGACCTCCAAATACTAATCAATGGTATTAATGTATCAATTTAGTAAACTGATATAGTAAACTGTGGCCTCAATATATTCATTTGTATCAATTTGTGGCCCCCATATAGTAAATTGTGGCCTCAATATAGTAATTAATGGCCTCATTACATTAATGTGTGATATCAATATAGTAATTCATGACCAGTATATTAATTTGTAGCCTCAATATATTAGTTCATGATTTCAGTATATTAACTTTTGGCCCCAGTATAGTGATCGGTGGCCTTAATGTAATCAATTGAGGCCACAGCATATTAATTTGTGGCCTCAATATAGTAATTCATGGTTTCAGTATATTAAATTGTGGCCCCAATACAGTGATCTGTGGCCTTAATATAATAAATTGTGGCCTCAGTGTATTAATTTGTGGCCTCAATATAGTAATTCACAGCCTCAGCATAGTGATCTGTGGCCTCAGTATATTAATATGTGGCCTCAATATATTAACGTGTGGCCCCTGACATAGTGATCTTAATTAAATAAATTGTAGCCTCAGTATAATAATTTGTGGTCACACCTCTTTAAATAGGCACTAGGTCACTTTAAGGGCTCCGTAGGTCTGATTTACTCCACGCGTGTAAATACTATCAGCTCAGGGCTGCTGGGCGCAGCTACGAGTCTGCTAAACTGCAGCGCGCCATGGAGCTCGTGCCCGAGTCGCCTCTCTAGTCTACTCGCTGGAGCTGCTAGTCAAGATGGCTGCATCCGTTTTCAGGAACGCTGCAGAAAACGGCACAGAAGCCTCGTACTTACGCTTATACGTGAAGTCCGGATTTATCAGGGTGTCGTCGTTATCTTCGGGGGGCGTCTGCACGACATACAGCGCGTGGTCCATGTCGAAAAGTTTCATTTACTTGTGGCGCCAAGTGGACTAGTGTGTACACGAAGGGCACTTCGAAGAAAATGGAGGCGCCTCACTTCCGCCTTTTCGAGTGCGCGTTCAACGCGCTTCGAGCATTAGACACTTAACCTGACTAAAATGAGACAGTTTTTATTTTATAAATTTTAAAATAAAAAAAATTTGAGAGTAACAAAAAACCCGACACTTAGCACACTTTTACATTTTTACGTGATTTTTAAAAATGAATAATAAGGGGACTTCTTTTTCAGAGAAAAGTGCATATAAAATACAGGAACCACATATTTTAATCATAACTGATTATTAAAAAACAAAACACAAATAAATAAATATACTATATTAAGATACACAGACTTACATAGTTCTGAGAGCAATGGAGTTCGTCTAAGTTCTGCATCAATGAAACAAAAAATATATGAAATATGTACAATGAATTGAATAATAATAATAATAATAATTAACAATAATTAAATTATAATTATTATAAATATATACTGTTCAATAATTTCCCTGAAAAAAATGCTCTAGCAGAGCGTTACATACAAAAAAATGAAACGTCCTTCCAAACTGACCATATAACTACATTTTCTGAGGAGAACATTTTGGCTCACTGAAAAAGCAGAGGACCCCAGTGTAAGGATACATTTATAGTTTCAATGGGCAAGAAAGAATCAAAGTACCTTATAAGATTAAAAGACTTAAAGGGGAACTCCAACAATATTTTTCTGGAATTCTACATAATTAAACAGTTAAGATCAAACAAAGCCATTCAGAGCAGTTCTAGGGTGTTCTAGGGAAACTTGCCAAGTCAGAACTGTCAAGCGAGAACTGCTGAGTCAAAACTGTAACAGTCATGGTGATAGGAATCAGACGTCCACCTCTAAAAGCTCCCTCACTCACTCTGTAAATTATTACACATAATTAATATGAATACACTGATACTGTTTTATTATGTATTTTTATCCATCTATTTATGGTGGAGGATTACATGCAGGATGGAGAAAACGTATTATTCAAGATTCAAGCATTTATTGTCATATGCACAGAGAAACAAGCAGTTGCACTGTACAATGAAATTCTTACTCTGCACTAGCTCCCGGACTACAAATACTAAACAATTACAATATAAATACTAAGTACTAAATAAGAAAGAAAAGACTAGAGAGAAGTAAAATATATGTATATAAATTAAGAAAATGTATGAATATATATATGCTATGAATAAATATATGCTATATAAGTCTGAAGGTATAGGAGCAGAACATAGGTACGATATGCAGTATTAGTGCAAATGACAGAACTGTACAATAGCAGCCAAACATAGATTCAAGTATCCTTATTAAGTATACATGTATCATACACACAGTGTACATATGCAGTATAAACAGAATTATTAAAGATTTATGACTATTGTACCATCATCAGCAATACATATAACACTCAGAAGACATGTGTAGGTTCACTGGTGGTTTTGATAGCCAGTAAAATCTCCATATTTATGGTGACCCCTGGTTCCCATCACAACCACCACAGTACAGAAATCAGAGTCTGTACATTTATCCACAAATGACTAAAAAACTATTAAACTATTTTAACATGGTATATGGTGGAAAATATGGTGGAATTCTCCTTTAGCACATGGAATACATTGGCCTGCAGTGCTTATGTGTGGCTAGAGCCTAACAAAAATACACCAAGGCCAGACTTCTCCCTCTTTGAATTGGGAGCAAACTGTAGCCACATTACCGGTTCAAAAACACGTTTGAAATTACTGATAAAATCCGACTAAAATCTCATAAATAATTTGGCTCAAATAATCTAAAAAACTTGTTTTTTCGGGCTGCCCTGCTGAAATAAACAGCATAGACCAGTATGTATTTTATCCTGGGTTATGCTGGTCCAGTGCTGTTTTAGCCAGTAGCATTCAACACAACATACCGTTGATGATTTCTGCCTGGACATGTCTAATGGTGCTGTTTTCGGAAAGACAAAAGAGGGCGGTAGAGAGTTTGGAGCGCGGGAGGAGTTTGCGTCAGGACATCGAAGCAGAAAAACGACGCCTGTGATTGGCTGGCGCCTGAACGTCGTCACTTCTGCTCGGTCCCATAAGAACGCAATGAGTCAGTTTAAACCCACATATACGTTGGAGCTGCGTTAGCTGTCGGAGCGCGGAGTCACCATTACCAGCCTCTTTCCCCCCCTCCTCCGAAAGAAACGAAAAATAATTTAACTATTTTTGTCTTTTACTTCTAGTCAGCTGTTTTTGTTGACATCTTTTTTATTAGTCGTCGCCAAGCGCGCTTTACTTAAGGTGGTATTTTGCTGATATGTGCGTGGAGACCATGGCAGCCCAGGGAAAACAGCAGCGTGTCGGTCGACCGATGTGGTCCAAGTTGAAGAAGAGAAGATTCGTGTATGCGAGCCTTGTGAAAGCAGCAGTTCGCAAATACACGGCGCTGTGGGAGACAAAGAAGCGAAGGACTCACCGCAAGTTTTCGCCTGGGATGTGTGGATGGCGGCCGGGCCTAAATTTAAGCCCGGACGTTGGCCTGCCGGCGGGAGCAATGGCGCCGGGCAACACAACACAGTACCTAATGGAGCTCGCATACAGAGACATAGAGAACGAGATTGACTTCTCCAATCGGAGTAATCTTGCTCCTGGTCGAGAGGAACCTTTCTTTCCTCATAGTGGTTATTCGTCTCTGTATTCCGACGACGAAAGTATGGACTTCCAGCAGCGGGACTTCGAGAACGTGTATTTTCTTCATGAGCTGTGACGAGCTGTGACGAACCTCGCCGAACGAGTTCCGAACAATGAAGTCGGGGAAGCCGAACGCTGAGACTTTGGGGTTTCATGTGTGCGTAAATACTGTAAATCTTTGTTCATTGTAAAACTGAAGGTGGTAGGGGGGTGTTTCCCTCCTCCACCCCGTGGTTTCAATATCTTGTTGTATTTGCGCACTGATTTATAAGGGTTGGCTCTCCTTGTCTCACAGCAGTGCCCAGACCTGTCGCTGCCTACACAGAGCGAGAGCCCTCGTCCAGGCCTGGTCAGACCACGTGGCTATCAGGTAAACCTGTCCATCCCGCAGGTATCCACGGTCAGTCTGAAGGTGTTGGCTTTTGTGAAAGTGCTGTGCATGATCTGTTGTGCCATGCCTTCAGATGCCTGTGTGTCTAAGCGACTTTTACAGGTCTTCTGATCTTCCTCCCTGGCGGCCTTCTGTTGAACGCAGTCTGGAGGAGAAACCAGGCCCCAAGGCTCCGGGCCATCAGACTTGGGGTAAACCTTTCCTGTTATGCTGTGGCAGCTGTACAATGTGCTTCGGTTGGCGTTTAACTGTATTTTGATGATTCAGTGGGGTAAAAACAAGTTTGTATTTGAGATTATTATACGTGATGCTCTTTGTTCACTTTTGCTGAAATAAACCTTTATTTTTTTTAATCTGCTTGTGTTGTCTGTGACTTAAGATTCAGATGGGCTGCGGATTGAAGGTGTACCTATGAATAAATGGGTGTGACTCCATGTAGTGACAAATTCAAAGGCTGTTTTTTTTTTTTTTTTTTTTTTTTTTTTTTAAACCACCATGCTTAGAAAGGAGTAGGCTACACAGCTCTGGTCCCAGAGATCTGGCTTCCAGCACAGTTTGGTAGTTCCACTGCTCAAATGCACCCACTAAACCTGGCAATTAACAGCTGAGTACAATCAGATGTGTCTGGGCAGGTAAATTATCAAACTACTGGACACTGGCCCTCCAGGACTAGAGTTGTGTGCTTCCAGGTTATGATATTAAACTATTTATCTAGTCTGCTTATTTGTGTATTTATTGGGCTACTGTCGTGTCCTGCATCCTTATCCCACTCAAACTTTCAGTTTTATAATTAAACTGGAAGGTTTTGTTTCTGCTCTTCGTAAAGGGGAATTCTGCTCTTCGGTGACTCAGCCATTGAGAACTTCAGCGTGATGTCATGTGATTTGACAGTAGACAAACTGACTCTTATTTTCAGTGGTTGTGATAACTGTGTAATGCAGATAGCCATCTTATTTACTGTTCAAAATGCAAGTGAACCTACAAAAGTCTGACTGATTATAATGGTGCTGTTTTATTTAGGGCCCCTTTTTCAGTGATTGAAATTCAATAGCTGTTTGTGTTTATCTATTAGACAGTCATAAGGTCCTCTATTTTTCTCATCCTCATTCGGGTAAATTGTTAAATGAGTTTGGCCACTGTTACTTTCCCTTTAGAGGCTCAGTTGTAGGCAACTCATCCAGAGTGGTTTGTAGAAAAACTGTCAATTTCTGTTCAGCAGTGCTGACCTAAACCATGAGTACAATGAATAGTAATTCATGGTTGTAAAATGGTCGTAAGGCTGTGAACATTGGGGGTGGGGCTTTGTTTTACAATGGCGGAGCCAGCTTTTAATGCAAATATTTAGTGTGAAACTTCTTGAAACAGCCTTTAGAGGCTTTAAAAGGGAAATGCCACCAGTTTGTCAATTGCTTGAATAATTCGGTCATTTAAATGTAAATGGAGTCCTTCAGAGTGGGTCGGTGTGAAGTGGTTCCGTCTAGAGAAACTTGGGCTCAGATGTCTCTACAGTGGTGGTGATGGGAACCAGGAGTCCCAATTTGTTTTACTATCACTTTCGTTTACAAAGCTACCAGTTAAATTTGTGTTCAAGGTTTAATTTAGAAGGTAAACGGTCAAATCTTAAGTTTCTTTGGGGACAGTTTTGCTTCAACACCCTATATGTACCCTCCCCCATTAAGGATTTATGTTGCGTTTTAGGCTGGAGCTCCATAAAGCAATGTCTTGGACGTCAGGCAGCTCCTATTTAACTTACAACTAGAGCTGTACCCGACTCAGAATTTTGTCAGTCGAATCGGATTTGCCCGTCCTGGCCGACGATTCGACTATTCGTTCATGTTTTTTCTCCATATACCTTAACTAGTAATCAGTAAATCAATTGGCATACGTTTCAGATCTGATGTCCTCCTCATTTAGAAAGTCAGCAGAGTCACAGGAACATATTTTTGAACTAAAAGAGACGTGGCATATGATGAACGATCTGGAGCCTGATTTAATTACAGAATATAGCGTCGGGCAAGCAAGCACGTATTTATGCTAAAAATTAGCGCTTATAGTCTGTCTTTTTAATTTCACTTTTAACAGTGAAAAACTTTCTTCAGTAGGATGACCCTTCGTCTTTCATCTCTCATAAATAATGAACTGCTAAATAAAACCAAATTAGTCAGTATTTAAATTATTTTTAGATGAGAAGTAGAACGGTAGACCTGAAACCGTTTAATTATTATATCACCTGCGCTGAAATAATTATTCCTCGTTTATTGGCAGGCATATTAAGTAACTGTACTTTAAATAAAAATAATCTTAGCTGTAAACGAATAAATAAAACTATCTGTAATTTAGGTTCTAAAATAATGGAATTATAATAAAACAAACGTCTTCGGTCCTTTTTTCCTTCACCGCAAACAGCCATTATGTCTAAAATGAAAGTCAACTCACTGGTTTGAAGCAGTGTTCGATGTCTGACTAAATGACGAGCAGAATTAGCTTGAATTTGTTCGGATTCTCTTCTTCAAAAGCTCCTCCCGACTTTTTCTGAGAAATGTCAGTGCTAACCTGATCGTAACTTCACCCACCTGCGCTTCACCCACCTGTTGTCACATTTGAAATGATGAACAATCTGAATAGCAGCCCAATTTACTTACCAGTAATGTCGGGAGGTTGCATTTAACTTTATTTGGTTTATCTTTTAAAAGTTCAAAATGCCTCCACACTTTAGACTTTCTCTGAGACATCGTTCCACCTGTTTCTCAGCTTCACAGCTTTGGCTTCCTTTAACGGTGAACCGCCAGCGCACGTTGTCAACGTGGATTTAATTTTTAGCAAGCATGCGTCATAGTCCAGTTAGAACTTAAATATATATTTATTATTCCCCTTTTAATAATTATTAAATGTCTTTTTAAATTCTTAAAGTTCTTGTGCAGTTTTGTAAGCTTTTGTCTGTTTTATGAAAAAAACTCGTCACTGTTGTCAGTCGACTTAAAGGTTCTCAGTGGACTTAAAGGGTCTCCAACTGACGATTCGAATCATCGACTTCTAGAGGGCAGCCCTACTTATAACGTTCTTTTGTGAGTGAGCTTTTAGAAGTGGGCGTCTGGGTCCTATGGTGGCTAAGAAGTGCAAAACATTAACGTTTCAGAAAATTAAAATAAAAACAAATCTACAAATGAAATTACATTCAAGAAAACAAAATTACAAAAGTAAAAAATGTACAAGACGTGAAATACTTTTACCAGTACCGAAAGTTTCACAAACTGCAAATTCGAACACACAGGAAGTGCTTGTTGCGGACCCTTGTCAAACTGTTGGCTGTGGTAGAGTGGAAAAGAGACGAACAGGCGACGTCTAAACCACTTGGAGTTGGAAATGTTAACGAAAAGGTGGGCTGTAATGCTAGCTACAGTGGGTAACCAGCTAGCTAGCTTAAAATGGCTGAGAGCTTTTGCAAAACGGTCCACTTTTTACAGCCCAAGTGGTTTAGATGTCGCCTGTTCATCTCTGTTTGCTGTTTAAAAAACAAAAGTGTGCCAGCTGGCTAAAATGCGTGCCGCAAATGGACAAAACTTGCTTTGGCGTCTTGACCATCCCAGACTCCTTACTCTACCCACCCCCAATAGAGTCGAAATGCAAGGAAAGGTGTTTCTGTAAAAAGAACACCCACTTATCTTTCATTGGTCGAAATGTCAGCTTCTCTCATTGGTGGAGACGACTCAATGGCGACACTACGCCAGTATTTGTAGACATTACTCTTGCTGAACTAGTACTGTTTCTAGATATGTAATGTTATCCAATGATCATTCAACATTTAAAAATATGCTCCATTTTATTTCAGACTTGGAAACTTTTTAATCTTTCTTTGTGGTACATTACTCAGCAAAGTGTTGTCTTGTCCTGCAAGTCAATATAGCAAGCCTGTCAATGCTGTAGTCATGAGACACGACACAACAAAATCATGGCAAAATATCATACTGCTATATAAGATTGTAAATGTCATAACATATCTCTGACATTCACATTTAATACATATCTTGTCTGTATGACTTAAGACAGTTATAGCGAAGTGTGGAATCTGTCATCTGTCCTGCAAATGACATTAAGCATGTTGATACTCTTAACAGTGTAAGAAGAAGCCCTACAAGCATCTTGGCTGGCAAAAGGTAGATTTAGGGATATATATATATATATATACACGTGTGTGTGTTGGTTATATATTCCCACACCTCAACAAATTTTAATACTTTACTTTTAATCAAATTTACCTCAATCAGCATGAAATGTCAGAGACAATACACATTCAGAATCCCAATGATGACAATACACTTAAAAATAACACTTGCACACCAAAATTTGCTCATGATTATAAGACTTTCGAGGAAACTAAGAAGCTTTAATTTTACAGCCTGCTTTAACACAACACATTTTAATGAACATTATTTGCATTTGCTCTTTCTGCACAGCACAACAATCTGCATGACTTAAGTACATAAAATTTCAAGACATGAAGGAAGATGAACACAGTAAAAGAAGCGCATGTCTGCCATTGCTTCGAAAGTAAATTCAAAAGGAGCTCTAACGTCCATCTCCTCTGATCCAGTTTCAAATACTGTTTCACACAGGTTGGTATGAAGAGTAATTTCCTCAAGAGCTTCGTCTTTGTCCATAGACAGAATTGGAGGAGGCCAAACTTCACCAAGGAATTTCTCTTTATTGTTCAAGTACCAGGAGTATGCTGCATGAACATTGAATTAAACATGTATTTGCATTGCACTATGCACTCTACATTTCACTCTCAAGGCCTTTGCAGTTAGAATGAACTGCTTTGTAGTTAGAACATCAATAATATGGAACACATAGAGTGTAGTATCCGAATCTGGGAATGTGCTGGACAAGCCTGTGTAGATGGAGGCTGAGCTGCTGTTGTCTGGGAATGTCCTGGACAAGTCTGTAGGTGGAGGCGGCGCTGCATTGAGGCATTGAGGTGGGTAAGGAGTTGTTTTTGTTAGGAGACAGTGATTTCACAATAACAGCAGCGGAAATGGTCACAGTTTCTGCACCCCAATTTGCACTTATAGATCACAAAATCTTAAAAGAGTCAAAAGGGGAAGTAAAATGCTTATACCATCCTAAGGTAACATCTGTAGCAACAAGAGATGAAACAGTTTTAGCTATTAATAACTAAAACCAGCAAACATGAATCAGATAATATAACTAAGATGCATACATCAAAACCAACAAAGAATATATTATCAAAAGGTTATAATAATAATAATAATAATACATCTATGCCTGCTGACTGTTTTTAAATGACTCTGAAAGTGGATCACCACCTTTGCATAATCCCCCTTGTACAAAAGACAAAAAGGGACAATGCTCTCGAGAACTTTTTAGATTCTTATTTTGTATGACTTTGTGTATGACTCCACTGCAATTACACAACATCACAGTGCAACAAAGGTGGCCTACTAGTAGAGGAATTTGGCCTACTTTTCATGGTTTGTGTACTGAACAAAACATTCCCATTGGTTTGTACATCATATTTTATTAGTACTAAACATGTTCACTGTTTTAAGTCTTAACAGTCAAGGTTCTCTTTGTTTCTTTTGGGTCCTGGTAGTTTGAAATGTGTCTTGGGTTCTCCTGATGGGGTCATATGACGATATAAAGGATCCTAATGGTTTAAAAGGTGACTTTAAAAGTTCTTCACTAGAAAGCTAGTGTTCTCCAGTGATAACGATTAACCGTATTCCCATTAGCAGACAAAAACTATTAGGTAGTTATCGTAAGGTTTCAAATTGTCTTTGTTTCAGAAGCTTGCATAAGATTGCAACGCTGATTTTCATTGACTAGTTATTTTAAAGCAACCGTGTGCTTATTGTCCATGCTATGAATTAAAGTTAAAAATCACACCAACCTGTTGATGTAATGCAAGAGTACTTACCAACATCAAGATCTGTAATGAAAGTACTCCTGCCCCTATTAATCTTCTCCGTCTTGTTTGTGCTATTCGGTTTACTCAGGAATGTTACTGCAGCTTTTAATACCAAGCCACATGCAATGGGTGTTCCCGGTACTCGTTTGGTACTGCAATTCGACCCTCCTCCACTCTACCGCTGCAAACAGTTTGATTGACAAGGGTCCGCAACAAGCACTTCCTGTGTGTTAGACCTACAATTTCCGTCAGAATTCGCAGTTTGTAATAGTGTTTTGGTACTGGTTAAAGTGTTTCACGTCTTGTAAATTTTGTTTTCTTGAATGTAATTTTTATTTTGCTCTTCTCGGCCACCGTAGGATCCTATTACCACAATGAACAATTTTGACTTAGTAAGTTTCTTGAGAATGGAGCGTTCAGCACCAAACCGCTTTAAGTGCCTGTATTTGAAATGTCACACTACTATACTGCACACTGCATACTACAGTAGTACGTACTATACTGTATACGCCCCCTGTGTGTAGTATACAGTACAGTAACAAGTTCTATATTTTAACTTTCTGAGGCTCATTCTGATGAAAACATACCCCACTACAATCACTACACCCACATTTATACTCTGAGTTGGCTGCGTTTAGCTCCCCAGTGTTACCCGCCGCCATTTTCTCTGGTTGAAGCAGGCTGAGAGCTGGTGTACACTACAGATCTTCAGTTTGTTTGCATACCGCAGACTACCTACTACTTCTAGGTAGATTTTGTATGCAAATAGTATGTAGTATGTCATTTCAAATGCAGCCTGTATGTGTTAAATATATCCCCCTTTCAACGCCAAAGGTATTTGGTTGCTATCTGGCATAATTCACGTAAAACTGCTGAATAATACGTTATTTGAAAATAATGCTATACATTTTAATGTGGAATTGTTTGTTGTACGATGACTAAGTAGTCAAGATTGAGTGGTTTGATGTAAAATGCTTCATGTAGAGAAACTAGCCCACTCAGACGTTCTTTACAGTGGTAGTGGTGATGGGAACCAGGGGTTATCATGTCTACAACGCACACAGACATTTTGTTTATCTAAACCACCAGTGAATGTATGTGTGTCTTCTGAGTATGTGATAAAATGGTGGTAAATCTCGGGGGGAGTTTTCTTAGGGGCCTGTTTTTCCTCCGGAATGCCCTGTGTTGCCCATTTGCCTGTAACGGATTATTAAAAAAAAAACTGAAAGTTGATGGAAACTTATAACCATTTCCCCTTCATATTGTAGTTTTCTGTGAGGGAGCTTTTAAAGGGACTAAAGCCGTGATTGTTTGGTTCCTATCACTGTGGACAGTTCTGACTCAGTAAGTTTCGCTAGAACAGAGCATTTCACACCATTCAGGGTGGGTTGAGTGTGAAATGGCAGATTGTAGAGACTTAGGTGTTTTTACAGTGGTGGTGATGGAAACCACCAGTGAACCCACCCGTGCATTCTGAGATTGTGTGTAATGTTGATTCAGGTACAATGGTGATAACTACCAAAAATACTATTTTCTTCGGGAGACTATTTTGCCGTAGAATGCCCTGCATGTATCCTTCCACCATGAGTCTTTAATAGATTGCCATTCAGTTTGGACCAAAAGTGTTAGAACAAAACTATCATTAAGCATCTGGGACATAACCATATTGCGTGATAACTTTTTGTGAGGGTACTTTTAGAGGTGGACGTCTTCCCATTACCAACACTGTAACCAATTCTGACTTGGCAGATTTCTGTAGAGTGGAGTGTTTCACACCAAACCACTGTTTACATAGGTGTTTAATTATGCAGAAAGTTAGAAAACGTTTTGGGGATCCACAGATTTGAATCTCTATGGCCATTTTAGTAATTGTCATGGTGGGGTGTCAATTGCCAATTCAGCAGCCATAGAAAGGTGTCTGACAGTGATGCTTTGCTGCCTATACTGCCTCGTAAGTCAGTGGATTAGAAGGCTGCATTGTCCACAGTGCCAGTGATGGTGTTGCCTGCTATTTTTTCCTAACCACTTTGGCGCTTACCTGGAGTATTATGGGATGTACTCATCCTATAAAGAAGACAATGGATTCTTCCATACTAAATTACTTTAGACCAATTCCAAACCTTCCCTCTTTATTAAGTAAGGTTAGAAAACGTGTTTTTAAACAATTGCTTGTTGCACACCTAATATCAAAGTTATAACAAGTCATATGAGTTATGTGGGACCTCAGGCTCATCGCTGACACACAAAATCCTTCTATATTCTGGTTTAATTGGCTCTTAGTGCAGCTTTTGAGACTGCTGCTCAAGAGTTTCTAATCAGCCTCTCAGGCACAGTTTTAGAACAGTTTAAATCATGAAAATGTTCTACAGACTCAACAGAAAAAAACTTTAATATGTTTTATTATTTCCTCCACTCTGTAGTCAAAAATACATGAGCCACGGCTTCTATTCACTAATCGTCTTTATATTTAATTATGTTTTTATGTTGGACAGCCAGTCTGATGTAAACAACATAAAACAGTGTTGAATTTTTAGTTAATTTAATCAGCCCCTTAATATAATCTGCCTCTACATCCGGACTGCTGCACTCAGCACTGTAATATGCATATACATCTCCCCCACAATGTTTACAGGTACATAATGTATTTTGTGTGTGTGTGTTAGAAATGTGTGTTTTGTAGTGTGTGAAACATTGTCACTCTCTGTGCACTGTGAGCTACTTTAACCAAAGACAAATTCCTTGTATGTGTGAACAAAGTTGGCCAATAAAGCTTTATTCTGATTCTGAATCTGAATTAGTTGTGTGTGTGTTTACATTATAGTGACCTTTACAGCCAGCACCTTACAGTAAACCCCACCTGTGGAGTGATTTTCACTCATCTCTGCTTTCCAACATAAAAACATAATTAAATATGAATATGATTAGTGAATAGAAGCCGTGGCAAACACTGGCTGGTGTATTGGGACTACAGAGTAGAGGAAATAACAATAAAATGTATTAAAGTTTTTTCTGTTGTGTCTGTAGGAACTTTTTCTGTTGTGTCAGTCAATCTGTGCACATAAACTTCCACACAGTCTGTGATGAATGTAATAGCCTGTAAAACTACAGTACTGTAAAACCACACAGCACGGCTGCTATACACAAACTAACAGTGTTGCATGTTCCTTGGGAGGCGCCAACATCCCCTTCACACCCATGACTATTTCTCCACATAGTCCACCATTTTGGTTGCTGTTGCTCCATTGTATCGTTCATGAACATTAAGTGCTGGAAACTAAGTTCACATATGCAGTTCTAGTAGAGATGTGTAGAAGGTTGCTGGAATAATGTGAAATTATTTAGCTTTAACTAAGTAGCATCAGATGTTTATTAAGCTGTTTACCTAATAGGAAAAACAGTTGGTTACATTTATGGCATTTGGCAGATGCTCTTATCCAGAATGACTCACAATTTTACATTTACACAGGTAGGCTAAGGTAGTGTTAGGAGTCTTGCCCAAGGAGGTGCAACCCACTACACTATACCGACCAATCTTAATCAATATGATCTCAATATGAACTTTCTGTCGTTCCGAAGCCGTGTTTGGAGCTAGCCAGCAGTCCAGCAGAGCAAAGTCCTGTTTGTAATGATTTTGAAATAGACTATCCTCTGCTGGCTTTTGTGTCAGACAGGCCTGATATACAGTGGGGTCTAAAGGTATGAGAGCACTAGTGACAGTATGTCTATTTTGTATTCTACTCTAATAGAAACATGTTTCAGGAAGAATTCTGTTACCTGAATAACCGATCAGGTGAAAAACTGAGTATTTGATTAATATAACTGAGTATTAATGTGACTTAGATTCATTTGAAATAAGTTGAATATGAATTTCATAGTATTTGATGTGTGCTCCCTAAGTTTCTGCAACAGTCACAATTGTGGACACACGATTGTGGCAGTGATGTCATCCATGAGCCATCCTATTAGTGCCAGCACCATTGGCAGACGGCTGCACAACGCAGGACTAGATGCACGCAGACCATTACGACTGCCCTTAACACCACGTCAACGTGACCAAAGGCTGCAATGGTGTTGAGCCAGACTGTCATGGAGTGACTGGCAGCAGGTCATCTTCAGTGACGAGTCCCGCTTTTGTCTCGGTGGAGACGACCAATGAATCCATGTGGGGAGGCACAGGATGAGCAGTTTGTTGTCACACGTCCAGAAGGCCTGGTGTCAATCCACCTCCACCCCTACCACACCATCTGCAGGAACTGTGTGAGAATATTCAAGCTGCATGGGATGGACTATCACAGGACACCATTAGGAACCTCTACAACTCCATGCCGAGACTCCTGGCATGTTGTGCTAGCAAACATGGCAGCCCGACGCCATACTGAGAGACACTACTTCTGTATGTGTAGCTCAATAAATATTGATCATATCAGTCTAAATTTATCATCATTTATTGTTCCTGGTAACCTTTATCTTCCTTCCCAATAGCACTGCAATCCCACACTTCCTTGCAGCTGTTCTTCTATACACAGTACCAGTCAAAGGTTTGGAGAGCTCATTCAGTGTTTTATTTTATTTATATTTGTATTATTTTCTACAGTGTAGAATAATATTGAAGACATTGAAACTATGAAAAAACACATATGGAATTATGTAGCAAACAAACAAGTGTTGAACAAACCAGAATATGTTTTATACTTCAGAGTCTTCAGAGTAGCCTCCTTTTGCTTGGCACACTTTTGGCATTCTCTCAATCAGCTTCATGTTAGTCATCTGGAATGGTTTTCAGTGAACAGGTGTGCCATGTCAAGGCTGTTTAATATGTTTGAGACCATCATTTGTGTTGCGCAGAAGTAGGGTTGGTTCACAGTGAATAGAGAGGCGACAGCCATCATTACTTTAAGACCTAAAGGTCAGTCAATTCGGAAAACTGCAAGAACTTTGAAGTGCAGTCACGAAAACCATCAAATTCTATGATGAAACTGTCTCTCATGAGGACCACCCCAGGAAAGGAAGACCAAGAGTTACCTCGGCTGTAGAAGATAAGTTAGAATTAGAATTACCAGAGTTACCAGCCTCAGAAAACTTAACAGCACAGCCAAACTGCTGAGGAAGAAGAAGACGACAAGATTTGCTTGGGCCAAGAAACACAAGGAATGGACATTAGACCAGTGGAAATCTGTACTTTGATCTGATGAGTTGAAATCCTGCTCCTGACCTTTAAAGCCTTGCACGGACTAGCACCCACCTACCTGTTGGCCCTCTTACATCCTTATGCTCCATCTCGTAAGCTAAGGTCCTCTGACTCTGGTCTCCTGGCTGTTCCTAGGTTCAGGCGTTCCTCTATGGGTGGCAGGTCCTTTAGTGTTGCTGCCCCCACACTCTGGAACTCTTTACCTTCATCTATTCGCACTTCTCTCTCTCTTTCCACCTTTAAAACTCCCTTAAAAACATATCTTTTCTCAGAACATTTTCATTCTTCATGATTATCTTTTATTTGTTTGTTTGTTTGTTTGTTTGAGATTGTAAAGCGTCCTTGGGTATGTGAAAGGCGCTATAGACGTGTAACATATTATTATTATTATTTAAACCTGAGATTTTTGGTTCCACCCACCATGTCTGATGCAGAACAGGTGAGCGGATGGTTTCTACATGTATTTTTCCAACATGATAACAGCCCCAAACATACCTCCAAGATGACAACTGCCTTGCTGAGGAAGCTGAAAGGAAAGGTGACGGACTGGCCAAGTATGTCTCCAGACCTAAACCCAGCTGAGCACCTGTGGGGCATCCTCAAGCGGAAGGTGGAGGAGCGCAAGGTGTCTAACATCCACCACCTCCGTGATGTCATCATGGAGGACTGGAAGAGGATTCCAGTAGCAACCTGTGCAGCTCTGGTGAATTCCGTGCCCAAGAGGGTTAAGGCGGTGCGAGATAATAATGATGGTCACACAGCATTTTGACACAATTAGGCACAATTTGAAGACGTTCTATGTGAAGTGTACTCACCTGTGTTGCCAGCTGTTTAGACATTAATGGCTGTGTGTTGAGTTATTTTCAGAAGACAGTAAATCTATACAGCTATACAAGCTGTACACTGACTACTCTAAGTTATATCCAAGTTTCATTTCTATAGTGTTGACCCATGAAAAGATAATAATTCTGAAAATATTTGCAGAAATGCGAGCGGTGTACTCCCTTTTGCGAGATGGTATATAAAAATGTTCTAAATGAAACCCACTGCCACCAGATGGCGCCATCCAACCATAGCCACTCGCTCACAAGGTCACGTGAGGCCTCAGTTCGAGTGTGTGCGGAGGGAGTCTGTGCTCTTTATTACCGAGTGATTCTCAGTTGAGTTAATCTGTATTTTATTTATGTAAATCTTTCTACAGCAGCAACTCTCAGTAAACCAGCTTTCCAGAAAAACAGAGCCCAAATGAGTTACCCGAGAGTCATGATACCACAACGTCTGTTGTAATGTAAAGACATAAATGTAAAGAAATGTATTTGACATGTCTAATATGTTTCTCTGAGTATAAGAAAATTATTCATCCTGTTTCTATGAAGACCACCCGGATGAGCCTGACATCTGTTGAAGTAAAGTTACGTGCATGGAAAAGACAAAAATGGATCTTGATGGCTTAAATGAAAGGAGTTAAACCGAACACAGCCTTCCATGATAAGAATCCCATCCTAGCTGTGAGACGTGGTGGCAGTGTCACGATTTGGGGCTGCTTTGCTGCTACTGGGCCATGACTTATTATTACCCTAATCAGATGGAATTTTGAATTCTGGATTGTTTCAGGAAGTTCTACAGGAAAACATTTCAGGAATTTTTCATCTTTGATCCGAACCTTAAAAGGAGTGTCCTGCAGAAATACAGCAACCCTAAAAGCAGATCCTAATCTAACATACATGCTGAGTCAGAATCTAACAGGGTAGAAGCAGTTCTGTAAGGAGGACCGCGCCAATATTTCTCCAGGTCAGTGTGCTGGGCTGATTGTAAGGAGGACTGGGCTGAGATTCCTCCAGTCAGTGTGCCGGGCTGATTGTAAGGAGGACCGGGCTGAGATTCCTCCAGTCAGTGTGCCGGGCTGATTGTAAGGAGGACCGGGCCGAGATTCCTCCAGGTCAGTGTGCCAGGCTGATCCACATCTACAGGAACTGTTTGGTTCAAGCCATTGCTGCTCAAAGGGGTCACACCATTTCCTGAAAACAGACGTTCAACTGGTTTTGACAACAAGAACAACAGCAGCATTTAATCTTGAATCAGTTCGTTCAGTATATGGACTATAAACTATGTAATTATGTGATCATATTCCTAAAGAATGCAGGCATTGTGGAAAACAGGTGGAAGTATCCTTTAAGGGAATGTGTACTAATTATGTCATCCTTAAGACCCGTTCCTTAAATGTCTTGAGCGGTTGGACTTCTGTAGCACGCATGAACATGCTAATGATTCTGGGGATCCGTGCATCAGCAAATGTGCTGTGTCGTTTGCGTGCATTAATAATTTCCTCTCTGGAACACCGTGTTCCTGTCCTCTCCCTTAGGAGGGTTTTTTTGGCTTTGCGTTATGCTCCAAAACAGGTGCGCAGTCCTTACCTGCTTCCCCCAGCGGGTGGTGCTGTGTCGCCACAGTGAGGGAGGAGAGCGGGATATTCTTCCAGCCTGGAGAAGACTGTGATGGCTCACGGGAGCAAGGTGTTGATTATCCCAGTGCCACATTTAGATTGTAGCATGTGGCATCTGTCTTAGAGGGGCATGCAGGGCTGTGCTGGGTGTTTAAAGTGATGGAGAGGGGGAGGGGTGGAGGAGTGCTGACAGCCCAGGACAAACTACTCTGATTACCCACACAACCAGGACATACGCTTCCTCTGTGGCTCTGCATGTACTTCTATCTCTCTCTCTCTCTCTCTCTCTCTCTCTCTCTCTCTCTCTGGTCAGTTTGCATCACATCATGCCTGAAGCCGCTCTCAGATTGGCAGGATGAATGGCAGTGGGTGATGTGCTCTATGATGGCCTCTCACTCTCCCTCGCTGTCCCTCGCTCTCTCTCATTCTCCTCCCCTCCCTCTGTTCCTCTTTCTTTTTTATCCTCATTCTCCATCTCCATCTCTCGCTCTGCTCTTTCTTTGTTTCTGTTTTTCATTGTTTCTCTGTCTCACTTTCTCTCCCTTCTTTCCTCTCTTTTCCTCACTCTCAGTCTCCCCTTTCTCTCTATATCTTGCATCCTCTTTCCATCTCTCTCTCTCTGTCTGTTGCTTTTCTTTCTCCTGTTTTTTCTATTTCCATTCTCTGTCTCTCTCCAGTCTTTCACCCGTTCATTCACTCACCCTTTCTCTCTCCTCCCTGTCTTTCCTTGCTTTCTCCACGGCCCTTCCTTTTTCTCTCTTTCTCTCTATTATTCTCTTTCTCCCTCTTTTACTTCTTCCCTTTCTTATTCTATAAGAATAGAAATGGGAAACCAAGAGAGAGAGGAAGAGAAAGAGATGTTCTCTCTCTTTCCCATTTGTTTCTTTTGCTCTCCTGTATTTTTTCTCTCCTTTATTCTTCATCCATCACTATTTCCTTTCTCTTTTTATTTATATATTTCTCCATCTCCCTTGCTGTCCTTCTCTCTCCCTCCCTCTCCCTCTCCCTTTTCTTTCTTTCTTTCTATCTTTCTTGTCTCTCAAATTGTTTTCCTCTCTTGTTCTCCTTTTTCTTTCTCTTTCTTTTGTCACTCTTTTTCCATCCATCTGTTACTTCTTCCCCTTCCCAATCTCTCATCATCTCTCTCTTCCCCTTTCTGTCTCACTCCTTTTGTCTCTTGTGATCTCCCTCCTTCTCTTTCCTCTCTCTTGCTCACTCTGCCATCCCTTTTTCTCATTCTCTTTCTCTTCTCACCTTTACATCTATCTCCTCCCATCTTGTTCTCTCTCCCTCTCTCTCTCTCTCTCTATCGTGCCTGAAGTCTGACTGAGATTTGCAGAATGAATGACAGTAGAATGAATGACATCCTCTGATGGTCTCTCTCTCTCTCTCTCTCTCTCTTTCTCTCTCTTTCTCTCTCTCCCTCTCTCACTCTCTGACCAGCCTGAATTGAATTGCCCCTGAAGCCAGATTTCTCAGTACTGACTATCCAGTTCAGACCACCTTCCTGAAGCTGGGTCTCCTCTTGTGCCAGTTGGCTGTGTTGGCGAGGTCGCCCCGTAGCCTGTATGCCAAGACAAACAGACAAAGGCGGTCCATGCTCAGTGGGCGGTGAGGATGATGGAGGCTGTGTACGCGGCACTGCTCTGTGTGATTGATGTGCAAGCCTCTGGGCCAGGCAACAGTGCCACTCTATTGATTGGTCACCAGTCTGGTCTCAGGGCGAGCCGCACCCACCCGCCATTCATCAAGCCTCTTTTTCCCAGCTGGACAGACAGGCAGCCCACCACGTTATGCGTCAGGACAATAGGCTTCACCACCAGGCATAGACTCTCTTTATAGCCACAAAGTGACCTCCCTGATGCTGATGTAGACAGTGCAGATGTGTTTGGGTCAAGTGAAGTATACTCCTTGGACACTTCATTAGAGACCACTGTGCTGGCTTTACAAGGTGGAACTTTAGTTGCATTTGAAACCTACATTAACCTAAAGCATCCTGTAACTCAGCTGCCACCAGGGTCTTGGATACAAGATGAGATATGGCATCCTATGGCACATTTGCCCACAGATGTTGTACCTCGTAGGTTGCCGAAGCTGGCGTCCCAGCCGGTCCCATAAATGCTCCATTGGTGATAAATCTGGTGACTGGCCAGGCCAAGGAAGTTTTGTATTTTGGCGGAGACACTGCTGGGAAACCCTTGCCGTGTGTGGGTGAGCATTATCCTGCTGAATAAGAGCTGTTAGTGTCCCTCATATGGGACCCCAGATCATCACACCAGCAGTTGGGGCAGTGTGTCGCTCCACAGCAAAAGTAGGACCCAAGTGCTCAACATGAGGCCTCCATGAGGCCACCGAACGTCATCAGATCCCAGGCACTTGAATTTGTTGCTATGATACAATTCCAATCTGTAGCAGTCCAGGTTTTTTGTTCACGACACCACTGCATGTGACATAAGCAAGGATGGGCCTTATCGCTGTACCTGACTGACCCAACAGCCACGATTGCAGACATTCAACGAGCAGTGTTGCCCTCCATGAGTCATCCTGTGCCAGTACCATTGGCAGATGGCTGCACGACACAGGACTACATGCACGCAGACTGTTACAATGACTGCCCTTAACACCACGTCAGCGTCACCAAAGACTGCAATGGTGTCGTGCCAGACTGTTATGGAGTGAGTCAGAACGGTAGCGGGTCATCTTCAGTGACGAGTCCCGCTTTTGTCTTGGTGGAGACCAACGAATCTGTGTGTGGAGGCACCGTGATCATTGCCAAGATGAATGCTTTGTTGTCACCCCACACATCCAGAAAGCCAAAATCTGCAGAAACTGTGTGAGAATATTGAAGCTGCATGCATCACAGGACACCATTAGGAACTTCTACAACTCTGTGCCGAGACGTCTGGAATGTTGGGTTAGCAAACATGGCGGCAAGACACCATACTGAGAGACACTACTTCTGCATGTGTAGCCCAATAAATATTGCCCATATCTGTTCCTGGTAACCTTTATCTTTCTTCCCAATAGCACTGCAATCCCTCACTTCCTTCTGGGTGCAACTATTTCTTTGATGAGGCATAAGGAAAAGTCGGGAAATGGTCATGTGAAAATGAATTATACATAAAACCAGACAAACCTCAGGAAGTGGGTAAAATAAACAGTCGTAATAATGCAACATAAGAGAGAGCATGATTTGCCATCTCCTCAACCTACACCCTGCGGTTATGCCTGCTGTTATGTTCAAAATATGAGAGCATAATTCACAACCAATAAACAGGATACTTTGCTGAAAAGCAGTGACTGTTAACCAGGTTGGAATGTTTTAAAGAGCGAATGAAGCTCATAGACAGCAATAAGGCTTTGACCTTCTCTGAGACAGGAAGTGACAGGTCCCTGTGGCATTAGTGGGGTGGACACTGAGGCTGCTGGGGACTCTGTTCGTCCACAGTAAAAGGTTGCAGAAAGGTCACCCTGTAACGTCTGTATATGTTTGATGGGCTCTGATAAAAGCAAGACCCCACTGCTTTGCTTCCTGCTGCTCCTGTGTCTGACACCTCCGCACCTCATGCAGCGGTCCACCGAGCGGACAAAAAAAGTGCTGCTAATTCAGCACTAAGTGTTTACTTAATGCCAGCTCGGGTTGAATCAGTGTTAGAAACAATGTTACTGTTTGAATATTTGTAAATACAAATATACTATAATTCAACAAGCCGCACCTGATATTAACATGTCTGTCATTCTTCTGTCATTCTGTCATCTGTCATTCTTCATGTAATTGAAATAAATTAAAGTGCAGTTTCTTTATATGGAAAAAGTAAGTACATCCCACAATATATACAGTGGCAGGCGAAAGTTGGGGTGGCCCTGGTCAACATTCCTGTTACTGTGGGTATTTAAGCTAGCAGTATATGAACTGATCTCTCAAAGGCATGAAACTAACAATAAAAATATTCTTTTCATGATTTTAAGCAAGATTAGTATGTTATTCTTATTTTATACCATTTTAAAGTGAGTAAAAAGGAGAGGAACACCATGCAAAGTTGGGGTACAGCATTCCCAAATTCCCAGATCCCCAATTAGCTGATATCTGGCAAAGATATGGCACTGCTGGCCCACTGTTGGCGCGTGCGATCTGCAGACGGCCCACATATTTAAAACATACATATTGGGTGCACTTCTGGCACCGATGCGGCAGTGCAAAGTGCTACTGGGCAAACTGCATGTGAGCCAAAAGTGGCCCATATATATATATGTGACCCACATGTTCCTAAACAGATCTGGTCCATTTCAGGCAGAGATACAGCAGAGTTGCCTACTGACACTTAGCCCTAATCTGGTGCATATGTGGCCCACATCTTACAACTGTAAGAGGTCCACCCAGGTGCCCTCAATCTTTGCGGCAAGTGGGCCAAATGGGGAATGTGGGCCAGTTTTGGGCCAGAACAACTGCTATCTAGGTAAGATTTTGATCACTCAGATAACTCTTGAAAAGGTCTCATCTGGATCCAAAAAACGGCTCAGTTATCATTCTAGCACTTTCATTGTGATACGAAAGAGAAGGAGAGAATAGATTTGGTGAGTTACAATTCTTACACCAATGAAGAAAGGCAAAGTTTGGTCTCTAATGATAGCTAGCTACCTAACCTAGTTAACGATAGCACCCACTGGCAAAAGTGGCTCCACTGGCTATTTGTGGAGAACCTTGATATAGTCTATGGGGTTTTATAAGGTGCTTCTTGCTATGAACCCACATATTTGTGTTTCAGTTGTTAGGCTTGTCAGGCTTGTCAGTCAGGAACAGGAAGCTAAGAAGCTAAGGCTGGCTAGCTAGCTTAGGCAGAGCTAGCCACCTAAGGCTAGCTATCTTCGGTTTAGCTGAGCAGCACATAAAACCAGCTGACAACCAGAATGTGAAGATGTGGGTTCATAGCAAGAAACCCCTTATAAAAATATAACACGGAGATCCACAAATGGTCATTTGGACTTTGCCAGTGGGCGCTAACGTTAGCTTGGTTAACTAACATTAACTAACTTACAGCCAGCTAACTATGGAGCCTTCAGCACTTGTGCATTTATCCATTCCAAAATGTCAGGAACAATAAGTATCTTCTTTTTTACAAGGCTCATTTTTAAAACATACATATTTGGCCCACCTGTCCCACTTCTGGCACCGATACGGCAGCGCTAGCTACTGGGCAAACTGCATGTGAGCCAGAAGTGGTGTATATATATAAACTCATGTTCCTAACAGATCTGTTCCATTTCAGGCAGAGATAAAGCAGAGTTGCCTACTTTTGGCTGAGGCTTAGCCACATCTTACAACTAGGGAGCCTTATGCACTTGTGCATTTATCCATTCCAAAATGTCAGGAACAATAAGCATCTTCTTTTTTACAAGGCTTCTTTACTGACAGGAGCTTTTTAACATAGATTTAGCACATGCATGTTAAATCCGTGTACTGAATGCTGCAGCTTTGTTGACCACCCTAAAATGGAGGTACTGTTGACGTGACTGGCTGAACCCAGTGGGGCATCTGTGTATGTGTATCTATGAGCATATCATCCCAGTTTATATCATGGGGCTCTTATTGGTGATGTGATAGCGCTGGGCAACTTAATCTGGAAGCATAAAGTATACACTAAATTGTAGTTGGCTTTAGCCGCAAAGACATAGGATCCCTCACTGGCATTAATACTCTGCCTGCTTTTGAAAGCTGGAAAACTGTAGGTAAAATGTTGATTTCAAACATTTGAAATCATGGCCTCAAACACTGCCAAACTTGAATACAGTAGAACTTAGAACTATTTGTCTTTGGTGTGTGCACACATAGGAATTTGTTCCAGGATTTGGCCCATCTGTGCAGTGAAACTCCCACATACAATAGTGAATGCATACACACTGTGGGTCGGTAAGAACACTTGCCTGGGCTGGTGGGCAGTCCTATGCATGGTGCCCGGGTAGCAGTTGGAGGTAGGTTGCTCAAGGGCACTTCAGTCATGCCCTTGTTGGCCCAGGGGATCAAACCTTTCAGTCACAAGGCTGGTTCCCTAACCTATAGCCCATGACTGCACCCCCTATTATTAATACTATTAGTTTCACTCACACTTACATTATAGTACATTCATAGATGCTGTATTGATACACATGCCGCCACAAGCTTATTCACCATTTGTTGCCGTATTGATATTCCGAACCCAGGTCCTGTGTGGCGTGAACTGGTTAGAGCTCAGTATTTTTTTTACCGTGACCTAATTGAAGGCCTGCAGCCTGGCCGGACATTTTTAAATGACTCTTCACGCAGGAAGTGGGGCACGGGCAAGGAGAGCAGCGTACCCCCGGGAACGTCCCATAGCTTCTACCTCGCCTCATTAGTCTAGCCAGGCAGTGGCAGAGCTGCTGCGTGTGTCACATTTATTTCGGCCCCCTCTCCTTCCTCCAAGGTGCCCCCATCAAGTTTGTACTTCCTATGTTTGCCGACCCCCGGAGACGCGGAAGGAGAGACGTGACTGGCTGGTAGGTCAGCGCCGTCAGGGAAACGTGGCAGGTGCAGAGTGATCGGACTGGGCCAGCCGTGGTCGCCGACCGCTGCTTAAATGTGTCAAGGGCAACTCCAGCTCAGCACAGCTTAGGTATAAAACAGTGGAAGAACTGACCCAAGACTTTTGCTGCTATAACAGTAGCTATAATAGTAGTTACACAGAGTTAGCTGTATTGGTACATTCAGCTGAAGCTTCTTAGGTGTCTGAAGGTGCACCACAGGACGCTGCCCACAGGACGCTGCCCACATGACGCTGCTAGTTGGGTAGTTTTGGTTGGTAGACGATTCTCTGGTTGGTAGACTGAGGTGTCCGGCAGCACTGCTATGTCTGATCCACTTACACCAGCACAACACAAGGGGTCCTGACCTTTGAAGAACAGGGTAATAAAGTATACAGAGAAACAGATGGACTACAGTCTGTTACTGTAGAACTACAGAGTGCTCCTATATGGTCAGTGGAGCTGATACAGCAGACACTGAGTGCAGATACAAGGAGGTGGACCTAATGAAGTGGCTGTTGGGTGCACTTATATATATATGAATAAGACATATGAGACATATTACTTCTACATATAGGCACTAGCACATGTATGACCCCACGCTCTGACAGGCCTGGTCAGAGGTGGGTAAAGATGACCGTTACAGGATTTATACTGTTTATTTGTATGAGAGAGAGACAGAGAGAGAGGGAGAGAGAGAGAGAGGGATAGAGGGAGAAAGACAGAGAGAGAGGGAGCGAGAGAGACAGAGAGAGAGGGAGAGAGAGAGAGACACAGAGAGAGAGACAGAGAGAGAGGGCGGGAGAGAGAATGAGAGAGAGAGAGAAACAGAGGGAGAGAGAAAGAGGGGGGAGAGAGATACAGAGAGAGAAATAGAGAGGGGGAGAGTGAGGGGGGAGAGGGAGAGGGAGAGACAGAGGGGGAGAGAAAGAGAGGGGGAGAGAGGTAGAGAGAGAGAGAGAGAGAGAGACAGAGAGAGAGAGGGAGGGAGAGGGAGGGACAGAGAGAGAAAGAGAGAGAGAGAGTATGTAAGTGTATGTCTATGTGTACACTGTGCTGGTCTCTCGGAGGGTGACGCTCTGATAGGCCATGGAATATTTATATCATCGCAAATACAAATGGTGGCAGATGTAAACACACAGCATGGACTGTTCCCAGCTCCTGCTGCTCGCTGAACACATAGACCAGACGTTGTCTGTGGTGGGGAGGAATTTGTGCTGCATGAAAAGCACTGCCTGAGGGCAGTCACTGTGTACCTTCATTAATCATATCACTCATAAGGTACTTAACTGAAACAGCTAGACCCCTGTTCGCTTGTCCCACCTGAAATCAAAAGTGAGTAAATAATGGAATCAGACAGAGACAGAAAATAGAGAGAGCAGCAGTTAAATATTAAATATTTCTATTTTATTATAAAGATATATGTATTAGTGATGTACTCAGGAGGTACTCAAGCATTTAGTTGACAGTGTTATAATACTAAAGTCATTGTTCAGATACTTACTGCATATTATCACAGGAAGACAGAAAAGATGTGCAGACCAACAACCTCGTAAAGCATTTAATTTGATGCTCTTTCGATTAACATGTCTGTGAAATGGGACTATTTTGCTCATATTTGGAAGTACATATACAGGGACATGGAATAAGAGGGGTGCTGTGGGTCCTCGATTTTTGCACATTGCAACTGCCAAAAGATTACTAATAATAAGATCTGGACTTTATTATAGTTTGAGTGTAATATATATACACATGTATACATATACATACTGTGTATCTACACTCATTATTAATTATATAAGCTCCACTGACCATATAGGAGCACTCTGTAGTTCTACACTTACAGACTGTAGTCCATCTGTTTCTCTGTTTACTTTGTTACCCTGTTCTTCAATGGTCAGGACCACCACAGCAGGTATTATGTGGGTGGTGCATCATTTTCAGCATTGCAGTGACACTGACGTGGTGGTGGTGTGTTAGTGTGTGTTGTGCTGGTGTGAGTGGCTCAGACACAGCAGAAATGGATGCCATTAGCAGGTTCACACCAGCCTAAAGGCACACTAGCTTAGCCCTGGTCACACCTGTGCTTGCTGTTTTACTGTGCTGTCGTTTTACCTTCTGATATTTGTGGTTAATGGTTTCCTTGTTCCTCCGTACAGTGACCCCGGGCATCTGGACAGCCACTCAGGAATAAAACTCCACACCCTAGTCAAGTTTAGGCTTGTTTAGTAAGTCATTGCTTTGCCTGGATTCTAAATCCATGAGGCTCTGGATCGTAGCCTGATCTGAATTTCCAGTCCGGCACCATGTGCATGCGCATGTATGTTTAATTGCACCTTCAGTGAAGTGGTCAGGGACAGCGGTGTGGATGCCAGACGAGTCTGCCAAACGAGTCTGGAGTTACATAACAGCTACTGTGGGCTTCAGCTTACCCAAACCACCGAGCCCCTATACACGCCCACGAGTGTCATCTAAATACCAGCAGGTTTGTCTTCCTGTCTCGCTCTCTGGGGCTGTATTCATCTCTCCCACACGCTGACCCGGCTCCAGTTCCCTTCCTGGAAGCCAGAAACACAACCCTACTTTTCCCAGAATAGGGCCATCACACTCTTAACAGGAGTTTCCATCCGAGCGAAAGAGAAAGAGAGAGAGAGAGAGAGAGAGAGAGAGAGAGACAGACAGACAGGAACTGTCGAGGAAGAGCTAAAAACAGCCTATTTGTCGAGATGCAGACAGGGCCTGGTGTTGTAGCTGTGACTGTGGTCACTAGTGCTGGAGTTTTCTTCACGCCTCCCTGAACGTCTGGAAGAAGAGCTTATATTTAACTCTAAGGGTCAATTTGAGACTGGTGTCTCATTGTGTGTCTCATTTTGACGAATAGAACAGAACAGAACAGAATAGAATAGAATAGAATAGAATAGAATAGAATAGAATAGAATAGACTTTTCTCACCGTCACTGCACTGTCACGTTCAGCTCTGAATAGTAGTGGTATTGAACTTCTGCCTGCACAGTTTAACCAGAGCGCTTGCGGGTTTTCAGCCTCCCTTAAACATCTTCACTCGACTTTACCACAACCGACAAGAGGGCACCACCTGTGATACCATAGCAACCATCTGTCAACAGTTTAGCAACCACATAAGATAATATAGCAACCACCCAGCAAAACCTTAGGAACCACCTGGGATGCCATGGCAACTGCCTAGCAACACTTTAGCAACCACTTGGTTATTATAGCAACCGCCTAGCAACACCTATTTGCTTAATCGAGGTTTAGATGCTCAGACTGAGATTAACCCAGATTTAGATATTCAGACTGTGATTAAACCAGGTTTAAATACTCAGGGCGTGGTTAATCCAGGTTTAGACACCCAGACTGTGGTTAACCCAAATGTAGATACACAGACTGTGATTAATACATGTTTAGAGAGTCAGACTGTGATTAATCCAGGTTTACATACTCATACTGTGATTAATCCAGGTTTAAACACTCAGACTGTGCTTAATCCAGGTTTAGATGCTCAGACTGTGATTAATCCAGGTTTACATACTCATACTGTGATTAATCCAGGTTTAAATACTCAGACTGTGCTTAATCCAGGTTTAGATGCTCAGAGTGTGATTAATCCAGGTTTAGATACTTAGGCTGTGATTAATCCAGGGTTAGACATTAAGTCTGTGGTTAATCCAGATTTAAATACCCAGTCTGTGGTTAATCTGTGGTTAATCCAGGTATAGACACTCTGGTTGTGAGTACATAGACAGCTGGTTTGGTAGTCATTGACAGTAGTCAGCCTTTAGTGTGGCAGTACAATAGTCTAGAGCCGCCCCGACCGGATTGATCCTTTTTGTTAGGAATGGAATAACACTGTACGGAATGCTGTTTCATCTTGAATAAATAATGTGTGCAGTTCCTGACACTCGGTAGAAGAAAAAACGCCTTGAGTTTTATTAAAGATCATGACCTTTCAATAGACAAACACGTGGTTGATGAATCATGCAGGACCTAGAGGAAGCATTCATCCAAAATTCCCGTTGACTGGAGTGAGGGAGGAAAAAAGCCTGAGCCGAATGCAAGCGTACTTAGTTGCACGGAGTCTCTCGGCAGTAGCGCTCTGACTCACATCTCGTTAGAGGAGTCAGGCTCATTAACCTCCCCCTAATTACCCACAGCCTCGGCTCAGGCCCGAGGCAGACAGTTCCTCCGGCCTCCTCGTACTGCAGACAGCAGCCGCAGGTCCACTGGAGCGAGTCTGGCTTCGGCTGAAGTTGTAGCATCCTTAGCTGACTCTGTCCCGGTACCCCAGGTGAACTGGGACTCCAAACGCTCTGTGTAACTCAAGCCTTATAGAGATAAATGCTCTGTCTAAGCAGACTAATAAAACCCGGCTCGCAACAACAGTGCCACAACCTCCTCCGTCACGGCCTGCCGTCCAGCCAGAACTACAGCAGGACTGGCGACCAGGGGGACATAATCCATTTTTTCCATCGCTATGGGATTGTCTAGGGTACTGTACATTATCACTTCTTTTTTTCCCCCTTCCTTCCCACTGTTCTCTTTCCATTCGGCGACACTGCAGTCCCTTGGGAACGGTTTCTATGGTAACCATAACTGCAGCCAGAGAAGGAGGGCTGAGACAGGGATGTGTTTCTGAGAGAACGCGCCGGCACTCTTCGTCTCGCTGGCTCAGCTCGCCGCCTCCTCCCCCTGTTCGCCCGCTTGTAATTTGACCTGCCAGCTTGTTTTAATCCAGGCAGTCGAGCAACTGCATGGCCAGGGATGTCAGCCTGCTACCGAACAAGAGCCCAAACGCTGCAGCCTTCATGTTGGATTCATTCCATAACATGAAAACCACNGATTCTCAGTCCAGCAGCACTGCTAGCACTGTGGCTCATTTTACGGCTGTGTTTAGATGTTGTAGTTGTTGTGAGAGGTGTAGAACCATGCTCATTGTTGATCTAGCTTTCCTGCTCCAGCTTCAGCCCCTAAGTGTGCAGAGTGTATGTTTAACTGGGTTCACTGACAGCTGCTGATCTGGTGTCAGTGTACTGAGTATGATTATAGACTTTATTGCCCTCCATATCAGTCTCTCCAAAGGTCAGTGCAGGATTAACAAGGTGTCCACAGGGTTTCTGAGAGCACTGGCCCTGGCAGATTAATGCCCAGCGCAAGGAGGAGTCAACAAAACAACTGACGGGTTCATCAGTGTGTCTGGGTTCAACCAACTGTGTCTGGAAAATGAGCTGTGGTCGGTTTTGGATCTGTTCTCCAGCACATGGGAAAGGTGACTGAGGGCACGATTACAGGGTGTCCGTAAATGATTGAAGAATCACAGCCTTTTATACACTACACGTCCAAAAGAACTCTCCAACATGACCTCAAAAGTCTTACAACAAAATTCACCCTGTTATTAAGCCTGAAGAACATAAAGGTCAGGATACAGTTGTGTCAAAATAACATTTAATGGCCTGTAATGGTCTGGGACAACAATGAACCTGGACATTGTAACATGGGGACTGTATGGCAGGCGCTGAAGCTTACTTGCATGTCTTTATGTATGCAAGTATATGCAAAGATCACCTATTACCTTACATGTACCTATTACCTTGCATTACATTTTAATGCTGTCACGCTTCCAGGTTTCCCCTCTGCCTCTGATCTCCCGAACTCCAACTCTCAATTCTAGTTGGTCAAACCTGACAAATGCAGACTTATTTGCTTTATTAATTGTTCCTCCAATATGTGAAACCTAACAAATATATAGAATTTTTGCACTTACATTTTCAGGAAAAAATCCTTATTTGAAGGTGGAGTTGATAAGATTTTTAGTTTAAATGTTCTGTAATTACCTAAAATTTCAAGTTTTCAGAAAGAAATGTCTTATCTGAAGGTGGAATCTGTAAGATTGTTAGTAGAAGTATTCTGTAATTACCTACAGTTTAAAATTTTCAGATAATATGCATTATTTGAAGTTGTAATTTATAAGATTTGGCTTGTTACTTAGAGCCTGCTAAGTTTTGTAGATGGCTTATACAGACCTTGAACTAGTCTGTAAAAGCTAGTGCCAGCTCAGCAGAATTCGTGCTAAATTGAAAAGCAATAATTACAGTGGGAAATGTGAAATGCAATGCATACATGACATTCATTTTCCATAGCATCATGCAAAACATGCACCAAAATGAAAAGCAATACACCTATTACACTGTTTTCACATTGTATAACCTCATCACTGAAAACAATACATGAAAAAGGCTGAAATCATGCCAGAACTGAATACGGTCCACTTTAAATTGTAATACAGGCATGACTATATTGATCCTCACTGTGCAGTACTTGATGTTGAATCAGTGTATTGGATGCATGTTACCATGTGTGCCCAGCATTTCTCTTTTGGTTCCATTTTAATGAGGCAAATACATTTGGAGTACAAGAACGAGGTCATGCGAAATGAGAACAATTTAATAGGGTTTTTTTTTTTATTATTTTGGCATGTCTTCTGCATGTCACTATGGAAAAGTTACAGGGGTTGGACAACGAAACTGAAACACCTGTCATTTTAGTGTGGGAGGTTTCATGGCTAAATTGGACCAGCCTGGTGGCCAATCTTCATTAATTGCACATTGCACCAGTAAGAGCAGAGTGTTTTGCTCAAAATATTGCAATGCACGCAACATTATGGGTGACATACCAGAGTTCAAAAGAGGACAAATTGTTGGTGCATGTCTTGGTGGCGCATCTGTGACCAAGACAGCAAGTCTTTGTGATGTATCAAGAGCCACGGTATCCAGGGTAATGTCAGCATACCACCAAGAAGGAAGTTTTCCTCCACCAGCATCACGTAGTGACCTGGCCACTATCCTGCAAGAAGAATGGCTTAAAATCCCTCTGACCACTGTGCAGGACTTGTATATGTCATTCCCAAGACGAACTGACGCTGTATTGGCCGCAAAAGGAGGCCCTACACCATACTAATAAATGATTGTGGTCTAAAACCAGGTGTTTCAGTTTCATTGTCCAACCCCTGTATGTCATGTGTGCATTGTATTTCATGTCTGTCCCTTGTAGTTTTAGCTTTTCATTAGGGCACGTGTTCCTCTCTGTATAAAACTCAATGAGACTCAATAAAACCTAACTCAGTGCAGCAGGGCAATGGCCTGAAACTAAAGCGACTGTGTTTTTAGAGCCAGAAGTGAAATGTTCTTCACCCAGCCTGAACCCCTTGGAGCACAACATCAGGAACAGAATATGCAAGCCTGGCAGAGCATCTCACAGATAAAATAAGCTCACCAGCCTTAAAAAAGTCACTAGCTAATAGCGGGTAATACCTCCACGAGCACCAATAACAGCTGTGATTGGATTTGGTATGTACTCTTGCATCAAAGTATAGAGCAGATAGGCCAGATTTGTAAGATTCTTAGTTGAAACATTCTGTAATTAACTGAAATTTTAAATAAAGAAATACTTATTTGTATTTGGAATTTGTAGAATTTTAGTTGAATATTCTGTAATTAATTAACATTTAAAATTTTCGATATAAAATGGCTTATTTGAACTTGAAATTTGTACGATGTTTAGTTGAAACATTTGGTATTTAACTAAAATTTCTAATTTTCAGAAAAAAATTACTTGTTTGTATGTGAAATTTCAAGGATTTTTAGTTGAAATATTCTGTAATTACCTACAATTTCAAATTTTCAGATAAAATGACTTGTTTGTATGTGGAATTTGTAAGATTTTTAGTTGAAACATTCCTTAATAAAAAAAATATCAAAAAATATGAAGATGTAACAGTTTTGACAGTTTTCAATCTGCGAATCCCGTCACACACTTCTTCTCTGACATTGGAATGACAAATAGATGCTTTCTTTTACAGGCCCTAAAGTTATATGTACTAGCCAGGTAGGAGCAGGTTGGAAGTCATAAGTTCTAGGTAATTATTTTGGGTTGTGGTAACGTAGCTATAAGGTAGAAATAATTACATAGTAAAATATTGCATTAATGGACATTTGGTAGCACTTTACAGGTCAGTAATAAGCAGATAACAACAGTGTCATAGTAGTTGTTAATAAATAACTAATAAATATTTAATAAATAAGTAATAATTAATAATTTAAAATCAGCAGCAGTAACAGGTCAGTAATAAAATGCTAAAATGATGATAATAAACATGTTTTTGTAGCTGAGTTTTATGAAATTTACTCAAAAGGAGTTGTGGAATAGGATGAAGCTGTATATGTGTGAATGTAATGATGATACATGTAAGTGATTACAGTATCTGAGTGAAAGGAGAATTCTACATGGGAAAACTCCATACCTGTGCTCTGTGCTACACTTCCGGTCTGCAGAACTTTAATCCAGACTTCTCCCATTCGCAGAGCCTGCTGAGTTTCATTGCTCAATCAAGAACCCAGACAAGCCTACTTCAGCTGGCCAAGAGCCACCTACACTGATCAGAAGGGGTTATCTAATGTGTAGGATATGTAGCCTTATAAAATCACAGGGTTAATTTTCCATTTTCTCTCTCTCTAAACCCCCTTCTCTCCCCTTTTTCTCTCCCTCCTATTTCTCTCTCTCACCCCTTCTGTCTCTTTCTCATCCTATTTTCTTTCATTTCTGTCCCTCCCTCTCTCTCCGTTTTTCTCTCTCATATATCTCCTTCTTTCTCTCTCTCACTCTATTACCCCGTATGTCTCCCTCACCCTTTTCTCTCCCTCTCTCTTTTTATTTCTTTATCTCTCTCACCCCTTATGTTACCTTTTCTCTATCTCTATCTTTCTCTTTCTGCCCCTTTTCTCTTCCTCCCTTTTCTTGCTATCTTTTTCTCTCTCATTCATTCTGTCTTTCTCACCCCTTTTCTCCATCTCTCTCTTGCTCTCTCTCTCCCTCCCCCTTCCTTTCCCTCCCTCTCTCTCTCTCTTTCTCCCACTGATACGCTTCATACAGTCATCTAAACATGAACAGCACCTTGTTTCTTTACACAGTTCGGAGAGACGTGTGAATGTTCAGTAGCAGGTCTTTTGGGTCCTTTAGTTTTGTATGTACAGATTATTTCCATAACACAGATTACATCCAAACTTACTGTGTATATACATGACTGACACAACAGTCATGATTGCGGACATTCAGCGAGCAGTGATTCCCCCCATGACCTTAGGCAGACGGCTGCACAACGCAGGACTACATGCACGTATACCGTAACGACGACTGTCCTTAACCACATCAGCGTCACCAAAGACTGCAATGGTGTTGTGCCAGACTGTCATGGAGTGACTCTGAATGGCAGCGGGTCATCTTCAGTGACGAGTCCCGCTTTCGTCTTGGTGGAGACGACCAACGAACCCGTGTGTGGAGGCAACGTGGTCAGCGCCAAGATGAACCATTTGTTGTCACACGTCACACGTCCAGAAGGCCTGGTATCACTCCACCTCCACCCCTACCACACCATCTGCAGGAACTGTGTGAGAATATTCAAGCTGCATGGGATGGATTATCACGGGACACCATTAGGAACCTCTACAACTCCATGCCGAGATGTCTGCCATGTTGGGTTAGCAAACATTGTGACCCAGCGCCATACTGAGAGACACTATTTCTGTATGTGTAGCTCAATAAATATTGCCCATATCAGTCTAAATTTATCATCATTTACTGGTAACCTTTATCTTCCTTCCCAATAGCACTGCAATCCCACACTTCCTTCTGGGTGCAGCTGTTCTTTTGATGATGAGTGTATTTTTCTGTAGAATCTGCTATGTATGATCATTGTTGAATATATGGTTATGATTTATGGTAAATGAGTGTGTTGTGCTAAAGCAGGAAAGAGGAGGGTTCATTTTCCCGAACAGCTTCATTCTCCTTTATTCCTTCACTCTGTTTACAGCTGGTAAAGTCTGAAGGAAGCAGTTTCTGTCAATATGGCTTACCAGTTTCAGCAGCAGCCAAATAAAATAGAGAAGCGATCAATGGCATCAGTGAGTACCAAGGACAGAGTATTGTCTCTCTCTCTCTCTCTCTCACTATTTCTCACTCGCACTCTCTCGTCTGTCACCCGCTGCCACACAAGCCTGCCATTTTCACTTTGGGCCACATACAACAAACCTCATTCCCCCACCGCCCTGTTCAGAAGGGTCTCACCTATAGATCTGTTTATTTCACACACATGCGCATAAACACATATGCTTATCCGCAGGGGAAATCGAAAGATCGATACCTATTCCCTTTCGTTATTCAAGATATTCCTGTCAAATTGATTGTGCAGAAATCTCTCCAGAAGTGCGGAATGACTCAACAGTAGAACTGTAATTGAGGCTCTGCCCATTTATTGAGCCTGAATCTTACTTCAGCTGGTAAGTCTGTGTCCAGAGTGCAGAGATTTGTTTCTACACACATCATGTTCTCATGAACTTGTGAACTACGTAGCACTGAATTGCAAGAGTTAGAGTGTTAAACTGTTTTTCCGTGTTCAGGATTTTTGGGCTAGCACTCGTCTAGCACTATAACACCATAAAAACTAGCGCCCATTAGCATCGGTGTTTCTCCCACTTAATTGCGAATTACTACACCTATTACAGCCTGTAGTTTACTAACTAGCTCTGGCTTCATCCCACAAATGTCTTCTGCTAGACTGCCAGAAGTTGCAGAACAGTTTGCTGATCCTCTGCTACACCACTCACTTTGCTAACTTTGCTAGCTGTCTGTTAAGTCAGCCAGCCTGGCCTGCTCAAGCCACTTTGTCCTGCGCTCCAGCTAGATCAGTGGCCAGCTACTACATTTCATTGGGAAACAGGATCTTCCACGGTGTTTTGCTCACCGGACAATGCATTAGCCACGAAAGGGCTAACAGGCTACAGGCTACTACTTCTCCATTAGCTTTGCTAGCTACAGCTTGCGTAAATGTAAGAAAAAAATGACCACTGTGTTGCAGTCCAGTTGGAGCACTGAATGCACCACAGCGATTTCAACGTAACGGATCAGTTCGTCTCAGCCGCTGCCAGCTTTCCACCCCCACTTGCGGCCCACCTGTGCCAGCTCTTCCACGCTTGACTCAGCCCAGCAGGTTCTTTCTAATAGAAGAGCAGGAGGCGTGGCAAATGCTCCCATTCAGCATCAGCCCTCCTCCTGCAACCTCAGATACAATTATAATTAAGCAAATGAGATTTATACGTGCACTGATTTGTTCATAAATCCCCACATGCCTCAGCCCTGTTTGGGAGTGGCTGCAATTACTGAGAGAAGTGGAGGCGTGAGCTTCACAGTTTGCAGACCCATTTGCCTTTTTATGTCTAAAGGTCACAGCTAACAAAAGTAGAGAGCTTGTCTGGCACGAGCATGTTTTCTTTCTCATTTGATGCACAATTGAAAGGAGACTGAAGGGAGGGCAAAGAGACGGCATGACTGGAGCTGTACTGAGTCGGGCCACGTGCCTTTTGTCCTTGCAACATGATTCCCTGCTCGGCCGGGAAAAGAGGACAGAAGGAGCTCTCTGTTAGGGCGCAGTGGTGGCCCTGTTTGACTGAAGCGCGCTGAACAGCGCTTTAAACCCAACGCACGTGACAGTTAGTTATTTCAGCTGTGTCAGCTGTGTATGTTTCATACACTATCATTTCCATAGGTCCCAGTCTTTGAGCTAGAACAATGGAATCTTACAGCCTAAAAAAGAACAGTGCTAAGATTTGCTTGAGTGAGATGGAGAGAAGGAGAGGAAAAGAGAGAAAGGAAGAGAGAGAGAGAGAGAGAGAGAGAGAGAGAGAGAGAGAGATGGAGTGTGAAAGAAGGGGAGAAAGAAAAAAAGCAGTCAAGAAAAGGAGAATGGGAGAGAGCTGCAGCCGAGCAACCTCCTTGCAAAAACCTGGAACACCATAGCTGCAGTCTAGCAACCTCCTTGCAACCACCTGAAATACCATTGCTGCAGCCTAGCAACCTCCTTGCAACCACCTGGAACACCATAGCTGCAGCCTAGCAACCTCCTAGCAACCTCCTTGCAACCACCAGGAACACCATAGCTGCAGCCTAGCAACCTCATTGCAACCACCTGGAACACCATAGCTGCACCCTACCCACCTTCTTGCAACCAATTGAAATAGCATAGCTGCAGTCTAGCAACCTCCTTGCAACCACATGGAACACCATAGCTGCAGTCTAGCAACCTCCTTGCAACCACCTGGAATACCATAGCTGCAGTCTAACAACCTCCTAGCAACCACCTGAAATACCATAGCTGCAGCCTAACCACTTCCTTGCAACCACCTGAAATACCATTGCTGTAGTCTATCAGCCTCCTTGCAACCACCTGGAATACCATAGCTGCAGGCTAGCCACCTCCTTGCAACCACTTGAAATACCATAGCTGCAGTCTGGCAACCTCCTTGCAACCACTTGGAATACCATAGCTGCAGTCTGGCATCCTTCTTGCAACCACCTGGAATACAATAGCTGCAGCTTGGCAACCTCCTTGCAACCAATTGGAATACCATAGCTGCAGCCTAGCAACCTCCTTGCAACCACCTGGAATACCATAGCTGCAGCCTAGCAACTTCCTTACAAGCACCTGGAATACCACAGCTGCATCCTACCTGCATCCAGTTGGAAAACCATAGCTGCAGTCTAGCAACCTCCTTGCAACCACCTGGAACACCATAACTGCAGCCTAGCAACTTCCTTGCAACCACCTGGAATACCATAGCTGCAGTCTAGCAACCACCTGTAACACCATAGCTGCACCCTACCCACCTCCTTGTAACCATTTGGAACACCATACCTGCAGTCTAACAACCTTCTAGTAACCACCTGAAATACCATAGCTGCAGTCTATCAACCTCCTTGCAACCACCTGGAATACCATAGCTGCAGGCTAGCCACCTCCTTGCAACCACCTGGAATACCATAGCTGCAGTCTGGCAACCTCCTTGCAACCACCTGGAATACAATAGCTGCAGCCTAGCAACCTCCTTGCAACCACCTGGAATACAATAGCTACAGCCTAACAACCCCCTTGCAACCACCTGAAATACCATAGCCACAGTCTGGCAACCTCCTTCCAACCACCTGGAATACCATAGCTGCAGACTAGCAGCCTCCCTGCAGCCACCTGAAATACCATAGCTGCAGCCTAGCAACCCCCTCGCAACCACCTGAAATACCACAGCAACCACCTAGAGAGCACCCTAGAAACCTCCTGGAATACCATAGCAACTACACAGCGACACAATAGTAGCAATCTCTGAATTTCTGAATTTCTGAAAATTCTAAATCTCTAAATCTCTGCATTTTTCAGCTAACATGTTACCGTTTGTTTGAATCATTTTTTCCTGTTTAGTGTTATTACTATGTTATAACTGATACAGATCAAATCAAGGATTGATGCAAATCCAGCGTCTTTTCAGGTTGTTAAACTCTTAACTCAAGCATAAACACTCTCCTGTCTGACAGAATCGGAAACTGATGAATAACCGGTGAAATTTGCGAGCGCTCATTTTATGATCTTCCTGACTAACAGCTCCAGCCTGCGCCCTACGCGACACACACATGCCCCAGCTGGAAACTGTAAACTGCTCCAAACATCTATTTCCAGGGTAAATCCTCCATAACCACACTTGCTGATGGGACTTTTTTCCAGACCACTGAGAACGGCATCGATCCCTGGCGCACTCATCTGTGCCAGAGATCCGCGGAGGCTGCCGAGCCCTGATTGGCTCGGCTATGCGAATCTGATGAAGGCAGAAATGTCAGCGTGTTATTAGTGTTAGGAGGTGTTGTGATTGCTGTGAGGAGGTGACAGAATCAGGTCTTCCTCTTTGCCACACTGTTACCGGTGACCTTGCTGCTTTCTTCTGGAAAAGCATAAGTTGGATCAATCTGGCTGAAAAGTCTGTGTGGTGTGTGTGTGTGTGAATGTGTGTGAATGTGTGTGTGTGTGTGTATGTACATGTGTGTGTATGTGTGTGTGTGTATATATGTGTGTGTGTGCATGTATTTGTGTGAATGTGTATGTGGATGTGTGTGTGTGTGTGTGTGTGTGTGTGTGTGTGTATTTGTGAGAGCACCTACAGTAAAGATCAATGTGTCATCGGACAGGGCTTCTGAAGCTGCTTCAAAGACGTGTCCTCTGCTGAATGACTCTTGTTTTGTCTCTCTCTCTTCATTTCATTTATCCTTCTCTCTTTTTCTCCCCATCCCATTCTCCATCTCTCTCTCCTTCCTAGCTTCCCCTCCGTCTTTTTTCCATTCTCTGTTTTTTTCCCTGTCTTTATCTCTCCTTCTGTCTCTGCATTCTTTCACCTTCTCCTCCCTCTACTTTCCCCCTTCTCCCTTTCTCTTTCTTCCTCTCTCTCACCCCTCTCTCCCATCCCCTCTTCCTTCTTTCTCTTTTTACTTTCCCTTTCTCCTTTTCTTTCTTGCTTTCTCTTTTCTCCCTTCTCTCTCCATCTCTCTTTCTCCATCTCCCTTTTTCTTTCTCTCTCTCCCTCCTGCTTTCTATTTTTCTACCTTTCTCTCTCCATCTCACTCCATCTTTCTCTCTTCCTCCTGCTTTCTCTGTTTTTCTCTTCTTCTCTCTCTTGCTCTTTTTCTCTCTCTCCTGCTTTCTCTCTTTTTCTCTCACTCCATCCCTTTTTCTCTCTCTTGCTTTCTCTCTTTGTCTCTCACTCATTTTCTTTTTATCTCATTTTCTCTCTTTTTTCCCCCTTTCTCTCCACATCTCTCTCTCTCTCTCTCTTTCTCTCCTCCGCCTCTTGTGATGATTGCGGTGGTCTCCAGGTGGTCCCTAAAAATACTCCCCCCTCCTGTTGTGTGCAGGAGAATGGCAGGACCTGCTCACGTTTCCACCCTGCTGTGTTCAGCTGCAGCTTTGACCGTGAACCTCTGGAGATGCATTCTTCACCATCCATCACCCTTTAACCGACCTTTAACCTTCACCTACACAGAGACACAGGCCTGCTTCAGCGTGTACGATGAGCCATATACAACCTTCAGAGGCTACACCGAGCAGGGGAGGGTCAGAGCAGAGCTCGGGTGGTCCAGATCCCGTAATCAGATGAAAATGCAAATCATCTGTAATATAATCTTCATAAGATCCGCTCAGTGGTATAAAGCAAGCTGACAGAAAAGCCCCAGACAGCTTCAGGCCAACATCCAACCCCTCCAACACTCCATGATCATTCCTTCTCTTGGTGCCGCCCGATTAGGCACATCCTCCTCTCCTCCTTATAAGTTCCCTGGTCAAGAAATGAGCCCTTCTGTGATGTTCTGGGGTGTATTAATTGTGTGGAAATGGGTTCTTTGGTTGAGGTAACAGTAGATTTGAACCACAGTGCCTACATTAAGCTGCTGGACAACCAGGTTTTCCCTTTTGCTCATCATCTTACCGAGGAACATAACATTCCTATCCCGGTATTCCAAGATGACAGTTCTGGTGTCCACAGGGCTGCAAATGTGACTGATTGGCATGATGAACATTCAGGAGCATTCACACATCTGGACTGGCCCGCACAATCCCCAGATTTGAATGCCCTAGGAAATCTGTGGGGCTACCTGGAACAACCAGGAAAACGCCAGGGAAGGCATCCACCAAATCTGGACCAACTGACCAATTCAGTGATGCAAGAGCGTCTGAACATTGATGTGGCCTACATCCAGAAACTTGTCCAGTCCATGCCAAATCCAATCACAGCTGTTATTGGTGCTCATGGTGGTGTTACATGCTATTAGGTATCAGTCCATACTCTAGTCCATCTGTTTCTCTGTACACTTTATTACCCTGTTGTTCAAAGGTCAGGACCCCCACAAGACCACCACATTTTTTGTGGGTGGTGGATCATTCTCAACACTGCAGTGACACTGACGTGGTGGTGGTGTGTTATGCTGGTGTGAGTGGATCAGACACAGCAGTGCTGCTGGAGTGTTTAAACACTGTGTCCACTCACTGTCCACTCTATTAGACACTCCTACTTTGCTGGTCCACCTTGTAGATGTACAGTCAGAGACGATAGCTCATTTGCTGCTGCACAGTGCAGTGTTGGTCATCCTCTAGTCCTTCATCAGTGGTCACAGGACGCTGCCCATAGGACACTGCCACACAGGATGCTGCTCACAGGATGCTGCCCACAGGACACCGCCACACAGGATGCTGCTCACAGGACAATGTTGGCTGGATAGTTTTGGTTGGTGAACAATTCTTAGTCCAGCAGTGGCACCGGAGTGTCCAGCAACACTGCTGGGTCTGATCCAGCTGATGGCAACCCGCTCCCAGACACAATATAACACAAACAACAGGCAATACGTCTTTAATCCATTGGAAAATAACTCTTTTCTGGAGGGCGTGCACCTCCCATGAGCCTCCTTGCATGGCCCTATGCATCGCCATGCCTCCTGAGCCTCAACCTTAATTGCCGAAAAGAAATGGCTTGGCTCTTTTAGTGTTGAACATTGAAATATGGAATTTTTTTCTGTGGGTTTTCCTGCAAAGTCTAGTTTAAAAACACACTCACCCTGGCTCCCCTATCTTTCCCGCCTCCTGAACTCCTCTCCGCCCAGCCGTCTTCCTTACATTCTCCTATGGAGTGAAAAGATTATTCCCCTTTCTCTGCAGGAGTGCTTTTATGCCCTGTACATGAATGTGCTGCGTCTACACTGCCATAAAGCTCATCACGGTTTCCCTCACGCTTCATAAAAGGCATTAAAGCTCACCTGAGGTGAGAGGGAGTCGCCAGCGGGGGGTCTAAACACGCTAAATTAGCCGCCTCTCTGGGAGGCCCTGTAAGTGCTTAATAGAAAACACTGCTTCAGTGCGGATGAGACCGCCGAGGAGGGAGGGAATGAACGGATGAAGTAACGTTATCTCTTTCATTTAGTTAACACTGCACCTGTCTCCCCGGCTGTAATGAGGACCTGGGCCGGCCCCCTGACGAGCCCACGAATCTTCTAATTACTGATCACACAAGGCCTTGTTAGCCTGCTGGATGCACGTCTGCTCCGCCTCCCTAAACCAACAGCAGCTACGGCTTCGGGCCAGTCGCATTACATCAAAGACGGGCTGTGGCTTACATGCTGTTTACCTGCAGGAGCCCCACGTTTGCATCGGCTAATGATCAGTTAATGATTAAGATTAGAGGGCTTACTGTACATGATGCAAAGCAGAAAGCTGTGCAGCACTTGTCGGATGAGAGAGGAAATACGGCTGCATCGATTTACAAGCCCAGCCAAGACAGCCGGAGGTTTTGCATGGGGGATTGTAGGGGTGGCAATTTAGGTGTTTCAACCACACCCATTGCTAACAGCTGTAAGTCAAGCACATAGTCATGCAATCTCTAAACAGTATGCACAGTGCCGAGCGCCGGCTGGAGTGCTGTAAGGGACCTCCACTGGAATCTGGAACAGTGGAAACGTGATCTCTGGAGTGATGAATGACGTTTCACTGGTTGTCTTATCTGGTAGTCTGATGGATGAACTGGGTTTGGTGAATGCATGGATAATGCTACCTACCAGAATGCATAGTGCCAACAGTAAAGTTTGGCGGAGGAGGGATAATGGGTTTGGTGAATGCATGGCTAATGTTACCTAACGGAATGCATAGTGCCAATAGGTAAAGTTTGGTGGAGGAGGGAAATAATGGTCTGGGGAGTTTTTCAGTGTTTGGGTTCCAGTGAAGGGTGATGCTAATGCATAAATCCAGCTCCATAAAGACATGGTTTGAGGAGTCTGTTGAGAAGGAACAACATCAACTGTGGACCAGGCCTTCTCGTCCAACATCAGCAGCCATGTTTACAGGCAGCCTTATGATCCATTAATTATCCTAATGGAACAACATATTCATGTAGACATTGCAATCTCAACCTGAATGATTTGTACGAGATATTGGAACATAGTTACGAGGGTTTATTGCATTTAGCCACAAAATCATTAGCGAGGTCAGACACTATTGTTGGGTAATTGGTTCTGCATCACTCCATCTTATCCCAAAGGTATCGGATGGAGCTCCATCACTCTGGGGAGCACAGTTCCACTGCTTCACAAGCCCAATGCTGGGGAGCATGATTCCCCTTCCAGCTGACAATCGGCACTGAGCATGGTGACTTCACACACAGAGCTACAGAACAGCTTGGGATTCTCTCGTGGAGATCCAGCCGCTGTGATCCCCAGGACGAATGACGTAATGTGAGCAGTGGCCGGTTCAGACTGGACAAGCCATTTTCATGGTGACCTGAAACCTGTCATGGTGTACACCCCCTCCTTCCCCTCCCTCCCTCCCTCTCTCTCTCTCTCTCCCTCTCCAACACGCACAGAGGCATACAGGCAGGTCAGAGGCTGCAGGCAGTAATCTCTTGGACAGGAACCCTCCCGGGACTGCACACGTCGCCGTCACTGGGGTTAGGACAGGCTGCTGAAAGGCACTTCCTTCAGGTCAACCACTGGCCAGCATGGACAGTGCACCACAAATTATTATAAACCTGGGTATGGACGTGTTCACAGGGTATTATTCTCTGATTTGAACATCGCTGGCTGTGTTTGCTGTCTTCTTGTTTGAAATCAAAGATGTAAGAACGAAATTTGAACATGCACTGCTAAAAATACCCTGATCTATTTCTGTGAGCTTCTTTCATCTGTTAACTGCTGTGACCGTAAAGATGCTTAAAACATGCAGCTGTAAGCATTTTCACCATGCAGTTCAATTAGTGATCCAGTCATGCACTCATACGCACAGATAGAGGCTCTACACTTTTACCACCAGTGACCTCTTTGTCAGTGTGCATGCTAATCGTACTGTATATGGCTACCACCAATGCTCAAGATCGGCCTTGGCTCTCCCTGGAGGTGTGACTTGGACTTGAATCAGACACGAGTCACCAATTTGATGACTGGAGACTCCACTCAACCAAATCAAAGAAGACTTGCTACTTGACTTTGGCTTGAACAACAATGACTCAGACTTTGAGGGGCAGTCAGACAGTCATGCACTGGAGGTTAGAGAACCAGCTTGGTGACCAGAAGGTGACCACAAGGTTTGCTTCCCTGTACCGATGGGACATGACTGAGCAAGGCCCTTGAGCAAGGCACCTAACCCCCAACTGCTCCTGGGGGTGCCCAATACTCTGGCCAAGTGTGCTCCCTGCCCCCTAGAGTGTCCGTGCTTCACTGCATGAATGCACTAAATGCAGAAGACAAAATTCTAATTTTTGAATTTGGACTTGAATCCTATGACTCAGAAAGACTGGAGACCCAAAGTAGAGAGGGGTCTGGCTGTAGATGGGGCCCTCGTTTTTATTGGGAATGTATTAGTTGTCACGCCAGAACTGCAGCAAATGTAACCTGGATATACATCAACATCATCAAATGTCCCATGCTGTTGCTTCATCAGCCTTGATTGGCTGCCCCTGCTTGCCCACATTGTGGACCACCATGGAGATTCCTGCTGCCCAGTACCATGTAGAAGTCTTCCCCTGCTTGCTACTGAGGCCGGTCGAGAGATCCTACTGCCTGCATAGCCCCAAATTATGTATTTACAAACATTCCAGAAGTCAGCTAGTCCGAAGGCAACCCATGGAAATGGCCAATATAGCCCACATATACACTCCCTCTGGTAATTTGGAGAACTGCTAATTCTTTGATTACTCTCTACTGATTACTTCTAACGCGGTTGACTTTGTAGCAACGAAGAGCTTACACGATGAAAACAAAGCAAGTGGATTCAGTAGCAGGTACACTCATCATCGGCCCTTACTCATCTCTTGCCACTCACATCATTACCTGCAGGACATAAGAAGCTTTTTGTGCCTCTGGTTTCAGTATGACGCGTGATGATCTTCCCACATTCACTAACGCCACGTGAAGATAATTTTCCGTGTTTACTCAGCATGGGAAAACCATTTTGTGGGCTCAATGGAAAATCAATATGCCTTTCTATCTGTGGCAGGAGACCAGTGACAGACGGCAGCGGTTTAGAGAGACGGAGGGAGAGAGACGAAAAACAAAACAATACAGGTACCATAAAAGGCTCTTTGGAGCAATGTCACAGAATGCTTAAAGTTTTTGTTCTTGTGGGGGGGGGAGGGGAATGTTTGCGTTAATACATAAATAGCGATTTTTTTAGAGAAGAATTTTATCACGTCACACTATATTTTGCAAAGCTCTGTGTGGGTCTGTAGCCTGCCCGCTAAGCTAGTCTTTTAAATCCGACTTTACAACAGAGTCAGATCATACCAAAATGTTTTGGTGTTTTTGTTACCTGGAACCAGGTAACAAGAAGTCCTGGAAGACCTGTGTTGAGCAAAGCTCTCTTATCATGCTAACTAAGCTAAAGTGAACTAGCTCATTTGTCCTACTTTGTAGCCCTGCTTAACACTTAGTACTGACTAGACAGATGTCTTGACATTCATAAAACAATAACTTGAAGATTGCAGTGTTTTTAGTTATTTGGTAGCCATGTCAACGAACTACACTTGATTATTTACCTAAAAGTCACATAAGTGCTTTTACCTCCCTTATGACACTGTTACTCCACCACCACTGCCACTGTGGTATTTGTTATGTTACTTGCTTCAGAGTCATGGGCCTGGCCAGCTAGTGTAACGTGAGGGACAGTGTGTTACAACAAGAACAGGAACCCTGTTGAAACACAGTTACACTGGTGGAGACGACCAACAAATCCGTGTGTGGAGGCACCGTGGTCAGCGCCAAGATGAACAGTTTATAGTCACGCGTCACATGCCCAGAAGGCCTGGTGTCACTCCACCTCCACCCCTACAACACAATCTGCAGGAACTGTGTGAGAATATTCAAGCTGCATGGGATGGATTATCACAGGACACCATTAGGAACCTCTGCAGCTCCATGCCGAGACGGGTGCTGGTGGCCCAATGCCATGCTGAGAGACACTACTTCTGTATGTGTAGCTCAATAAATATTGTCCATATCAGTCCATGTTTAAACTTTGATCTCTTTTTTCTGCACAGTGTCAAAGCTCTAGTTCTCCTTTCAGTTTAGTGAATATTCATGATGGACAGACCAATAGAATTGCTCCAAAACTGCTTAGAAATAAACCTTGTTATATATCAGCCTCCACTGCAGGTTAAGAAAGCTGTTTCATAATCCTGTAAAGTTCCATTTTGGAGGTTTTTAAGGTGGACTGTATAATTCCATGAGTGCTAATTTATAGTTTGATGTCTTTACTTTTATTCTAAAGTAAAGCATTAAGATAAACATAAGGAGAACCTTCTATGAGTAGCCGTGTCTGAACTTCTGACTGGTAGTGTGAGCGCCAGTATTCCAAGTAGGGTTACCTGAATCCACCCTGTAAATTAGTAGACAACAGTAATGGAAATGGAACAGTAACGTATTCCCAGTCATTTCGGCCACTGCTCTTGGACTCACTGTTGGGTCTAACTGTTTTATGCTAATGTGTAGCAATGAAAAATGATAATAACGAAGATACAAGCTTTTGTTTCTGGCAGGGATGATATGCATGATCAATCAGTACACTCATGAATGAGAGACACTGAGGGACACTGGGTGGCGCTGTGACCCAGCCCTGCCATCAGGGACAGATTGTTTGTGTAATTGCTGTCACCTGCCCCCCACTCCATCCACCCCCCCCACCATGCAAGAAATGTTTTGTGTATCCTATTGATAGGCTGTTGGATTGCGCTGTTCGAATGTCACACCATCTGCTCTGGCATGTTCGAGCCTTTTGTGTGTGTGTGTGTGTGTGGGTGCGTATGTTTGGTTGTGAATATTTCATGAGTGACATACACACCGTGTCAAACCTGGACAACACCAGCCTCTCACCGCTGAACTGTATTATGGACCATTCTACCATTCAAGCTGCGCTCCACCAGTGGAAAACCATTTAGTGTTCAGATCTTTGATATTTACAAGGATTAAGGTCTGATCTATTTAAACCCAGGACATCAACGGACATAATAATAAGTTAAATATATCTGCCAGTCAGAAGTTTGGACACGGCTACTTATAGAAGCTACTTATAGGTTCTCCTTCTGTTTATCTGAATGCTTTACTGTAGAATAAAAGTGAAGACATCAAACTATAAAATAGCACTCATGGAATTATACAGTCCGCCTTAAAAACCTCCAAAATGGAGCTTTACAGGAGGATGAAACAGCTTTCTGAACCTGCAGTGGAGGCTGATTGAACAAGGTTTATTTCTAAGCAGTTTTGGAGCAGTTCTATTGGTCTGTCCATCATGAATATTCACTAAACCGAAAGGAGAACTAGAGCTTTTAAACTGTGCAGAAAAAGAGATCAAAGTTTTTACACTGCTAAATATATTATTGCGATTCATCAAAAGCATAATAACAATTTATGTTAAACCCTAACCACTAAATTTATACTTGCTAAAATAATAGCTTTTAGAACAATAATCTTAATAAAATAAACCTTTAAAATAAACTTATTTTTATTTCTGTTAATGTGATGATTTAGAGTTATCATGATTTTAATTTTAAATCTGTCCCGTGTTTTCATGTCACTACCGAAAAAGAATTTTAGTCTGTAGGCAGAGCTTTATTTTAGCCATGCCCCCTCATTTTAGAGCAGGAAGTCACTGCCAAAGTCACTACCAAAACAGTCACTACTGAAAGAGTCACTACCAAAAGAGACACCACCAAAATAGTCAGTACCGAAACAGTCACTACTGAAACAGTCACTCCCGAAACACACTACTAAAACAGTCACTACTGAAACAGTCACTCCCGAAACACACTACTAAAACAGTCACTACTGAAACAGTCACTACTGAAACAGTAATTTGCTTTTATAAAATTAACATAATTATCATGATGAAGACATGATGACCGCATGCTGAGAGAACTGTCAGTTAAAAGACTGAAATGTTATCAACACTGACTTTGAACCAGTTTGGTCTAACAATCCACCTACGCCATATGTGACAGATACGACACAAAAACATACTCATTCATCCCCATTCATGCTCACTCCTACGCCCCCTCACACACTCCGCCATGTGTTACTATACAGTTTCCACACATATTCATAGGCAATTACCCGCCTACACTCACACTCATACTTACACTCGTTTACGCACACTCGTTCGCCTTAGAGTAGAGGAAAAGTACCAGATGAGGCCAACAATAGCAGCATGACTGCTCTGAACTGCTGCCTGCGCTGCACTGAGAAGCCTCCAGGCTGGAACTGTAGTGCTGGGCATGATGCATTCATGATGTGTTCATTTGTATGTCAGTATGGAGCCTTCGCTGTTACACCGCATCTCTCAATGAAGTCTGTTCTTCCTGACAGAACCTAACAAATAGAAGTAGAAGGAGATCTACAGTGTACATTTCACTTATCCACTGTGGAGAGTGTCTTACATCATGTATTACAGGCTGGTAGAGATAGATATTTAAATTTGTTTTAAATTGCAAGGGCCCTGTGTTGGACTGGTGACCTGTTCGGGGTGCTTCCTGCCTTCCGTCTAATGAGTGCTGGGATAGGCTGCAACCCAGAAGGATAAGCACCTCAGAAGATGAATGAATGAACTCACTATGGCAAGGGCAAACTCAGTATTCAGTGGCACATCTCTCAAAATGGCAACTATTGTATGGTCCTCTTGGTCCGTAGTGATGAGTACAAGGGGACACACTAGGTTCCTGAAGACTACAGTATAAAGTCCTATGTAGAGTCTATGCGTAGCTTATGAAAACACGTAGCTTATGAAACAGTTGGTGATGGGATTCCTATGCCACTGCGACTTCTTTGGCATTGCAAAAAATGATGGCGGCTGAAACTGTGCGGATAATGTTGGATATGGAGCTAATAGCTGTTAAACTGCAGTTACTTTTTTCCATGTTCGTACAGTCTGTGGTTCATCCAGCTGAGTTTAAGGTGCGTGTAAGGCTACAGTGTAGTGTACGCAGCTACGTGGAATCTACACTGTGCTTACACTGTAGATTTGACACAGAAGCATAAATTGGCCATAAACACCCTATAATCCTGCAGAAACCATGGACCAGCGAAGTAGTGTTGGGCACCCGAACCTCCTCAATATACAAGGGCCATGAGGGATATCCCAGTATGAGGAACGTGTCCCAGTATGCAGTGCATGTCACTATGCTGCGTATGGCTGGTCTCATGGCCTGTTATTGTTTATTATGCATGGATGGCCGGGTTGACCTGGGGAAGTGATTTATTATTGTTGCTGTTGTTGTTATTATATTCATTAAATATATTATATAAATGTATTACATATTATATCTCTGAAATTTAAACAAAAAAATAATAATATTTATTAATATAAATTCCAATTTTTCAATATTAATATAAAAAAATATACTATTTTGGTCTGTATATTCATCCTGAAGCATTCACACAATGTAAAGGACATCTTGGTGAAAGACAAATAAATAAATAAATGTTATAATATGACAGCGATGATATCTAACAAATGCTTTGTCTAAAATCTGACTTCACTTTTAAATGTCAGTACAGGCTAAGAAGCATTAGGCAAATGAGGACAGTGCTAGCTCATCTCCACTCACTCCCATTCACTAGCACTTCTGCTGCATGTTCCTTTAAGACAGAACTGAAGTGTGCCGTGGAGGCAGCTCCTGCTCGGGGCGTCTGTGGTCATCTGATGACTGTGGCATCCTGTGCATTAGGACCACCAGCAATAGTTCTGGTAATTCAGAGGTTCTAGTCTGCCTGGATACTTCAGCAGTTGCTTTGAGCTCCCAGCACACAGCTATACATCTCTGTCATTTAAATCAGTGAATAAAGTAATACAGTTCAGGTGCAGTGGATGTTTACTCGGAATATGTATGCAGAGAGCTTGTATGTTACATGGCCGTGTTGCATGTCTTGCATCGCCAGGGTCAAAGCTAGCCCGGGGTCAGTGTAGCTTCTTACAGTGCAGCATCCTAGTGGCAGGATGGAAATGGACTAGGACATTGTTGAAGTGTTGTGACTCTGTGTTGAGTTGCTAGTGAGCAATGAGGGGTGAAAAAGGAGGAATGAGAAAACAATTTACATCTGCAGCTTCATAACAGTCCTGCACAAGCAGACCAACTAACACACAGCATTTAAACACAATTAAAACACTGTTATAAATGTGGACCTGCTCGCTCACCAACCATTTGTACACGTACACATTACCCTCAAAATAAGTTCACTGAACAAAAAATGAGTCCCCCGTGACTGAACCCTACCTAATAGTGTGTAATACCTCCACGAGCACCAATAACAGCTGTGATTGGATTTGGCATGTACTGGACAAGTTTCTGGATGTAGGCCACATCAATGTTCAGACACTCCTGCATTAAAGAATTGGTGAGTTGGACCAGATTTGGTGGATGCCTTCCCTGGCGTTTTCCTGGTTGTTCCAGGCAGTCCAACAGATTTGCAAGATTCAAATCTGGGGATTTTGCGGGCCAATCTGGATGTGTGAATGCTCCTGAATGATCATCAGGCCAATCAGTCACATTTACAACCCTGTGAATGCCAGAATTGTCATCTTGGAATACTGGGATAGGAATGTTATCTTTCTCGGTAAGATGATGATGAGCAAAAAAACCTGGACAGCTTAATGCAGAAATCTACTGTCACCTCAACCAAAGAACCCATTTCCACATAATTAAACCACCCCAGATGCAACTTGAAATTGGATTGGACTCAGAAACAAGCAGCAATGGCATTTTGTGGCTGCTGTGAAAAGAAGTGAAGAATGCTGAGCTCTGGTTTATTTACTAGACTGGAAAGCGTGTGGGTTTGTCTTCAGTTCCCATATGCACAATCCAGAATTCACTCTGATGATATCAGCACTCGTGTTTCGTTTGTGTTTGGTTTTTTTTCCTTTTCACTTTTTCCATCAGCCTTTTCCTCTTTCCTTGGAGTTTTGATTCGCAATCTTCTTATCTTCTGCTCTTGAAGAAGAAGGGATATCCGGAACGATAACAAGGACGAGAAAAAAACTCTCCGTCTGTTCCCCACACCCGTCATTATGGAATGGCCGGCGGCAAATTAAAATGATAACGGCAGTGCCGTTGCATGCATGGATGAACCACCGCTTTCCAACAGGAAGATTGCTCATGTTAAGGGAATTCAGATTCTCATATGATGAGTGGATGCTTTATTAAATACCCATTTGTAACCACATTATACAGTCATATATCAATATTCAGTAATTGGCTGTATTCAAAATGGCACACTACTATACTGCATACTACAGTAGTATGTACTGCATACTGTATACTGCCCCCTCTGTGTAGTATGATGACTGTATAACTGATCATGTCTTACATATACACCTTACATTTACCTCAAAGCTGTTATTACTGTATCCACTGTTTAGAGCTAGCTGCTGCTAACGCTGCTCACCATATTTGAAATACGTTTAGCCTAGCTGTTAGCTACCCTCGGCTATTTCACTCTAAAACTGAACCTCTAAAGCGAGTTCATCTTTTATTAATCTTCAGACCTGTATATTTTAACTTTCTGAGGCTCATTCTGATGAAAACATACCCCACTACAATCACTACACCCACATTTATACTCGGAATTGGCTGAAGCAGGCTGAGAGCTGGTGAGGCCACGGTGCATGATGGGATGCAGTACACCATGAAGATAACTCCCCCTGTGTACTAGTAACTCGACTAGAGTAGAACACCATCCGTGTATCTTCAGTACAGTACAGATCTTCTATTTGGTCACATACTGTATACTACATACTACTTTTAGACAAATTCAGTACACGAGTAATATGTAGTATGCCATTTCAAATAAAGCCACAGTTTTTCTTCAACCTGCTGAATCAGCTTCCCGTTTCATTATAACCGGTTTCATTATAAATACGGTTATATAGAAAATAAGGACATTACAAGGAAATTCCCTAAATGTAATGACTGAGATGTAAACAGAGTCATTCAGAGTGGGTTAGCATGAAACACTCCATTCTAGAGAAACTTACTGAATTCACAGTCATGTTGAATGGAACCAGCCGTCCGCCTCTAAAGACCCCCTCACAGGAAGCTACTACATGAAGTGGTTATGAACACGCTAGTGAGATGTTTTTGGCCTACAACATAGTTTTAAATTCCTTTCATGGTGGAGGGACACATGGAGGATGCTGTGAAGCAAACTAGTCCCCACAGGAATCCTATTTTTCAGATGTACTACTATTTGACCATCATCAACATTTCGTATACAAACTCAGAAGGCGTGAGTAGGTTCACTGGTGGTTGGATAAAATGGCTATATTTGTGTTCTAGACCCCTGGTTCCCATCGCCACCACTGGAGAGTAACTTCAAACAGCCCAATCACTGAATGATGAATAACTGTTGAGAAATCTGGAGAATTTCTCTTCTGATGTATTTGATGTCAGGTACTATGTGGTATGAGGCCCCTGCAGAAATCTATTCCTGCTAATATTTAGCAGCTTGGTTTGTGTTGTAGGGAGTGAAATACATGCTTCTCTGAGTTGTTCCCATAGAAGAATGAAATGAAGAATGAAGCCCCTGAAGGATACAACTGAATATTCACCATCGTGTCAGTTTGCCCAGGGTGGATATAATCTGAGGTTTGTTTTCTGGCATGTAAAAGTCGCTGTGATCTATACAGACACAACTCATAAAAAAGTCAGACCCCAAAAAAATAACCTCCAAACAGTGTTGTAGCACTCTCACCATGAAACAAACACACCAACCAACAAACCGACTGACTGACAGACAGACAGAGAGACAGACAAACCAAGAACTAGCAAAGTGTATTTCCTGATGAAAATGTAGAGTAATATCTTAAGCTTGTTGCTAGGCAGATGTAAAGGTGTTGCTAAGCAGTTGCAAAGGTATCCCAGGTGGTTGCTAAAGTGCTGCTAGGTGGTTGCTAAGGTATGCAAAGTGGTTACTGTGGGGTTGCTAGGTGGTTGCTATGGTATTCCAAGTAGGTGGTTTCTATGGCGTTCCAGGTGGTTATAAGTTGTTCCTAAGTTGAACGTGGAACGCCTTACAATGTGGAAATAACCACCCGCCCCACCCCCAGACAAAAAATGAGTCCCCTGTGACTGAAACATACCTAATAACGTGTAGTACCTCCGCCACCACCAATAACATCATGTACTGGACAAGTTTCTGGATGTAGGCCACATCAATGTTCAGGCACTCTTACATCAAAGAATTGTGCAGTTGGGGCAGATTTGGTAGATGCCTTCCCTCGCACAATTCCGAGGAGAATTCCCTGTAGACTGGGATTTTAGCCACTGCTGGTAGACCCGTATGACCATACGCTTCCATACACCTGCAGATTCAGCTACTTCCTTCACACTATGGTCTTTGTCACGCCCAAATGCAGTCGCTCCTTTTAGCTAATCATTAACATCTGCTTTGGAGCCATTTTCCACACATGGAACGAGACATTCACTGAACTGTAGCACCTCTTCTCGGTCTATGGATCCCGTCACTCACACCCCGCAGGTATTTCTAGCTCCGTCATCCTCGTGCAGCACCATCTGCAGGAGCCTGAAGTTACTACTACACTGTACATGCAAGAGGGCTCATTTTTGGTCCAGTGAGTTTAAGATTATACTACAACTAGTGGTGAAACTGTGGCTTATTGGTGGGTGGTAAAACCTACCCACCCATAAGCCCCCCATATGGGCTTCTAACTGACCTTTATTTATAGCTCTCAATATACAGTAGACTAGTAATCAGTCTTTCCAGGTTAGAGGTTGGGCCAATGCTTTATGGAGATCTGAGTTCTAGCTGTCCAGTTCAGTGGAACAGTTCTTCCGGTAACAGTGAGGGATATAAATGAAGAAATGTCAACACATAGTGGCACAGATGAGGATGCTCATACACTAGTGGTCTTGACAATAACACTATCCCAAATAGATGGAATGCTGCTCTGACCTCTGAAGGTCAGCAGAAGAAATGGGGAGGTTCTGTTGGGGCAGATTTCTATTCTTATCCTGTGAAGGTGGTGGGGCAGTGGGGGGAACTCCTGGTAGTCCTGCTGTTACATTGCAGAACGCTCCATTGCATACATGCATACTCCACCCCCCACCCTGGCGTATGAGTCTGAGCTAAGTTTGGATGCTGCTAAGTCCCATGTGGAAACCCAACGCCTCTCATTGTCCCAGAGCAGGGGACGCTTCACATATGACATTTGACGACAGGAGAGGAGCATCGTGGAAATAGGAAGCAACTTCCAGTGTTGGATTACAGGCACTACCTGGCTGTGGAGAGTGTGAGGAGTGAGCCGAAACGTGTGTATGTGTGTGTGTGCCCATTTGTTTGGGAGCCTGCATGGGAAGTATTTTGTGTTTGCCTGTTTAAGATAAGGCCTGTTCAACTGGCTGCTGTGAGTCATAATTCATTTAAACAGTTCTAAAGAATGATATGAAAGCTCTGTTTAGTCTACAGCATCATGCGTCCCATTCAGCACACAGCAGGGACTTCTGTCTGAAATAATAAATAACAATCATTTGTGGGGCATTGCCATTCCCAGCAATAGGACTATTATGTCATAAACCTCGTTCAGCCGTAGCGTAATATGAGGCCAAATGGAATAACCACAATTGAACCGGGAACAGCCAGGAGAGAGGCAGAAATGGATCCATGGCCAGTGTGAGTCCATATCTGCCTATATATTTGTGCCGCTAAAAGGCTGACCAGTACATAGGGTTCTATCGGGGCGAACCATGACAGGCCTTCAGGTCTGGCCATAAATGTCAAAAGGCTAATTTCTGCTAGCATTTTAATAGAATTGTGGCGTCAGCACAGAACAAGAAGACAGAGGAAGTATAGCACTTTAATGCTCTTATATTGAACACCGCAGCACAGGCGCTAGTGTGAGCTATCATCTCAGCATCCTCCTGCTGGCGAACCTCGTGGAACTACCTCCTCCACAGTCCTTGCCGCCCATCTTCGCTGCACTGCTCCTTCCTCACCCTTGGTCTTCCCCACCATTTTGCCTTTGAGTCCATTGTAGCGCCATTGTTCACCAATCCTCAGAGGGGCACTACCCTGACACTAGTGTGGTGTTAGTGCAGAACAAGAAGACACAGGAAACAAGGAGCACATTAAGCAAATGATTGAACACAGCAATGAAGGAGAACCAGCACCAGTACTGGCCGTCATCCCAGCGTCTTATCTGTCGCTTCTTTCACCGTCCTTCAGCTGGGTTCTGCTGATGGGTCTCATTCGCAGTGGTAGCAAATGATAATTCCTCACTAGTCCACTTCTGACACCGGTGTGGTGTTAGCACAGAATAAGAAGACGCAGGAAACATAGCACTTCAAGAAAATGCACACAGCAATGGAGGAAATCTGGCACAAAACTGGTGTTGGCCATCATCAGAGTGTTGTCTCTGCTGTTTCCTTTTTTACCGTCCTCTAATTGGGCTCTGCTGTTGAGCCTCACACTCCTGCCTCCTTCGTAGCCTGCTTCTTCCCTGCAGTCCTTTGCCGACCTCAGTCCTCTCCAGCTTTTTGCCCTTGAGTTTGTGGTAGTGCCATTTCTCACTAGTCCACTGGGGGGCACTACCTCGTTGTGACAACAGTGTGGCATGATCACAGAAGAAGAAAAAGATGTAAGTAACAGCACTTTAAGTGAATGTATGTATCTAGAACTGGAACCAGGTAATTAGCCGATTCCACTTTCAGTCCACTAATTATATTAGGGGCAAGTCTGATACAGTTCAGTTTTAGTTCAGTTCAGTTCAACTTCTGATGTCCTAACCAATAAGAGAGCACACTTGGCTGTATTTACCCAGATGCTGCAAAATCCAAAGATTGGACCATTTTTCCATTGGGTGCTCTAACTAAGCCATTCATACCTGACACAACCCTGGAACCGGGACACTGCTGACCAACAACTACAGCCTGTGTCCGAAAGTATCCAGAAGGCCCTTCTAATGAGTGCAGCCTGTACAATCTCAATAGGACAGCAGCCACACATCAACCTAAGGTCACCATGCCGAGTGCCAATCTTTAGCTAGAGGGGTATAAAGTCCCACAGCTTTGTACTGTGAAGCAGTGTCACTGCATTCTCTGGAGTGATGGAGATCCATCCAGTACCTTTGGGTTGACTTGGAGTGATCCAGAACGGATCATCCTGACCTCACTAATGCTCTTGTGGCTGGAGACAATCTTATGCTCACAGCAATATTCCAATGTCAGGCGTAAAGCCATCACAGAAGAGCATAAGCTGGAAGTAGATGGAGATGCTCAGATGAGCAGGTGTGTAGAAACGTTTGGACATAGCCTACACCCGGGTAACAGCACTGCAGTGCAATTACATTCTCAGTTTTATGCATATATAGTGGTCATTCTGGCTGTAATGAGTTCTACAGTAATGCTAGGATTAGATATGAGTGTAGCTAATCTGATTGCTTGAAACAAACAACCGACTTGCAGTATTAAGTCTCACCTCGTCCTGTCTCTGTGGATGTCATGTGCTAGCAGGAAATAGCAGCTTTGGGCGAACGTAATAAACATAATCAGCTTCGCTTGAAATGAGATGGCAGTCTTAGAACCGATGCTCCTGCCTGTCCAGACTTTACTGTTGCCTAGGAATTGAGGCGGGTCCTGCTTAAAGAAAATTTAAACCAAAATTTAATTAGGAAGAAATGTATTTAAACTTTCTAGCTGTGCAGCTGCCATTTATAATAACAGTCTGCTTATGATGCATATGAATTTTAGGTACTAAAGGCTACAATCTATAAGCTCTTACTTGCTCACTGCAGTGCCACATTACAATAAATGCATGCCTGTGTTCTGAACTATTCAACCCTTTAGCGTTTGCTTCCATGCACATGCTAAGGCTACATGGAAAACAGCCCCCAAATCATCAGGTCTTTAAGCTTTAAACCTGCCATAAAAGCATTTATTCAGCATTTAAATTATTCTCTAATTATTCTCATAGAAGGTATATGACTTTGGTCATGCAGATGTGGTTCCACACTTTGCGTATTTGCACCCTATGATTTGGCCCTACAATGAAACGACTTGTTTCCCCAGTTTTGATGAGATGAATAATCTGAAGAGCTTTGCTCTGATTGACTAGTTTATGGCGAAACGCCTCAATGTTCACACAAAACGCAACATGTGGAAATAGACTAAATAGAATGAGCCTCTGTGTAAATAAGCACCACCCTCATACTATTTAGCTAGCTATGCTAGTTACTTGGAGCTAATGCTAGTAGCTAACGTTACCTATACTAGCTACTGGCTTTCCATCTGGACATCAACACAAAGTAGATTAAAGTTGTTCCTCACTATGGAACTCTCAGTTTAAGATGATCTGCTTCAACCGGCAAACACGGATACAATCACACAGCATGGCTGCTACTTACAGGCTGCTGCTGGGGTTGTGATGCGAATAAAGGTGGAACTGCTCGTCTCTTCAGGATCAAACGCTGAGCGAAGCTGCTCCATATTGTCCAAGAGTTCGGGAAAATGCCTGGAGTGAAATGTGCAGACTGCAGGTTTACAGTTATCTGGGATCCTGTTAAAGATGTGGGAACCGGAGTTACATTCGGTCATCTGTACAAGCTGTAGCATTTAAGGTGGAACAAAACACTGGATTAAGAAGCTGGTGAATAGGAAGCAACTTCAGCCTCATTTTAATGATGAACATCAACCACGTACCACTGACAGTTCGGTTCTAGATGGACAGAAACACACATTGATCTGAAGCACCTTAAAATGAAAGCTTTAGGTGCGGTTTATCTGCTGGAGACAGTGATCTACCATGTCTTGTTCCAGGTGGTTGTTAGGAGTCTCATTTTCTCTGCAGCCTTCAATCATTTTCAGAACTAAATAAATGAAGGGTGGTCTCTCACTTCTGCACAGTGCTGTATAGGGTGAATATCTTTGTGCTGACTATAGTTAGTGTTGCCAGTATTATCCGAAATGCAACTAACTTCGGAATTCACCTCATGTTTGCTGGCATTAGGAGAACACTGGGCCCGATTACATTTGTGGCCCAGTACAGGGAGAGGAGGTGGTGCGGGAAAGGGATGAAAAGGAAATAGGAGAAGTCCTGAAATCAAATAGTGCTCGGACTTGGCGGCACTTTCCAGTCTGATAATATCTGTGCCCACACAACATTCCTGTAAAAGGGGATTTTCGTAAACACAGTTGTGTTGACCTCTTGGCCAAACTGCCAAGACGAATAAACAGCACTGATCAGAGGTTCTATTTTTGCTTTGTTTTTTTTTTCAGCGTGGTGTTTTCGTGTGTGTGTGCGTGTGTGTGTGTGTATATGTGTGTGTGTGTGTGTGCGTGCGTGTGTGTGTGTGTGTATGTGTGTGTGTGTGTGTGTTTGTGTGTATGTGTGTATATTTATCTACCACTCGCAACAATGAGATTAAAATGTAACTGGACACAAGCTACCTAAGGATTAGCCTACCTGTTCGTTTTCAGTGCCTGCTCTCTCGGACCACATGAAGTGAAACACCAGAGGCTGACATCGTGCCAAAGAGTCTGAACTGACCAATCTGAGCCAGGAGCTCAACATGACTGAACTCACCCTGAAAAACTTAAGCTGCATTTATGCACAAATGTACACACGTGATATACATATATATGTATATCACGTGTGTACATATATATATATATACATATGTATATACACTCATCATCACCCACAAGGAATCAGCCAGCAGGAATGAAACTTGGTAGGTAGGTTTGACATTGTGAGACATGCAAATGATTCAAGTTTCACGTTCATCCATATATGTGATGTAAGCAAGGACAGACCTTATCGCTGTACCTAACTGACCCAACAGCTACGATTGTGGATATTCAGCGAGCAGTGATGCCCTCCATGAGTCATCCTGTGCCAGCATCCTTGGCAGATGCACACAGACCGTTATGCCCTTAACACAACGTCAACGTTGCCAAAGACAGTCAAAGAGGTGTCGACTGTCATGGAGTAACTCAGAATGGCAGCAGGTCATCTTCTGTGACGAGTTTTGCTTTTGTCTTGGTGGAGACGACCAACGAATCTGTGTGTGCGCCAAGATGAACGGTTTATTGTCACGCGTCACATGTCCAGAAGGCCTGGTGTCACTCCACCTCCACCCCTACCACAAAATCTGCAGGAACTGTGTGAGAATATTCAAGCTGCATGGGATGGATTAGCACAGGACACCATTAGGAACCTCTACAACTCCAAGCCAAGACGTTTGGCATGCTGTGTTAGCAAACATGGCGGGCGGCCCAACGCCATACTGAGAGACACTGTATGTATGTGTAGCTCAATAAATATTGCCCATATCAGTCTAAATGCATCATCATTTATTGTTCCTGGTAACCTTTATCTTCCTTCCCAATAGCATTCCATTCAAAAGGGTCTTTTGACGATAAGTGTAGGTTTACCTTTGGGCCTCTTCTTTCACAGCCTAGGGGCTGAGGGTTGGAGCGCTTTGGCTGGAGCAAAGCTTGCAGACCAAACTAACACTGGCCTGGCTGACAGGGCATTTTCTCTCTCTCTCAGATGTGTTGGTGGGGGGCTGATGAGTCCACCTGGGCCCCATGGTGTGCCTGAGATGAACACAGCCCCCTGTCTAGCTGGCTAAGTATGTGTTTGGAGTCTGGGTCAGTACCAGCCCCACTGTGCCCGCAGATGGACAAACATAAGGAGTGACGATCTGTTCTAGCTGCTGAGGGTAAACCGGTCGGTTCTGGAGGAACCCTGTGACCTGAGCTGACACCCATGGTGGTGTGACACGCTCAGTGTATTGATGTGGATAACTATCCATCATCGTTGTTATTGTTGGCATGGAAACCTGCTTTCTTGCTTTTCTCACTCTTTGAGTGCTTTATGTTGTACCTCTTGCTGAACCTGCTGTAATCACAGTTATATGTCCAGTACGCCGGCCGAAACAGTGCAGAGCTTTTAAAACAAATCCTTCCACTAAATGTAGCTGTAGCACGACTTCAACCACAAGATAAGCTCACTGGACAAAACATGAGTCACCCTGTGTGTTTAAGGTGGTAGTATCTTCAGGTTCCTGCTGATGGCGCTGTACGAGGATGATAGAGCTATAAATACCTGCAGGGTGTGAGTGACAGGATTCATAGATTGAGAAGAGGTGGTACAGTGCAGTGAATGTCTCGTTCCATGTGTGGAAAATGGCTCCAAGCAGATGTTAATGATTGGCTAAAAGGAGTGACTGCATTTGGGCATGCCAAAGGCCGTAGTGTGAGGGAAGTAGCTGAATCTTCAGGTGTATGGAAGCGTACGGTCATTCGGGTCTACCAGCAGTGGCTAAAATCCCAGTCTACAGGGAATTCTCCTCAGCAGGCATCCACTAAATCTGGCCCAACTGTGCAATTCTTTGATGCAAGAGTGTCTGAACATTGCTGTGGCCTACATCCAGAAACTTGTCCAGTACGTGCCCAATCCACACAGCTGTTATTGGTGCTTGTGGAGGTATTATACACTATTAGGTACGTTTCAGTCACAGGGGAATTTTCTGTTGTAAAGCCAATAAATAAACCAGTTGAGGAATATTTCACACTAGCAGGCAAAAGAGTGACAAGCAACCAGTCATTTCCTATGAGAGTGCTCAGTTTGTAGCCACGATTTAGCACCAAGCAACATGGTGACAGAGCATAACTGACGAATCAAGTTGATTTGAATTATGACGCGGTGAAGCAACATTGGGCTGAGGTCCCCAGCTTCTGGTCTCTGAACTTTTTGTCCTACCAGCATGGAATTTCCTCTTTTCCCAGTTTATACGATGCGTCTTTGTACATATACATTTGAAGGAAAATGATACATGGAAGGAAGTAGTGCATATTGCTGGTGTCTGGGGAGTTTAGTCACTTGATAGCTAGCTACGTTAGCCAGCATGCTAACCAGCCAATAAAGCTATCCACGAATGCAAGCAGTTAGGTTACCATATAAAATCGTTCATCAATAATAATATGCGCTTTCAAAACCAACTATCTTCCCTGGACCTTGTACATGTCACATGCGACAGCACAAAAGGCCTCAAATACACCCACAAGAGACAAACTTTGGGGCAATGTAAGCGACTTGTTGCATGCTAGTGTGAACGTAGGCTAAGTAAGCTGATGGAAATGATAACCTTCACCTTATAGGTTTTTGTGTTTTGAGAAGCCGTCACCCATACAGTGTCATAAAGCCACAGTAGTTAGTTAGTCAGCATGTCCCAATGACAGCACTCCATATGAATCTCTTTAATTGCATGAATATACTGTAACAACAGTAAACGCTGCAAGTAACAAGAAGAAAACCACTGTAATCAGCAGAGCTTTTTACACCAGATGCATAGAGCTCTGTATCTATTTTTGACACATTGTTATAACAGATGTCATGATGTTTGATGGCATGACAGCTTACTGGTGTACTCTCTGAAAGATTTGCATGTAATTAGACAATGACATCTGTTATCGTCATCAGTGTGTCTATTGTGGTTATGTATGCTAGTGGAATATGGCTGCTGCTTTATATCAGTGTTTTGTTTGTGTCGTTTGTTTTGAGGGTTTGCTGGTGGCTGAGGAGTTTGCCATTGGGTCCACTGAGTTAGCAGCTGAGAGCAACTTTCCTCCATGGCTTAGAGGCTTCTTACACTGGCTGCTCAAGCAAAGCTGCCTGGACAAGCCATTTGTGAAACACTACTTTACACCTACAGTGCCGCCTGGACTGACCACTTGTTATGCTAGATTGCAGCTAGGTGGATGTCTGGACTGGCCACTTGTTTGCTGTTACATCGCAGCTATATGGCTGCCTAGATTGACCACTTGTTATGCTACATTGCAGCTATTTGGCTTCCTGGACTGGCCACATTTTTGATGCTACATTGCAGCTAGGTGGCTGCCTGGACTGATCGGTTGTTGCGTTACTTTACAGCTAGGTGGCTGCCTGGACTGATCGGTTGTTGCGTTACTTTACAGCTATGTGGCTGCCTGTACTGACCATTTTTTCAATGCTATATCGCATGTGACCACATGTACCGGCTACTTGTTTGCTGTTACATAATAGCTATGTGGCTGCCTGTACTGACCACTTTTTCGAGGCTACTTTGCGCTGCTTGGCTGCCTGGACTGACCACTTGTTATGCCACATCACACCTACATGGCTGCCTGAACTGACCACTTGTCATGTTGCATTACAGCTATGTGGCTGTCTGTATGGACCACTTTTTCGATGCTACATTGCATGTGACTGCTTGTACCAGCTACTTGTTTGCTGTTACATTGTCTCTCCATGACTGCCTTGACTGACCACTTGTGGCACTACATTGCAGTTACATGGCTGCCTGGACTGACTGTTTGTTATGTTACATCCCAGCTGTGTGGCCACCTGTACTGGCCACTTGTTATGCTACATCGTATCTGTGTGGCTGCCTGTGCCAGCCACTTTATTGCTTTTGCATCGCAGCTACGTGACCGCCTGTACCTGCTGCTTCTTTGCTGCTACATTGCAGCTATATGGCTGCCTGGACTGACCGCTTGTTCAGTGCTACATTGCAGCTACATGGATGCCTGTACCGGCCATTTTTTTGTTGCTACATCACAGCTACGTGGCTGCCTGGACTGACCACTTGTTCAGTGCTACATCACAGCTACGTGACTGCCTGTACTGACCACTTTGCTGTTACATCTCAGCTATATGACTGCCTGGACTGACCAGTTTTTTGATGCTACATTGCTGCTACGTGATTGCTTGGACTGACTGCTTGTTTGAAGGTACATCACAGCTGCATAGCTGCTTGGATTCACCACATAGTGAGGTACATTGCAGCTATCTCGCTGCCCAGACCAGCAACGTGATCAGTGCTACATCTCTGATATGTTGTTGCCTGGACTGGCCACCTGTTTGATGCATCATCGCAGCTAGGTGGCTGCCTGGACTGACCACCTGTTTGATGCATCATCGCAGCTATGTGGCTGCCTGGATTGACCACTTGCTACTCTGCATCAGGACTTTCTTCTGTATGGTTTCTGGATAGTTGCAACTTAGGTAGCTCTCTCATACTGCAACAGATGTTGCAACCTTGAGTATCTGCCTATACCAATACCAACCCAATGCCGTCTTTTTCCCTCTCTTAGCCGCAAAATCTGCAGGAACTGTGTGAGAATATGTAAGCTGCATGGGATGGATTATCAAGGAACACCATTAGGAACCTCTACAACTCTACAAGACCGAGATGTCTGGCATGTTGAGTTAGCAAACATGGCGGCCTGAGGCCATACTGAGAGACACTACAACTATATGTGTAGCTCAGTAAATATTGCCCATATCAGTCTAAATTTAGCATAATTCATTGTTCCTGGTAACCTTTATCTTCCTTCCCAATAGCGGTGTAGAAACCACATGTGTATTGCCCACAGTCACACACTGAGACTTAACACAGGGAGTGTGAAATATAGCCAAGGTGCAAAATACTGGGGGTTCTGGGGGGTCTGGGATCTTTTGGGCCCCCCTAAATATCTCAAAATCCAAATTTGGAGGTTCCCAGAAAATAAACAGACTTTAGATCCTCAAATTCTAATACGCATACCAACCCACTGCCATCTTTTTCCCTCTCTTAGCTACAAAATCTGCAGGAACTGTGTGAGAATATTCAGGCTGCATGGGCTGGATTATCACAGGACTCCATTAGGAACCTCTCCAGCTCCATGCCAAGATGTCATGGTGGCCCGACGCCATACTGAGAGAAACTACTTCTGTATGTGTAGCTCAATAAATATTGATCATATCAGTCTAAATTTATCATCATTTATTGTTCCTGGTAACCTTTATCTTCCTTCCCAATAGCACTGCAATCCCACACTTCCTTCTCAGTGCAGCTATTCTTTTAATGATGACTATATATGGCTTATCCTGGCTCCCATTGGTACGATCTACGATCTACGGTCTGCAGCATTATGCACGATTTCCAACGAGCCACAGTGACTTTTGTCCTTGCTGACTTGCTGTCCGTCCTCAGTTACATGTCAGGCCCTCTTATGTCACTCTGCATGTGTCTCTCCTCCAGAATGAAGGATGTTCTTCCTCGTTTGCCTGCGGAGCATAAGAAACGGGTCAAATTTAAGGTCAAGTAATCCTTGCATTTTTGGTCTTGCAAGTCTTCCGGGCTATTCACCGCACGCCTCGCACGCCAGCCAAGCAGAATAGTGTTGTTTTTTTGATCATTATTACTTTGAAAAGATGGAGAACAGCCTGTACAGGGAACGGAAATGCAATGGAATTTTTTTGTCCTCATCTCTGGAGAAAGAAAAAGGGGAACATGCCCCAGGAATGTGTTTGCCTGAGCTGCGCCTCTATAAGCCTGCTTCAGGAGGGCCTTTTAAAGTCAAGGTCTTGGAGCAACTCTATTCTCATTGCTTGCATCAGCCCGTATTCTTCAGTTGTGGAGGCTCTTTTCATTTGACTCTGTTTAGCGTGACGTAATTTCCATGTCTCAGAGACCCTGAGCTTTGTTGAACGTCCACTGAAATGCTTCTGGTTCATTTAGCTTGTACGCATTTTGTGCGTAGTGTGGCTTTTGTTGTATGCATGCTGGGGATGAGTCAGTGGCAGAAGTCGTGGCTACTCATTATGAACAAACTGCAGCATCATCAAAGCTGTGCAGCACAAAATGATATATTCGCTCTCGCTCTTGCTCTCTCAAAGCAGGGCTCTGTTCCTGACAGAATGCGCTCTGCATATTTTCTGATTGCGCGAATGCATGGAAGCTCGCAAGAACACCGGTACCCGGGACACGGGCCTCCAATCTCCTCCATGCACAGGCTCTTTTCTGAAGCTCTGTTTATTAGCCAGGGAGTGCTTAGCCCTCATTTCACTTTTTAATCACTCTGCTCATTACCATATGCAAATGGCGGAGAGTCTATTAACAGCTGGGTATTATTTGCATTGAGTTGTGCTCGTGTGCGCAAGCAGCACACATCCAGTGGCCTTCTCTCTAACTTGCTGGCCCGTAATCGAGTTGAACGATCATTTCATCCCCCTAAAAATCAATCGGCTAATGGGCACAGATGCACCAGAGAGGATTATGCACCGATAAAGCCATAATGATAAGTAGCTGGTGGTTTTGGTGCAGTATTAAGTCATATGTATCTTAATAGACTAAGTTGCCAGTTTATTTATATGGACAACCTGAACACCACACCTTTAAGAGCTTGCTATTTAGGTGCAATGCCAAATGCATTATATGGCCAAAAGTATGTGGACACTTCACTGACACACCCACACTCACTGAGCACTTTATTAACTACAACTTCCTTGTATATATACACATTGTCCATTTTATCAGCTCCACTGACCATATAGGAGCACTCTGTAGTTCTACAGTTACAGACTGTAGTCCATCTGTTTCTCTGTATACTTTATTACCCTGTTCTTCAACGGTCAGGACCCTCACAAGACCACCACAGAGCAGGTATTATGTGGGTGGTGGATCATTCTCAGCACTTCAGTGACACTGGCGTGGTGGTGGTGGGTTAGCGTGTGTTGTGCTGGTGTGAGTGGATCAGACACAGCAGTGCTGCTGGACACCTCAGTGTCACTGCTGGACTGAGAATCGTCCACCAACCAAAACTGTCCAGCCAACAGCGCCCTGTGGGCAGTGTCCTGTGGGCAGCATCTTGTGACCACAGATGAAGGGCTAGGGGATGAGCAACACAAACTGTGCAGCAACAGATGAGCTATCGTCTCTGACTGTACATCTACAAGGTGGACCAGCCGGGTAGGAGTGTCTAATAGAGTGAGCGGCCTGTCCAGGGTGTTTTCCTGCCTTCCACCCAATGAACGCTGGGATCGCCATCAGTGCTAACTGGGTGGTAAAGATAGCAGGTAGGGTAGGTCACTTCAAACCATATACAACACCATACTACCCCTGCACTACTACCACACAGCCCAGCACAGAACAGCACCAATAACATGTAAACACACTAATAACGTCCGGCGCTCCTCCGGCCAGAAGGGAGGAAACACCCTGGACAAGCCAGCAGTCCATCACAGGGCAGACACACACTCACTCACTCACTCACTCACTCACTCACTCACATACACACTCACTCACTCACAGGGAGACAATTTAGCATCTTCAGTTCACCTGACTGCATGTCTTTGGACTGTGGAAGGAAACCAAAGCACCCAGAAGAAACTCATGCAGACATGGAGAGAACTCCACACAGGAAGGTTGCCCGGAGAAATCGGACCCAGGCCCTTCTTGCTGTGAGGCGACAGGGCTACCCACAGTGTAACTGTGCCACCCCGGGATGCAACAATATATCTGTTTATCTGCATCCCAGTTGATTTTCTCTGCATGGCCAAAAAGCTATAAAGCTGCCACCATGTGACACAAACACGTTCTTTTTGTTCACATGTGAAAGCAGGTTTGAAATTCAATGCTCTCCTTACAGATGGATAGATAGATTTGTGGCATGAGCCTCCGTTCTCTAGTACTGGTACTTATGGATCAGTTAAAATGCTTTCAACACATTCAACAATCATATGATGGAAATGACCTCTATGTCCTCTCCAGTGTTAACTCCAGCTCTGCTACACTGAAGTGTTAGGAGAACGCATCACTCCAAACCTTCCCCCGTAGATATGTTGTGTGGTTTGCCGAAGCTGGCAGTAAACTCCTCACCGGGCTGCTGTCAGAGCTGCTGTGTGTAAATAGCCTCTCGTCTCCCACTCCACTTTTCTAGCAGCCGGTGCTTCAGGGAGCTGTTCCACATGTTATTATTAGCGTCCTCTTCCTAGATAAACCTCTGATGCAGATTTCAACACATCCACCAAGCTCATCACTACTCCCTGGACCAGCTACAGCATGTCAGAGCTTTATCAGACCAGTGTAGTGTGGTAGGGCGTGTGTATGTGCAAGTGTTCTTGCACATCTTGTTGTCTAGAACCAGTCCGGACTAAGAGCTGGAGGTTTAGTATTAGGCTTAGAGCTTTATGTGCCATATTCAAGTCCTATCTGTCTGTCTGACTACCTGTCTTATTATATGTCTGTCTGTCTGCCTACATGCCTATCTGTCTCTCTATATGTCTATGTGTCTGTCTGCCTGTCTGTCTACCTTTCTCGTTATATGTCTTGTCGCTATATGTCTTGCCTGTCTTGTCTATCTACATTTCTGTCTGCCTGTCTGTCTATCTATCTGTCTCTCTATATGTCTGTCTACATGTCTCTCTTTCTGTCTCTCCATGTCTGTCTGTCTGCCTACCTGTCTGTCTATCTGTCTCTCCATATATCCATCTGTCTGTCTGTCTGTCTGTCTATCTATATATGTGGCTGCCTGTTTGTCTCTCTATCTGTCTTTCTATATGTGTGCCTGTCTGTCTATCTGTATGTTTGTTTGTCTGTCTCTCTGCCTGTATGTCTGTCTGTGTGTTTCTCTATGTCTGTCTGTCTATCTGTATGTTTGTTTGTCTGTCCGTCTGTCTCTCCATGTCTGTCTGTCTGTCTCTCCAAATGTCCATTGGTCTGTCTGTCTGCCTCTATATGTCTGTCTGTCTTCCTGTATCTGTGGTCTATACGTCTGTTATTCTGTCTACCTATCTACATGTCTCTCTGTCTGTCTCTCCATGTCTGTCTGTCTACCTGTCTGTCTGTCCCGCTATATGTCCATCTATCTCTCTGCCTGCTTCCCAGTCTGTCTGCCTCCCAGTCTGTCTGTCTATGTATGTATAAAGGTATAATAAACCTGTTATAGATTGATAATAACTCACCAGACAGAGAACTCTTCTACAATCTATTAAACCATCCGATGTGACACAACATGAACACTGTGCTGAGCTTCTGAATGTTCCTCAGTGTGATCAGTTAAGGCTAAAAACCACACACACATGCACACTTTGATTTGCTCACACCCAACAGAGCCTGCAGCCTGAGTGCTGATTGCAGTGTTCGCTCTGTGTCTGCCCCCCCCCCCACCCCACTTCTTCTTCATCTGAAACAGATAGCTGAGTGGAGGGAGGCAGGCGGCTGTGGCATTGTGACTGTCCTCTGTGAGGCCTTTAGCCTGGAATGAGAGGACTAAAACGTCTGGCATCTCGACAGATGGCACCAGCACGTTGCACGTTGGGAAAAGTGCCCCCAATCCAAACGTGGCACCAAAAAACCCAACCAAACCCTAATTACCAAAGTGTCAGGACAGGAGGTAAGCGGCTCCGCTCTGGCATTTAGCTCTTTCAGCCGCACAATAGTGAAGCTCGGCCTGGAGCTCGGAGCTCCGAGATGCCTCTGAAATTAAAACATTACTTATCAAAAACTCATTACAGTGGTAGGGGAAATGAACTTCCCTTACATCATTCAATTTGCAGAACCTGTTTTTCACTCCTTTTGTTTTCAGTGAGCTCCAGTTCGCCTGCGGGTGGGCTGCCGTTGTGTCGGTGACAATATTACAGAAAAGAGAGAGAGAGAGAGAAAGAGAGAAAAAACAAAATCAACAAAAGACATTCTATGAATAATTGAAAAAAGCAACAGGGTAGTGCGGAGACAGGAAATGGGTTCTGTGGGGTAGCATGAAAATGGAGTCGAGCGCGTTTATGCTGTGGGTTTAGAATGTCTGGAGGCCAAATTTAGCCTCGCATATGGTGATTACAGAATGCAATTAGTGTGAATAAAGGTGCTTGATGGCGGCGGTGTAATTATGCTCTAACTGATTTAGTGTGGCAGCAGCATGCACTCATGCAGAGAGAGAGAGAGAGAGAGAGATGGGGAGAGAGAGAGGGGGGAGAGAGACAGGGAGATGGGGAGGGAGGGAGAGAGAGGAGGAGAGAGACAGGGAGAGAGAGAGAGAGAAAAAGAAAGAGAGGTGTAGAGAGAAAAAGACAGGGGGAGAGAAAAGGGGAGAGAGACAGAGAGAGAGAGAAAGGGACAGGATGGGAAAGAGAGAGAGGGAATAGGGAGAAAGAGGGGGAGGTGAGAGAGAGAGAGGGGCCGAGATATAATGATAGAGAGAAGGGGAGAGAAAAATTAGAGAGGGGGAGAGAGAGAAAGAGAGAGAGAGAAAAAGACAGAGAGCGAAAGATAAGGAGCGAGAGAGGGAGAGAGAGACAGAGAGAAGGAGAGAAAGACAGAGAGCAAGGGGGAAGAGAGAGAGAGGGAGAGAGACAGAGAGAAAGAGAGAGAAAAAGAAAGAGAGAGAGGGGAAGAGAGAAAAAGTGAGAGAGAGTGAGAGAAAAAGAGAGAGAAAGAGGAAAAGAGAGAAGGGGAAAGAGAGAGAGAAAGAGAGAGAGGGGTAAAGAGGGAGAGAGAGAAAGAGAGAGGGGGAGAGAGAGACAGAGAGAGACCCTCTCCTTCTCTGTACTTTAACTACGGGAATCCTTTAAAGGAGCGTCTGTATTTATGGATTATGATTATTCATCTCCTGCTAGCACAGAACATTATCTAGACGTCTAAAAAGATACAGGGGTGAAACGCGGCCCATACAGCTGCATCTCTGCTCCACATACGGAACATTCCCGGACGTTGGTCTGCGGGGCCAGTTTATCTGCATATCAGAATCGTGTGTCTGAAGTGCTGCTCTCTATTCTAAGACACTCTGGAGTCGTAATGTAGCTCTAATGCACTGTAATGACCTCCTTTAGCCTAAACCGGACAATAGGCCTTTATTACATACAGCACATGAGAGTAGTGGAAATGTAAGCATGAACCAAAATTCATGGTGTTATATTAAATCTGGCTGAATATATTTAGTCTTATATAAATGTTTTGATTATTACTTTATTTTACACTGTGTTAATGTTAATGTCTATTTTCCAGCATTTCAGACTTTTTAATTGATTTTGGTCTTTGGACTAAGACCTTTGGCTTTGAGTGACCATATCCTCCATATAATATAAATAATAATATATAACTCTATGTAACGTTCCAGTAGTGGCAATTTTCACTACGCTAGCCGGTACATGACTAGCAAACACAGCTTTGAACAGCTGTTACACACATAACATCATCTATTACATTAACACACACAAATGAAACACCTGACCTGAAGTACTGAAGTTTGGGGCCCGTTTACAATGGGCTCTAACTGCTCACCACATGGCCATGAGGGACAGGGATGCAGTCTCACTTCCTGCTCTAAAACACAGGGTAGTGCACATTGAAATGGGCTTGAAAGACTCTGATAGAGTCCCCCTATTGTTAAACTAATACTATCTAGTAATAAAAATTCCTGATTTATGTGGAAGTTGTGGAAAACAATTTGTCCCCATCATCATCATCATCATCATCATCATCTATATTCACCTTACCAACTGTACTATTAGCCCTATTAACTGTTCTAACTACTATTTAACTACTATTAACTGTACTATTAGCCCTTTAGATGATAAGCATATACCCCTCTATCCTCCCACCATTGTCCGCTAGTAGGGTCTAAATTGAGTGAGTTAGTAGCAAGTCAACTCCTTAAAACAGACTATCCACACTCACTCCGTCCTGTTGATAATGAAGGAACATTGTGTTTTCCACCAAAGACAGCACTGAAATTCTGAGCATGTGCGTTCTACAGCTAGGCCTGTTCATGTGGCCGGCAGGTTTAAAAGCTCTGGAGGAGAACGGGCGAATGTTCCATCGAGACAGGCGCACTAGAGGCCTCTTTATCTTCAAAGGCGTGGGACCTGACGGGGGACAGACCTCAGCTCTAATCCTCTGACTCACCCACACAGGGATTCTCTTCACACATTATGTGGCTGTAGTCATGGAGGAAAGACATATCACAGAGGGTAGAAATTGCCTTTTCACTCTGGCTTTGCAGCAGACCTTCACTTACGGCGGCTGAACGTAGAATTTAGGTTGGGAAAGAGGTGTTTTGATGTTGAGCAATAAAGACATACTACTATATAATTACTTAATTCTATATACAGTATTTAACATTAAGTGTACAGTAATTCAGTTACATATACAAAATTGAAGATTAAATACTAGTGCTGACCACGGTGCCTCCACACACGGATTCGTTGGTTGTCTCCACCAAGACAAAAGCGGGACTCGTCACTGAAGATGACCCGCTGCCATTCTGAGTCACTCCATGACAGTCTGGCACGACACCATTGCAGTCTTTGGTGACGTTGACGTGGTGTTAAGGGCAGTCATCGAAACGGTCTGTGTGCATGTAGTCCTACGTCGTGCAGCCGTCTGCCAATGGTGCTGGCACTAACAGGATGACTCATGGAGAGCATCACTGCTCGATGAATGTCCACAATCGTGGCTGTTGGGTCAGTCAAATACAGTGATAAGGCCCATCCTTGCTTACATCACAACCCTAGTGTGAAACTTGAATCATTTGCATGTCTCACGATGTCAAACCTACCCACCAAGTTTCATTCCTGTCAACTAATTTTCCTTCTGGGTGCAGCTATTTTGACAATGAGTGCATATCACTGCTGTATCAATGCTCTATCTCCATTTTTGTCGTTTTTGGATCTTTGACATAATTTGAAAATTCCTGGAGCCCTTTACACTGTGTGTAAATTCTGTGATGAATGCACCGAAAGACATGGCCTAAAACTACATGAACATTATCAACAGAGAATGTAAAGAAATAATAAGATTTGACAGTGTGTTAAAGACGTCTATGTTGCATCTATGTATTGTACATGACATTAGCATGCTAACCAGCTAGCCACACCCCGTCCTGTCTTGTAATATCACTGTGTACCTGAAGAGGCGATAGTGAGTCACTGTAGTGCTGTAGGAGTGGAATCAGTCCAACATGAGAGAATGAAGAAGTAGCTCTGCTGACCTAAGGGCATATTCTAACCTCTTATCAGTCATGTTGAAGGTGCTGCTCCCTGTTAGATAATTTAATGGTAGGAAGCCAATGAAAGGAGCAGTAAACACAACAATGGCTGAAGCTCTTGGCGACCGACCACTGCCTCTTGGCAAGAAACCATGTTCAGCAGCAAACAAAAGAAGTGATATGAATAGAAGCAGAAGAAGAGTTAACATTTGGTGCTGCTTTCCACTGCTGGAGACGCTCTTGGAGAGGAAAGGCAGGAAGTTTGATGCTGAACTGGCAGCGTTTCTACTAGACTGGGAAAACACATCATACAAATCCTCTTCAAAATTGTCTTTTTCAAGGACTGGGCGCCTGTCCAGGGTGTTTCCTGCCTTCCGCGCAATGAGCACTGGGATAGGCTTCAGCACCCCCTGCGACCCAGAAGGATAAGCGGCTTAGAAGATCAATGAATGAACGACTGAATGAATGATGAGTAAACATGTCTTCTTCAGGTGCAGACATGTTATTAATAGAGGACAGACCTTCTAAAAGAAGAGCGTACAGTGACTGACCTAGCTTTAAGATACAATGCAATCAGCTGTGGGCTTACGATGGACAAACAGAGACCTACCACATGCAAAAGAGCGCAGCACATCAAAGCAGCAAATACAAAACATGACCTCCAAACCGCAGGATAATGCAAGGAACCCAACACACACCACAATGAGAACAATGAGCACGTTCATTTGAACAAAGAACTGATGAACAATGTTCACTCTCAAGGGATTGCAAAAACCCCCACCCATAACCCCACCCCTCAGTGTTTACAGCCATCAGCCACATCCTTATAAATATCCACCTTATACCGCTGATGAAGGACTAGAGGATGACCTACACTGCACTATGCAGCAGCAGATGAGCTATCGTCTCTGACTGTACATCTACAAGGTGGACCAGCAAGATGGGAGTGTCTAATAGAGTGGACAGTGAGTGGACACAGTGTTTAAACACTCCAGCAGCACATGTGCAGCTGAGTATGAAATTTGAATCATTTGCATGTCTTATGATGTCAAACCTACCCATCAAGTTTCATTCCTGTCAGTTAAACCCGTCTGAGTGCAGCTATTGTTGACAATGAGTGTATAGTATATCACTGCAGTTGGAATAAAACCTTCCATCTTTATTTTTGTCGTTTTTGTGCAGCTGTTCTTTTGACAATGAGTGTATTTCAGTGTTGACTGACAGTACAGACCAGCATGCATTTTGCTGGCTTATGCTGGTCTGGTGCTAGTTTAGTTGGTCACCCCAGCATGACCACCATCAGCATACCAGTATAAGAACACTACATATGCTGGCTGTACTGGCGATATGCTGGTGTATGCTGGTTTTTCTAGCAGGGATGTATGATTCTTCCAACAACATCAAGACCGGGAGTCACAGGGAGAGACAGGGATGAGAGGGACCTCTCTCAGTAACACTCATTTCGCTGAGTCTGGTTTGACTGCAGACAAAATGCTATACACATAGTATGACACGGCAGTAGGCAGTATAACTGGTGGACAGTGTTTTCAGTGTATCACCTCTTATGAAGCTACTACACGTTGCACTCAGACGAACGCACAGACACACGTACGGACAGGGCACATCAAAGCACATTAGCGGCTGAGTGGCTTTGCGTTAGCGAATCAGACATGTGTTTGGCCTACGCGGGGAACTATCAGAGAGGATGAAACTCAAGGCTTAGCAGGGTGCACTCGCTCAAATGCTCGCAGTGGGTTACACGCAGGTACAATCACCAGAGCAGCAAAAAATAATCCATAATCATTTCAATTATGTGTCGCCAGCCACTTCCGATCACAGCGCATCTTGTTTTTCTTTGCCTTCAGTCAAATCAAAGCCATCTGACTCTCTTCTCCCTCCTGATATTACATTTTTTGCGTTCGCAAAAAACAGAAAAAGTGGCACTTCAATAGCGAAGCCTCATTTCCGAAACCATTCCGAACCTAACCTGGCGCTCTGTAAGCAGGCCAATTTACAACACAGTCAACAATAGCTGGAGAGGGTGTAATGAAATTAGCATTCTACGTGCATGGTGTACAGAGATCTAGCATGCTTTGGTGCTCGTAGTATTCAAGCAGGATGAGCTTCTCATTACGGGAGACTGAATGTGTTGGTAGGACTCGGCGTATCAGGTCATTTAAAACATATGTAACCTCACAAGGCTGGTTACCAAAGGTTACCAGCCTTGTGATCGGAGGGTCGCTGGTTCGATTCCGTGAACCGACAGTAACAACTGTGGATAGGGTTGCCCACCGCTCCAGGCAAGTGTGCTCACTGTCCTCTAGTGTGTGTGTTCAGTAGTGTGTGTGTATGTGGGTGTTTCACTTTCACAGATGGGTTAAATGCCGTAGACAAATTCCTCTGTGTATAAACACAAATGGCAAAAATTGGTCCTAAACTCTCTCTACTCACCTAATATATGCATACATGCACAACCTGCCGAACCCTGTGGTCAGGGTTGCCAGATTCCAAACATGTAAAAATCCCCCTTTTTATCTCTTTTATCTCGTCTTGTTTTTTCGGCCTGTTGTTATTGTCGCTCTTTTATGGCTCAGTAGACTTAATGGTGATTCTCCTAGAACTCCCCAGGAGAAGTGGCATTAAGCGAACAATGAGACATGAGATACTTATGGCCTAGATAAACATTATAATAGCTGCGGCATTAAAAATGAGAAGCTGAAAAATAGTTCAGTTCCTGTCCTGAGTTCAGTGGCAGATAAACACGATGTTATTATCTAAAGATCAGAGCACAATGTGTGTGATCTCTGCTAAAAGTCAAGGGGAGTGAGATTGAGAGAGAGACTCTTTTCTCTCAGGGGAAATATCTGCCCCCTGTAATGGAAATTTCCTTTGAGATGATCTAAGACTGCTTTACAGTGGTTGTGATAGGAACCATGCATCAACATGTACATCTACAACACATATCGCAGCTGTCGGAACAAAACCTCCGATATCATATTTTTGTTGTGTCTCAATTTCTCACATACACAGAGATACCATAAACCATGAGATAGCAGTATGTAAATTGATTATGAGGAGGTGTTACCTCAGTGGACAGCTTGGGAACGCCCACACCTGTATAGATGAGGGGTTATCTTGTGAGTGAAGTTGACCACTGACCAGCGAGCTCATGGCAAGGAGACCTGAATTATTTGTGCTGTTTCCTGCCATGCTGAAAGGCTATGTGGGGGTCAGTTGAGGAGCGCACACACACACACACACACATACAAATACAGTCCAGCTTTTGCTGAAACTTTAGGTACTTATTTAACCTGACTTTTTGGTTTTGCCGGGAAAGGGTAGGAAAAGCGAGAGCAGCTCCAACTGGCATTTCGCCATGTGTACGCATTAAAAAGTCAAAGAATTGCACATTAAAATATTAATAATATTTCTATTATTTCTTTCGTTTCTTGCTGAATGTAGTTTCTTGTCGAGAGCGGTGGCAGCAGCGGTTGCTCACCAAGTGCGTCAGCCATCGCTGTGTTTACTGTTGCTTTCATTGGCTACGTGTCCTTAAATGATCTAACGGGAGCAGCAGCACCTTCAACATGACTGACTATAGGAGGTTAGAATACACCCTCAGGGCAGCAGCGCTACTTCTTCATCCTCTCTTGTTGGACTGATTCCACTCTTACAGCCCTACAGTGACTTACTATCACCCCTACAGGTACACAGTGGTATCACAGGACAGGACAGACCGGGCCTAGCTGGCTAGCATGCTAACTTCAGTAGATATCCCTGCTACACCATACATAGTTGTCTTTGGCACACCATCAAATCTATATAGATAATTTTAGTCCTTTTAGAACCTTAACTTCAGTAACCGAAAGGAATCTTTTGGCTCTTCTACATTTCCAAGGAAAGGCCTGGAATATAATGCATCTTTTCCTCACGTGAACCAGCTGGATGACCTCATAACTTCAAAATGTTCATGTTTTCCATCATCCAGGGGACATTTGGTACCCACAAAGTGTGAATTACACAGCCACACACACACACACACACACCCTCCAGCTCTACAACTGATTTCAGCGCTGAATGCTCTGTGGACTGTGAGAATGCGAATATGCGGCTTCCGCCTGAGCCGCAATGCACTATGCTGGGTAGTAATTAAATCGCATTTGCGTGGTGAGGAGAGGCAGAGGGGACTCGTTACGCTGCGAATTCACACACACACACACACATGCGTACTCCCTCGGGGTGGGCTAAAACCTCTCTAACGCAGAGAGGATGGGGACCGCTCTCTTGTCCTGCTCATCAATTAAACACAATTGCTGTGAGTGCAAGCAGAGCAACATTAAAAGACACCCTTGTACACAGAGGCCCTCTTTCTGCCAAAGCCACTTGTGGAGATGAGTGTGGTGGTGTTGGAGGTGGTGATGGGAGGAGGGAGGTTGGTAGTGTTCAGGGTGACACTAATGGAAGCTGAAAGTTGCAGCGACTAGCAACTCGCCACAAACTTCTGCAGGATTCAATTATCATCAGGCGCGATCACTGATGCAACCCAAACCTGAGAGACAAAATACCCTGAGTGCTGTTAGCTGTGCTCGCTCCTTCTGCACTTTCACTCCTGGGTTTTTGTCAGCATTTCCCCCTTTTGTGCTTTCTATGTGTGATGATGGCACTGATTCCGCTGGAGATGCAGACATGCACACAATCACACTATCAAGACCGGAGTGGTCAGGAGTCAGCTTGCATCAGCCCACCTTAAACTCCAACTGCACTTCTTCTGCTATACACACACGGCATTGCAGCTTAATATAACACCTAAATTCTGTTGTGCATTTCCATTGTCTTTTCATACTCTTACATTTTACTTAATATTCATATGCACTTATTATAAGTGTGTTAGGGTTGTAGTAACTTCAGGCTGCACGAGGATGATGGGGCTATAAATACCTGCAGGGTGTGAGTGACGGGATCCATAGATTGAGAAGAGGTGCTACAGTGCAGTGAATGTCTCATTCCATGTGTGGAAAATGGCTCCAAAGCAGATGTTAATGATTGGCTAAAAGGAGTGACTGCATTTGGGCGTATCAAAGACCATAGTGTGAAGTAGCTGAATCTGCAGGTGTATGAAAGCGTATGATCATACAGACCTACCAGCAGTGGCTAAAATCCCAGTCTACAGGGAATTCTTCTTGGAACTGTGCCAGGGAAGACATCCACCAAATCTGGACCAACTGTCCAATTCTTAGAGTGTCTGAATATTGATCTGGCCTACATCCAGAAAATTGTCCAGTCCATGCCAAATCCATGTCTCTCATATACTGTATATATTGTTGTTATTTATATACTACACTGAGGTAAACAAGGTGACTAGAAAACTGTTAGTCATAACTGTCAATATGCTACAAACCATGTTATGTAACCTAAATTAGCATTCTGTCAGCATTTGACTGCCATCTGCTCAGATATCTCCTCATCCTCCTTAATTAGCTCCTTCATACCTTCTACCCATCTTCATGTAATTCATGTAGGTAATTTGTGTGAACTGTAATAAACTGTCTGTTGTGTTTGACGCATTTGATAACCTCTCAAAGCTGACATTACCTTCCTATTGAAGTTTCCGTTCCACCTTAAAAAGTGCAGCACTTAAACATTTAAGATGGAACGGGAAATAAGAAGCTTCATCATCTCCCTATCCACTGTATGAGCTGGAATCAGTATACCAGGGCTGTAGCACTTGAGATGGGAGCCGCTGGCCTACTGCATATACACTGTGCTTTTAGGCAGTTTACTCGCTAGCTCGCTAGTTAACTCACAGTAAGTCACCCAAAATGTATTCGGGCCGACCAGAATTCGCCCCAGTCTTCCTCCAATTTCCCACTCTTGCACTGCACACGATTTAAAAAACAGTTGTTGAGTGTATATTATACGTCATGCCATTTCATGCAATTTATGGTTGCCCATTTCATAGAAAGTAAGATTTTCTGCAGTTTTTTAAATAATGAAAATTTTGCCAGAAAGACTCAAAAGGCAAAAGTGATGGAAAATGATATTTTAATCCTAAATAAGGTATGCAATTTGAAGGATAACAGTTATTAGGGAATAAAGAGTAGGCCCCTTTGGTGTAGTCCCCATCCTGGCCCCAGGTGTTGAAGCATTCAGAGCCGGTACGGTAGGGGTGGAGCCTACTCCCAGGACAACAGGACAAGGACCAAAGAGGTGGTGCGAGGAAGGAAGGCGGAGAACGTCAAAACGTCAGCATCTAAAAGCATCAGAACAGGAACATAAGTTGAATCCTTTTAAAAACAGGTGGCAGGCTGCGATTGGCCAGAGGAATGAATGAATAAGTGCATGGCATTGGAGTCTTTCTGGCAGAACTTAAAAGTGCTAAAGCTTTCATATCTGTGTAGTATAATGAAAGGGTAATTGAATTATGAGGTTCTATCTGGATTCAGGGCAGTTTTGAGATACTGAGGGTCAAAGATTTCAGAATCGCATAGCACACATGTAGTACAGTCATCTTTCATATCCTTACAAAGCAACTGTCTTGAGCCCCGAAGGTCATAATTGCACAAAGATAGAACTTTTTTTTTAATTCTCTAAAGTTTAGAAGCTCTACTTAAGTTCTGAATTATAAGGTTCGACCTGCAAAGGAATTCACACTGGATTGAAAACCACAGTTTTCACAATTCAAATTCTATGACCATACATACTAACAGTACATGAAAAGTAGATAAATATTAGGGTGTCTGTTTTGGTGTAATACAGTGCAGTACACTCTTTTACATCAGTTTCATTTCCAGATATTTGTTTAAAATATACTTTCATGACTTTATTTTAGATAGCTAAAATAGCTGTCTAGTCTGGTACATAGCTTTGCTGTTGCTTCACAGATTTTGCTAATTAGGCTAGATATTAGTTAGCTAGCTGGCTAACTAACTAACTAACTAACTAACTAACACCAGCTAGATAAGAAAGGTATGTTCACATCCCAGGGCTCATTGCTCAAATCCGATTAGTTGCTCAGATCACACACATGTGGAAAAAAAAAACGCAATCTGAGCATTCCCAATAAGACTGCATTCCCACCACCTTGGCTGAGGTGTTCCTCTGAAATGAGCTTGTCTGTGACCGTTTAAGAGATTTGTTGTATGTCCAAGTGATGTGATGGCCTAAGCACTGCGGCCGTCTTGTCAAGACGTGTGCATGTGCATGTGCAGAATGAGGCCTGAGGGGCATCTTCATTAAGCAGATGGCATATTTGGGCTGCCAACCTTGATTCCCCTTGGCATCTGCAGACTCTCTCTCTCTCTCCCTCTCTTTGTCTGGATGTGTGTAGCAGGGAGAAAGGACACCGCTGGTCTCCTGCTCGGCTAAAATGACCTCCTACTGCTGCTCCTCTTTTCACAATGACGCTCTCCAGTCGTCTAACGGTGGTGTCAAAGAATCAACTCCCTACCAATAGAAGCCCTTTTTACACATCTCTCGCCCTCTCTGTTCCTGCAGCTCTCCGCCGAGCTATCTATCTCCATCATTCTCTCCAAATAAACTGTCATCTCTCTCTCCGTCCTCCTCTCGCACTTTGCTTCCACACTTGATCGCAGTGGGGATTCATCTCTGCGTTTTGCTCCACTTTGAGAAGTGCTTCCATCACCGGTGTCTATGTGTACATGCTGTAATTATGTTGCTTTGAAAATGTGCAATATATTGTTATCCAACCGTATATTCTCAGTTTTCGAGATATCGACACCATTCCGTCTCCAAACAGTGCGGTCTGATCGGGAATGGTGTGCTTGCATACAGCTTTATGTTTGGATGCACGGTTTCCGCATAGCAATAGATTCTTAGAATCTTTTAGAATCTTTTCCCCTTAAGAATGAATGGGGTGGAAAAGTGCATGCCCATTTACTCTACTTCTGCTCAACCCAGAGACACCGTTTTGATATAGAATGCAATGTTGGTTTGACCCCCACTCGCCTGTTTGTCTTTTTTTCCATCCCTTTTCCCCGCCTCTTAGAGTCCCTTTCATTTTTACCCCCATTCAAACCCTATTGGTTCATTTAACCTACAGCCAGCAAACTGCATGTTCTCACCGAGGCAGATCCTCAAACTCTAATACACAGACACACTGACCCACACTGCTCTATGTGTTGTTTATTCATCCCTTGTTCTTCCCATAGCAACCACAGCCTAGCAGGAAGTGGGAATCTTTTAAGCTGCACAACCATTCCGCGTTGCACTTTTCTAGTTACATTATGTAGCTCAGACCCAGAGGAACTATGACGATTAGTTCCAGGCTTTCAGTTTGGTCTATAAATGTAAAAAAAAAGAGGGGAAAAAGCTGTATAATGCAAATGCTAATTTCTACTAGCGGCCCTATGGGATTCTAGATGTGTGTTAGCGCTACGCTAACAAACAAGCCATTGGTTTGTTTGTTTGTTAATTTCGGCGTAAGCAGACGGAATCCAAATAGCTAACCATGCTGCTATCCCACTGAAGAATTCCATATTGGTCTAGGGCTGGTTTAGTGGCACAACCTATGCTGATTTTGTTGGTCTATGTTGGTTTTTCTAGCAGGATAAGAAGCTAAATTTCTTGTTGCAGTCATATAACTGCAGTAAATGATCAGTGCAATGGAGAGAAGAGCTCAATGAACAGAAATGACTCAAGGAGAACAACAGGCTACGCTGGCACATGACCATAGTTGGGCTTGGGAATCCTTTCTGTGCTTATAAAGATAGAACTATTGTTTTCTTTATGATCTATAAAACATCTCAATACAACAATGCTGCTAGTGCCCCTACGGACCCGTTTACCTCAGGTTTAGGGGATAGCTAGGAGGTAAACCTCCCTTCCTCTTCACATACCTACTGCAATGTATTATAATGTACCATAGCATTCAAACACTGAGCTACGGCAGCCATAATTTAGTTGCAAATGCAAATAATTCAAGGTTCAAGCTTGGCTGCACATGTGACGTAAGCAAGGATGGGCCTTATCTCTGTACCTGACTGACCCAACAGCTGCAATTGTGGACATTCAGCGAGCAGTGATGCCCTCCATGAGTCAACCTGTTAGTGCCAGCACCATTGGCAGATGGCTGCACGGTACAGGACTACATGCATGCAGTTACGACAACTGCCCTTAACACCACATCCACATCACCAAAGACTGCAATGGTGTCGTGCCAGACTGTCATGGAGTGACTCAGAATGGCAGCGGGTCATCCTCAGTGACAAGCCCTGCTTTTGTCTTGGTGGAGACGACCAACGCATCCATGTGTGGAGGCACCGTGTTCAGCGCCAAGATGGATGGCTTGGCGTCCAAAAGGCCTGGTGTCACTCTACCTCCACCCCTACCAGAAAATCTGCAGGAACTGTGTGGGAATATAAAATGCATGGGATGGATTATCACAGAACCTCTACAACTCCACGTTGAGACATCTGGCCTGTTGTGTTAGCAAACATGGTGGGCCGACACTATACTGAGAGACACTACTTCTGTATGTGTAGTTCAATAAATATTGCCCATATCAGTCTAAATTTGGGTGCAGTTATCTATTTGACTATGAGTGTATATGGAGGTGAAAAAGTGACGCAGTTTAAACATGATGCCTTCAAGTAGACCGTATTCCGTTACAAATCAGATACCTACTATCACCTGGTAGTACAGTTCTTATCATATAGTATGTAAACGTGTTTTGATTGGCTGTTACACAAAATGTGTTTCACCCGACTTGAGTCGGGTTTCAAACAAGTTTCAAGTGAGCTACAGGAGGTTTTACGTTGCTCCCCGTATGACATTCAGTCTCATTAACATTTTACCAGCCTGAGGCTTAAAAACCAGAACTGCTACCACATAAAATATAATTAAATAAAAGGCTGTGTACACTGTACAGCAAGGAATGCTGGGATGCTGGCTTCCTCCTCTTTGTTGATGTGGGTCTGGAGAGATCACTGTAAACACAGATTAGCACTGAGGAACATGGCTTTTGTATAGCGGTCTGTCATTAAGCGGCAGGTATGGAGGGTGTGAAGTGAGACGTGCATGAAAACTACACAAAAAAACATGACTGGATGTTCCATCTTGGTCCACCAGCCCGAACCGGAGCCAAGGTCAGAGGAAACAGTGTGGACGGCTGCTCTGCCTCTCTCTCATCAACCCATCTGTCTGCTTTTGTAAATGTGAGAACAGTAGCGGCTGTACGGTGAAGGCAAAGGCAGGTGACAACGCACACCCGTGGGGCCGCCTGTAAGCTGAGGGGGTTCTATTGTTTCAGGGTGTTTTCTAACACTCTCCCTCCTCTCATCCGTCACTGCACTGTTAACCTGCCTCTCAACACTGTAATTGAAAATGCCCTCCATGAAACCAGAGCGCTAGAGTCCATTTCCAGTTAACCGATGCTCTGTCACCAAACTCTTACAGAAAATGCTTGGATATGTTTTTCCAAAGAAGAAATAAAACAATTTGGTTGATGTGACAAAAAGGTCCACAAGAAAATGAGCAGGTTTTGAATTTTATGTATATGTATATACTGCCTATCCTGTGCAGTCTGATGTGGAACTACTGCCCATCCTGTGCGGTCTGCTATGGAACTACTGGCCATCCTGTGCGATCTAATGTGGAACTACTGTCCATCCTGTGTGGTCCAATGTGGAACTACCGGTCATCCTGTGTGGTCTGATGTGGAACTACTGACCATCCTGTGTGGTCTGATGTGGAATTACTGGCCATCTTGTGTGGTCTGATGTGGAACTACTGCCCATCATGTGTGGTTTGATGTGGAACTACTGCCCATCCTGTGTGGTCTGATGTGGAACTATTGCCCATCCTGTGTGGACTGATGTGGAACTACCGGTCATCCTGTGTGGTCTGATGTGGAACTACCGGTCATCCTGTGTGGTCTGATGTGGAACTATTGGCCATCCTGTGCAATCTAATGTGGAACTTCTGTCCATCCTGTGTGGTCCGATGTAGAACTACTGGCCATCCTGTGTGGTCTGATATGGAACTACTGACCATCCTGTGTGGTCTGATGTGGAATTACTGGCCATCTTGTGTGGTCTGATGTGGAACTACTGCCCATCATGTGTGGTTTGATGTGGAACTACTGCCCATCCTGTGTGGTCTGATGTGGAACTATTGCCCATCCTGTGTGGACTGATGTGGAACTACCGGTCATCCTGTGTGGTCTGATGTGGAACTACCGGTCATCCTGTGTGGTCTGATGTGGAACTATTGGNGTTGATTTGAGATTATAGAGTGCAGGCTTTCTTTTCTGTTTCAGGAGTACGTCACTACGTGGTGTATCTACCATCCAAGAACCTGCAAATATGAAGCTCTGCTGTTCTGGCTTATTTTCTTTTAACAGAAAACATGATTGCACAGGCTGTTAGGCTGTTAGGCTGTTGCTGTGTCACACTGTAATAGCCACTAGTCCACCCTTTCAACTTCAGAGATGCTTTTTGATTGTACAGTTGTGTCTGGTGGACAGGGTGCGGCTGACGAGTCTCGAGGACAGTATTTCACTATTTCACTGCTCAATATATATATCCGTCCTGTCCATCCTGTGCATTGTGTAGTATATATAGTTCATTGTATACATACATATATATATATATATATATATATATATATATATATATATATATATATATATATATATATATATATATATATATGTATGTATACAATGAACTATATATACTACACAATGCACAGGATGGACAGGACGGATATATATATTGAGCAGTGAAATAGTGAAATACTGTCCTCGAGACTCGTCAGCCGCACCCTGTCCACCAGACGCAACTGTACAATCAAAAAGCATCTCTGAAGTTGAAAGGGTGGACTAGTGGCTATTACAGTGTGACACAGCAACAGCCTAACAGCCTAACAGCCTGTGCAATCATGTTTTCTGTTAAAAGAAAATAAGCCAGAACAGCAGAGCTTCATATTTGCAGGTTCTTGGATGGTAGATACACCACGTAGTGACGTACTCCTGAAACAGAAAAGAAAGCCTGCACTCTATAATCTCAAATCAACCCACAATGCTAATCAAATACAGGTCTCAGGATAGGTCTTATGAGCCCAACCCTGACATGCTCGGAGAATGGACCAAATGATGGAAATGTTCATCAATATATAGATTTACCAGTAATTAGGTTTTAGACTCCTTGTTGTCATTGAAGCTGGTTCTGTCTTGACGTTATGAAGCACCCTACAGTTAGCCCTTTCCAACCAATGTGGAACGGGTTCTGCTCTGGTTCTTGCACCTAATTTTGAACCGTTCGGTGCATTTCCACCAAAAATAAGCAAGTTCGGAACCAGAAAGGTTAGTTCTGGAATCAAAGGATAGTAGGTTTTTCAGGATGAACCATGATGACATCTGTGGGCGTGTCTGTTGGTGAGGACAGAGATAGCAACAATGGCGCCATCTGGAATAGCACCAAGGTTCTACAAACCCTGAAAGGAGCCACTTCAAAAAACAGGGTTCATTTATTCGAAAAGGGGTAAGTGTGAACCTAGATATCTGGGCACTAAAGCTGCGAGGTGGTTCAGCTTCTCTTTGTCTGCAGGGTTTCATGTACATGGAGGAGCAGACCAACAAATCTGGTGTTCTGTCCTGCATCTTCTCCCTGAAAGGGGAGGTAGGGGCTCTGGCCAAGGTCTTAAGGCTTTTTGAGGTATATGTATCAAATCAACACATATGTGCACACTGAGGTTGGTGTGGCTCAGTAGATAAGACCCCTACCCACCAAGGAGCTACCACACCATCTGGGAGATGGGGTTCGATTCCTAGTTTGGATTACTATGCTGTGCTACACCAGTAAGAGTCCTTGGGCAAGACTCCTAACACTACATTGGCCTCCCTGTAATATGAATACCCTTGTAAGTCGCTCTGGATAAGAGCGCCAGATAAAAGCCATAAATGTAAATGCACAATGACGAGTCCTGCTTTCATATTGGTGGAGATGACCAACAAATCCATGTGTGGAGGCACTGTGGTCAGCGTCAATATGAACGGTTTGTTGTCACGCAACACACGTCCAGAAGGCCTGGTGTCACTCCGCCTCCACCCCTACCGCGCAATCTGCAGGAACTCTGTGAGAATATTCAAGCTGCATGGGATGGATTATCACCGGACACCATTAGGAACCTCTACAACTCCATGCTGAGGCGCCTGGCATGTTGTGTTAGCAAACATGGTGGTCCGACGCCATACTGAGAGACACTACTTCTGTATGTGTATCTCAATAAATATTGCCCATATCAGTCTAAATTTATCATCATTTATTGTTCCTGGTGACCTTTATCTTCCTTCCCAATAGCACTGCAATCCCACACCTCCTTCTGGGTGCAGCTGTTGTTTTGACAATGAGTGTATGATATGGCAATATTATATTATATAACATATGATTAGTATTAGAAGATATGGTGAATGGGATATTGATTATTGGGAATTTGCTCCTTTCAGGTAAGTATTTCTAGTATTTGTCTGCATTCTAGAAGTGGAACCAGTGAGAAAGCACTCATAGCTCTCACACATCTTGTGTATATATCAACCCCCCACTGCAGTCCAACCTTTTGCTCCTTCTCATCACCAACATGGTGGAATTAACACTGTCCAATTAACACTTAACACCAGTCCAGCATCTCCTGGGCATTTTTTGCCACCCCACGTCAGTTCCATCGCCTAATGGTTGTGAAAGTGTCGCTACCCAAGACCCTCCGGTCACCTTTCTGTATGTGTGCAGTGCTAGCATGCAGCAGAGGAATTCATTGGACATTCATGCATTACAGATGCCCTACTCAGAACATTCACAGTACATAGCGTTGTTTTAGCGTGGATCTACAGACAGTCATTATGGGTAACACCTGCTATGGATCCTGTATTCACAGTGCTTTATAAATCTGTTTATAATGCGTTATATAGCATGTGTAATATCTCATAATGCCTGGCATATGCCTATAAAATGGCTTATAAGTAATAATAATGTAGTTATAATTTATATCTATATCTATCATATCTAAAAGCAATTATACACATGCATGCCTGGTATTAAAAGATTATATGTATGCCACGTAATGCACTAGAAATGCTTTTATACAGCACTGTGAATATGGGATTCATGGGAAGTGTTACCTTATTATCTAATGTGAACAGATCAAAGAAAAGCATGCGCAGACAAAACCACAACAACTTAATTTCTGTGAACTTACAAAGGAGTTAAACAAAGAACTAAACTAATGAACTAAACAAAGAGTTTAGTGATCAGTGATCAGTGAATTAAACCTCACTGATGCTATCATGGCTGAATGCAAGCAAATGCTCACAGCAATGTTCCAACATCTAGCGTAAAGCCTTTCCAGAAGAGCAGAGGACCTTACTGCAGCAAAGGGAGAATAAAGCCTCTATTAATGGCCTTCGTTTCAGGAGAAGTGCTGGATGGGGCAGGTGTCTATTATTGCTGACTGCTGCAAAAAACAGAGTTTGCAGAAGAGTCATTAGGCTGGGTCAGCATTCGAACAGATGATGCAAAGTGACGTGACCCATGATCCACGCACTTTCCTTTTGGTTTGGGTGAGATTTGACCTGTGGTGTGATGACGTGGTGGGAGAGTTCAGTCTGTTATTATGTCTGCAGCAGTAATCATTAATATGATACTTAAGTGTATGAGGTGTGCTAATCACTAAGGGCCTGTAGGGGTGTGTAATTGAGGATTATGTGCCTGTGTAGAGTGAGTCCAGGAACTGAGTGGAGAAGTAGGTCTCTGAAAGTTACACTGAATAAACTTGATCCAGTTAGTCCACGTGTTGCTATTCCAAGAGACTAGGCTCAGCATATACACACATTGTTACATCAGTGGGTAATAAAGGTGTAGTTAAGGCCTTGTCCACACGTACATGGGTACTTGTCTCAATTGTGTACTACACAGTATATACTATACTCATCGTCAAAAGAATAGCTGCACCCAGAAGGACGTGTGGGATTGCAGTGCTATTGGGAAGGAAGATGAAGGTTACCAGGAACAATAAATGATGATACATTTAGACTGATATGATCAATATTTATTGAGCTACACATAGAGTCGTGTCTCTCAGTATGGTGTCGGGCCGCCAGATGTCTCGGCATGGAGTTGTAGAGGTTCCTAATGGTGTCCTGTGATAATCCATCCCATGCAGCTTGAATATTCTCAAGATTGTGCGGTAGGGTTGGAGGTGGAGTGATACCAGGTCTTCTGGATGTGTGACGTGTGACAACAAACCGTTCATCTTGTCACTGACCACGGTGTCTCCACACACGGATTCGTTGGTCGTCTTCACCGAGACAAAAGCGGGACTTGTCATTGAAGATGACCTGCTGCCATTCTGAGTCACTCCATGACAGTCTGGCACAACAACATTGCAGTCTTTGGCGACATTGACGTGGTCAGTCAAGGGCAGTCATCGTAACGGTCTGCGTGCATGTAGTCCTGCGTGGTGCAGCCGTCTGCCAATGGTGCTGGCACTAGCAGGAAGACTCATGGAGGGCATCACTGCTCGCTTAATATCTGCAATCATGGCTGTTGGGTCGGTAAGGCCCATCCTTGCTTACATCACATGCGCGGGCAAAGTCTCATGATGTCAAAGTTATATTACTGTCGGCTGATTCCTTCTGAGTGCAACAATGATGAGTGTGTATGTACATCCAGAATATACAGTATATATGTACGAATATATATTTGATGTACTATATTAAAAAGCTCTCTCTCTCTCTCTCTGTCACTATATATGTGCATGCATGTCTGTAGATGACCGTGCGTGCAGCTCCTGACCTGCTTGTGAGCATGCCTCCAGCAAGCCACGCGCACGCGTTCTTATGTCGAGCAGTTCATCTGAGGAAAAAAAATGATTCTATTTTTTCATTTGTGTGACGCACTGAGCCCTCTCTGATTAGCATGCCTGGGTCCCCAGGGCTGCATTGCTGGGTTATTTCTGGGCTGCGTGGCGTCGTCCGAGTCACGTGCTTCAGCAGTGCGCGTGAAACGCCCTTGATCCGCCGCTCTTTCTTCCTCACTCCTGGCTGCGCATGCATGTGCCATGCTGCACTATTTTCAGCTTTTGAGCCTCGCTGGAGTAAAAATTAGCATCAATTCACCGAGAGTGGATGGGATTGACAACAGTTCCCTTTTTGTCTTGTTATCTCTTCTCCTTCTCCTCTCTGCCTCCCCCCCCCACCTCAGTTCTCCCTCTCCCGTGCCTCTTGTAGTCTGGTCGCGGTGGGATTGCATGCCGCATAAGAAAAGATGACATAATCCTCGGAGTAAAAAGACTCTCCGCACGCTTTCTTCCTTCCGAGAGCAGCGTTAAAGAGGGCTCACTTTGGTTAAGTAGCTTTCGGTCTGATCGCTTCGCTCCGACGGCTTCTCTCTGAGGCAGTGTGGCCTCTCATCCTCGGCTCAGCAGGCCTCTCACTGTACCAGACAGATAACATGCCACAAGAGCTCTTTATAGAGGCCCTCAGGATGGCTTACAACTGCCGGCTTTCCTCGCCACGCTCCAGGGTTCCATATACAGTACATGATAAGTTCCTAGATACCTGTTCGTCCAACTGTTCTTCTGGGATGAAGGGCATTAATAGGGAGTTTGTTCCTCCTTGTACTGCCTCTCCACAACATTGCTGTGAGGATTTGATTGCATTCTGTCCCAAGAGCATCAGTGAGGACAGGTACTGATGTTGGATGGTCAATTGTGGATTGACTCTAACCCATCCCAAAGGTACTGGATGGATGTCCATCATTCCAGAGATTGCAGTTCCACTGCCCAATGGCGGGGGGGCTTTGCACCCTCTAGCATGCTTTGGGCATGGTGACCTCACCATCATGTGCGGCTGCTCCGCTAGAGTAAAGCTATTGGCAATGCTTTTCTATGGATATTATGCATTTACACTTACACCATTTAACAGATGCTGTAATCCACAGCAAAGGTGCTTAGTTGTTCACGCAGATAATGTATCCTTGGCTAGTGCAAAGTAGGCCCACAATGCCCTTGAGCTTAGGTACTGCCAGAAAGAAGAGTCAGTGCTGATATCTAGGCAGAAAGTAAGGAATATGTGCAAATACAGGACTTTTTAATATGTGAAAGGTTACTGTTCATTCCTGTTATTGAAGAAATGGGTTGTAGAGTCTAGGCTTCAGACAGCCAGTGGAAGCTTCACTACCTGGGTACCAGGTCAGAGAAAAGTCTTGGCACTTGTACTCCATGTGTCTTGAGGGATGAATGGGCTTTCTCCAGCAAATTGCATCATCAATGGACAGCCTTGCAGATGATTATTATGTATGTTTGGGTGTAATGTATTGATGAAAGCTCATCAGACATAAAATAAGCCACCTATGACTGAAAGGTAACTAATAGTATGTACCTCCATGAGCACTAGTAATAGCTATGATTGGATTTGGCATGGACTGGACAAGTTTCTGGATGTAAGCCACATCAATGTTCAGACACTCCTGCATCAAAGAATTGGGCCAGATTTGGTGGATGCCTTCCTTGGTACAATTCCAGGGAGAATTTCCTGTACACTGAGATTTTGCCACTGCTGGTAGACCCGTATGAGCATACGCTTCCATACACCTGCAGATTCAGCTACTTCCTTCACACTATGGTCTTTGGCACGCCCAAATGCAGTCACTCCTTTTAGCCAATCATTAACATCTGCTTTGGAGCCATTTTCCACACATGGACCGAGACATTCACTGCACCATACCACCTCTTCTCAAGCTATGGATCCTGTTACTCACACCCCGCAGGTATTTATAGCCCCATCATCCTCAAGCGGTGCCATCAAGTTACTACCACCTTAAACATGCAAAATGGGGTTAGGATTAGGCCCAAGATTAATCTTGGATTTAGGTTAAGGTTGGGGTTATCTCCAGTCCTAGGTCAAATAAGGGATTCATTTAGCTACTGCTTCTTGAATTACTTTTTTCCTATTAGATCACAGCCAAAACCACAGCTATGTTCATAAAACAAAGCACTAAATGGTCTGACAGGTTGACAAAGTATATGTCTTAACTAAAGCAAACTAACAGGCTCAAGAAAACACTTTAGCAGTCCCTTTGCTGGCTGCAGTGGTGGAGGAGTGTTCTCTCTTCCAGCAGGCCAGGGAAGACTCCTTAACTGTGGTGAACAGTCTCTCTCCCACCAGGTCAGGGAAGACTCCTTAGCTGTGGTGAACAGTCTCTCTCCCACCAGGTCAGGGAAGACTCCTTAGCTGTGCTGAAAAGTCTCTCAGCAGGCAGGTCGGGGAAAACTCCTTGACCCTGTAATAATGTCGTACAGTCTGCAGACCAGGGAAAATTCCTAAGTTGTTAGAAAAGGTCTCTCTCAGTCGGTTTCTCAGGTGATGATGATAATTGAAAAACAAGAAACATAAAGAAGACAAAACCACTGTGAACTCGCACTGTGCACCCAAAGTACTAGCACTGGAAGTACCCATCCGCACACACAAACACTTTAAATTGGGCCAGGTTTATGGCCAGGTAAAATCTAAAGCTGCACATTTTATTGATGGTTTTCAACAGTATGTGAAGCGCCCTGCTGCAATCCAGGGGTCCCATTAGTACCCCAGTGTCTCAGAAGGCAGGGCTTGCCAGACTGGCTTTCTGCCAACTCCTATGCCAAAATGATGCCAATGCTAACTTCACTATTATTGATCTTCTAAACCGCTTTATCCTTCTGGGTTGTAGTGGGAGCGCTCATTGGGCGGAAGGCAGGAGCCACCTAGTCCATTACAGGGCAGACATCCAGACAAACACATTCACACTTACACACACACACACCTGGGCAGGGTGGAATTAGCATCTCCAGTTCACCTGACTGCATGTCTTTGAACTGTGGGAGGAAACCGGAGCAGACGGACTAGACCCACACAGACACGGGGAGAACATGCTCAGTCCATACAGAAAGGACCCGGATACCCCAGCCGGGCCCTTCTTGCTGTGGGGCAACAACACTACCCACTGTGCCATCATGCCACCCCAATGTTTGGTTAATAATACCTGGGACACTTGGAACATTTGAATAGTCTGTTTGATTATTAAAATTAGCCAACCCACCAAAACTGAACTGCCAATAGAAGCAGTGTATTTCAGTGCATGTATCTGTGTTTGTCAGTGATTGGTGTAGGTTGTCAGTTCTGCATTGTTGCTAGTTTTGAAGTGAATGGCGATATTGCATTATATGACAATAGGATGCTGTGAATTGATAAGCTACTTCATCAATATATTGATCAGAGTGGCTAGCTCCAGGCAAGAAAACCCTAGCATTGGTAAGAAGTGATAATCTAAAATTAGCTGTTAGAGTATTATAAACGCTGTGCAGTGTTTCTGAATTGTTGAATTCACTTGTATTGATCAGGTTTAAGGAGCTGAGTAGAAATGTAAACATGCTGAATATGTTATTCATGCATCAATACTGTCTTCGTTCCTCGCCCCAACAAGAAGCTTCACTCAAAGCAGAGACAGGAGTGGAGAAAAAGAGGAACAGTGAGAAAAACAAAAGTAGACAGAAAGGAATAACACAGTTATTAGAGTTATTATTCTCCTAATTTGGTTCCATTTAGCTCTTTGTGTTGTAAGTGTTGCGTTGCAGTGCTTGGAAAGGCTGAAGAACCATGCAGTGTTGATGCACATACAGTGCTCTAACATGGTCCCTATTAATATCAATTCTGAACAAGTATTTCTAAGTGGGCTAAGTTATTGTTTCTCAACCCTGGTCAGGAGGGACCCTACCCTGCATGTGTTAGTGGATTCCCTGCTTAAACACCCCCTGCAACTCTGAATGGGTTTGTTAATGAGCTGCTCAGAGGAATCAGATGTGTTGGGAGCCGTTGAAACGCTGAAATGTGCAGGGCAGGGTGCCTCCGGGACCAAGTTCGAGAAACACTGTGTTAGGTCACTCCTGATATAAAGATTCATAGCTCAGTTCCAATCCCATGGTGCCAGTGCCGGTGCTATAATCTCAAACCATTCTGCGCTTTTCCACAGGTTCACAGCCCGCAAAATGGATGCTGTTCCAGCCCCATAGACTCGCTGGTCTGAAACCGTGGAACCTGTGATGCAAGTGGCAAAAGGGCATGGCCCTGCCGTCACCACGAAAGTTGTTGACACCGAAAGCAGCAGCAAAATAATCCCATCAGTGGTCTGCTGAAGGAAGAACATGTTCTGCCATGTTGCTTTTATGCGCTGCCCGCCAACTTCTGCTTCCGAACTAAGGGTGGCCCACATTCCAGATACATAACTGCTCGGCTCTCAAACCACTGGCCGTTCTTAACTGGTTCAATTGATCCAGGAAACCAGCACCAGCTCTGGCACACACACCGGCAAATCGTTGGCGGAAAAGAGATATCAGAGATCCGAGCTTATCCTGTAACTACAGTGCTTAAAAACCAGCATAGACCAGCATCCCTGCTCACCAGCAAAACCAGAATATGTTGTGATTTGGATGCTGGTATGCTGGTCACAGCTACACCAGCATCAGACAAGAACTAGACCATGGAAAGCATGCTGGTGTGTGCTGTTTTGTATTTTCAGCAGTGCACTCAGGGCCAGATGTGCTTACGAGTGCAGGCACAGTGCAAAACGTGCCTTAATGTTGGTGGGTCAGTGACAAATCGCTGCACGCCCCAGTGACAACCGCTCATGTTCAGCTGATGCCCGGATAGTTTCAAACATGCCTGCAATCTTCCGCAATGAATCCTGTAGCAAGGGTAGTGAAGCAGCCAAACAGAGCGTGAGAGAAGACCAAAATAAACAAGCATGACAGAAGGATCATTGGTGGGAAAAAAAGAACCCTGGATATTGACCTGCTGCTCTCCTCTGCTACTCCTCTGCGCTGGTGGTGCCCTGTCTGGACCCAGGTAAAAGAGGGGGGCAATAGGGCTGTGGGTAGAGCAGTTTCTCACATTAATCCCCATGAGTCAGGGAGACTTTGTCATCAGGCCCACTTTGCAAATGATCTCTTCAGGTAAGACCGTAGATCATGTTGGAAAGTCATGTGGTGTCCAGTTGGAACAAGAGCAGAATGCTAAACACAATGCAGGTCCATGGTGGGAACAGAATGATCCTTCCTGGATCAGATCATGGCATCAAGAGACATATGAGCTGGTAAGTTACACTGACCAGACTCGGAGGGACTCAGCTTATCAGCTTATCAGAAGGGTGTTTGGCCAATGGTGCATGCGACTAGACCTCATTTCAGAGAGATAGGAGTGTAAATGTGAGCGAGGAAGAGTCAGGGGCTGGAGGTTATCAGTATCTAAGCCTATATCAGTGCATGATGAATCATTTGGCATGTTTAGGATGAACCAAAATTGCAAAATAGCAGAAGCATCTTGAGCTACAAGACCAAGGCTCTATGTTTTGTTAATTTTCTGGTACCAATTTAGGATAAGGCGACCCTTATAAATGTCCATAAATGGTTTAAAATGCACTAGTAATTGGCTATTAATTAGACAATAAACACCTTAAAATCATTAATAAGCAGGTATACCACATAGTTGCACCCAGAAGGAATCAACCAACAGGATTGAAACTTGGTGGGTAGGTTTGACATTGGGAGACATGTGAATGATTCAAGTTTCACGCTCGGCCACCCATTTGACATAAGCAAAGATGGGCCTTATCGCTGTACCTGACTGACCCAACAGCCATAATTCCAGACGTTCAGCGAGCAGTGTTGCCCTCCATGAGTCATCTTGTTAGTGCCAGCACCATTGGCAGACGGCTGCACCATGCAAGACTACATGCATGCAGACCGTTACGATGACTGCCCTTAACACCACGTCAACGTCGCTAAAGACTGCAATGGTGTCGTAGCCGACTGTCATGGAGTGACTCAGAATGGCAGCGGGTCATCTTCAGTGACGAGGCCCGCATTTGTCTTGGTATAGACGACCAACAAATCCGTGTGTGGAGGCACCGTGGTCAGCACCAAGATGGATGGTTTGTTGTCATGTGTCACATGTCCACAGGTGTCACCATTCAGTGTCACACAGGAATTGTTCTGCAGGAGAATATTCAAGCTGCATGGGATGGATTATCACAGGACGCCATTAGTAACCTCTACAACTCTATGCCGAGACATCTTGTTGCATGGGTGTGAGGGTAGATGAGGTGCTTTACCACCCGCTACAGGACCTTGTGTACAGCAGCAGCGGTGCTGCCATACCAGACATATAGAAGTTGTTGAGGAGCAGTTGTGGCAAGTTGACTCTCCTCAGCTTTTTTGTGCATTCTGCTCCTCCTCCTGCAGTCAAAAATGAGCTCCTTGGCTTTGCTAACATTGAGAAAGAGGCTGTACACCACTCTGTAAGGAGCTTGACCTCCTCTCTGTATGGACCCTAATCATTCTTGCTGATTATCACTGTATCATCAGGAGGCTTAATGATGATGTTGAAATTGGGTTTGAGAGGTGTACAGTGTGTAAAGCACTGCCGAGTGATTCACATGCAACTGCATACGGTAACTAAGCTGCGATCAACACGTTTACATGGATCTTCCACCTATGGCAGTTCAGCCCCGCCCATTCACACTGAAGTTATAGGGAGTGTTTCAGCCTGAACTGCTTTCTGAATCGCCTGGCACCACCATCACCACACTTAAACATCTGTCCGTATGCACAGCCGAAGAAGCGTTCTCCTCCAACCAGGGGAGGGAGAATCCATGGCAACGGGCCAGCATGGTGTTGACATCAGGGCATGTTAAATATAACGGTGCGGGACACAGCCAGTCATTCTGCCATTTATCCCCGCTCGCCTATAAATACACACTTCCCTCCTCATAATTACTGCCCTCCAGAGCCTGTTTAGATGGGAGGAGGACAGTGAAGAGGGGAAAAGGACGTGTATGTGTGTCTTTGTCTTCACTCAGCGAAGGAGGTTTGTGCCTACGATTTTTAGCAGGGTCAAATAAGGAAAGTCTGTGATGCATATTGTTAAAGTCCGGGCTTCTGGGTCAGCGCATCTAGTCCCGAGTCATGTGACCCATTTCGTCTGTAAAGGGCTTGTCGGATGGACTATGTCATTTCCTCACATTTGGTTCATTCACTGGAAAAGTGTGAGGAAGATTATCAAATATTTTCACTTTTGAATATTCTGGTGAATAAGCTCCCCAGACCAAAACGAGCCCCCTCTGTGATGTTCTGGGGGGGATTTTATTAAGTGGAAATGGGATCTTTGGTTGAGGTGACAGTAGATTTGAACCACAGTGCCTACACTGAGCTGCTGGACAACCAGGTTTTGCCTTTTGTCTTACAGAGGGACATAACATTCCTGTCCCTGTATTCTAAGATGATAGTTCCTGCGTTCACAGGGCTGCAAATGTGATTAATTGGCATGATGAACATTTTAGGAACACATCTGGACTGGCCCGCAAAATCCCCAGATTTGAATCCTGTTGGAAATCTGTGGGACAACCAGTAAAACGCCAAAGGGAAGGCATCCACCAAATCTGGACCGACTGACCAATTCTATGATGCAAGAGTGTCTGAACATTGATGTGGTCTGTTATTGGTGCTCGTGGAGGTATTACATGCTATCAGGTACATTTCAATCACAGGTCATTTATTTTTGGCCACCCCCAGCACTAGCAGAGATAGCAGGCAGATCACTTCTAGCCATACATTTCCTGTACATAGATAGTAAGATAGTAAACCCACACAAACTACCCCACATCCCAGTACAACGAAGCACAATAACGCCCATGCATCACACTGATCTCAAACGCTAAAGGCCACAACTAGTCACAAGATGCTCTCTTACTGAAAGACTGTGATGCACTGTGATGCATGTGCTTTGTCGCACTTCAATGTGTTGGGTTGTGGGATAGTTTGTGTGTGGGTTCACTATCTAACATGTATGGGAAATGTGTGGCTAGAAGTGACCTGCCTGCTGTAATCAGAAGAACTCCTTGCAGCTTGCGGTGTCGACCCTCACACAACCAGGGCCGGTGGTAACAACAGTGGTACCTCCCTAGACCGCTCTCTGCTTCCTTTGGCACCTACCACCAAGTAGGTGCTAGCGAGGGTGCTGCATATGTATGCTGATGCATATGTATGTCCTAACTCTCAGCCTTGGCCAACCACCCCTCTGGCGCCTGCTTGTAACAACAATGGCAGGTGTAAATGTCCTGTGTGAGAGTGGCGCAGGAGGCCAAGACGGAAATAGCATAATGAACTTCAGGCATTCTTTTCTCTCAGGGGCTAAACTCAGGACACTAAAGAGTTAAAGTTCAGAGGTTAAAGCATCAGAAAACAGCCATGACTACAAATCAAATAACCACATTCTCTCTGAAGAACAGCATAATAGGACAGAGAGAGAGAGACAGAAAGAGAGAGAGAGAGAGAGAGAGAGAAACAAAGTGAGAGAGGCTACAGTCTAAATGAAACAGAGGAGAGAGAGAGAGAAGGAGAGAGAAGAAGAGAGATAGAGGTTACATTCCAATTGAGACAGAGTGAGAGAGAAAAGGAGAAGTGGAGAGAGAGGTTACAGTATAATTGTGAAAGATAGATGAAGAGAAGAGAGAGAGAGGGAGAGAAAGAGAAGAGAAGAGACAGACAGATGGGGAGAGAGATAAAGAGAACTAGAGGCTACAGTGTAATTGAGAAAGATAGAAAGACAAAAGAAAGAGAGAGGTTACAGTCTGAGGCAGAAAGAGAGAAAAAAGAGGAGAGAAAGAGGTTATAGTCTAACTGACTCTTACTCCCAATATCTCTTAATCTCTTAATCTCCCTATTATCAAAAAGTGGTCCTTCCCTCCACCCGCTCTACCTAACATGGTTCAGCCCGCATCACTCAAAGAGCCATGTGAGGTGATGGGAGTGACATCATTGCTTACCCAGCTCCAAAATAAACTGGATAGGTCTCTTTTTTTGGGAACACCCACTACAGGGCATTTTTGGTACATTCCGAGTTTAGCTGAGCTCAGACTACCTCACAGATAGATAGTCACCTTTTTAATACAGATGTGCTTTGGATACCGTGGTGCTGTGAAGAGGATATGATATGAGGCCATGTCAATATTTCACTATATGAATGCATTGAATTGGTCACTGACCACAGTTGATTTAAGGGGTGATGCATCTCCTTACATTCCCTATGGAATTATCTATATGTTAATCACATATGCGAGATTAAAATAATGTGGGAGTTCTTCATGCACACCTGGCTGGCTGTATATCCGTATAAAAACAACATCTACAGAACATTAACTAATCCATACCTTTATAAAACCAACATCTACAGAACATTAACTAAGCCATACCTTTATAAAACCAACATCTACAGAACATTAACTAGTCTATACCTGTATAAAACCAACATCTACAGAACATTAACTAGCCTATACCTGTATTAAACCCACATCTACAGAACATTAACTAGTCTATACCTGTATAAAACCCACATCCACAGAACATTGACTAGTCTATACCTGTATTAAACCCACATCTACAGAACATTAACTAGTCTATACCTGTATTAAACCCACATCTACA
>CM067474.1:30519793-30552293 GCA_034552555.1 Semaprochilodus insignis
ATATATATATATATATATATATATAGATAGATAGATAGATAGATAGATAGATAGATATATAATATATATTATTATATTTGTATATGTATATATGACTGTAGAACTGCAGTTTGAACTAATTCAGTACAATGGTCTCTATATGTAAACAAGCTTTCTCTCAGATTGGCTCCCCTTATTCAAAAAGCAGTCTGGGCTGAAATTTCCACACTAAATTCAGTGTGAGTGGGTGGGGCTAAACTGCTGTAGGCATAAACAGAGGGATGTATGTGAAATGTGATGTTCTGCATGACAGTGCAAAAGCTGAACGGGCTGTTTCTGCAGCTTAGTTTCCAGATATAGGCTGTACATGAAACTCCTTCTTTCAGAAACGTGAAGGAAAGCCAGAATTCCGTGATGAGGAAAAGGCGCACGTGTGCAAGTGCTTCCTCACTTCCTGAGGCGCATTTTCAATGTGAAGTGTCTAGGCGTGAAGGCAGTGCTGTAGGCTTGTCACAGTGTGGTGGAGTCATTAATAAAAGCCTGCAAACTGAACCTGTCAACACTCAGACATGCATGCACACAGCAAACGCACGCAGGCTGGAGGTACCTTGGATTAGGGGGGAGGGGAAAACACAAAGGCAGTAGTGAGTTTGTCAGAATTCTGAAAACTGGGAAGTGAGAAGTGTCTCTCCAGGCTGTGGAGCGTCTTCCCTCATGCAGATGGGCTCAGTGAGTGAGAACGGGGTGAGGCATGACTGTGTTTGCGAGCGACGAGGTTTGTATAATGTGTCTGAACACGTGTTCTTCCAAGGAAAGCCCCTGGAGCTCCTGAGGAGTCACTGCGTCACATGCAGCGGAGGGGCTTCCCCCTAAATGGTAAAGGCCTTGCACAACTCAGAGATGTGATTCAGGGGGCTGATTTATTTGCCAGGGGGTGACTCTCTTGGGCGCTCTTTAAATATCTCCAGGGACACTCATGGAGGTCTTGGATGGGCCTTTAGGACAGTGCTTTGACATTTTCCGACCAGGGTATCCCCCTCTGGGCGTTTAGGGTTACTCATCAACCTCCACCCCACCCTCTGAGCCTTCTGTGGAACGTCGTGTTCAGCCTAGACTGAGGCCATATGACCCAGTGTAGGGATGTGCTATATGACAAGATGTTACCGTGATAAATTACCTCGATTTACACTTTTCTGAGTATATGATAGCTGATTCTGTGCTTCCATAACATCTGAACATCTGCACAAAACATAAAATTGACCTAGATCAATACAGAGACGATAAAATGCTCAACATTTCTTAAATGATTAAGATGTCATATAGAGTGCTTTGATGCGAACCGCTCCATTCTAGAGAAACTAGGTGATAGGAACCAGACACCTGAAGAGTTTAATGCTGGCCATTGGATCTACACTACACTGTACGCCTCCCAGACTAAGAGGGACCTTCTGTCATGGCTGAAGACTCTTTATGGGCTATGGGAATTGGAGCTACTCTACCCTACAGCAACAAGGCTGCCTAGACTGGCCCACTAAAGCCATATTACACTGCAGCTAAAAAGTCTCCCGGGGTTAAAAGGACCTTCCTCTGTAGCTGGAGCCTCTTTCTGAACTTTGGGGATTCCTGGACCTGCTGTTTGAGCTATGTTATACTGCAGGGCTCCCAGATTAAGAAGGACCTTCCCTCGTTGACTCTTTATGGACTATGAGGAGCTATGCTGCACTGCAGCAATGAAGTTGCCTAGACAGGCCAGCTACAAGGCCTCCATTGCTCAGAGGGACCTTTACCCTAAGAGTCCCCTAAGGACTCTTTCCGGACTACAGGGCTTCCTGGGCCTGCCGGTTCATCTACTCTATACTGCAGGCCTCCCAGATTAAAAAGAACCTTCCCTCATGGCTAAAGACTCTTAATGGGCTATGAGGACTTGAGCCACACTGCGCTGCAGCACCAAAGCTGCCTGGACTGGCCAGCTTCAAGGCCTGCAATGCTCAAAGGGACCTTTCCCTTCAGCATAAGTACTCTATCCAGGCTACAAGGCTTAGTGGACCTGCTGTTTGAGCTACTCTATACTGCAGGCCTCCCAGAGTAAGAAGGACCTTCCCTCATGGCCGAAGACTCTTTATGGGCTATGAGGACTTGAGCCATGCTGCACTGCAGCAACAAAGCTGCCTGGACTGGCCAGAGACAGGACTGGCCAGCTTCCACACTCAAAGGGACCTTTCCCTTCAGCTAAGGCCACTTAAAATATGCTATACCGCAGCTTTAAAGGTGCCTAGGCCAGCCACTGGAGTTATGGTATATTGCAACTATGAGGCATCCCATGTTAAGAGGGACCGTCCCCTACAGCTAAAGACTCTTGCCCGGCCAGCTTAGTGACTGTATACCATGTCAGTAAGTATGTACCATTGTATGTAAGTATGTACTATTTCAGATCAAACCTATAGCAATGTGCATACATTTTGAATAACTGGCGGAATACCTTTTTAGTCCAGTGTGTGCATGCATCCATGCACGCACATTTTTGTGAGTATCTGTGTACCTTGGCCCCTGATCTGCTAGGGCAGGCGCCTTTGTAAGGTAACCGAGTTCAACGCACAAAGGTCCCTGCCCTGTTATTTACCAACCAGGGCCGCTAGGCCGCAGCCGTGGCAGACGCGTTCGCGCGCAGACAGTGCCGCTAATTAGCCAGCTCTGTCTAAAGGTCACCCCTCAGCTCTGACATGTCTGCTGCGTTCAGGCTTTGAAACAGCTTGAAAGTCCCTGTCGTAATGAGTCTGGCTCAGCCGCAGAAGTGTCAGGCGTTTGTTGCCGTAGAGCGGCGTGTAGTGGAGCTTTCGGGGGGATGGGGGGATTTCCCACTCCTTTACACAGCTGTCCAGGTCTCTACAGAGTAGAGCTCAACTGCTGCTTACAGTCTGTCAGAATACATGACACCAGCCTCAACTGTTTTAAACCAGGAATTTGTGTGACTCTGTGTGTGTGCGCATGTGTGGGGTGTGTTTGTGCACTGTAGGTCACGCTAAGTCATTAAGCAGCGGGGGCCTGGGGGTGGGTATGGGGTATTTTGGGCATTTGTGTTTTCCAGTATGGAAGTTCCCCACCCTCTGGCATTTATGTCACTTAAAACTGGGCACTGTGTCATGGTCCTTAGTATGCTACTGCCATGACACATTATTTCATCTCTGGCATGAACCACCCATTAAGCTGAAGGAAACATCTAAAGTTTGTGACCTTATTAGCATTTAGCGTCACATGAGGATTGCGTAGAGCTTTGCCTTTGGTAGGCACATGGTATTTTATGTTATTCCCATTGTTAATAATGTTATCAATGGTTGCGCAATGTGCAACACTATTGTTATCTGTTTTGTTGTTGTTGTTCTTCTTCTCTGTACACATTCTTTTGTCCATTAACTAGTCATGCAGTTTTTGGAGATATCAACACCATTCTCACTTAGGAATGTTCCGTCTAATCAGGAATGGGGTACTTGTGAACAGTTTTTGATTCAACATACAGTAAAAACTTTGTTAAAACTTGCAAAAGTCCATGCCTACTTATTGTACTTCTACTGCACCGACAGGCCGACATGACCCTCGAGCATGAATTGTTGGTCTGACATGCACTTGTTGTCTGTTTGTCATTTTCCCATCCATCTTTCTTCCCTTAGAGACGCATTCCTATTTGTCAAAACCTAAACCCTATTGTTTTCTGTACCCAGTCACCAAACTCACGGCAGATCCCCAAACTCTAATCCACAGCCATACTGACAAACCTAGGAGATGAGGGAATTGAATAATCCAGCTAGGAAAGTCAAATGAAAATAAGTGTACAAATAAACAAAATGTGAAAAAAAAATCAGGACGCCTCACAACCACCTGCAAGACCAGGTAATGAGTAAGATAGTAGGTTCGCTTGGGTATTTAATTAATGCTAATGCTCGCTAATTAAAATAAGCTAATCTTTAAGGCAAGCTAATGAGTTAGGTTAGGTGTCCAGAACATAGTAAATCTTTGAAAATGAACATTAACTTAAAGTAACTCAAATGAAAGTGCTTGCCTATGTCTTGTATTATTGTTGGCTGCTAGCTAGCTAATTTGGCTAATGTAAGCTAACTTTCAAAGTAACTCAAAGTGCTTTATTAAATTTAGGGTGCTTATGTGCACACTGTGAGTTCCTGTTAGCTAGCTAATTTAGCTAATACAAGCCAAAATTTAAGGTAAGCTAATGATTTAGCTTAGGTAGCCAGAACATAGTACAACTTTGCAGATTGTTTTTGTGAGGTGAAAATTAACTTAAAGTATCTCAAATGAAAAGTTTTTGCTTATGTGTTGTTTTATGGTTGCAAGCTAATTAGCTAATTTAGCTAATGTAAGCTAACTTTTAAAGTAACTTCATCACATTTAAGGTTATTGCTTACATGCTCTGTTCTGAGTTCCTGATAGCCTGCTAATTTAAGTTTAATATAATTTAAGATAATTTAATTTTAAGATAAGCTATTAGCTTAGGTAGCCAGAACAGCACAATGTTGCAGTTTTCTGTGAGGTGAAAGTTAACAAAGAATTAACTGAAAGCTATTCAAAGCACTTTATTATATGTAACATTTTTGCTTATGTGTACTATTGTGTGTGCCCATATGTACTATTATAAGATAATGGGTTAGCTTAGGTAGCCAAAACATGGGAAAATCTTTATTTCTGTGTGGTCAAACTTAACATAAAAGTAACTCAAAGCCCTTTACTAAACCTAACGTTTTTCCTTGTGTTGTATTATGGCTGGCTGCTAGCTTGGTAATTTAGCTAATTTGAGCTAACTATCAAGCTATCTTAGATAGCCAAAACATAGGAAGTCTTTTATTTCTGTGTGGTGAACATGAACTTATAGTAACTCAAAGCACCATATTAAACCTTTTGTGTTTGTTTATGTGTTGTCCCAGGTAAAAATTAAGTATATTTTAATGTACTACTGTAATGTATCTTCGAGAGAGAGAGAGAGAGAGAATTAAGTTCTGCTCTTTGCTTCAGTGAGAAACAGCTTATAAAGAATGGTTTTGTCATCTCTAGTAATAACTGCAACCTCTAAGGAATAACTCTCCATCACACAAAGACACACCTCAGCACTTGTTCTAATAGCGAGACCAGTAAAGCCTGGTTCATAGTGACTGGAGCGCTTTAAGGTGCATTTAGTTTGCGACTGACATAGCAGCACATAAATATTGGCGCTGTAAACGCTCTCTCGTCGTGCACGTCTGTGCCTGTGTGCAGGCATGCATTTGTGTTCAGTACTAAACCAAATGCGTATATGTGTTTGTGTTTGGCAAATTTCTGTCTGTTAAAGCGAATTGTGTGCATGCGTGCACACCTCTTTCCTGACCTGCCTCTGTGTGTAATGGAAAAAAAGACTGTGTGTACACAGTGAGGCACACACACACACACAGTTTAGATAAGACACAATAACATCAACAAGCCTGATTGCACTGCCGCCTCTCACTCTCAATAACCAAAGTCAACATGGCCGCAGCCCCCAGCACCGCTAAAGTCAGCAGAAACATCCTCTTATTTAGCTCAACAGTTATTGTATAGCATTAGTGGCTAATTTGGAAGCAGCTATTACGAAGAGCAAACATCCCTAAGACCTGACCGTCAACTAGCATAACAGATTACGCGGCATGAAAGCATGAGTCGGAGGCCACTTGTGCAAGAAGTTTTGGCTACCTAAGCTAACCCATCAGACATCCAGAGGACAGCCTGCTGACGGTAAAGCTGGCAGCCCACTGGCTGTTTGCTCAGACGGCCCACTGGTGATTACAGGACGAAATTCCAATTTTCCATGTCCATTTTCCGCATGCAGTCCAATTAAGTTCATTTTTATTCATTTCTCTTTTTTTCAATATGTAAATTAGTAAATATTTGCAACAGTGATATCACAAATCAAGCTGGTTATACGGCTGTACCCAGTTGAGCTAGGAGTGACGGCAAAGTTGGCAGCCCACTGGTTGTTTCCTCAGGCGGCCCACTGGTCATTAAGCAGAATACAGGAAAAAAATTCCAATATTCCATGCCCGTTTTCCACATGCAGTCCAATTTAGTTCATTTTTCTTCTTTTTTTTCAATATGTAAATTAGTTCAGTTAATATTTGCAACAGTGATATCACAAATAAAGCCGGTTATACGGCTGTAACCAGTCGAGCTAAGAGTGTTAGCAACAGCATTTGCCAAAAATCATTGTATATTAGGCTATTAGGCCTAGCCATTCATTTGTTTCTGTCGTTTGTTATGTTTTTCCCAGTGTATTTTCCAAAATTAAAGTCTGTGATTAAATGACTGTTAATTAAAGTTAATTAAAATTTATTTTAGAAGATTAAAAAGTGGTTAGACTTTGTATACAAGGCAATAATCTGGGTGGTTCGAGAGACTAGCCAGTCAGCGGAAGGCCAACCTTCCAGCTAGCAGATAGATATATGCTCGCTATCTGGGAAGTTATTGATAATGTGTTCACACCCGTGCTAGTTAACTAGCTGATTATACTAATGTATGCTAACTGTCTATGCAAGTTAAAGGGCTAGCTTAGGTAGTCAAAACATACCTGGAACACTGGACCTTTTTTGTGTAGAACAAAACTTAGCCTAAAGTAACCCAAAGCCTTTCTTTGATATCTTAGTGTTCTTTTGAGAGTAACTGTTAGCTAACTAATGCTAAGCAAATGGAAACGCTTATGCTGCACTCGACTGAAGCTCATAATTCGGGATTTCCCACCTCCGACGCTGCCCCCTTGGCTGGGAATTTCGTTCTGGGAAAATTGGGATTGCATTCAAGGTCAAATAAACTTCTGTACATTTCAGTGATATAGTGCTTTAGATCAGTTGTCATATCGCTAACAGTAGCTGTTCAGCTTGTTGCTAACAATAGTCATTTTACCTGCTGGAAAAAGCGATAGAAAGCATTCAAGTTTCTGTGGGTTCCTGATAGTGTCCAGTAGACACTAATGGTATTCTCTGTTTTCCTGGTGGGTTGATCTTTAAAAATAAAGGCGTCTTTATTTTTCCCTGCTTTGTAGCTCGAACTCGGAAAGGTCGAAAACAAGGCAAATTCCAAACTTTTACTCCCCTATGCTGGTCTAAGCTGGTTTATGTTGATCTGATGCTGGTTTAGCTGGTCACCCACCACAGTCATCCTAGCTGACCAGCCTGTCAAAAAAACATATTATATCATGCATGCAGGCATGGCTGGTCACCAGCAAAACCTTGATATGTGTTTTGGATGTTGGTATGCTAGAACATTTATACTGTATATTCATCATTTCAGAATGGCCACTGCTATATTACTCAGCCTCTAAATATATTTTCATTCACACTATCCTGCTTGTCCACTTCATTTAGCATCAGCGCAATCCACTCATGCATACAGACAGCACTGAGCTATGGCAGTATCCGATCTGACCACAGCAACATGCCGCACTGAAGTTAGAGGGGAAAGCCAGAGAGCGAGACTGGCTCTGTCCCAGTGCAGTACAGATGGCTTTCAAAGGTTTACAGTGATACGGCTCATTATGGTGCACCAGTCTGCTCCCCCGCACCCCCTTTTCCTCCCATGGGACGCCTCGGCAAAGATAGTCCAGTAAATACTGGCTGTTTGGGGTGAGGGGGTGAGTAGAAGGGTCGTGTCCGGGTCATTATCTGGACAACTGTGACTAAGGGTTATCCTGTTGATAGAGTGATATGCGGACTGTACCATCTCACTGGAGGGGGAGGTGTGACTAGGATGGACAGCACTGGTGAATACCACTTCTCTCCCTCTCTTTCTCTCTCTCTCTCTCTCTCTCTCTCTCGCTGCCTGTTGGAAAACAAAAGCTGAAAATCTCTCGTGCGCCAGATGATGATGATGATGTCATAACAAAGAGGATTTCAGCTATTTTGGGTCAGGAGTTGAGGAGGTTTATTTAAAAGGAAGCGGTGTGCGTGTCAGCAATAAAGTGAACACCACAGGAATGCCACCTAACGAGCCCCTCTGTCTCTCTCTCTCTCTTTCTCTCTGTCTTTTCTTTCTCACTCTCCCCAACTTCCAGTCTGGTGACAGATGCAGACAAATTAAGGCCTGAAATTTTTATTTCATGAGGAATACAAGTAGACTGACCCCGCGTTCACACTAACAGGCGACAGAGCGACAAGGGGCCAGTGATTTTCTATGGGAGTACACATCTGTAGCCACAATTTAGCGACAAGTGGCAAGCGACAAATCAAGTTGAGATTTTCTCATTAATTATGATGCAGTGAAGCCACATTCTAAGCGATTAGCTCCAACAAATTCTTCGGACCAGTTGTAGACACGGGGGTCTGAGGTCCCCAGCTTCTACTCTCTGAACTTTTTGTTCCTACCGGCATTTGGTTCCAGTTCTCAGCAGTGTGGTGGTAAACATGTAAGAGAGGCTCATAACTGCTTTTCTTCTTTCCCCAGTCTATATGATGCCTCTTTGCACATTTACACTAATCATCAAAAGAACAGCTGTACCCAGAAGGAAGTGTGGGACTGCAGTGGTATTGGGAAGGAGGATAAATGTTACCAGGAACAATAAATGATGATAAATATAGACTGATATGGGCAATATTTATTGAGCTAAACATTAAGAAGTAGTTAATGCAACAGGCGTGGAGTTGTAGAGGTTCCTAATGGTGTCCTGTGATAATCCATCCCATGCAGCTTGAATATTCTCACACATTTGCTGCAGATTGTGCGGTAGGGATGGAGGTGGAGTGACACCAGGCCTTCTGGACGTGTGACAACAAATCGTTCATCTTGGTGCTGCCCACAGTGCCTCCACACACGGATTCGTTGGTCGTCTCCACCAAGACAAAAGCGGGACTCGTCACTGAAGATGACCCCCTGCCATTCTGAGTCACTCCATGACAGTCTGCTATGACACCATTGCAGTCTTTGGCGAAGTCAACGTGGCGTTAAGAGCAGTCGTCGTAACGGTCTGCATGGCTGTAGTCCTGCGTCTTTCAATGGTGCTGGCACTAACAGGAAATGTAAGTTTCAGGCATGCAGAGTTCGCAGAAGATTTGTGTATGACCTGAGAGGGTTAAAATCACACAACCACATCATCTCCTCCATTCACCCAGTTCCTGTGCTCAGTCGCCAGTGCATTATCGCCAGATTATTGGCCAGATCCTAACACTGAACCATTTCCAATTTCCAACTCAGTTCACACAGCCATGATCTACTCATATGGAGGGGAACTGATATTACCATGCATCCCTTCCACAATGTGTGTGTGTGTGTGTGTGTTTCAGGAATAAAAAGAGAATATCCAGGTTTGCCACATAATGAGCACGGCACATAATGCAGGTGTTCCAGAAATAAACAGGCTGCTGTACACGGGCAGCCGTACGGTGGGGCTGGGTGATAAAGCCAGTTTCTCTTGATATGCCTCAAAAAACTTTGGCTCCCCGGCGATTGCTGCTTTTGGAGCGTCTGCCTGCCTCGATGTGCTTTCGCCTGAGCTTTAAAAGCTCACTGTGCAGGCTAAACAATGGTGTTTCGGTTCCATGTCGTTTGACACAATGCTGGGCAATACAATGCGCTGAGTGCTGGGGCCGCTGAAGCCAAACTGCTAGCTGCAGATTAAAATAACTACTTCTGTTTCTTTCCCGGGTAACTGCATTGAGAATAGTGCCTTGTGCTGCTAGTGAGTCATCTTTAATCATTGATGGAGTGGCGAGCAGGCTTAATGAAGGAAGAGGGATACCGAGAACTGGCGTGTCCTTTTGGTCACAGTGCAAACGGAGCCAGTTTGCACTCAGTGCGATTACTGCGAGCTGCTAACCGCGCACCTCGGCTAAGGCTGCGACCCCATTACGATGACTTGACACTCCACCGGACTGTATATGCTGTGTAGTCCATTAGAAATGCTACACCTTGTGACAGGCAGGTCAGTCCTGTAGTACGGCTTGTTCATACAAATGCCGTCTCACACCGCAAAACAATTACATCTTAGCAAAATATTTTTTATAGCCATATATTTCTTTCTATGAGATTATTCTAAGACTAATGTAGCATTGTTCTAACTACTTCTACACTCAACATCAAATAAATAGCTGCACCCAAAAGAAATCAACCGCCAGGAATGAAAATTGGTGGGTAGATTTGACATCTTGGCAATGTGTGTAAAATGACTCGAAAGCAGATGTTAACAACTGGCTAAAAGGAGTGACTGCATTTGGGCATGTCAAAGGCCATAGTGTGAAAGAAGTTGCTGAATCTACAGGTGTATGGAAGCATACAGTCTTAGGGGTCTACCAGCAGTGGCTAAAATCGCTGTCTACAGGAAATTCTCCTCGGAATTGTGCCAGGAAAGGCGTCCACCAAATCTGGCTGAACTGGGCAATCTTTGATGCAAGAGTGTCTGAACATTGATGAGGCCTACATCCAGAAACTTGTCCAGTACATGCCAAATCCAATCACAGCTGTTATTAGTGCTCGTGGAGGTATTACACGCTAGGTACATTTCAGTCACAGTACGTTTTTGATCAGTGAGCTTATATACCATCACTTAGAAAACATACTTTTATTGCTAATTAACAGGTTTTGTGTGGCTCTCCGACTTTTAACCCTGAAAGAGTGGACAGTGGTCACTGTCTCTCTTCACCATCACTCACATGAGCATTGTAAAGGCAACTGTTATCTAGGGGTTGCATGACTTCCGATTACAGTTATGTGAAGAAAGTCAAGTCAACGTTGCTGATGAGATCATGAATAAAACCACTGGACAAGGGTATGCTTTGCAACAACACACTTAAAAATTCCAATTTTAAAATTCCATGATAAATCCAGGTCAGGAAAGCCTGATCCAACAAGTGGAAAGGCTATGCAGCCACTACTGTCTAGTCATCACATTCCTCCTTTATCATTAAACCCTGCTTAACACATAGGCAAGTATGTGAACAGCTACGTTCATGACTTTGCCGGTTGTCTACACAAACGCATGACCAAACAACAAGTACATCTCCACCCTAACCCTGCTACTAATCCTAACCCTAACACTGAAGAGAATCTACTGACTGCGTTAATAAACTTAGCTTATCTATAGATATACTATTGTGGGCTATACAGATAAACCGCGACCTTCAATATCTGCTCTATGTCTTTCCTCTCATCCATCCCTGCTCCCTGACCTCTTTCCTGAAGTTCCCTCTCTTCCTCTGACGCGAGTCCCCCACCCACCCACCCCCGTTCTGGAGGAACAGCTGAATAATGCATGGTGCTTTGCATCAGCGCTCGTACGCCAACAATGTTGGCATGTCACGCTGCGGGCATCCGATCCGCTCGTCCAGTGACACGATGGAAGATATTGGCCGGTGTTGGCTTTCCGCAGGTACGGCTGAAATATTGATGAGCGGTGAGGCAGATTTTCCACCGCCCTCCAGCCCTTTCACCCCTTTTCTCCATCACCCGATACAGGCCGCCCGAGCCCCGGGCCACAGCCTAGCGGGCAGTCGAGAGAGAGAGAGAGAGAGAAGGAGAAGTGCCACATTTTCCATCTGCTGTGAAAGTGGAGCAGCTCATTACGCTGCAGTGCTAAAAGGGGGGTTGGTGTATATCTGTGTGCGCATGCGTGCATGTGTGCAGTCATGCATTAGCTTGCGTGTTCTGCTGCTGTATGAAACAGTGATAATGAGCAGATTGGTGCGGCGAGGTCTACACCCATGCATGACGTACAGGCATCTCTGCTATTAGATGACACACTGCTTGTCTTGCTCGCAAACAGCATGTTGGAAATGGGTACTATGTACTAAAAGCACGCTGGGGACATACCATAACCCACCCGGGTGAGAGCGTCCCCAGAAGAAAGCCAAAAAGTATATTATGTTTTATCACCATAGAGGTCTACAGTTATCGCTGTTGTTTGTCTGCACTATTCAAATGTAATAACAAGTTTGATTACATAAGTAAACATGCAGTACTGTGCACAAGGCCACTCTGCATAGGACACACCGTGGTCAGTGCCAAGATGAACAGTTGGTTGTCATGCGTCATACGTCCAGAAGACCTGGTGTCACTTCATCTCCACACCTGCTGCACAATCTACAGGAACTGTGTGAGAATATTCAAGCTGCATGGGATGGATTATCACAGTACACCATTAGGAACCTCTACAACTCCATGCCGAGACGCCTGGCATGTTGGGTTAGCAAACATGGCAGCCAGATGCCATACTGAGAGACACTACTTCTGTATGTGTAGTTCGCACTCTGCGCATATGTAATTTCCAGTTAAAATGGCCATTAAGTAGCATTAAGTTATTCATTTGTGTCAGGAGGAAAAGCACAAAACATATATTTAGCAGTAAGTTACCCATACGCCCCAGCAATTCAATACAACACTATGTTTTTCAGTATGTCAGTTGCTGAACAGTTGACTTCTTGACTGACACTTTAAGCTTTAAGTCATCAACATGGCCACCTCAGAGAAGACAACAGGCGAGGAGTGTTTCGACTTTCTGGTCAGTATTTTTGTGCAAGGCATGCGAATACTATCTTTAAGTTGAACTTGTGTGCTGTAATATGCCATTAATCATCTAGTTCAAATCAAAGTGTAATACATTGCAAGTGCTATGGTTTTAATGGGGTTAAACTATATTCACAAGTGCAAATTCTTAACAATGCTCCCCAAGTTTGATCCCTTCGTACTGGACTTTGCCTCACTATTATAGACTCATAGACTACTAAACAACAAGGAAAGCTTAAAAATGAAAAAAGTGATGTTTATGGAGAGTGATTTTAGCTGAACTGAAAGATTAGCTGCCCTGGGGGCAGCAGATAAAAGAACTACCTTCTCCTCCATAAAACAAACCAAAGCATACATAAGTAGTGAGACACACAGCTTGTTTGTTAGCGGTTGGGCCGATCTCGGTGCCAGGGTGCTTCACAATGACTTTCATGTGGTACCCGTGGCGCAATTTAAGGTGGAACGGGAAAACTGGTGAATAATAAGCTGCTTCAGCCTGGTGCGGTGGTGAGGAGCGGGTGTTTTATGTTGTATTATACACAGTGGATCTGTGGCTGTGCACTGGTGTAGATTTTAACCTACAGCTACAAGAAACACCTCCAAATCAGAACAAGAAGCTGGTGAATGGGAAGCTGGGACTTTGGCCTCGTCCCGACCGCAGATTAGCCCATTTTTGCTGCTGTTTTTCAGTCAATTTCATAAAAGCCCCCGGAGGTTTCTCGGTTACACTAATTTTGAGTACCTATAAACCATGCAAAGTACAGGCATTCTGAGAGTTTGTGATAGAGCTCCCTATGTGAAAAAGCACTGCCTGCCCTCCATCTGCAGTTCCATCCATAGCAACACAGTGACCTGACGTCAGCTGCAAACAACCTATTCTAGCATAATGCAGCTTGAACCATCAATTACAACTTCACGAGTCCCTGTTAGTGATGACCTTCACTACTAATACTGCATATTCATGATTAACAGCAGCCTCTACACAGAGCTCACACTCAAAACTGACTGTGTAAGGGAGAAATATAAGAGCCAGATATAGCACTCGAGAGATTACAGGTGTGATACTTGGCATCTCATCTTCATTAAGTGGACATACCGGTTCGGCTGCTTGTTTAAAGGTGTATACGGGCAGTTCCTCTTAGAGGCAGAACAATGACATAAGCACATATTGACAGTGTCTGTCTTACTGCGATCTTATCTTACACTTCAAAAGGGCTTTCTTTTTTTAGAACAATGCCTTTTAAACTCACTCTCGGATCCCTAAACAACATGCCAGAGGATGAGGAAGGACTCATGTTACATAGAAATGTAATTGCTCTTAATTCCTGTGTGGTTTATTGTGGAGCATCATTTGGTTAATGGTGGTGCATGTATACTCATTATCAATAGAATAGTTGCACAAATAGCTGCACCCAGAAGGAATCAACCAACAGGAATGAAACTTGGTGGGTAGGTTTGACATCGTGAGACATGCTAATGATTCAAGTTTCATGCTCAGCTGTGCATGTGACGTGAGCAAGAACGCACCTTATCCCTGTACCTGACCCAACAGCCACGATTGCAGAAATTCAGCAAGCAGTGATGGCCTCCATAAGTCATCCTGTTAGTGCCAGCACCATTGGCAGATGGCTGCATGATGCAGGATTATATGCACACAGACCGTTACAATGACTGCCCTTAACACCACGTCAATGTTGCCAAAGACCCCAATGGTGTCGTGCCAGACTGTCAGAATCAGAATTGCCTTTATTGTCACACGGTCACAAGTACCATCAACATGGAGTGATTCAGAATGGCGGCATCTTCAGTGGCGAGTCCCACTTTTGTCTTGGTGAAGACGACCAACAAATCCATGTGTGGAGGCACTGAGGTCAGCACAAAGATGAACGGCTTGTTGTCACACATCACACGTCCAGAAGGCCTGGTGTCACTCCAACTCCACCCCTACTGCAACATCTGCAGGAACTGTGTGAGAATATTCAAGCTGCATGGGATGGATTATCACAGGACACCATTAGGAACCTCTACAACTCCATGCCGAGACATCTGGAATGTTACTTCTATATGTGTAGCTCAATAAATATTGCCCATATCAGTCTAAATTTATCATCATGTATTGTTCCTTTATCTTCCTTCTCAATAGCACTGCAATCCCACACTCCCTTCTGCTATTCTTTTGATGTTGAGTGTATATCTTTCACTTTACGTGGAGAAAAATGAAGATATCAGTAACTAGTCCTAATTGTTTAGATTTACATTTTGGTCATTTAACAGATGCTCTTATCCAGAAGTGCTTAGTGTTCAGTCAGAGTATGTTTCCTAGCTGGTACAAACAGGTAAGAGTCCAAACTCCCCAAGGGAAAGAAGAGTTAAATACAGCAGAAGTGCACTACCTAGCAATCCCTAGCCAATGCCTAAACAAAGAGAAGACAAGTTAAGCTCAGCATAAGTGCAGTACAAAGCATTCCAGTAAATACTTAGATTAGTGCTCACTTAAGTGCTTCATAAAGGTGATGGTCTTTAGTCTGCATTTGAAGACCACAAGAGGGTCTGCTGTTCAGACAGCCAGTGGAAGTTCATTCCACCATCTGGGAGCCAGGACAGAGAAGAGTCTGGATACTTGCCTTCCATACATCTTGAAGGATGGCAGGTCAAACAGATATGTACTTGAGGCGCAAAGGGCTTGAGGTACAGACTGACTCTTGACCATTGCCCTAATGTAAGAAGGGGCTGGTCCATTAATCATGAACTGAGTGCTTTACTAGGAGGGACTAGTTAAGAGTAATTAAGTACTTAATCAGTTACTAGCTAATAACTAATGCTTAATAAATTGTTAATTCATATATAAATGACTAGTATTTAATTATTTGTTAGTCAACACTATTGTTATCAGGTAGTATGTTCTTTTAATAGATGCTTCTTTTTCTGCTAACTCGGCTCACAATTTCCAATTTCAGCGCCATTCCAACTTTTTTGATCCGACATACATTATTCCTATAATTATCATTAAACGACTATTATTTCCCCCTTGTTAATGAATGGAGTGCAAACGTTTGTGCACCCAGCTTAAATCATGTTGATACGTGTCCATTAGACACAACTTATTAAGCTTTTGGGGACCGTAGCAGCGACTTAGCAACACTTTAGCAACCATCAGGGATACCATAGCAACCACCTCAGTCAGAATACACTGTGTGGTCAAAAGTTTGTGGACACTGCTCTTACATCATGATGCCACACACATACGGTCGGTATACACTATACAACCAGAAACACTGGATATTGCACACCAGCCTAGCAACATCACAGCAACTACACTAGATACAATAGCATTACCATGTAAAATACCATAGTAAGCGCCTGGCAAAGCCTTAGCAACCATTCATATTGCTTTGGCTGCACAGACAGGAAACACAGTTTTCTAGTTGGCATATAATTATCAGTTAATTTGCAGCCTGTTAATGTAAAGTGTTACTGTGAGTTCAGCTGATTATGACCTGCTAATATTCCTTGTTAGTGATGTCACATAAAGACATTTCAAGTCGTATATTTCAACTGAAATATTGCAATTTATTTACATGTAATAAATGAGTTAATAACTAATGTACAAATGACCTTATAGAAATGTACAGGGGTTGGACAATGAAACTGAAACACCTGGTTTTAGACCACAATCATTTATTAGTATGGTGTAGGGCCTCCTTTTGCGGCCAATACAGCGTCAGTTCGTCTTGGGAATGACATATACAAGTCCTGCACAGTGGTCAGAGGGACTTTAAGCCATTCTTCTTGCAGGATAGTGGCCAGGTCACTACGTGATGCTGGTGGAGGAAAACGTCCTTCTTGGTGGTATGCTGACATTACCCTGGATACCGTGGCTCTTGATACATCACAAAGACTTGCTGTCTTGGTCACAGATGCGCCAGCAAGACGTGCACCAACAATTTGTCCTCTTTTGAACTCTGGTATGTCACCCATAATGTTGTGTGCATTGCAATATTTTGAGCAAAACTGTGCTCTTACCTGCTAATTGAACCTTCACACTCTGCTCTTACAGGTGCAATGTGCAATTAATGAAGACTGGCCACCAGGCTGGTCCAATTTAGCCATGAAACCTCCCACACTAAAATGACAGGTGTTTCAGTTTCATTGTCCGACCCCTGTATTTATACCTCTGTTTCTTAAACTAGCCTACAAATGATAAACTGAATGTTGTTGAATGGTTACTGTGGTATTTTAGATGATTGCACAGCATAAATGGTTGCTCTGATAACCCAGATGGTTGCGAGAGTGCTGCTAAGTAGTTGCTTGGATGTTATAAGTGGTTGCTATGGTATCCCAGATGGTTGCTAGGGTATTGCTGAATGGTTACTATGGTATTTTGGGTGATTGCACAGCACAAGTGGTTACTATGATATCCTAGATGGTTGCAAGGGTGTTGCTTGGTGGTTGCTGGGTGGTTGCTAGGGTATTGCAGATGGTTGCTAGGGTATTACAGAATGGTTACTATGGTACTTTGGGTGATTGCACAGCACAAGTGGTTGCTATGGTATCCCAAATGGTTGGTGGGGTGTTGCTGAGTGGTTACTATGTTTTTTTACATGACTGCACAGCATAAGCGGTTGCTATGAAAACCTAGATGGTTGCATAGGTGATGCCAGATGGTTTCTAGGATGTTGCTAGGTGGTTGCTATGGTATTGCAGGTGGTTGCTAGGGTTCTGCAGAATGGTTACTATGATATTTTAGGTGATTGCACAGCATAAGTGGCTGCTATGATAATCCAGATGGTTGCAAATGTGTTGCTAGGTGGTTGCTAAGGTGTTGTAGGTGGTTGCTATAGTATCCCAGGTGGATGGTAGTGTGTTGCAGAAGAGGTGCTATGGTATTTTGGGTTATTGCACAGCATATGTGGTTGCTATGATAACCCAGATGCAAGGGAGTTGCAGTGGAATCCCAGGTGGTGGTTAGGGTGTTGCTAGTTGGTTGCTATGCTTCCCCACATGTTTAATATGGTGTTACTAATGTACCTATATCAACATGACACAAGGTCCCTAAACATTTGCCCCCTCTTTTAACATCGGAACAAAACGCTGTATGCGAGCACGCCATTCCTGACCAGGCTGAACATTCCGGAGTGGAAATGGTGTCAATATCCCAAAAACTGGAACTGTTAAATTCCAGGTTATGCTAATGTGCTCACTGAAGCCCCAAGAGAGAACGGGGGCTTTGTGTCCACTATCATTTAGAGTGTGTCTCTGTCGGAGAGCCAGGAGTTCAGGTTGTTATACCCCTCCTCCCCTTGAGATTCTCCTTATCTGCCCCTCTCTTCTCTTTCTCCTCCATTTAACGCAAGTAGGACAGCGGCTAGGCGCCCTGCTAGTGGCCCGCAGCGAGTGGACTGACCTCCATTCAGCGTGTAACAGACAGTGTGAAGTTGTCTTGCTGCATGTTCGAGTGAGTCTGCTTTATTCTGAATAGTTCTCTTAGTGCTTCTCACCTGTTCGCTGGTAGCAGAATCATGTTAGCGAACGGAGCAGCTCATCCCAGATGCATCATCTCCGCTGACCTCAGCTGAGCCAAGAGAGGAAGAACTTGATAGGCCGCTGGCAGTTGCACGGAAGATGACCTTCTTCTGGGCCATTTGAACAGTTCACCGCAGTGGAGCCAGTCAACCCAGCACTGACCATTTCGCTCACAGAGAACTTTGAGAGGAGTTGCCTTTAAAGGGCCCATATCCTGCACTGTTTATTGTGTAGTATTTTTAATCGTGTGGTTTATTAATATCATCTGCATGGGTTTAGGTACCATAAACAGTCAGGGTTTGTTTATTAAGCTTGACCTTTTCACTCAGACTGAATTTGTTACTGTGCCTTTAAGACTGATATATGTAAACAAACCCTGCTGTTATTGGATGCCATACTTTGTGCCAAGCTCAAAAAGCATTCCTCGTAACTTCAGTGCTAGTAGGCGGGGCTAAATTACTGTAGACTGAATAAGGGGACGTATGTAAATGTGTTGATTTTTGTGTCATCACAAAAACTGCTAATTCCTTGTATCTACGCACATTGTCCATTTATCAACTCTGCTAATTATATAGGAGCACTTTGTAGTTCTACAGTTCTACCGTAGTCCATCTGTTTCTCTGTATACTTTATTACCCTGTTCTTCAATGGTCAGGACCCCCACAGGACCACCACAGAGTAGGTGTTATGTGGGTGGTGGATCATTCTCAGCACTGCGGTGACACTGACGTGGTGGTGGTATGTTAGTGTGTGTGTGTGTTACTGCTGTGTCTGATCCACTCACATCAGCACAACACACACTAACACACCACCACCACGTCAGTGTCACCGCAGTGCTGAGAATGATCTACCACCCACATAATACCTGCTCTGTGGTGGTCCTGTGGGGGTCCTGACCATTGAAGAACAGGGTAATAAAGTATACAGAGAAACAGATGGACTACAGTCTGTAACTGTAGAACAACAGAGTGCTCCTATATGGTCAGTGGAGCTGATAAAATGGACAAGGAGTGTAGATACAACCACAGTGACGCCTGGTTCCCATCACCACCACTGTACAGTACTCTTAGTCTCTACAATTAACCATTTCACACCAAACCCACTCTGAACAACTGCAGAAATTAAAAAAGAGTAGAATTTAAGCGTGTTTGCCAAAGAACAGGTCATTCTTAGCTGGCACATGCCATAATAATGCTTGTTTGGCCTAGACAGCGGTATATTTTGTCTGCCGAAGAGTCTGGAGGTCTTTGCCTGGAGCCTCAGTGTAAAGCACAAATCAAGCTTGTGGTTGCAGATTAACAGGTTGTCCTTGTCAGCGGAGATCAATGCCAGCAGCTGAGAGGAGGAGGAGGATGTATCACAGCGGCAGGATCTTTCAATATGTCTGCCCCTCACACTCCGGCGAATTAACTTCCCCCTGCCAGGCCATGATGATTGATTTCAAGGCCTTCCCAGACGCCTTCAGAGCAGAATGGCTCCAGACCCTTATAAGGGATCTGTTCTCGATACAGACATTTCATATTCCCTCACTCCACTGGAACGATAACACGTAGAGGTAATTGATTTTTTCCCTTGTTACGTCTACACCGTCAGGTGGCTCAGGAGCTGGTTCCCATTCCTGAGATGGACCCTGCAAATGCTCAGGGACAGAAGGAACAGATAAGTGGGGTCCAATTGCACTGGCTTTAATGCTACCCACTCTGGCTGCTCACGGGCACACATAACCCGAGGCGCCTGAGCTTATTTGGGAAGGTGTACTTAGTGTACTATACTTTACATCAGTAGGATGCAAATTCTGTGATTGGTTTGATTTGAAATGTGCTGTACTAGAGAAGCCTACCAAATAAGGTGTGTTCCCAGTTGTGTTGATAGGAACCAGATGTCCACCTCTAAAAGCTCACTCACGGAAAGTTATTACATGAAATGGAATGAATACAGACTGTCTGATGCCTGGGATCTTTTACCATCCTCAACATACATACATACATACATAAGCTCAACAGACAAAAAATGAGTTACCTTGCATGTTTAAGGTGGTGTTAACTTCAGGCGCCTGCAGATGGCGCTGCACGAGGATGACTGGGATATAAATACCTGCGGGGTGTGAGTGACGGGATCCATAGATTGAGAAGAGGTGGTACAGTGCAGTGAATGTCTCGTTCCATGTGCGGAAAATGGCTCCAAAGCAGATGTTAACGATTGGCTAAAAGGAGTGACTGCATTTGGACATGCCAAAGACCGTAGTGTGAAGGAAGTAGCTGAATTTGCAGGTGTATGGAAGCGTACGGTCATACGGGTCTACCAACAGTGGATAAAATCCCAGTTGACAATTCTCCTCAGAATTGTCCAGGGAATGCATCCACCAAATCTGGCCCAACTGTGCAATTCTTTGATGTAAGAGTGTCTGAACACTGATGTGGCCTACATCCAGAAACTTGTTCAGCCCATGCCCAATCCAATCACAGCTGTTATTGTATATACAGTACCAGTCAAAAATTTAATGGATGTTGTTGGTGATCTTAAAGACCCTACAGCCCTAACAGCTCCAACTGATGAGAGTCTGAAACAGTACATATCCTGATATACCACATATACTCTTGATGTAGCACAGTATTATATTTCTCCATATCTCCACCTCTAATATATATTTGGTTGTGTAAAATCTTTGATCTCTTTTTCTTCACAGTTTAAAAGCTCTAGTTCCCCTTTCAGTTTGGTGAATATTCATGATGGACAGACCAATAGAATTGCTCCAAAACTGCTTAGAAATAAACCTTGTTCTATCAGTGGACCTCAAGTGTGGGTAAATGTTGAGACTGGAGACACTAAACAGCCAGGCAAACCAAAAAGCCCAGCCTTAGCCAAGCACTGACACCGCTGTCCTCTACAGGTTCAGTAAATAAATCAATTTTCAATGACCTTAGATCTCAATTGGACCCTTGGTTCCAACTCGCGTGGAAATCTATTACCCAACTGTTAGCTAGAACTGTGGAGTCAACCAATCCTGCACAGCTTTCATCTTCAAAAGCCAGCTCAGTGGACTGTGCAGTGGGTGCTGGTGTCTATAGGAGCAATGATTAAATAAGAAAGTTACATTTTAATGAGAAAGGTCAGACTGAAGGCATCATGTGGATTACGGGTTAAGTCCTGAGACAGCATCCACACAGTAATGATTTTTCCACTGTAAAAAGCTCTCCTGATAGGACACGAGTGAGCGCCGCATTCGATTTGTTATTTGTTATGGGTTTATGACAGTCTGAACGGCACTCAGTGGGTCAAAGTTCTGCCAGGTAAAGGTATGATTGCTGTAAAAATGATGACCTCGTTCGGCTGGGGTGTGATCTAAGACACCGTTTTGTGGATGGAAAAAATGTTGCACAACTTCAGACTTCGGTCGCACAAATTCCGAAACATGATTTAACTGCTTTGGTTACATGTAATTGTGCTGTTGCATGCAGTTTCTGCAACCTCCGTGAGTAATTATGATGGAACTAAAGCAAGTGAATCATTTATGTATATATTGAGCGCATGAATAGTGAAAGCAAAGCAGGCTCTGCAAAGATATGCACACCAGTGTTCAAGTTTGGAAGTTTTTCAGCTGTTAGCGTTAGCTAGCGTTGAACACCAAGAACTAAGTAGAACATTACACCTCTGTTAATATACACTCATACTCAAATAAACAGTTGCTCAATTAGCTGCACCCAGAAGGAATCAACCAACAGGAGTAAAACTTGGTGGGTAGGTTTGACATCGTAAGACATACAAATGATTCAAGCTTTGCGCTCGGCAGTGCATGTAACATAAGCAAGGACAGGCGTTATCGCTGTACCTGACTAACAGCCACGATTGTGCATTCAGCGAGCAGTGATGCCTCCATGAGTCATCCTGTTAGTGCCAGCACCATTGCCAGACGGCTGCACAACGCAGGACAACATGCGCACAGACTGTTACGATGACTGTCCTTAACACCACGTCAACCAAAGACTGCTGAATGGTGTCGTGCCAGGCTGACACGGAGTGACTCAGAATGGCAGCGGGTCATCTTCAGTGACGAGTCCCACTTTTGTCTTGTTGGAGACGACCAACAAATCTATACATCCAGAAAGTCTGGTATCATTTCACCTCTGCAGGAACTGTGTGAGAATAATCAAGCTGCACCGGATGGATTATCACAGGACACCATTAGGAACCTCTACAACTGAGACGTCTGGCATGTTGCGTTAGCAAACATGGCGACCCGATGCCATACTGAGAGACACTACTTCTGTATGTGTAGTGCAATAAAAATTGTCCATATCAGTCTAAATTTATCTGGTAACCTTTATCTTCCTTCCCAATAGCACTGCTATCCCACACTTCCTTCTGGGTGCAGCTATTTTTTTTGATGATGAGTGTATTTCAAACATGGCAATCACTTCTCTTTACAGATAACATGACAAAACATTCCTATGATCAGATAATTATGGTATTCATTATGAATGTCATTGTTGTTGCCAAAATAATAAAAATGTTGAATACAACATACAGGAGTAGATTGTGTGCTTTAGTTCAGAACAGTTACATTAAATTTTCATCATATTTTAGTGCATATAGAATAACAGTTTTATAGGGCACGTATTCCAGATATAATGGAATGGGGGTTGCGTCTCCAGAACCTTTGTGTCTGCCTGCCATTATGGTCATTAGCGGAAATGGCAGTTAGATTATGTTCTGTAACTCACTAACTCAAATCTGCCTTTAGTACCAATTAGAAGAAATCATTACAGTCTGTCTCTGTTAGGCAACAGCAGAGTGTGGGGTGCATGAGTGTGCTTGTTATTATGCATCTTGAATGGATCTTCTGTATACCAGTGTTTACTTTTATATGTACTCAAGCATGTAAATGAAGCTGCAACTCTATTTCGAAGGGCAATTTCACTAATTTTGTAAAATTCCTGCATGATTTAATCATTGAGACAAATCTAGTGGAAGCTCCTCTGTCCGGCCGTTTATGAAGGCAGAGTAGATGTATCCTTCATTGCAATATACATCCCATAATGCTCTGTAAGCCTTGATGTGGTTAGGAAAAAATTAACAGAAAATGCAATAACTGAAACAGTGGACAACGCAGCAGAAATACATGTGTACTTCCACAGTAAGTACAGTAAAGCCACATCACTCCAGTTTCTTTGATGAGCAGCCTTCATTATCAGCTCTGATAATAATCAACAAAGATAACACCAGAACAGAAATCCTTATCTAAATGATCCCATATCGATCAGAGGTTCACTGAGTACTCAAAGAGCTAAGAACCTTTAATACAGTATTACTGTTCTGATCTACTTAAATCTGAACCATCAATAGAGATAGATGAATATCCAAAACCATCATTTATAGGGTACATTCTACTGTTCCAAACCCTTACATTTACACTAAACCCTACCTCCTATATTTACACTAAACCCTAAACCTTACATTCACACTAAACCCTAAACCTTACATTCACACTAAACCCTACCTCCTATATTTACACTAAACCCTAAACCTTACATTTAAACTAAACCCCAGCCCCTACATTTACACTAAACCCTAACCCCTACGTTCATACTAAACCCTACCTAATACATTTCCACCAAACCCTAAATCCTACATTTACACTAAATTCTAACCTGAACATTAACACTAAACCCCAAACACTACATTTACACTAAACTCTAAATTTACACTACACTCTAACCTCTACAGTTACACTAAACCCTAAACTCTACATTTACATTAAACTCTAACTTGAACATTTACACGAAACCCAAAACCCGACATTTACAATAAACTCTAACCCCTACATTTACACTAAACCCCAACTCCTAAATTTATACTAAACCCTAACCCCTACATTTACACTAAACCCTAAACCCTACATTTACACTAAATTCTAACCCCTACATTTATACTAAACCCGAAATCCTACATATACACTAAACCCTAACCCCTACATTTACACTAAACCCTAACCTCTACATTTACTCTAAACCCTAACCTGAACATTTACACTAAACCCTAATCCCTACATTTACACTGAAACCTAACCCCTACATTTACACTAAACCCTAACCCCTACATTTACACTAAACCCTACATTTACAGTGAACCCTAACCCCTACATTTACACTAAACCCTAACCCCTACATTTACACTAAACCCTACATTTACACTAAACCCTAACCCCTACATTTACACTAAACCCTACATTTAGAGTGAACCCTAACCTCTACATTTACAATAAACCCTAACCCCTACATTTACACTAAACCCTAACCCCTACATTTACACTAAACCCTACATTTACAGTGAACCCTAACCCCTACATTTACAATAAACCCTAATTGCTACATTTACACTAAACTATAACAATTTAATCAGTCATGGGACACAGGGGACCTCTCCCAGCACTCACTGGGTGGAAAGAAAAAAAACACTCTGGACAGGCTGCCAGTCCATCATAGGGAAGACACATAGACATACCAGTTCACTCTATTTCAAAGGGCAATTTCACTAATTTTCTAAAATTCCTGCATGATTGAATAATTGAGGCAAATCTAGTGGAAGTTCCTCTGTCCGGCCGTTTATGAAGGCAGAGTAGATGTATCCGTCATTGCAATATGCATCCCATAATGCTCTGTAAGCCTTGATGTGGTTAGGAAAAAATTAACAGAAAATGCAATAACTGAAACAGTGGACAACGCAGCAGAAATACATGTGTGCTGCTAACCTGCATGTATGCACTCCACTTCCACAGTAAGTACAGTAAAGCCACATCACTCCAGTTTCTTTGATGAGCAGCCTTCATTATCAGCTCTGATAATAATCAGCAAAGATAACACCAGAACAGAAATCCTTATCTAAATGATCCCATATCGATCAGAGGTTCACAGGTTCCTATATTTACACCAAACCCTAAACCTTACATATACACTAAACTCTACCTCCTATATTTACACTAAACCCTAAATCTTACATATACACTAAACCCTAGCTCCTATATTTACACTAAACCCTAACCCCCACATTTATACTAAACCCTACCTAATACATTTACACCAAACCCTAAACCCTACATTTACACTAAATTCTAACCTGAACATTAACACTAAACCCCAACCTCTACATTTACACTAAACTCTAAACCCTACATTTACACTACACTCTAACCCCTACATTTACACTAAACCCTAAACCCTCCATTTACACTAAACCCTAACCCCTACATTTACAATAAACCATATCCCCTACATTTACACTAAACCCTAACCCCTACAAATACACTAAACCCTAACCCCTACATTTACACTAAACCCTAAACTCTACATTTACACTAAACTCTAGCCTGACCATTTAAATTAAACCCTAACACTTACATTTACACTAAACCCTAAACCCTACATTTATACTAAACCCTAACCCCTACATTTACACTAAACCATAAACCCTATATATACACTAAACCATAACCCCTACATATACACTAAACCCTGCATTTACACTAAACCATAACCCCTACATATACACTAAACCCTAAACCCTGCATTTACACTAAACCATAACCCCTACATATACACTAAACCCTAAACCCTGTATTTACACTAAATCGTAACTATTTAATCAGTCATGGGACACAGGGGACCTCTCCCAGCACTCACTGAGTGGAAAGAAAGAAACACCCTGGACAGGCTGCCAGTCCATCATAGGGAAGACACACAGACATACTCATTCACACAAACAAACTCACACCTAGGAGCAATTTAGTACCTCCAGCTCACCTGAATGTGTCTTAGGGATGTGGGAGGAAACCAATACGTGCAGACACAGGGAGAACCTGCACTCCACACAGAGGAGACCCTGGTTGCCTGGCAGGGGAATTGAACCCAGACCTTTGCTACCCACAGCACCACCATGCCACCTCCAAAACTGAACCATCATTGAATAAAGTCCAAATGTTAAAAGCCCCAAAAGTGTTTCAGTTCTGACTTTGCATGATGCATATATGGGTTTGATGCCTCCACTAGGGTAACTAAACACAGCACAAAAAGTAAGGAAATGCTTTTTGGCAATAAATCTTATACCGTTGGAAAGCCTGTTAATTTCCCTTTTAAATGCCACATTTGTAAGGAACATGCATTTGTGGGATGAGCAGTAGAGCTGAGTATGTGGGTTGCGCCCAAGAAAAATTTGCCAAATCCTTCTCTGCCATTGCCAAACAGCTTATTTTGCTGTTGCTATTAACACTTGTTTTAAGCTCCTGGTACCCCCAGGTGCTGCCAATCAGGTGCACTGGAACCTGAACATGTGGAGGAACATTATGTTCAGCAATGAGTCCAGATTCTGCCCACAACAGTTGGATCGTAGGATCAAAGTGTGGAGAAGACGCGGAGAGCGCTATGCTGATTGCTGCAACGATAGAGTAACATCTTTTGGTGGAGGCAGTGTGATGGTGTGGGGCGGCATCTCCCTCACTGGAAAAACGAGGCTCGTCATCATTGGCGATCTCAATGCATGGGACCAAACTCTATCCTCCAAGATGACAACGCTCACGCCCACAGAGCGGGGCTTATCAGAGACTACCTCCAGAAATTTGGGAGTGGGGAGGATGGAATGGCCTGCCAGCAGTCCTGACCTCAACTCCATTGAACAATTGTGGGATCAGCTTGGGCGTGCTGTTCGTGCCAGAGTGACCAACACAACCACGTTGGCTGACTTGCGACAAATGCTGGTTGAAGAATGGGATGCCATCCCACAGCAGTGTGTGACCAGGCTGGTGACCAGAATGAGGAGGGGGTGCCAGGCGGTTGTGGCTGTGTATGGTTCTTCCACACGCTACTGAGGCTCCTGTTTGTTAAATGAATAAATTGCCAGTATGTCTTGTTTCTTCAAACTTCAATCATCCAGTCCACCAGACACCAAACGAGTCAATGGCAGAATAAGCTGTTTGGCATTGGCAGAGAGGATTTGGCAAATTTTTCATGGGCGCAACCCATATACTCAGCTCTACTGCTCATTCCACAAATGCATGTTCCTTACAAATTTGGCACCATTTAAAAGGGAAATTAACAGGCTTTCCAACGGTATAAGATTTATTGCCAAGAAGCATTGTTACAACGAAGAATAATCTACCAAACACAAATTTCCTTACTTTTTGTGCTAAGTTTAGTTTTAGACACCGCCTCTTTTTCTAAGCACCTGCAAATTGCATATTTGTTGCAGAATGGTGCTGAAATGAGTGTATTTACTTTGACCCTGATCAAGTCAGTCAGAACTCCCACAAGTTTGTTGTGTGCATATTCTGTGAGTCTGGCCTGATTGCTGAAAGCCTCGTCGGACCAGCGGAGGTGTCGTACTGGGCCATCGTCCTGCAGCATCCACCTACTTTCACGGCAGCCCAGTTGCAGCTTCTGGGTCACTGCAAACTTTCTCTGCGTCGCTCCAGTTCCATGACATGTGCGATTTCTTGAAGGGCACAAGTGAGAAGCCTTCGACAAGCCTTCGGCAAACCTTCGACAAGCCTTCGACGTTTCAACCCTAACCACCTCAATAAAAAAGAATGTATCATTTTCAAAAGTTCAACACAGCGTTATCTTTGTTGTTGTTCCTGGAACACAAATCTACTGTGTTCTCTTTTCTAGCTCGCGCACCCCTGCTGTGCGTATAAAAGTCGCCCTTTAAATAGGCCGCAGGCTTGTCGTCGCATGTCTCTAAATAATACGTCCCCCGAGCTTGAGCTGTCTGAAAAAAGGGAGGGAAAAAAAGCTGTTCTGGATGTTGTAATCAGAGGGCATCGGGTTGTATTAATTAGAGATAAATTCTGTTCGGAACAGCAGCGTGCGACTGTGGGCATAGGGCTTACGTAACGCAGTTAAATTCAGGCTCACGGACTCGCTCAGATGGCTTTTCGCTCGGCCCGTATTTGATTGCTAAATAATCAGGCAATAACCTTGATGTTCAGTTCCGGGAGTGACATGATAAGATGGTTAAGTTGCGAGCTGAGGAGATTACCGAGAGAGCTGGCGTGCCTTTCTTTATGTCTTCGTATACCTCCTACACGCTGAGGTCCTTTGCACAGTCATGCGTGCATGTGCGGTCTGCGATGTGTGGCCTGCAGGCCCCCTCGCTCGCTCGCACGCACGCACATACACAACAGCACATCAGATGAGGTGGAAAGATGGCATTAGACTGCAGGATGATGTCATTGCGCCTGGCCTGAGCTCTGCCTAGAAAACCATTATGGTGGTAGAGACTAGCTGCATAATCCCGCACTGCCGCTCGCCTCTGTAATCCTGATGTGTCTGTGACTGTGCTGCAGCATGGGTTTATAATCCTACTACTGCTGCTGCTGTGCATCTGTACGTGTATGTGCGTGTGGCAATGTGTTCTTAGATATAGGCAGCAGGGAACCCTCAGGGCCTTCTAGGCCTTTATTGCATTGGATTTAGGCCCTGCGGGTCATGCAGTACTGTTCTAATTTAGGGTGGCCACTGTCATAACCCCAAAAAGGAGGACATCCCACCCCCAAAAGGAAGACATTATAAAGGGGGAGGGTCGGGCTAGGATACTAGAACAGAATTAAAATCATAACCTAACCTATATAACACATAAATGATGCTTTACTCACCTAACTGGGTGGAATGGATGACATTCGTGAGGCAGATGGGAGCTAGCATTTAGAGGGCTGACCTGCGGTTAGCTGGTAGGCGAGTCACGATGTCACATGACCTTGTTAAAGCAATGAAATGCAAGGTATGCCTTTTGACACGGACATGAGCCAATGGCACACATAGTATTGTTTGTGAGGGAACATTTTAAATAGTATGGTGCCGAACGGGGGACTGTGTGCTGAAAAAGCGGACTGTCCGGCCTAAAACCGGACATGTGGCCAAATTTTAAATTTATCAGATTGGGCATAGATACATCCAAATGAGGTCTAGCATCGGTTAGGAGGTGACCTTAAAGGCCAGACTGACGGCTAATATACTGTATCTAGAAAAGTGCAGGTCAGTATGTCTGTGGATTAGAGTTTGGGGATCAGCCCTGACTGAGCGCATGCAGGTTGATGAAACAATAGGGTTTGAATGGGGGGTGAAAATGAATAGGACTCTATGGGAAGAATAAGTGACGGGGTAAAAAAAGACAGACAAGTGCGGGTCAGACCAACATTGAATTTGTGCTTGGAGGTCTGCCCTGAGATAGTGTATGCAAAATGGTGTCTGTCGGTTGAGCAGAATACAGTAGATGAACGTGCACTTTTCCATCCCCATACAGTCTTAATGGGGGAAAAAAATCAGAATTTAAATGAGTTTTTCCAAAACAACGTAAGTCAGATCAAAAAGCTGTATCTAAGCACACCATTCCCGATCAGACCAGGAATTTGGAACAGTATTGATATCTCGAAAACTCCAGGACTAGTTAGCAAACAAATATCTCTCAACCAAGAAGAGGAATATAAATAGGCTAACAATAGTGTTATATATAGCATAATCACTAATTGGGAATTAACAGTGGAATCGGCCAAGATTTTGTTTCCAGTTGAATGACCATTACCTTAACACTAACATAATAAGCTCAAAAAACAAAAATGAGTCCCCTGTGACTAAACAGATGTACCTAATAGCGTGTAATACCTTTACAAGCACCAGTAACAGCTGTCATTGGATTTGGTATGTACTGGACAAGTTTCTGGATGTAGGCCACATCAATGTTCAGACACTCCTACATCAAAGAATTAGAGTTGGTGGATGCCTTCCCTGGCACAATTCCGAGGAGAATTCCCTGTAGACTGGGATTTTTAACCACTGCTGGTAGACCCGTATGACCGTACACTTCCATACAACTGCAGATTCAGCTACTTCCTTCACACTGTGGTCTTTGGCACGCCCAAATGCAGTCACTCCTTTTAGCCAATCATTAACATCTGCTTTGGAGCCATTTTCCACACATGGAACGAGACATTCACTGCACTGTAGCACCTCTTCTCAATCTATGGATCCCGTCACTCGCACCCCGCAGGTATTTCTAGCCCCATCATCCTCATGCAGTGCCATCTGCAGGAGCCTTAATTTACTACCACCTTAAACACGCAAGGTGACTCATTTTTTGTTTGGTGAGGTTATATGGTCAGGTTATATGTTAATGTCTTTTACAAGCTTCAAAAATCTGCATTTAATCTAGAATGGCCAAACAATTGTTCATAGGAATTGCCATTAGCCTAACACACACATGCTATGAGATCCCATAAGGGCACTAGCAGGAGGTAGCAGTGTTTTTAGCCCTAGTTTTGGAGTGATATCAGAACGACTGTGAGCACTGTTCATATAAGAATCTCAAAGTCATATCGAGACCATAGAACGCGGGAGTGGATCACAAATGGCTTGAAATGTATTTAGTCAGTAATTTACTGTATATAAACAGACATATGCTAATGGTCAGTGTCCTCTCCTATGTTCCCAGCCTAGTGTTTTCTTTATATTGTATGTATGTGCATTTCAGAGTAAACTGAACATCCAGAGACATCAATGTTTATGCTGGGCTGCCTATTTTATATACCACGTCACCGCACCGATATAAAAGTTCCTACCAGAAAAACCAGCATAGCTGGTCACCAGCAAGACCAGCATATGCTGACCAGCAGCAATGTAAGTTGAAAAGCTGACCACCACTTAAACCAACATATGTAAACATATGTTGATGCTGGTATGCTGGAGATAGAGAGTCTGTGTCTGTTCAGTTTGGATAGCCAATTATAGCCCCAATAATGACTTCTTGGGGACGCAGCTGGGCCCCGATATGTTTGCCCCAACTGCCCCACAGTGACAGGTTTGCAATGGTGTCTTACAACTTGACTGGGACTCAAGACCTGAAGAGCTGAAAGCATGAGCACCAACCTTAATGCAGTAACTTAATACAAGCCTTAATACAAGGCTTCAAATAATGAGCCTTTCATAGCAAACACCGTCAGCCTGATAGGCAGAATGTGGCGTAATATATAAACGGCAGCCATTTCAAGCTGTTTTCCTTTGTGAACACTGCATTTACTACATGCAGCGCTCCAGTTCTGTCCATCAGACTTTCACTGCAATAAAAAGCTTGTTGTTTGAAGCTGCGCTGAGCCTTTTAGGCTGGTTTAGGGGTTTACGCAACGCAGCACCTGCTGCTAATAGCTAATATTCTCTACCAGAGTGTTCCAAGGTGTTGATTATGCATGCGTTTTTTTTATATATATCTCCACCTTCCACCCCTCCGTCACTCTCTGCATCATTTGCAGTGGGATCTCTCAGGTGCGTGCCGGCGCTTCCCAGCGGTGCTTGTGCTCCTGTGGTGAGGGGGGAGGGAAGAAGCTCTGCCCAGAAAACATCCCTAAATTGATACAGTCCTCGCTGCCATGTTGCTAAAAATAGCCTCAGCCCAAAGGAGCCATACATTACGCTCTGCTCTTCCCCCCGTAGAGCTGCAAGTCGCCATGCACTGCCAGCGTGAACATCATTTGTGAGTGATTGCTCACTCCAGGACAGTGACCATTCTACTCAAAGATCTCCCCTGGTGTTTAGGATATTAAAGGTGAAATGGGCATCTGTTCAATGATGGCTTTCGTGCAGGAAGCTTGTCAGCCATAATATGGCCACATTATGCTGCTGAAAGAGAACACAGCCTGGCCAGTATACCAGACAGAAACATCAAATATCTATTCAGGGCTTTGTTATAGCCAGTTTGGGTGAATGAATAGATCAGTACTGTGGACGCTTTAAATCATCTTAAATATGTTCACTGAGGAATGTTTTTCCTTGGCAAACCCTCAGGACCTTCAGGGAAGGTTTAATGATATCAGAAAAATACATACCTGTATTATATGTATTTAATTAATTAATTTTTATTTCAGGGTGGCGCAATGGGGGGCACCTGGGTTTGATTCCCCGGCCGGGTAAGCAGGATCTTTTCTGTGGACCCTCTTTGGATGTTTTCCCTGTGTCTGCATAGATTTCCTCTGGATCCTCCAGTTTCTTTCCCCACTCCAAGTCAAGCAAGTTTGAGATGCTAAATTGGCAATAGGCATGTCTGTGTGCTGACCTGTTCAGGGTGTTTCCTGCCTCCTGCCCTGGGAGTGCTGAGATAGACTCCATTAACCCCATTTTATTGGAAATAAAAGGTAAATTTTTTTCGTCTGTGATATGCAGTACATACAGCCAAGCGAAACTGAAACTGCAGAGCGGTGATGCTCTAATAAACAGCAGGGGAAGCTCTCACAATATTCGCAATGTCATGGAGTGACTCATATTGGCGGCAGTCATCTTCAGTGTCAAGTCCCGCTTTTGTCTTGGTGGAGAAGACCAATGAATCCGTGTGTGGAGGCACCGTGGTCAGTACCAAGATGAACAGTTTGCTGTCACACATCCAGAAGGCCTGGTGTCACTCCACTTCCACCCCTACCGCAAAATCTGCAGGAACTGTGTGAGGACATTCAAGCTGCATGGGATGGATT
>CM067474.1:30554067-30571389 GCA_034552555.1 Semaprochilodus insignis
ACTAAACTCTAACCCCTACATTTACACTAAACCCTAACCCCTACATTTGCACAAAACCCTAACCCCTACATTTACACTAAACCTGTTTTCATGTTACTACCGAAATGCAAAGAACTTTTGTCACTTTTGTTTAACCACACCCCTGTATTTTAGAGCAGTAAGTGGCAGTGCATCCCTGTCCCTCTTAGCGATATGGTAAGCAGTTAGATCCCATAGTTTTAACATAAATGTCCTAAACATTTTAGACATAAAAGGCTAAAAAAAATCAGAACCACACCTCTAGCCATTGTTTTTTATACTGGGACATTCTATTCTATGTCTTTCCTCCTTCCCTTTAGGATGCTCACTATTTAAAGGGGAATTCCACTGACTTTTCAAAGTTTCCATTCTTATTCATATCCATTTCATGTAATAACTTCATGTGATGGAGCTTTTAGAGGCATTAACCTCTCCAGATGTCCAGTTCCTATCACCATCACTTTCAAATTTTGGAAAAGCAGTGGAATTCCCATTTAATAAAGAGCGAGATGGGATTTAAACCCAGCTGAGAGGAGACCACACAGCTAAAGACTGAGACGAGAGTAACATCATTGCTTCTTGTTACTCAGTGGAAGGCGTGTTGCGGCAGATAAGAATATAACCTTGGCTCCTGCAAACGTCATGCGGGATGATCAGGGATCGAAGGCGACAGAGAAAACTAATGAGGGCTCAGGGAAGCATGTGTACGTGTGTTTGTGCATGTGATTGTTTTCACAGCTAGCTGTTTGGACACTGAGTTGACAGATGCATGAGTAAATACATAATGAAACAGGAATGGATGAATAAATGAACAATGTGGGATGAGAAGGGCTTTCATGGCCTCTGATGTCCGACTTCAAACGGTGTGACACAGCAGATCGGCTGTGGAGACAGGGGAGAGGCGGGCGGGATGGAGGGAGGAAGACAGAACGCTGGAAAGATGGAGGGAGGGATTAAGGGAAAGGTCAGAGGAAGAAGCTTCCTGTCTGCTTCTCTCGGTAGCAAGTCTTCTCTGTGGGATGGGCGAGCTTCCTGTGCCATCACTCTCTCTCTCTCTCTCTCTCTCTCTCTCTCTCTCTCTCTCTTTCACTCATGCATAACATTTTTTAAATATTGAAATATTTTGCAAATATTTCAGATGATGCTTAAATTTGCATCAATAAAGTCAATAAGCTCATTACACTACTGCTGTTCTGTTCCCTTCTCCTAAAATCACACCAAATAGAATGGAACAAATGTTAAAGGTGAAATCCACCTATTGTTCAAAATGAAGTGTTACATAATGCATAATTAATTAATGCATAATTAAGTGGTTAAGATGTAAACACAGTCAATCAGAGTGGTTTGGTGTGATGCCCCATTCTAAAGAAACTTAGACTGGTCACAGTGGTGGTGAATGGAACCAGATGTCTGAAGAGCACTCCAAGTGATTGTCTGTCATGGTGTTAAGGGCAGTTGTCATAACGGTCTGCATGCATGTAGTCCTGCATTGTGCAGCGGTCTGCCAATGGTGCTGGCACTAACAGGATGACTTATGGAGGGCATCACTGCTCGCTGAATGTCTGCAATCATAGCTGCTGGGTCAGTCAGGTGCAGCGATAAGGCCCATCCTTACTTACATCACATGTGCAGCCGAGCGTGAAAATTGAACCACTCGCATGTCTCACAATGTCAAACCTGCCCACCGACTTTCATTCCTGTTGGTTAATGTGCAGTTATTTGTGCAACTATTCTTTTGATGTATTTTAGTAAGACACAAATCAAATGTACAAATTCCACAACGATGTAGAGTTAATTAAACATAGAATAAAGAGAGACGTTCACTAAGCTCGACTGCCTAATAGAAGCTGGACAGAGTTCCACAGTTTAGAAGCAGAACAACTGAAAAAGTCCCTCCCTGTGATCTGTTTTACGAAGGTGCTTGCAGAAGGCCAGTATCTGCAGATCTAAGATCACGAGTTGGAACATAAACAGAGAGATGTTCTAAGGAGAGAGAACTAGGGAGCCCATACCCTATAACCAGCCCCAGACCTCCACTCCATTATCCCTCCTCTACTAAACTTTATGCATTTTCTGACACAGCGTTCTCCTGACAGCTGCCAAACCCAGATCTGTCCATCAGACTGCTACGTAGTGAAGTGCACCTGTTGGTACTGAAATGAAGAAGGATGTCCACATACTTCTGGCCATAATGTGGGAATGTGCCAGCTGCCATGCATTACTATGTAATGTTCCATTAATGTTTTCAGCAGGAAGTTTTCTTTTGGTTCCCAGAATGTTCCTTCTAAAGGTAGGAGAATGTTCACTATAAACATTCTGTCATCTATGTGGTGGTCCTGTGGGGGTCCTGACCATTGAAGAACAGGGTAATAAAGTATACAGAGAAACAGATGGACTACAGTCTGTGGAACTACAAGGTGTGTCTATGTGGTCAGTGGAGCTGTCAGTGGAGTGGATAATGAGTGTAGATACAGTGAGGTGGTTTTAATGTTATGGCTAATCAGTGTAAATTACAGACATTTGTAGTTTCCAGAAATAGTTAGCCCTACAGGTCCTGTTCATTTCTGACAATGGTGCTCTTGGCTGGGCTTATTTTTGGGTTGTGGACCACTCTTAACCTAACAGTGAAGCACAGTGAACACCACTGTGCCTGATACTGGCAGAATAATATATGGGCAACAGTGGTCCTGTGGTCGAAAGCTGACCAGTGATGAATGAGGTAGAGAGTGCACAACAACAGATGCATCATGGCCTGTACTTGTGCGCTCATATAGTGGATCTATAACGTGGGAGGAGCATGTGAAGTGGCCACCAAAGAGGGAAGTTAGTAGGGAGTGCCTCCCAGATGAAGGATTGGTGCTGTTTAGCCACTGTATTCCTATGCTAAGAGTTCTGTATGGAGTATTCCTTTAAGGCCACCCAGGCTTCAGCACCTGATCTGTAAACAGCACCGCAGCCTGCTGAAGCTCCTTGACTGTCGTTTCGTTTTATTTGTGTCTGGTTCTTTTCTTTTTCTTTCTTTCTTTCTTTTTCTTTTTCGTAGATGTGGCCTTTCCATTAGGGGTGATTCATAAATATTTACCAGGAATAAATATTTGCTTTTAATGTTTTCACAGGACACCCACGATGACCATAACTATTGCATTAAAAAAGGGATCACCCCCCCACCCACCCACCTCCCAGAATCTTTCCGATTTGTTGTCTTCCTGAAGTGTAGCGTAATGTAGTCTTACGAGCAGCCCGTGGGTGCCAGTGCCTTGGTTTCCAGGCATGTTGTCATTCAAGTGTTGAAAATCTAGACCTAAGACTTTGCCCAAGCCTTGGCCTGGAAAAGAGTGCCAAGGCAGTCAATGATGTGTTGTGATGTCATTCAGCACCCCACGCTTGGCTAACTCTGCAAACCACGGGGCGGACTCTGAGCCACCATCCCTCCCTCAATCCTCCTTCCTCCCGATCCCTTTGCTCTTTTCACTTTGGGCTGTCTTCTTTTTCTCGTGGAAGGTCAGAAGAGAGAGTATAAAGTGATGAAAGGCAAGATGAGACCTAGAAAGGAGGTGAATGGAAGGAAAAAGACGAAAGAAGAACAGAGGTATAAAGAACAGAGGTATAATGATAGGAGAGAGAAGAAAGCAAGGAAGGAGGAAGGAGTCAACTAAGAGCAGAAAAAGGAGAATATGAAGTGCATCCTCAATTTTTTTGCAGTAGTAATTATTAAAAAGTAATAATTGAGACATTTAAGGTGGCACATAGGATGGCGCAGTGGCAAAGCTGGTATCACTGGTGATTACTGCAAGAAGGGTCTGGGTTCAATTGCCCGGCTGGGTGACCAGCATCCTTTCTGTGTGGAGATTGCATGTTCTCTGCGCATCTGTGTGGGTTTCCTCCAGCTGCTCTGGTTTCCTCCCACAGTCCAAAGACATGCAGTCAGGTGAATTGGAGATGCTAACTTGCTGTTGTTAGCATCTCCTGTTGTTGTGTATGTGCCTGTCTTGTGATGGAGTGGCAGCCTGTCCAGGGCGTTTCCTGCCTTTTGCCCAATGGGTGCTGAGATAGGCTCCACCACCCACGACCCAGAAGGATAAGCAGCTTAGAAGATGAATGAATGTTGGAAAGCGTATGGTATGGCTCGGCTCAACTCTTGTTGTCCGCTGTAGCCCCTTGATGTAAACTGCCATACTGTACCATATAAGAGTTCAGACCATGATACAATTTCGGTTGGGCAAAGGCAACACAAGATGGTATGCTAACCTGGTAGCTAGCATTGGCATAAGTGCTTAGGGTAAAAAAGTGACTTTTCGCACTCAACAATTCTCTCCAACCTATCAAAGCGCACTTGGAGCGTAAACGGAGGTGATACCGAAAACCAAACAAAGGCAGAGATGTGTTGTGCCTATGCAGTGGGTCAGCGGCTTTTGTAGTGTGGGCTGTCCCTTCACAGAGCTGATGAATCCGATGACAGCAAGCATGCTGGACTCTGAGGATGTGAGTGAATTATGTATTATTCTCATCATAAGCTCACCGGACTGTGACTAAAATGGACCTAATAATGTGTAATACCTCCACGAGCACTAACAACAGCTGTGATTGGATTTGACATAGACTGGACAAGTTTCTGGATGTAGGCCACATCAACGTTCAGACACTCTTGCATCAAAGAATTGTGCAGTTGGTCCAGATTTGGTAGATGCCTTCCCGTTTGTTTTACTGGTTGTTCCAGGTAGTTCCCACAGATTTCCAAGAGGATTCAAATCTGGGGATTTTGTAGGCCGGTCCAGATTTGTGAATGCTCCTGAATGGCCATCATGCCAATCAGTCACATTTGCAGCCCTGTGTAAACCTGAGAACTGTCATCTTGGAATACTGGGATAGGAATGTTATGTTCTTCAGTAAGATGATAAGGAAAAGACAAAACCTGGTTGTTCCAGCTGCTCAGTGTAGGCACTGTGGTTCAAATTTACTGGCACCTCAACCAAAGAACCCACATCCCCAGAACATCATAGAGGGGACTAGTTTTTTGTCCAGGGAGCTTCATCAGTATACCGTTTATGGATTTGAGGCCTAAACATCAGGCTTCTTTTTAAGCCTGTGCGTGCATTGTTAATACATAAGACGAATGGAGTGGTCCAAATAATCTCCCACAAAATCTGACCTGACGCTTCGGACTTTTAAGCTATTATTTGAGGCTTTACACAGTGGCTGTTTTTGTTATGCTATGCTTCTTTCAATTTGAACAAAAATCATACACCGTGCGGCTTGTATGAATCATAGTTTACCTTCAACCATGCCTTTTTCCCCTTAGTCATAGTGGAGTACCTCACTATGTAAGTCGATTTGTTTTTTGGAGTAACACTTCTACTTGAGTGGAAATTTTCAGTACTCTTTCCATCATTCGTCTGACCACATCCTCGGGTTACTCACCAGCCTCATCCATTATTTGTGGGCTTGTTCATAATGGATGAGCAGGTACAATGCATACTGCTCCAGAAGCCCCCACCCTCCCTGCTTCCCAACTCTTTGGCCCAAAGAGAGACGCAGCACACCTCCGTTACACAATGTCCACAGCACATGGGAGAGATGACCACTTAGCAGATTCATTCAGAAAGGAATACTTGGTCCTTCTGCCGTGGGTACCAAAACACTCCCCAAATGTCTGGCCTCAGATTAGCAGAGGATGCAGATGATATAAATTTCCAGTGTGGCCGGCAGTTCGTCGAAAGCTCGTCTTGACTCATAGGTTTTTGGATTATCCGCCCTTTCAACCATTTTTTATTATTTTATAGCCAGTTCTGAATTTCCCCCAACACCACCCACCTAGGAAAGTGAGGGTTTTTCAAGCTCTTTATCCCAATTTGGAATGGCAGTTGTCCTATTCATTGTCTGAACATTTTAAGATAAACAGAAGTGCTCCAAAATCTTAGCTCCAAAAACAATAAAGTAAAAAATCACTCTTCAATAAAAGTGCCCCAAAGTTGCCATTTCAAAGATGCCAGGTTTGATTGCATCCTTCATGTGTGTCCAGTATAGCACCACTGTTTGTATTTTTGCTTGCTCTATATCTGAGTTTTTGTCCCTGCTAGCAAGAGATTTATTTGCCGTCTATGATTAAGAACCGTCTAAGAGACTCTGATACTTTGATAGTTTGTTTGGACAGCAGAATTTGATGGGGCGGTGAGCAGAGGACATCACACCGTGACAACCGTGTTTAACTGGGCTGCAAGCCAGGGATTTTGTGCAGTGATAGCAGAGTTTGACTAGGCCACAAGCTAGGGACTTCATATCGTGACAGTTAAATTTGACTGCGCAGCAAGCCTGAGACTTTACGCAGTAACATTGGAGTTTGAATGGGCTGTTAGCTGGGGACTTTGCACCACAGCATGGTAGCTTGGTTGGGCCACAAGCAGGAGACTTTGTGCTTTAACAATGGAGACACAGGAATTTGACAGGGCCACGACCCGACTGGCCATCAAACTAGGTTCTTTACAAGCCAAGGACTTCACACCACAACATCAGAGTTGACTGGGACAGCAGGGTTTGACTAGGCTGTGAGTTGGGGACTTTACACTCTAACAGTAGATTTTGACTAAGCAGCAAGCCTGAGATTTTACGCATTGACGTCCGAGTTTGACTGGGCTGTTAGTTGGGGTCTTTGCGCTGTAAAAGCACAGTTTGGCTGGGCCATGAGCCAGAGACTTTGTGCAGTGACAATAGAATTCGACTGGGTTGTGAATCGGGTCTGGCACTTTGCGCGACCACAAGTCAGAGGCTTTCAGCTGGAAACTAAGGACTTCGCACCATGACACAGGAGTTTGACTGGGCCATGACCTAAGTACTTTGCACCATGACAGAAGAGCTTGACTGGCCATCAAACTGGCGACTTTGCAAGCCACACTGCAACATTGGAGTTGGCTGGGATGAGGCAGAGTTTGATGGGGCTGTGAGCAGAGGACATCACACCGTGACAACGGTGGTTGATTGGGTTGCAAGCCAGGGATTTTGTGCAGCGATAGCAGAGTTCGACTGGGCCATGAGCTAGAAACTTTGTATCATGACAGTTAAATTTGACTGGGCAGCAAGCCTGAGACTTTACGCAGTACTGGGTTCTTTTCAAGCCAAAGACTTCACACTGCAACATCAGAGTTGACTGGGACAGCAGGGTTTGACTGGGCTGTGAGCCAGGGATTTTGCACAGCAACAGCAGACTGGGCAGCAAGCCTGAGACTTTGCACAGTGACAGCAGAGTTTGACTGGGCTGCTAGATGGGGAGTTTGCACTGTAAAAGCACAGTTTGACTTGGTAATGAGCCAGCAACTTTTGGCTGGGCCACAAGCAGGGGACATTGTATGACAACAGTGGAGTTTGACTGAGCCACAAGCCCAGGGTTTGGAGTTTGACTGGGCCGCCAGCCGGGGACTTCACACCATGACAGCAGTGTCTGATTAGACTGCAAGCCAGGAAACAACATTGGAGTCAGCAGAGTTTTTCTCCCTGCCAGCTGGGAAACTAAGTGTGTGTGTGTGTGTGTGTGTGTGTGTGTGTGTGTGTGTGTGTGTGTGTGTCTGTGTGCACTATATAAATAAAGCCTATTATTAATATTTATTTATCAATTTCATTTCCCAAGCATTAGTCATGCACAACCCTAACATGCTCACTTGACATCAGATTGGCTTGTGTTCCTTTCAGTGAGCGATTTTAAGATTTAAACATGAATGTTTTTTATCTGTTATATTACAGTGCAAATGGAGCACAGAGCCGGACAGATCATATTTTAAGTGCTTATGTCTAAAAAATGGTCGGAGGGAGAAGAAAATTACTCTCGAGAATGGTAATTGTCATCCATGCAATGACACTAACTAAATATGGTCATATGTTTCTTTGCGAGAGACACTACAGTCAAAACCTTGAGACCATGATTTGCAGCTTCTGCTGCACGTCCAAACTTCCTTCATCATTTTTGCCCTTATTTAGGAAAGACAATTTTCACAGCCAGGGCTCTGGGGAGTGTAGTTTTTGCCACCTCTCCACAACATTTGACAGCTCTGAGGTCCTTGTTTGACAGCAGGAGGCAAACTACCGTTAAATTCCAGTCCAACTGCGTCACGGGGCCAGGCGCTTAACGGACCAGACCCTGGAACTGGCATTTCTACATAGCCCTGCCTGGAACATTTACACTTACTGTTACTATGGCAAGACTGCAACACTTTTTTCCCTGCAGTCTGGTACAGTGATGGAAGAGGGGTGTCAGTTTGTGTTACAGAGCCAAGGAAGTTTGTCAGTGCGATATATTCAGACTGGTCTTCCAGGACGAATAGTTTGGCCTATACTTTAAGTATAAGTTCCAAAACATATAGACAGCTAATTCCTCATGTCTAGAAAGGTCTAGGTCCGCATCAGACTTTCTGTATCCTCATACACTGCACATTATGGGGTAGATTTGCTAATACAAGCACTAATTTCAGACACCAGGGGCCAATTTAGGACTTTCATGCAAATGAAGCATGTAACCCGTGCTCCTTTGCTCATTTCCACCAGGTAATGAATAAGTTGTTATCCATCTCCATCAGGCTGCAATTGTGACATATTGGGTAGAACTTACACTCATTGTAAAAATAATAGCTGCACAAATAGCTGTACCTGACAGGAATGAACCTTGGTATTCATTATTCAAAATAATGGCCAAATCTGAGTTATTAGCTGTGAAGCATGTGATTATTTCAACACAACTGTTGTAAAAAAGAACCTGTTTTGTTCATACAGGCATATGTGTCAGGTGGGCTTTGAACCTTTCAGTCCATAAGCAGGTATATTTTCGTACTTTTTCACTCTCCCAAATCTGTCTAGCTTTAAGCCCAACTACTCCTGACATTTGTCGTAAATGAGAGGAAGCCCAGAAATAAACAGAGAGTTTTGGCAAACCCCACATTCTGTCCCCCCCACACACACCCTCCCCGCCATCACAAACAAAGGCACTCTGTTGGTACAAGTTAAAAAAAGAGAAGGTCTGTTTGAAAGCCTGTTTGATGAATGGACATCAGTGGAAAAAGCGACGAGTGCTAAGAAGGATCATAACTCTGTCCCTGAGGTTAAACTGAAAATCGTTTCCTTAACACCAAAATGTCTTTGACCTGCTTTCGCTCTTGGCTGTGGCTCCGCGAAAAGGGGCGTGTAACCCGCTGTCAACTTTTCCCTCTGCCTCACCAAACAAAGAGCCGCCTTGTCTTTAGGCTTTTACACTTACTGCAGACTTGCTTGCTAGTTCAGCACAGTGAGGCGTCCAGACAGATGCTGTGCTCCAAAGAATTATGTTTTGACCAGTGGATGACCCCGGCAAGCAACAGCTCTGATGTAACCTGTAATGTGCAGGTATGATGCAGACAGAGACTGCTTGGTGCCTCATGGCTGTCTTCTCAAATTTCATCCTGCCTGGTGATTACATCAATACAGTCCTTAAAATAAGGGCTCCTTAATGGTTCTCATAGGGGTCAGACTCTAGAGACTGTGAACTACAGTATATCAACTGTATAACGTCACTGATCCTTCTCTAATTTGATATACTGTATAATTCTGGAAATCAGACTTCATGCAGACCTCAGATATATTTTTCCTACTTTTGACAGCTAAACACACATACAGACACGAGAGAATCATTGTGCTGGGTTGTGCATATTTCATCAAAAATATAGCTGCACAAATAGCTGCACCCAGAAGGAATCAACAGACAGGAATGAAACTTGGTGGGCAGGTTTGACATTGTGAGACTTGCGAGTGATTCAAGTTTCACGCTCGGCCGGGCATGTGATGTAAGCAAGGACCGGCCTTATCGCTGTACCTGACTGACCCAACAGCCATGATTGCAGACATTTAGCAAGCAGTCTGCAGCAAGTATTCAGCAAGCTGTCTCACCACTGGCAGACGGCTGCAACAGGACTACTTGCACAAAGACCATTACGACAACTGTCCTTAACACCACGTCAACGTCGCCAAAGACTGTAATAGTGTCATGCCAGACTGTCATGGAGTAACTCAGAATGGCAGCGAGTCATCTTCAGTGACGAGTCCTGCTTTTGCCTCTGTGGAGACAACCAGCGAATCCGTGTGTGGAGGCACGGTGGTCAGCGTCAAGATGATCAGTTTGTTGTCACAAGACAGACATCTGGAATGTTGTATTAGCAAACATGGGGGCCCAACACCATACTGAGAAACACAATTTCTGTATGTGTAGCTCAGTAATATTACCCATATCAGTCTGACACATGAGTGTATATGCTTGCTACTTAGTTGTGAGTAGCAGTGTAGAGGATACTACAGTTCACCCTTTTGTCTCAACTGGCTCACGTGGCTGAAGTTTGTGAAATTGTAGGGTTGAAGTTCAGCTAGATGAACTTGTGAAAATTAACCACCAGGCTCCAGAAACAAATTCCTTTTTCAGACTGGCCACAGCTGAACTCTTTCTCTGTTTTTCCTAGAACCAGTTTTCATTAACCATGTGGCCCGAATGTGACTAAAAGTTTAGGCACCCCCAATTAAATGGACGTTTGTGGTGATCTTAAAGACTCTACAGGCTTACACTTAACAGCTCCAACTGATGAGAGTCTGATACAGTTCATATCCTGATATACCATATACTCTTGATGTAGCACAATATTATATTTCTCCATATCTCCACCTCTAATATATATTTAGAGGGGTAAAAACTTTGATCTCTTTTTCTGCACAGTGTAAAAGCTCTAGCTCTCCTTTCAGTTTAGTGAATATTCATGATGGACAGACCAATAGAATTGCTCCAAAACTGCTTAGAAATAAACCTTGTTCTATCAGCCTCCACTGCAGGTTAAGAAAGCTGTTTCATCCTCCTGTAAAGCTCCATTTTGGAGTTTTTTTAAGGTGGACGGTATAATTCTGTTAGTGCTATTTTATAGTTTGATGTCTTCACTTTTACTCTACAGTAAAGTATTAAGATAAACATACGGAGAACCTCAGTGTATGCTGCTCTGCTAGCTGCAGGTATCAGATGCAAAACATGTAAGAGGATTTCTTCAGAGCTGTTGTGCTGCAGTTGAATGTTTACTTCACATTATGGCTGATGGAAGAGAGAGGTGCTGTATGGGTACACAGTATTGGGGTCCTCACCTTATTACCTTTCAGCAAGTGCAGCACGTGGCCATGTCTTTTTTGAGGTTATTAGTTTCTTTATCTTGGGAGAGCAGAGTCGAACAGGTTTTCTCTGAAGTGATAATAGTCTATGATGATTGAGTCAGTCATTCATTCTGTCTCCAGGAAGATCTTCAGTCCATTACTGTTAATGTAAAGAAACAGTTCTTTAGACTGCATATGGACATTTCTGCCAATCTCATTCTCTTCAAGAGGAGGTGGTTGTGCGGGTTGGGCTTATCTGATTGAAGTCTCAGAGATAAATGAAGACCCTTTCCTCTCTAGACCATAATAAAGAGTGATTGTTCCTCTCTGTTCTGCACAAATCAAGACTTTTTCCAAGAAAATGTGGAGATAGCGGAAGGCAGAGATAAAAACATGCTGCTTTTGTCTTATATGGGCCTGAGTGAAAGATCGGTTCCAGTCTGGAGATTTCTCCTAACTGCACATTATCTAGGCTTAATATTCACTGTGCCTTTTTCAGTACACTGTAACTCAGATACAGTCTCACACTGTGCCCCTTTGATCCTACAATGAAACAAGCTGTTTTTCCTTTCTTCTGATCGGCTGGTTTACAGCAAGACGCCGAGATGAACACACAGACTCAACATGTGGAAATAGACTAAATAAAATGAGCCTCCGTGTAAATAAGCTCCACCCTCATACTATTTAGTTAGCTATGCCAGTTACTTGGAGCTAATGCAAGTAGCTAACGTTACTTATACTAGCTACTGGCTTTCCATCTGGACATCAACACAGAGTAGAAAGTTGGAACTCTCAGTTTAAGATGATCTGCTTCAACCGGCAAACACGGATACAATCACACAGAAAGGCTGCTACTTACAGGATGCTGATGGGGTTGTAATGCTAATAAAGGTGGAACTGTTCCTCTCTTCAGTCTCTTCAGGGTCAAACGCTGAGTGAACCTGCTCCATATTGTCCATGAGTTTGGGAAACTGTCCGGAGTGAAATGTGCAGACTGCAGGATTAAAGTTGTCCGGGATCCTGTTAAAGATGTGAGAGCTGAAGTTCTTACTCACCAGCTAGTAATTTTCTGTTCCACCTTAAATGGTGTGACAGTTACACTGTGGTACCTGTACAAGCTATACCATTTAAGGTGGAACTGAACATTGGATTAAGAAGCTGGTGAATAGGAAGCAACTTCAGCCTGGTTTAAAGATGAACATCAACCATGTACCGCTGACAGTTGGGTTCCTTGGTAAGGGAATGAAAAGTGCAGACACTCCCAATCTACAGCCTGGAATGCTAGATTTCCCCACATAATCCACCATTTTGGTTGCTGTAGCTCTGTTGTGGTTGTATGTGAAAGTTGGGGGTGTAAATATTAATGAGTCTGTTCCGTTTTGGAATTAGCCCGTTTTCCCGTTCTCTTTTGGAAATGCAGGATTTGGACTTGAAGGAGGAACAACAGTGTTTGAGGTTCACAGTATTTCAGTTCTATGTACTGAACTCTCCTTATTCAAATATCACAATGTAAATACAGTTTAACAATCTTGTTATGTTATTATTTATTGCCATTGCCAGATATAAGCTAAGAAAGCAGAGTTAAAATATCTGTTAAATGTTTACGTAAATTTTAAACATGCAAATTTTTATATACAGTGAAAAAACAGTGAAGAAATATCAAAGCAAATCAAATCACATTTATTATCAGGTCACAGGTGTATGTATAGGTGAGTGAATATTTTAAGTGTGTTGTCCCTGCAGTATTTAAATACTAAATAGATAAAATACACATTATACAATAAAAATACAAAGTACTAAACACCAGAATAGCTCTGTTAATCTAAATAAACAGTTTTACCAGTTATACTGCTGGACGATCTAAGGTGGAACAAAAAAAACTCATACAAGAAGTTGTCCAGCAGTATAGTTCAAAATTTTCCATTCCACCTTAAATAGTGCAACAGTTAAGCTACATTCTGGTGGCCCATTTTTAACCATACTGCTGGATGAATTAAGGTGGAACGAAAAAAAACTCATACAAGAAGTTGAGCCACCAGAATGTAGCCTAACTGTTGCACTATTTAAGGTGGAATGGAAAAATGGAAAAAATTGAACTATACTGCTGCACTATTTACAGTATACAGCTGCTATTTTTGCTGTTATTGATTGTTAATATGGTTCGGTTTGGTTCAGTACATAACTGCCAAAGTAAGCAGTGTAGCTTGTGTGTATAGAATTGAATTAATTCTACTCAAAGTCAAATCATTACTGAATACACTAAGACAGGTATTGCCACCTGTATGCAAACTGTATGCAAAATGTGGAAACACTGAACACATTCAGATAAAGCAAATTCAATTCCAATCACATTTTCTTACTTTAGTACAGTCTTCTCACAGCCTGTGAGAGAAGAATGGAAACCCTCGGTGTAAACAGCAGTAGTGTTTTTCACTGTGGTGAATGGGGATTTTTAGCGCGCTAGTTGTTGAGATGTTGGTTCCATTGGTTAGAGAGGTAGGAAAATGTGGCTGTTTAAAATGGTTGTGGTTGAACTTCAGCACAGCATCTTTTCTAAGTTCACTTTCCGCTCATTCTCTCTTTCTCTCGCTCTCTCTCTCCTCCTCTTTTTATGGCTTGTTAACCACACTCTCTCGCCGAGTCCTGCCGAGTCCAGACCAGACACATTACAGCCTGCTAGGCGTGCTGAGGAGAAGGCACCCAAAATGAAAGTGAGGATTGAAGCACATGCAGGTAGATAGAGCTGAATGTTTCTTTCTGCACACCTTCAGGGGAAACTTCCTGAGCTTGTAGAACAAAATAGGTCCAAATAGAACTAACCTGCAGCAGCGGCACCAGCCAAGTGTGTCTGACTTTGCAGTAGCCTTCTTTCTACGAAATCTGCAGGTATAATTTTTTTAAAGCTGAGGAGGTGGCTGAGAAGGGAAAGCTGGTTACTGAGGTCATGGTTAAATTTAGAGCCCTGTGGTATCGCTAAAGAACCCCATTTGACCAGTTTATTTTTAAGCCCTAGAGTAGTAGGCACATATAGTGGGGGCCATAGTCGGAAACTCATTCATATGTATGTATATTCACTACACGCAATGTCCATGTATCAGACCATATAGGAGCACTCTGCAGTTCTACAGTTACAGACTGTAGTCCATCTGTTTCAGTCCATCTGTATACTTTGCTACCCTGTTCTTCAATGGTCAGGACCCCCACAGGACCACCACAGAGCAGGTATTATGTGGGTGGTGGATCATTTTCAGCACTGCAGTGACAGTGGCGTGGTGGTGGTGTGTTAGTGTGTGTTGTGCTGGTGTGAGTGGATCAGACACAGCAGTGCTGCTGGAGTGTTTAAACACTGTGTCCACTCACTGTCCACTCTATTAGACACTCCTACCTTGCTGGTCCACCTTGTAGATGTACAGTCAGATGTACGGTCATCCTCTAGTCCTTCAGTGGTCACAGGACCCTGCCCTTAGGACGCTGTAGGCTGGATAGTTTTGGTCGGTGGTCTGTTCTCAGTCCAGCAGTGACACTGACAAACACTCTCCCAGCAAATCAGTAACAAGAGGTTATTTACATTTTCCCATTCCACCTTAAATGGTGCAGCAGTTCCGAATGTAACCATTTAAGGTGGAACTGAAAACTGGAATGCCTGTGATAACTATGCAGCAATTGTAGCGACAGTGTGCTAACCCACAATCAAGCTATTGTCAGTTGCTGTGTCGTTATATAGAATTTAATGAAATATAGAAGTATGTAGAATTATATAGAATGTTTTATCATGGTATTTGTGTTGCTTGTCTGGGCTTGTCCATGAATTTTGGGGTGGAGCTTTCAAAGGAGCACTATAGGGAGTGGTGTATTTATTTTTTCCACTAAGTCTCCACAGTCACTTACTGCACCTTTAAAGACTGTGCTACTTTTTACTGTACTTTTGTTATTGTTGTTATTTGTATATACTCTAACAGCATATGCTGCTCTTACATGCACAAACACTATTATGAAGCTAAGAGGCTTTAAATAACGTACTCAGGTGCCACAGAACTGTATACGTATGACCCTCTGTCCTGACTCTGAGCATTTTCCTTAGCTTCAGGAAACGGGGCCTGCCTGCTTCACCCTTTTTCCTTCTCCTCAGCGCCCTGTCAGCTCACGTCACGTATGCAACCCATGAGAAAGAGGAAAGGCGAGCGAGAAAGGGCATTCGATACCCATTAAACCCACATCACAGCCACCTGCCCCACTGCTCTGACAAATTTACATAGTAAATCTCAGTTCATGGTGGGGGAAACCTGGTGAAGTGGTATAATAGATGATGAATTATATGGGGCAATGTGTGTGGAGAGAGGCGCAGGAGCGTGGCAGTGTGCGTAGGGGGGGAGGGGGTGCTTTATTGGGCCAAACGTTATGCCTAAATGAACAGCTAAACACACTGAAAACGATCTGTAATTACATCAGTAACAGCCCATTTAAAAATGTCACCTCTGCCAACCTGTAAATGGCACTCGCCTCATACATACACATAGGCACGTACATACTCGCTCGTCCGCTGGAATATAGCTAAAAGTAGATGTTTTTATCATAGACGACGAGTGTAATGAAGAAGTAGAGGTTGGTGGACACTAGTTGCATGAACTTCAGCAGCACTTTGATGGGTTTGTACCTTCAGCTGAGGATGTTATACTAAGTTCCACTCACATTCAGCTCACATATCATTCTGTTCTGTCACTTTGGATCTCGTTTTCACTGTTTTCCTGTCTTTTATTTTGGACCAGGAAAAGAGGAAAAGCAGCCTGTAAGCTACACTTCCTATGCTGATTGACGCTGAACATACCTAGAAGTTACTCCCTGAGTTTCTGGGGCCTCTGCGGTTCCTTCCACGGTTCTCCTTCGACAGGTTGGTCATAAATAGCATGCAGGTACACTGACCTTCATGAAGAGGCACGTCCCCTCCGTCAACACAACACACTCAGCAGTGAGTGTAAACAGTGAGATCAGAACGGAAAACGTAGTGTGGAAACAGAGGATGCTGTTGGGCGGAGTGTATGTCTCTTCAATGCTCAGGGTGAGAGGCGTCCTCACACACACACACACACACACACACACACACATACATACATGCCGGGCACTCGAGGTGAATTATTGTTTGCGAGTGGAAACTTGGCTCACCAAACCCAGAACCGGCCTAGTGCTGAGTAAGAACACTGTGTGTATTTCCCCGTCTCTCCATCCCTTAAACACACACACACACGCACACACACACATACAGAGCAATACAGTACGATACAGTCTGTCTCTGTCCACCTCTGTGCTCCTGCCGTTGGCCAGCTGCTGCTGTAAATTCCAGGAGTAGTTGGAAACACAAACATGCCCTTACCCAATTCAGCCCAGTGCTCACTCACCCGCTCTCTCTCTCTCACTTTCTTTCTTCTCTTCCTATATCTCTCACTCGCTATTGAGCTTTCTCTCTCTCTCTCTCTCTCGCTCTTTCTCTTTCTCTCTCTCTCGTTTTCTTTCTTATCTTCCTGTCTTGCTCTCTATTCTTCTCTTACTGCCTTTCCTTCTCTTTCCTTCTTTCCTTTCTCTCTCTCTCTCTCTCTCTCTCTCTCTCTCACCCTTGCATTCTTTCTTTCTCTCTTCAGTCTTTCTCACTAGTGTTTGAACCCTTTCACTCTCTGTAATACTTGCACTATTACTTGCTTCCTTCCCTATCTCTCTTTTCTTTTTTCTATCTCTCTGTCATGCTGTCTTTCTCTTTCTCACTTTCTTTCTCACATTCTTTCTATTCTCTCTTTCTTGCTCTCACTCTCTCTCTCTCGATCTCATACTTTCTTACTCAGCTCTCTCTCTCTCAATCTCATACTTTCTTACCTGCCCCTCTATCATTCGATCTCATACTTTCTTCCCCATCCCTTTCTCTCTCTCTCTCTCTCTCTCTCTCTCTCTCTCTTTCTCTTTCTCTCTCTCAATCTCATGCTTTGTTACTTCCCCATCCCTCTCTCTTCCTCTTTCTCTCTCTCTATCTCATACTTTCTTACTCGCCCCCTCTCTTCATCTCATACTTTCTTACTCACCCCACCTCTCTCTCTTTCAATCTCATACTGTTACTTCCCCATCCCTCTCTCTCCCTCTCTCGCTCTTTCTTTCAATCTCAAACTTTCTTACTCCCCCATCTCTCTC
>CM067474.1:30571889-30582683 GCA_034552555.1 Semaprochilodus insignis
AATAAATAATATATTTACTGCAAAAGGAAAAATGGGAGAAAATGCATGTCCTGAATTCAGTGGTGATGCCTTTGGCAGTGCCAAATAATTAGTTTTATTGTTCTTTAGTGTGTACACAGGTTAAAAATAAGTTTAACGACTTCTTTGCACTGCACCACAGTATATACATAAATCATTAATTTGACCCAAATGGTGGATTTACCGAAGTTAGCAAAGCAATGGCAGTTGTCTTTCATAATACTGTAAAGTTAGTCAACATGTGTTTCTCAAATGAGATGTCCTTCAGCCAGTCGTCACTTTCATCACCTGTTACTGGGATTAAAGAACCTGCCAATTTTAAACTGTTACATCCTTTTATCAAATGACTTTTCACATGAGCATTTCTATTACATCAACAATAACAAACAAACAAATCTGATTTAACCTTTGTCATCTTTTCACAGCACCATCCCATTAACTAGAATGAGAATCCCATGAAATCCTATAAAAGAGTGAAAGTAGAGATCTGTATCACAGGCCTACTTAACATGCTACAACAGGTGCATCTTTCAGAATAGGATGCACCTGCACCTCCAAAACTAATCACCCAACACCAGTACCCGACGTTGCTAATGCTCTTTTAGCTGAATGCAATCAAATTCTCACAGCAGTGTTCCAAAATGTAGTATAAAGCTGTCCACGGAGAGTAGAGACTTTCAGAGAGTGAAGTTACATGATGACATTTCTGACCATTGGTGTGATGTGTTTTGACATGATTAAAATTCTGCCTGATTGGCTTCATATTGAACAGCAGTTTATATTCTGTCTAGTGATGTGGTAGAATGCTGAGAGTCCGAGAAAACGTTGGAAGCTTCCTCACATTTTGCTGTGGTCATCTCTTTCACCTGCTAATAGTTCTGTACTTGGCCTTAAATTTCTCTCAACCATTAAAAAGCCCATTTTTTTCATGTGCAGAAGCTGCAGCTCTCCTGCTCCGCAAACCTCTATACTCGGACACAAGGGTGTAAGAAAATATTGATACACTTGAGTATGGCCATGTTATATTTATTATACTGTGTCAATATTCAATTATTAGTTTTATCTAAGGATTGGTACAGAGATTTTGTGTTGAGTTTAAATCTCTGACTGCTAAATCGCAGTAACATTAGTGCTAGAAAACATGGCGGACTAGTTATTGTTTTTATACTATGCCATTTTTCATAAAATCTTTTTTAAAAATTGCAATATATGACCTTGATTACAGTATCGCAGGTTCTTGCCAATACACCCAGTTAATATCAGTCGCTTGTTACTTGGTGCTAAGTGGGTCGGTGCCTTTGAATTGTCATGTTTATATTTAATTTATTTCCTGCAGAAATATGAAGTGACAATCAAGCATATTATGCATTAAATTTACAGGTGTTTACAACAAACTGTGCATTATTATAAGCTGCGCAGTGTGCAGAAGTTTTTTGTAATTTTTTTTTTTTAATAAATGTATTTATTTATTTTACATTATGTACATGCTGCCAGGGTATTCTTTTACTCAAAGTCTGCATTTGCACTGCAGGTAAAAGTGGCAGGTGTCCGAATCTGAGACCTCTGAGTGGTCTGATTTATAGTTCATTTATCTTATAGTTCATTTTACTTTTACCTCAGTTTTTTTGCTGTAATTCCACAATGGCAAAAACAAACAGCTTGTAGTAATGTTATGAAAATGCTTGTTATTATGGCTGTTCTTCACATTTGCATTTTGAAGGACGAACAAACACAGCCAGTACAAACACATAAGCATGGCACTGTCTAACTGTAGAAATCAGACAAACTTAAAATATACTTTAGAAAACAATGAAGGCAAAATAGTCAGAGGAGCTTCACACAGTCTTTTCATTCAGTTTATATTGTTTTTTTTTTTTTGGTGTTGACTTTCTTTTGATAGCGTCAATCACGATAGGCTAACAAAAGAAACTGAACTAAATTTTCTGTTTTATCAGCGTCAGTAATCATATTTGTTACAGAAATCAGCCGTCCTTTTTGCTCTTTACATTTATGGAAAGTTTGGTCAGTGCCCTGTTGGTCCTACAGACACAGTCTGCTGAGATGCTTCTGATGTCATGTGAAAGGAGTGTAGTATTCCTTAGATGGAGAATCTCTGTGTTGGTTGGATGAGCAGGTGGTGAGTTCTTCTTTTGCCCTTGCAGTCAGTTTAGGGGCCTGTGCGTTTTTAATAGGCCACATTAAAAAAGACAACATGAACAAACAAACAAAATTAGCAGGTTTGTATGAACATAGCCTTGCTGCTGCGGCAGTGTAGAGTAGGGCTTAGCCACACAGTAATCTAACAGCGAACTCAATCACCTTTTATGTGTATTAATATTACGTGATTATCCACATATGGAGGATTGGCTTGTCAGAAACAAGCCTGTTATCTGAAGAAGACTAAGAAGTAATAATAGCCATATAAAGAGGACAAAATGAATATTTTGAATTTTTTTAAAATGTATTTTTGGTCCAACATGTCGTGTTCTCCAGTATTTTGTTAGCAGTATCTGTGAATGTTGCTAATTCTTACATAGAAAGTATTAGCAATAGTAGGATAGCTTGATGTAAATACTTTTATGTATGTATGTATGTATGTATTTATTTATTTATCTATCCTTTAACTTTTATCCTTATTGTTATTTGGTTGTGTTCTTGCTAGACAGTGTCATTGGGTGCTTAGTGTTTCTAAATAAAATGTATTATTATTACTATAATTAATATTATTACTGTTATTGTGTTTATAACAGACAAGGAGAGCTGAGCCAATTATTCGGTGCTGACAGTTTTTCCTGCACAGAGAAATGCTAAGAAGCTTGCTGTGGTGCGTTTCAGGGGGAGTCCGGAGGGGGAAGATGCAAACCCCAAGCTAAAGCCTTTGTGGGGGTTGTGGGTAGAAATGGTGAGAACTACTGGTATAGGTCACTGCTGGCAACTGTTGTACCTCATGTAAAAATAAATTCTTGATTGACTGGCTGACACAGCTGACAAAATCAGATAAACAAATTTACATAATGGTGGTGCCTTGTTAGATTCCTTATTAGATAATCAGTTAACCTATATTCAAGAGGAGGTTTCATGTAGTGCACCCAAGTTTCATGTAGTCAGTTTATTCATACAGAACTTTAGAGATCCCCCATGCATCTTGATGATCTTGAAGCTGAGTGCTGTCTTCAGAACAAGGTTAGTCATGCTTTATGCATTGAATTAAAATAAATAACATTAGACAAGCTTAATTAGCCAGTTAGTCAATAATAAATATCACTGTTGGCAAGGTTTCTACATTCATAGTGTTCCTGTTTAACCAGCAGAAGTTTTTTTTGTTTGTTTTTTGTTTTTTTGTTGTTGTTTTAACACTTGTAATCGAAATGTATTACTTGTTGGACCACCTAAACAGATGGTCGCTGCAAATTCATAGTTTACTGGGGAAAGGTTTGTTCTACATATATTACTGTGAAGAATACAATTGCACTTTTAGGCTAATAATTTCAGGAGTATTGGGACACAAATGTAGTTGTATGATTAAACTGGCTGATTTGTTGAGATGCTATAGCATATTCTGTCTTGCTTATTGGATCAATACAAAAAGCCTCTAGACTTTCTTCCGGTCATGCATTTCTAATGAGTAGATCACTAAGGTCTAATGACTAACCTCCAGTCCAGTGATGCAGTTGTTGGCTTGCAGGTGCAGTTGCTGGTAGACCTGTGGCTCAGTTGGGTTTGAGCAATTGAATCAGAAAAAAATGAAAGATACTTTCACTTCTTTTCATTGTTGATGCCTCATTCTTTTATGTATTCATTTTATTTCCAGTGGTGCCTAAAGAAACAAAGATAGCAAACCTCTATCTTTGTACCTTTTTCCATGTTATTTTCACTTGCTTTCGGTTTCCCAGTCAAGCAAGTGAAATTTAATTTAAATCCTCCTGAAAATGGAATAGTATATCCAAGTGTGTTTATATTAGGCAGGTGCAGGTGGCTTTCTCAGAACTATTTGCCATTGCTGCTACAGAATGCTGCTTGATTTTTTTTTAAATGGGGGACTTTTCATAAATACTTCATAATTAAATGGGTAAGATGTAAATAAAGTAATTCAGAGTTTTGGTTTGGTGTGAAATGCTCTAAACGCTCCTTCACAGAAAGTTATTACTTGACATGGTTGGGGTGGTTTGCTGTTGAACACCCCATTCTAGGGAGACAGAGTCAGAATTGGTCGCAATGGTGATGACAGGAACCAGATGCTTCTAAATGCTCTGTCATAGAAAGTTATTACATGACATTGTTTTATGACAGTTTTGCAATAAAGTCTTTGCTTAAAATGTATTTTAGTCATTCATGGTGAAGGGGTACAGGAAGAGAGTTGTGAGACAAAATGGTCTCCAAAGAAAACTTAGTTTTTCTAATTTACTATTATTTTAATATCAACATTACTTATTAAAACCAAGAGGACACGTGTAGGTTCACTGGTGGTTTTGGATAATAAATAAAATGTCTGTATTTGTGTTGCAGGCATGGCAACCCCTATTACTGAGTCTACATTTTACATCAAACTGATCTAAATGACTTTGTTTACATCTTAATTGGTGAATTCCCCTTTAGGCTTGTGCTGTGCAATAGAATGCAGCTGCCACTTTCATTTATAAAGCTTGAATATTATAAAACTACGTTATCAGTTTCAGTGACAAACTGCTGTTCATTGAGCATGGTTAAAAAGTGTAGATGTTCAAAGCAAAGTGACCTGAAGAAAGATTGCTTCAGTTCCTAAAGCAGTGTTTGGTCATTTTTGGTGATTAATTAGATGCATGGAAAAACTTGCAGTTACCTGATGTGGACAAAACATGGGTGTAGCAAGTGGCATCATTTGCTTAATTTGTGTGCGTAATCCTCCACTGCTGTATGTCTGCTTAAATGGCATCCTTTTTTTCCCTCCTCTCCTCGAAGCCTCTACCTAGCTGAAGATCTTGATCTTTAGGAAGTGTGCATATATAGATATGCCAAAGATTAAGACCTTTTGGTAGAAAACCAAAAAACCTTCTTTTTTTTTTTTTTTGAAAACAAGTAGGTCATTTCAGTTGACACAGAGCCATTTGTAAGTGTTATTTGTTAATTGTAAATAGGTGAGATATAATGTCTTTCTGTAGGAGATATTGGTTTTTCTAGGTTTTAGTCCTGGCAGGTTATGAAATGACTAGGGATGTGGTTGTACACTCATTATCAAAATAGTTGCACCCAGAAGGATGTGTGGGATTGCAGTGCTCTTGTGAAGGAAGATAAAGGGTGCAAGGAACAATAAATTATACATTCAGACTGATATGGCCAATATTTATTGAGCTACACATATAGAAGTGGTGTCTTAGTGTGGCGTCGAGCCACTGTGTTTGGTAATGCAACATGCCAGACGTCTTGGCATGGAGCTGTAGAGGTTCCTAATGGTGTCCTGAAATAATTCATCCCATGCAGCTTGAATATTCTCACACAGTTCCTGCAGATTGTGCGGTAGGGTGGAGGTAGAGTGACACCGGACCTTCTGGACATGTGACACATGACAACAAACCGTTGATCTTGGTGTTGACCACAGTGCCTCCACATACGGATTCGTTGGTCGTCTCTACCAAGACAAAAGCGGGACTGAAGATGACCTGCTGCCATTCTGAGTCACTGGCACGACACCATTGCAGTCTTTGGTGACGTTGACGTACAGTGAAGGGCAGTCGTCGTAAAAAGTTCTGTGTGCATATGATTCTGCATCGTGCAGCCATTGGCCAGTGGTGCTGGCACTAACAGGGTGACTTATGGAGGGCATCACTACTGTCTGAATATCCGCTATTGTAGCTGTTGGGTCACTCCGCATGATCAATGACAATCCATCAGTTCTCCCTATGCATGGTATCTTCAGTAAAAATCCTTGTATAACCTGTACTCTGTAATGCACACTCAAGTTGTATGCATCCTTTATTTTTTATAACTGTGGACAACTAGGCTATCAAAATGTGTAATCTGCAGTGACGTGACATGAATTCATAAGTAGTTACATGAACATAAAGATCTTGCAGAACTTCACTCAAATCACAAAGAGAAAATTAACAAACAAGGTATTTGTTCTTCCAAGTCTGAACTATTAGGAGGAAAAACATTCGAACCACCACGCATCAAAAGCTCTTTGCATTTTTTTTTTCAAGAGAAAGGATTCCAGTTTCGTTTGTGACAAGCATTAGTTGTACCATGCCTCTGTGTGCTCTTCAAAGGCTGCCTTTCTCCTGATAGTGCAAACGTACTAGAAGTGATTTATATGTCCTGCACTGCCCCAAAAGTATAGATTTACATGAGAATAGATTGAATCTCATGTTATTCATCTGCACAGTGTGTTTGAGATTAATACTGCCATACACACACACGCACCTGGAAACAACCCATCTGAATGATTGTTGGGAACAAGGAGCACAACTGCTCCTTCTGATTGGTCAACAGACTCAACTCGGTGGTCAGCCAACAGCCGATGGAAAGCAAAGATAACTCTGTTCAACATGGAGAAATGGATAGTCATGGAAGACATTCAGTCTTGGATTTGTAATTATGGATTCAGTTTACAGAGTCTCCAAAGATGCTGCAGTTTAAGGCTGTATTACAAAGCTTATGAAAAGGATATGATCGCAGAGATAGCATCTAGCGTGTAGCGTTCATGAGATTTAGTCTTTTATCATGCTTTTGATGTTGTCTGCAAATCATTGACCTTTAAACAGTGATTAACTTTTTATTTATTTATTTATTTTAATGTAAAATTCCAATATAGTCAGTGTTTCGCCAGCACATTTGCTGATACTGGCTTGTTAAACATGTAGTAATTCATGTTGATGTCTTGTAGCAATGTCATGATGCATTTAGCCAGACCAACACTGACCCACCGCCAGACTGGTCATGCTTTATGATGTGGCAGGCAGCATAGGGTTTATCACAGCATCTCCAGACTGTTTCACGTCTGTCACACGTGCTCAGTGTGAACCTGTTTTCTTCTGTGACGAGAAGGGGGCACTAGTGGAGGACCTGCTGATTCTGGTGCTCTCTGACGAATGCTGGGCTGTGAACACAGGTCCCACTAGAGGACATGGGGCCCTCATGCCACCCTTATGTAGTCTGTTTCTGACGATTTGCTCAGAAACATGCACACCAGTAGCCCATTGAGGGTCAATTTATAGGGCTCTGGTAATGCACCTCCTGTTTCTCCTTGCACAATGGATGAGATACTGGTGCTGCTACTGAGTTGATGCCCTTCTACTGCCCTGTCCAGCTCTCCCGGTGTAACGGCCCATGTCCTGCTATATTCTCCACGCTACTAAGACTGTGCAGGCAGACACGGTAAACCTTCTTGCGACAACAAATATGGATGTGCCACCGGGGAGGAGCTGCTTGTGCTACCTAAATGGACTACAGGTATCTCATGCAACCAGTAGTGACAAGAACACTAGCAAAATGATAGAAAATTATGTCTTGCTTTTGCCTTTTCAGTGCACCTGTTGGCACCATTCATTTGCACCAAATCTAGTAAAATTGCTGATACTTCCTCACTGGACAGATTGATATCCCTAAAGTTTAGTTGGCTTGGTGTTGTACTGTTATGAAGTGTTCCCTTCATTTTTTCATTTGACCAGTGTGTAATGCCTACTGCATAGATCCAATAATGTCACAAACTCGCTGGCTCTGTGGATAAGTATGATGCAAAATCTCAAAATCTCAAAATCTCAATTTAACATGACTTAATGATTTTAATTTAATGAACAAGCTACTTTGTCAGTTGAACTTCAGCAAAATAGCAGTGGCATGACTGCATGACCTTCCGAGTCCCGTGATTAATGACCATCCTGCTGTGTGAACCTTTCCTGTCTTGTCTTTACAGTGGCCGTCGAGCGATGATGGCATAGACTCTTTAGGCTCTGGCTAGGCTCAGTGTCTGCTTTTAAGTAAACATATTTGTCTAAGGTTCTTCACTGGAACCTGCCTGACCTTATTACTATAAAGATACTGGTATGCCTCTGAGCTTTTCAGGTTATTTATACCCTCTCTGTCACTTGCAAATAATTCTAGAATATTTAGGAAATACATCCATAGGTCACCGTTTGCCTCTTTCTTCATATCGTCCACACACTCTTCTATGGTAGAAGAAAGTACTAAAACAATAACACCCCAGTTTAACATTCTGTTGGCATACTTCAGCATTTTTTATGTTGTTTTTAATCCTAGTATTTACTGAACGTGGCTTTCTGGAAGTTTTGCACATATTTTGCAAAGTAATATCGTGGATTCAGTAGTCTGAAAGCAAGCAAACAAAGCTTGGGAAATGGGGGGCCACATTTTGTGTATATATTTATATACTTGGAAAGAATGCTTTGGATGAATAACAGTACAAGGAACCCAGTGTGTATTCAGCAGCACAGGGCAGTTGGTTTATACAAGTGAAAGCTCACATTTGGTCGAGTGGTGCATTTGGTATTCTCAAGCTCTTTGGGGAGAAGCCTAAAAGCAGGGACTTAAAAATCAGCCTCATGTGTTCAGAATGAGTGGTTTTATCCACAAAACCTGCAACCCCATAAGAATCAATAAAGGGTTTTTTTTTTTAGGCCTGCATAGAAAAGGCTGTTCTATATACTGTTTTTCATTAAAATGCACACTTGTTAGTACTTTTAAGTATTCCATTGCTTTTATTTTCCACCTTGCTCAATAATGAATAGTGACTCCTGTGATTTTTACACTTTAAATGCTAGTTTTACGTCATTTGTGCTCAAAGTAAGGCTCTGTATTTGCTCAACATCCAGCCAAAAGAGACTGCATATTTTAATCAAAATGTGTCATTCCTTCCATCATTCACAGCGTCTTACAGCTTTGTCGTACATCACATTGGATGTCGTGGGATATGTCGTGGTATTTTTGGTGCTTGCAGGTCTGAGTCCTTTTTTCCAGGTCTATGTGCTGTTTGTCCAGATGAGCTGACATTTATGAGAAAGTTATTTTTATCTCTCCACACAAAGCATTATCTCCTTGTGACTTCCTGCATAAGTGAGAATTGGGACAGAGAAAGTGATGAGGAAATTGTATGGGATTTAACCCTTAAGAAGCAGGTCAAGTGGTACAGATTTGTAGAACATGTTATATTTGTTTATGTAGTGGTATCGGATTTGGCAGATATGTACATGGGGGGAAAATATACATGATATCTGCATTGACCCACAATATTGACACCTCTCTGCAAACAGATGAAGAGCGACTGTTTTGGATATTCCTGCATTGTCCTAATTGTTTAAAGAACTGAGAAATTACTAGACTTAGGAAATGCCATCTTGATTTTCTTTTGGGGGGGGGGTTCTGCAAGAGTTAATTGTGCAGATGTAGATTATAATACGTTACTTCCTCTGATAGCAGAATTTCTTATGTTTATTGGGCAGTCTGCAAGATCTCAATATTATCTGCAAGGAGAACAGAGCGCATGTAGGACAAAATGGCACACTTGAAGATCTAAAAATGTGGAAGTACCTAACCTGTTTGATGAAGTGGTTCTTAGAATGCCAAAGTATACTGCGCAATCAAGTCAGGCACTTCTGCTTTAGGTTATACCTTTTACATTGACATGGCCTGACCCATTTCAGCTGTGACCAAGCGTGGGGGATGGAGAGGGGGCAGTCTGGGGGCTGCTAAAAATACACCACTGCCTGTGGCTCCGGTGTAGAGGGATCCCTGGAATTGCTGTCCTTGACTCACATGCATAATGTTGGCACATACAGTAGGGAGTCCAATTGCTAGGCTAGACCATGAGGGTTTTCCTTAGGTTTTTCTTGGACAAGTTCTTCTGAATCTTGAGCATTTAGAGGCACACCTTAGGGGATCTCCTGAAACTGACAGTGAGGGATACCATTTCTAAAGCATGAAAGACGAGAGACTGGTGGGTACATAAGTGGAATTACATTCATTACGTTAGGTACGTCTTTTTAATAGCTAATGTCAAACTAAAAAACTTCTAACTGGCTGATTCGGAAGGTGGATACCATCTCTGATTATTACCACAAGTAAATCCTTAACTGTCTGGCCAGCTTCACATTTCATATCTCTTTACTGACGTCAGATTTAATGCCACAAATCTAAATCTGTCTTGTAGCCCAGTAGAGGAAGGGTTAAGATTGCTATTTCTCAGCCATACTATCCTAGCTGTTAGTTTGGTGATACAGTCACAATGATTTTCCACTGTTGTGACATGTGACCTGCTCTGCAACCTGAAACTGTCGCTGTGCAGCAGATGTTGGCACTTCGATCATCTTGGACCAACTAAACTCCAAAGATGATAGCTGGAAGCATGAGAGTTGTGTAAGGGGGGATGGCACTCTGCAGGGGTCCCTTGTCTTGAACACTTGAGGAATGCAATGTGTAGTTCTGTCTTTGGCACATTTGGTTTTCTTTTAAAGTTTATACTACCTCTGTACCAGATATTCCTGAAAAATGTAATTTGAAATATGTTCAACCTCATCAGCATTTCTGTCTTCCAGAATTGTATTGTATTGTTATTTGTACAGTCGTTTGGCACAGTTTGTTACACAGGACGTCCTACACACACACACACACACACACACACACACACACACACATACATACATACATACATACATACATACATACACACATACATACATACATACATACACACATACATACATACACACATATATATATATATATATATATATATATATATATATATATATATATATATATATATATATATATATATATACACACACA
>CM067474.1:30582959-30632750 GCA_034552555.1 Semaprochilodus insignis
TATATATATATATTTATTTATTTATTTTTATTTTTTATTTTTTTATTTTTATATATATATCGAACTAATTCATTCATCACTCTAATTATTTATTATTTTTATCACTGTAATAATTCTGTTAAAGTGTTTTAAAGGACATGTGGTGTAACACAGTAATCAGTGCTTTAAGAGACTTGTAGCTGAGAAGCAGGGACAGTGGATCTCTCCAAAGCCACATGTTGGCTAATTACATTAAACAGGTACTTTTTCTGAGCTGATTATTTAGTGAGCCCTGTCAGCCAGTGGCCTGATGCCAAAGTGTGTGTGGAGGGCTGGAATACTGAACAGTTGTGTGCTAGTTATTGAAATATTTTTGGTTATTTATGGATGCATGGTGCTTGAAAGATGCATGGCTGAAATGCGTCAAAGTGAAGTGTAGAACACTTGCAGATATGAATCAGCAGCATCAGAAATTAATGGGGGCCTTTAAATTCAGCATTGCTTGCTGATACATGCATGTAAACTGCATGAACAGACATTATTGTAATCAGATGCCCATATAATGGTGTTGATGACTGATGATGCTGTTGCTGTCGTTGTTGTACTCCTAGTAGTGATAGTAATTTCATGATAATATGGGCTCGTGGCTTATTTTCCTTTACAGAGTTCAGTTCATGACGCCAGCTTTTTTTGAGCCATTATGTCTGTAATAGTGAATAATCATATACGACTAGGTGCTGTTTATCATTATTAATGAACCTGCAAGACATAAAACCATGATTAGCTGAATAAACTGGATGACACTGCACAGCTGTAGCCCAATTCACTCTGGCAAGTGTACTGGGAAGCATTATTGAGAGATTTTTTGTGGATGGAAATTTCTAAAAAAGTACTGTGGTTGGCCCACTTTGAATATACTGGTTAAGCTTACTGTAGACTGAAAAGTTAATGTCTTTTTTTTGAACTTTGAATCTCTAGTGTTTTCAGTCTTCACTTCACTTTTCTTTTCGAATGATTTGGAGACTTTTGATTGTAAATTGATTGTAATGCAGTGTTCGTATGCAATTCAAACCCTTGTGCTTTGTGATGATGGGTTTTAGAAGTGGGTGAAATGCTGGCAGAAATCCTTCCTCTGCTATGAGTTTTGTCATAACCGTTAAACAAGCATGCCACAAATGCCCACAGATAACTTGATGTACAAACAGTTAACCTCTTTTAACAGTGGCTAAGCCAGCGTCAGACGATGCCACAGTTGGTGCAAAACAAGCCAGCTGGTACGCCTTCCACATTCCAGCAGTGTCTAAAGGTTGGAGGGACGGGCATATGGCACACACCTATGAGGCAAATGACTCTTTGAGGAATTTGAGGAAGATGTTGGTTGATGTTCATGTTTAAAATTCCTGTTCCACATTAAATGCTGCAGCAGTAACCTTTACACCTCTACAGGTGCCATTATGTAACTGATGCTCCATTTTTAAGGTGGAACAGAGTATTTGAGCAAAAATTTGCCTTGTGGAAATTCTGGCAACAACTTTTAGTGCTTTTTGCTGGGCATGTGGGGCTGGTTTGATATGATATGTTGATTATTTTGCCCAATAAAATTTGATTTGACCCATAAAATCTTTGGCCATACCCACCAATGCCTAACCTGCCTGTTTTTTCACTGTCAAAACATTTGTATTGAGATTAAAGGCCAGGAATTAAATTATTAGAGATTATTATAGTAGAGTGTAGTATTTGTAAGTTTCATATTTTGTTTGAGTTGTTTTTCATATGTGGCACCTGGCACTGCCCAGCAGAACATTTTCCCGTGGCACATTACTTGGGAATTGCTGCTCAGGATGGCAGACTTGTTCCCACGCTGCTCCTCAAATAAATGCTGATATCTGTTCCTTGCAATAGCGCATAGTGTGTCATGTTGAACCTCAGCCAGTGACCTGGGGTTCCTACTTTCTATTTATAAACTAAATGGAACCTTGCTAAACTTCAGGTGTTCCGTGTTAAATTTCATAACAACACTATGTAGTTTTTCACCCGGTCATATTTTTTTATTTAAATCTATTACTGTTGTAATTAACCTTTTGGTTTTTCTTTCTGCCTGTCTTTTTCACAGCCCCCCCAGATTTATATGGCCAGTGTTCTGTGGATCTGCGAGGCTCCTGTCAGCATGAACGAATAAGCTTATGCTGGAAGCTGTGGGAAATGGCTTTTGAATTGTCCCAGTCCTGCCACCTACAGTTGGTCCTCCTCCACCTCCTCCTCTGAAGGACATCAGCTGTTTATGGGAACTACTGGCTTTGATCTCCTGAGGATTTAGCTCCCCTTTTGGAACGCCATTTTTTTTCCCATCGTCGCAGAAGTGCTGTGCAACTGGGCGACATGGCTAACAACTCATACAGTGGGGTGAAGAACTCCGTGGCAGAGCCTAATCATGATGGAGAATTTGGCTGCTCGCTCAAAGAGCTGCGTGGTCTCATGGAACTGAGGGGGACTGAGGGAATACACAAAATCCAGGAATCTTACGGGGATATTAATGGACTCTGCAGCAGGTTAAAATCATCACCTATAGATGGTATTTATGGTCTTCTTTCTCTTCTGTTGTTTTAGCCATGTAGTTATTCGGTTAGGCATGTACTTGAAAAGAAAAGGGCTGGTTATTAAATCCATAGTTTTTTATTCAGTCAGTCACAGACAGACCTTCACATGGTAAGCGTGGCAAAGAGGCCTTTACTCAATGGGTAGATTTAAGTATCATCTTGAAAATGAGCCAAACCCTCTCCAGAAAGGTCAGTGTTGGGGTTCAAAGATTTTATGCATTGTCAAATTCAGTGAGAAAACATTTGATGTAGAAAGTTTCCCTTTGAAAAGCAACTAATCTGCAGCTCCTAGTTTGTACCATTGCAACTTTTACACACAACAACTACTAAATGCATAGAAGAGCATGCCACTACTGACCACACAGAACAATAACATTGTATTTACACAATAATACATGGTAGGGAGTGCTTCTGCCTTTGACCACAGCACACCTGTACCAGTGTCTATGGTAACATAATATTGGTATTATATCACGGTTTATTATTGTTATTGTTACATTTTGAGACAATTGAACCAAAAACTAATTAAGAGGAAAGCATTAAATTATTTTACAAGTATTTTGCAAGTATTTGGGATCAAGATTAGGATCAGACTACTTAGATTTAGCCCTCTTTTCCACACAGTTTTGTCGTAGCCAACGTATTTCCAGTCTGAATATAAACATCAGGAACAAGGAACAGGCTGTGTAGTGTAACATAAGCGACGAGATGCAATGTGGCGTCTGGAACATCTCGGGACATCCTTAAGAAAAGTTTTTCGTTTTAGGATTATTTGGGTTTTTTTCCCACCTAGTTTGAGATATCCTATGACTTTTTCCTTGACCAAGGACATTGACCAATAGAAGGATAGAGTGCTCTCTGGCGCAAAAATGTAAACATGACTAAGAGAAAGAGGGATACAGCTGTTGCAATTGTCATGTGAAACATGCTCGCAGCGCTAGCGTTACCCAAATGCTAATGTATAAGCGCTAATCACAGCAGCTACAAAATAATGGCTCACTATAACCACAGTCTTAAAAAATGACTCTGTGAAGCATAGGTAGCCTATACAATCCTCTTTGTAACACCCTAGGACTCATGGTTGTAAGTCACTCTGGATAAAAGCATAGCTAAATGGCATAGATGTAAATGTTAATGTAGGGCTGCTCCACAGTTCCTTTTCTTTTCAGAATGTAGCACTCTCTGCCAGCATCACACACAGCACTTCTGTAGCCATGATTGATGGCTTTTTTGATGCTCCGCCCTCACGACCTGTGAAGAATGATTGGTGACTGTCAAACATGTAGTGTTGCCAGTCTCCCGACCAAGACTCTTGACCAAGAAATTTTGGCACTATAATTCCTTAATCTGACATGGTGATCATCAGTATCAATGTCAGTGGCTCACAGCAGATTAAAAGTCTGGTACTACTACCTACTGAAACCTCCAGCAGGCTAGCAATGTCCTTGTAAAAATAGCTCCCTTTTCTCCACCTGATGGATTAGTTTAACCATGCTTTTATGGAAGGCTGCGGGCTTGACAGCAGCATTAAAGGTGAAACATCAGTTCAGTCTAATTCCCTTCAAAACACCTTGTGCACAAACTGCTCTGTTCATTGCTGAGTTTAGGTTTTGTCATTGTGGCTCGCTTGTCACTTGCCATGTAGTTGTAGTTATTGTTCTTCTTGGTAGGCTTGCTTGTAATAATGTGATATTTTTCTGCTTTTTTGTTGTTGCTGTGTTACAGGCAAGTAAGGTAGAGTGATGCCTATTGGAACTCGTAGCCAATCACGTTGCATGATCAGACCTAGCTGTGGTATAATTGGCCTATTAAGTAGTTTTAGCAGAGGTGTGAGAATATTTGCAAGTATCTGACAGCCCTTTAGCGTCATGAATTGATCAGTGTCTACTTTATAAGCTACAGAAAGTTACAAGAATGGGGAAAAAATATGTTCTCAGCTCAGACTTTTCTTGACCAGTTAACACTCCACATGTAGATGCTTTGTGGTGCCACACACTGCAGCCAGCCGTGACGATTAGAGGTTTTTTCGTTTAGGGTTTTTCTTTAAGGTTTTTATTTTTTAATTTGCTATTATTTTATTTATTTTATGTATTTATTTTTTTGCTGCAACTTGAACTGCATGGACATTCCCTCTCTCCCTCTCTCCCTCTCTCCCTCTCTCCCTCTCTCTCTCTCTCTCTCTGTTACTCCACAATGGCAATGGGATAACATGTGCAGGAAACCCTGAATTCTAAATCTAGGTCTGCACATTATTGATATAGCAGGAAAAAAATTGCAATGTCAGTGTTTTTTCCAATAAAGTGCAGACCTAGATGTAGAATTCAGGATTTCCTCCACGTGTTATCCCGATGACTTGAACATCTATGTTTAGAGAACATTATTCATTGTAAAATGATTGGGTGGATGAAAATATAAATAACAATAATAATAATAATAATAAGGAGCTGAGTTAATTACTTTTTTAAATTACTTTTAATTATCTTTTCTGGAACTCTCTATAATGCTCGATAATCAGTTTCAGTGCCCCAAACACAGAAAATAGAATTTTTCTTATTTAACCTTACACGTCATGCGATTTGAGGATTGCGCATGTGCACATTGCGAGGACAATGCTGAATCGATATATTGTGCAGCCCTATCTAAGTCTAATTTAACCTAGCTGACAGCCTTATTTAGTATTAGGATCTACACACTAGGGATGTAAGAAAGTATTGATGCAGTTGAGAATTGCAATAGTATGTTTTGTGATACTGTATAGATTCTTTGGTTCTTTTAAAATACAGGAGTGAGTTTTAATTAATAGAGTATATTTAAAGATTGGTAGCATATTGCCTTGCGTACAGTATCACAGTATGTTGAATCGTAACCCCTGTGTCATGATGCTTATCGTATCACCATCTATAATATTTTTTGTTTGTTTGTTTTTACAAAGTGACATAGCAGAAACACGGAGGACAGCATGATATCTCGCATTCAAACCTTAACGCAGAGTCAGTTAAGCCATTCCTACTTCTCCATCCTTACATCCCCGTATTTCTTCATCCCTTCTTTTTTGTGAAGGTAGCAAATGAAAAGCACAAAGTCAGCATCCAGTGACAAGCCAGTATGCAGTTGTTCCAGCTGTTTATTACCTCTTCACAGACATTGCTTAATGACAGGCCTGACCTTGGTTGAACCTTTTGAGGGGGAGGGGTGGGGTTTTCAGTTTGATCCTAGATTAAAACAGCACCACGTCCACAGGAGCTTGCTGCAGACTGTCAGAGGCACAGCTCTGCTGCACATTGATCAAAACTTTTTTGGGTTTTTATTTAATACATCAGCCTGCTTTAGAGTCCCTAATGAATCCAGTGATTCAGGTTAGGTTTGCAGATCTACTAAGGCGCAATTATGATGTAATGTCCTGATTGCAATTATTTAAGGTGACCACAGTTTTTTTTCACAGTTGTTTGCCTGCACATCTTATGTTTACGACACCACAAGCAGAATTGTGTGTGTTGTCATGTGTAAAAGAAAGAAGACATTTGTCGTGACATGCACTAGGTTTTAAAAAACTCTTGACTGGTGCTGTAACACCTTTAGAGGCTAGAGGTGTTTGATGTTTGTTTATCTGAACTGTGTTTTTCCTCACTGGAAGAGGAGCTATGGTTAACAGCTAGGAGACAAGATTGCCAATCAACCCATTTGCCCACTTTATGCTTGTACTTTAAAGGCTGCACCTGCACTACGAGCAAAAAAAATCTGCTAATTATTCGTTAGCTAAAATTTAATGATCGTGACCAGCCTAGACACTGATGCAGGCTGGAATCCTGCCCTAAAGCCCCATCTGAACAGTTTTATAGCATGCATGCAAATTTTGTAGTCTAACCGTGTCAGGTTTCTCCTTCAAATAAAGCACATCTGCAAGTAAATGTGCTAAATACAAAGTTTACCAATTCATACTGTTTCAGAATGAATAACAAATAATCCTTAACAATGAGCTATTCTGTGCTATCACAAATATATTACAGGGGGAAAGAGGCCACTGTATGCAAACGAACGTTACAAAAGAAGGCCTTAATCATTCTTTTCATCTGAATAGTTCTGTGAGAAGGCACCAGCAACCGGAGTTGCTCTAGTTCCTCTTTCCCTGAGTACACTTGCATACTTGTATTATAAGATTATGCACCAGCTATCATTTGTGTTGAGCTGCAGTGATGGATTTCAAGACCCCCAAAACCAATATGTTAGTAATTGAGAATATGAGGAAATGCAGGAGTACAAACCTGCAAAATTGGCCTCCATTTTTACTCAGTTTTAGTAATTCTGGAAATTTACTGAATGCTTTTGAAAGCACAAAGATCCAGTTATGTGTTCTAGCACAGCATAACAAACACAATTTGCACTGATGCGCCTAAAGACTTTCTCATTTGCACAGGATTATTTTAACTTGCAAATATGAGTGAAGCACTCGCACCATATACAGCCCCATGTTTTTTGTTTAGGCGCATGCTGCCATGATGTGTTTTTGTAAAGATACTGTGTCTAAACTTAGCCTTGATGCTGAGTCAGAGCAGAGCTGAACTGCATGGGAAAAGTTCTGTGGCGATGAGAAAGCATTCCAGTAGGTTTCGTCATGCTCCACGGTCTGACAGAGCTGTGCCAGAGTGGCTCGTTCAGCAGTCTCCACACTGCTCTGGGTATCAGGCCTGTGGTGATGAGACGGATCAGCTTTGCTCCACTGCCTCCGCTCTACCACGGCACTCTACCGGGGCCCAGGCTCTTAGGAGACGCTGTACAGCTTAATCAGCTCATTCAGGTTTAGCGTGGGGAAAATTAAGCAGTCGGTCAAGATTACAAGAACTTTTGACTGTTAGGAAAGAGATATCTAAGAGATAACTGTTTCAATTTTTTGAAGCAAAAAAAAAATGTTTCTCTGTTTCAAAGAAAGACATGTCTGTATTTCTTTGGCACTTAAGAAATACACAACTAAAAGAGTGTTTATGTGGGCAGTACCTTTTTTATTTACTCAAAAAACACAATATTAGATTAAATAAAAATAAAATTATTAGTGATTTTATGTATCCCAGTGCTCATTTAACTATTTCCAGACCTCTCCTCATGGCAGCCCAGCATTACCTGCATCTCATCTGATTCCTAGTTCATAGTAGCTTCTGGCTAATCAGTTTGTCTTGTTTAAGAGGACCTATTATGCTAATTTACAGTGATGATAATTTTATTTCTATGGTCTGCTATAATAGTTTACCACGCTTCAGTGTTCCACAAATACAGTATGTTTCTCATACTGTACATCTGTATTCCCCTTATGTCTGACACACTCTGTTAGAGCTCCTTTGTCTTTTAGTCCCCTCTCCTGGCGAGCCCTGCGTTCTCTGATTGGCCGGTTTGGTCAGTTGCCAGAGCGGCTCCACCTCTGCACTCTCTTGCAGTCCTTTGACAGACCTTTCACTCCTGAACAGCTGTGAATGCTGCTGTGGCTATTCTTACAATGCCATCTTCTTGACAAGGCTACAAAGCTGAACAAACCCTTCCTGGCCTCCAGTAGCTGTATAGTAGAAGAGGAGATATTCTATATAATTAAATATATTTAACAATTTAATAAATACTCAAGTAGGGCTTTTTCTAAAGGTTGAAACAAACCAAACAAGGCAATGCAGTATCAAATCTGGCCATACAGAATCCAAATCAGATCTAGATTCATTGCGCCGCTAATTATGTTTAAATAGTGATAAAATTTATAGCAACAGCAACAAAAAAACAATTATAACACTAGACTTCTGTGGACTAATTAATAACTATCTATTCACCGGTTTACTGGATACTGTGATATTGTTTGAACATTCAAAACATTAAGAAGTGTGAAATTCAGAGCCGTCTTAATTGTGTCATTACTAGTTCTTATCATAGAGGAACACCTTTCTTTCACTTGCATGGTTGAATGGGTTGTCTTTTAGCCATGTGCCTTGAAGCTGTATACTGTGGTTAGGTCAGTTAAACAAATCCAGTGTCTTCTGGTGCATTTCAGTTTTGGGGGAAAAAATAGAAAGGCAAAAGACTAAACGCATATATATATATGCTTTTTTTAAATGTGGCCTTTCTAAAACTGTCTGCTGCTTGGTTTTTGTATATTAGACAGGACATTTCTGCAGTTAAAAATGTTGGCCATCTAAATCTAAAGGTTGCTTAAATGTGTTTTGTAGGACTTGTCAATGCTTTGACCCCCCCCCCCCCTCATTGATGCTTATTTGGCTAATGCAAAAACAGTGAGAAAAGGGAAGTGTTTGTGTGGATAAATGGAATAAGTCTTTGCTGTCAGCATGTTCTCTTTGGCTTTGGTGTGCATTCTTGTGTTGTGGGCTAGTAGTGTAGGATAAAGACCACTGTCGTTTGACAGTCGTTGAACTGTAAGACCTGAGTCATCAGCATCTCGGCTCACTCATCATGTGTGGAAAGGCCATGTCGATGTAATGCTGTAGTTGCCTGCTCTTTGAGCTCGCATACTCACTTAAAACCAACAGGCTCATTTTACTAGGGCTGCAAATATTTTGATTATTCATCTGAATTAATCAATTAATCAGCTTAAATGTGAAGAGATGCAACAAAATGATTGCCTAACTTAAGTCCTGTTCACCAAGAGATAAATTATCACCACAGAAAAAGCAATAGTTGAAATAATAATACTGTGTAGTTTAACAGTATAGGTCATCAGGCTATTTATGTAATTTATGTAGCATTACAAGAAAAGCTGGCAGATTTAGTATAGAAGCTTAATAGTTTTTGAAGTAGCTTCTACAGACTGATACGACTTTAAATGTTCCACTGACTAGTGTTAGTAATCCAGCATGATTTTACTTAGTACTTAGTATTTGTGACGTATTAGTTAGTAACTTGTTGTCTGGGAGGCGGGGCAGAGTAAGAATTTCATTGTACAGTGCAACCGCTTGTTTCTCTGTGCATATGACAATAAACCCTTTAATCTAGAATGTTGAGCTTTTGGGATGTTTGTAAGGAGAATGCTACTTTGAAATCACTTACAGTGTGAACTGCACATCCTTAGAGAGACCAACATGGAGAGAAGCTGCTGTTAACTGACCGTTCTGCTGCTTCCACATGTTTTCTTTTAGCGATATTAGTAGTGTTGTCTTTCTGTGGAAAGCTAAGTCAGATTTGCATGGGTTTCACTGCTTTCATTTCTCACAGACTTTTCTTCTTTGCTTTGCTTCACCTTCTTACTTTTAGCTGTAGTTGTTCTTTTTCTTTTGCTGTCTGGACACATGTGTACAATTAGATTGCTGCACTCCTCATCTTAAATCTTTAGCCAACTCTAGGTTGGACCTCTTGTTGAAAATGTTAATGAAAAATCAACATCGGAAATATTTGTTGAATGTATTATCAATAATGTTGAATAAGCCTCTTGTTTCAATCGTCAGAATTAAGTTTGATTGTGTGCTCTATAGCTGCAAAAGGGATTTCTTGAGTCCAAATTCTGCAATGGAAAGTTTAGGCTGTGTCAAGTTTTTTCTGGTTGTGAGGCCAAATGTGATTCACAAGTCAGAATGACTCAGAAATGTGTGCCCTGAATGAAAGTATGTACGTAGATCTATAGAGAAAGACGCAGAATGAATGGAAGGATAAAATGGAAAGTACACAGACAGAGAGAGATGAGACAGAGTTGGAATTTGGCTGTGGGTTGCTGAGTAATGAGGAGCATTGTCATGACAATAGGCTGTGCTGACCAGGCCGGTAACCTGTTTGCCATACAGAGCCGAGGATATGCGCATACATACACTCGCGCACTCCCCTAAACAGCTCTACAAGTTCAGAATCCCCAGCAACAGTCTTTGGCTCAGAGCTGGAGGAAAATGTGAATGAAGTAAAAATCCCCTCCTGGTGAACTCTTTTAAATACAGCTTCATTTGAACAGACAGGGTTATGTAAATGAATGACTGAGCAGACTTTGCTGTGTATCAGATTATGCTGTCAGAACATGCTGCTGACTCTCATACAGTGTTCAACATGCTATTTGGTCATTTTTACTGTTGTTTCTCAGTCATTTTAGTCCCTTTCCATAGCAATGTCAGTCCTTTTTACAGACTTTACTGATTTCTAGACTATTATGTCACCTTTTAGCTATTATAAAACAGACCCTAGGTGTAATAATAAGTTGTATTAATCCTGTGCAAACTGACATGCTATCATATTCTGTGGAAAAGATGCTTGCATGGTTTTTGTTATATGTATGGAGGCCCTAAAGGAAGTGTTAAGTTCAAGCTAAATTATGTACTTATATATACTGTGTACACCTGCAAACATCTGTGATATTGTCTCTTGGATAATAACAATGCTATTGACGCATTGCATTCAAATGGAAATGGTACAATAACGACTAAATTTAATGTTTTCTCTGCTTTCCTTGAGGGAAGGCCTTGCATAAATCAAGCAGCTACTCTCATCTCTGTAATGTATACTCATATTTATTGTCCCGTGCGATTCGATCATAAACATTAAAGACGTCCTGTAGAAACAATTTATGTCAAAATGACCTCCCCATGTAAAACTAGCCCCATCTGAATTGTACTTATGTTTAGGCTGTTTCAGCTTTAACATGTCAATCACGGATAGATATTCACAAGACGTCCTTATTATTCACGTTTTTGGCTACTTTTTGTTTAGATTTAGTTCCCTTTAGTTCAAAGGGAAACAAGGATGTTGCAAAAAGAGTCATTCCATTACTGTGTGCTGCATTGCTGTGAAGGTTGAAGTGAAAGTGCTAAGGCCAGTTGCATCAGCTGGACATTAATCAAAGACAAAAACCTAAAAATGGATTAAACTCTGATTGTAATGTTAGGATTTATCAACTATAAATGAGCTTGATATGGCATGTATGTCCAACATGTGATTGGCTCATTTTGCTGCTGTTGAAACAATACTTTGTATCTTCATTTTTGTCGTTTTTGACACCATTTGAAAGTGCCTGTTGCCCTTTATGTTGTGGGGCGGGGTGGTGTCTAGTGACATTGAAGAAAGATTTTACCTTTATCGTAAGTCATTTTTCTGTAAAGGTATCATTTTGGAGATATGAGTTTTGTTCTGACAGCTGTTTAATAGATTACAACTGAATTTATAACTTTGTGATTCTTTGGCTTACCTCCCCTTTTGACCTCTAAAGAAAGCTGCATTATGCCATTTTGCTTCTTATAAAGTTTGTTAGGATATGTTTCATGTTGATTGTTTAAAGATATTTAAAATATATTCATGTTTTGTAACCAGGTTGTCTGTTGATGCAAGAGTGCTGTAGGTAGTGGCCTATCAAAAGTTTATTTATGGCCCATAGCTACTTGCTGGTGGAGTAGGTGAAGCTACAGAATGGTGGGGACAAGTGTCAATGGCACTCTTTGAATTACTCAAATAGTTGGGTGTGTATGTTTATCTAACTTTTTTAGCCTTTGCTTCACGCATGCGCAATGCAATGTATGTAGTCAGTTATGATGTACAGATAAAAAAAAATAAAAAAATTTGGGGGGTGTGAAAACATTTGCACATGGAAGCCCCAACAACTAAGTACAATATATATTAACCCTTAACCTTTTATTACAGCTTCTGTTTTTCCTTTTTTTAATAATCCCAAACACATTCACTGATGTTGAGGTCTAGATTCCGAAGTGGTCAGTCCATTGTTCTGAGAACACCAGCAGCTTCTTTGTTTGATTTGCCATTTTTCTTAATTGTTATCTGTTTAACTTCCCACATTTCTGTTGTCCATTGAGTTGTCCTTTCATAGTGGAAGGACAGCCAGAAACGGCTGTGGATCTTTTGCACCGTCAAACTTGGTTCTAGACCACATGTGATTTATTACTCACAATCCAGCACTCAGTGAGCATCCAGCTCCAGCTTATTGAATTTAGCGTAGCACACTGTTTTACATAAAGCCATTGTGTGTAATGGTGGTTCTGAACCAGTTAACATGTCCTCACCTATAATCACCTCCCATACTTCAGGTAGAATATGCATTGGTGTAGCTTTAAAGTATGGTCGTAAAATGCTTGGAAAACTAATGTTCATTTTTGGTTTTCTCTCTTTTTTTTTTTTTTTTTTTTACAGGTTTAAGTGGAAATCCTGCAGACATCGACAAAAGAAAATTAACATTTGGACAGAACTTTATACCTCCGAAAAAGCCAAAAACATTTCTTCAATTAGTATGGGAAGCATTACAAGATGTAACATTGATTATTCTAGAAGTAGCAGCCATAGTTTCATTAGGCCTTTCTTTTTATAGACCTCCGGAATCAGATAATACAAGTGAGTATATTCTTTTGCTTTTCAGAAGTTATGATATTAGTTTAGATACCATGCAGTTTTTTAATTTATAGTTTAATTTATGAGGACGTTTATGAAGTTTTGATAAGTGTTAATGTGTTGCTGATCCTATGTGCCCTGTTTGTGGATGTGTAGACTGCGGGGAGGGAACAGGAGGAGTGGAAGATGAGGGCGAGTCAGAGGCAGGGTGGATAGAGGGAGCAGCTATCCTTCTGTCTGTTATCTGTGTGGTGCTAGTGACTGCCTTTAATGACTGGAGTAAAGAGAAGCAGTTCCGTGGCCTACAGAGCCGCATTGAACAAGAGCAGAAGTTTACAGTGGTCCGCGGAGGGCAAGTCATTCAGATCCCCGTGGCTGAGATTGTAGTTGGAGATATTGCACAAATCAAATATGGTAAGTTTACTCAGAGCAACTATGGGGGCGTGTGGCACAATCTTGACCCAAAATGAACACAGGGTTAAAATGTAATGGGGATTTTTATGTAGCTAAACAAGTTTTGGGTCACTTTTGGATCACGTTTCTTAAGATTCATCATGAATCAGTTTTTGTACCATAAAAACTACATTTTGTCGTTATATACAGTCAGGTCCACAAGTAATTTTACTTCTGTACATCTACACATGGATTTGAAATAAAACATGAAGCAAATTAATTGAAGGGGTTTGACAAAAAATGCATTAAATCATAATCCAAAGCGTATCAACCACATCATCCTTGGAACATGGTGAAGGCAGTGTTATGGCATGGGCATGTGTGGCTGCCAAGAGAACTGTGTTACCAGTGTTCACTGATGATAATGTGACTGCTAATAGAAGTAACAGGATGAATGCTGAAGAGTGTAGAACTCTACTTTCTGCTCCAATTCAGTCAAATGCTGCAAAACTAATAGAATGGCGCATCACAATACAGATGGATAATGACCCAAATCATACCGTGCCGCCAAACCAACACAAGAGCTTTGTAAGGCCGAAGAAATGGAATGTACTTAAATGTCTGAGTCGGTTACCCAATCCCAGCCCAGTGGAGCATGCTTTTCATTTGCTGAAGACAAAACTGGAGGCAGAAAGGGCCACAAATAAGCAGCAACTGAAGGGGGCAGCAGTAAAGGTCTGGCAGAGCATCTCAAGGGGGGGAATTTAGCATTTGGTGATGTCCATGGGTTCCAGACCTCAAGGTGTCATTGACTGCAAAGGTCAATGCATCCAAGTATGTTCATGTTAGTGTGTCCAATTACTTTTGATCCTATGAAAACGACAATAATTTCTAAACGGTTACAGCAATGTTGCTAACCCCCTTGAATTAAAGCTTCAAATCCATTGTGGTACTGTACAAAATTACAAGAAATGTCACTTTACAAATACTTACGGACCAAATTGTGTGAGTAGATATTTAGGTAAAATTATTTTGCATAAAACAAAATGTGACAGATTGTACTATGCTCTCCCATAATTAGCTGTGCATTCATTTGTAAATGTTATTGTGTATTTACTTCTTTAAAACCTTGAAATTTAAAGATTATTTGATGATTAGTATTTCTGTATTTGGGCTGTAAATGAAAAAATGTGATTCTTAGTTACTTCCCCGTTCTACAGGTGACCTCTTACCTGCTGATGGCATTCTCATCCAAGGGAACGATCTCAAAATTGATGAGAGCTCTCTCACAGGCGAGTCAGATCATGTGAAGAAAATGCAGGAGAAGGATCCTATGCTGTTGTCAGGTATCGGCCTCTATCAAGTGTCAACATATTTTGTGGCTCAGTATAATGCGTTAATGAATTATTTGCTATCTGGCTAAACAAATATAATATCTTAGCAGTAGGCGTGTTCACTGTTGTTTTCCTCTTATTGGCCATGTTTCTCCACTCTTCAGTGTCTCTCATGTTGCCTTCCACATACTTGCAACCCTAGTAGTACAGATAAAGGCAATAAGCTAGATAAAGTTTTGCAGCCCGAGGAATTAAAACAGTGGCTATTCATTAATGCTCTTCGGGAACCTTGTTTCAGATGAGTATCCAGTTGCTCAGATACTTCTTTCCATACCTAGTCATCATGACTTCTTAAACAGCCATGAATCCACCAGCCTTTATCTCCAGCCAAACCCTTATGAAAGATTTAACTAGGGGGGAACTGGACTCGAGCATACAAGGCGCTACTGTCCTCAATAGAACTGATGCTTGTCTCACTCTAATCCCATTTTATGAACGGCAGGTGCACCACTGATAGATAGGATTCTTAAGGTTTTTAAAGTACTTGGATTTTGTACTGGAACATTTGGGCACTAAATTAAATGTGCACAGGAAAATGTATTAAGTTAGGGCCACATGACACTTTTGCCCAGTTTCCTTATCAAACTTGTTCCTAGATTGCCTTTTTTGTGGTCACCCAAGTGACCTAAGATGTTGATGATATAAATGCCTTCGACTTTTCTGTTTGTGCTGACATATGAATTTACTTAATGTAGGTATTGGAAGTAAATCCACCTAGACTACACTTAATTTGTAGAATGCAGTAAAATGAATGAAACAAAGTACAACACATAAATATCTGTCAGATCTAAACTGCTGTCCACTCTGCAAAAATCGTAGACACTTGCAAGCAGATTGTTTAAAACCTTTTGTCTCAGCAATATTTATTTCAAGTAAAACTCTACAATATTAGAACATTAGGAACACAAATAAGCAGAAAAACAGTAAAAGTAAGTAAGCTAGTTACACGAACCCAGGCTCTTACTTCCTCAAATGTCAGGCAACCAAAAACAAAGACAAGAGTGTTTGATTATAAAGATGACCCCCCAGTGACCACCATGGTGCAGTGCCGAGGTCTGTAGCCATTTCACAAATTTTGGTTTGGTTTGTTGATTTTCTATGTGAATACAAGTTAACACACCGTCTTTAGGGAGCTAATTGCTAATTTTTGTGCATAAGTTTTGTTTATTTGCCGATATCAGATAAAAAATAAAACATAAAATATGTGCCAGAGCTTTTGCATAGACTGCATTGTATGTTTTTCCAGGATGTTAAATTCAATAACTTTCTTTCACTCAGAAAACTAGCAGATCATGTAATTTGGTCAAGGTTGCCCAGAACTTTGCTTGCAGCTGTATTTAACATCTAGCAGATTTTGTCAGACTAAACAAATGAACTTTGATAGGAACTTTGACATCGCGGATGCACACTGAACAGCCACATGAGACAAAGTGGCAGACAGCAGCAGTATGTGAAACAACTGCCTCCCCCTTCAGAATGAAGGCTTTAATGGGCAGTGCTCCCAGAACATCTATGGTGGGGGAGGTTTTTACTCCCAAATGGACCCATGTTGTAACATCAGCCTCTTCTTATAACTCCCCACAGACTTCTTTCACACATGACCGGGCCCACTGGACATTTGCAGAAGCCAGCACTGGGATAGCTCTGGGCTTATTCTGATTTTTCACTGCTCACTAAGACGGAGCAGCAGCTTAGCAGAGTTGTGAGAGCAGAGCAGCAGTAGTGCAATATGAGGAGGTGTTTCTTTGGGTCATTAGGACATTACGGTCATCTGACGGTTCTTGATTGCTGAACACTCACAACCCATATTTAGGTGCCAGATACGCAGAAATCAGAGTGCACACGCAGTGCCTGTTTGTGTGCATGTAGGCTGTTGTGTTTATTGCAACTGAGTGGCATGCCCTCACCTGTGTCTCATCCTGTCTACAGGTACCCATGTCATGGAGGGCTCTGGAAAAATGCTGGTCACTGCTGTTGGAGTCAACTCCCAAACTGGAATCATCTTCACCTTACTAGGGGCAGGAGCGGAAGATGACGAAGACGAAGAGAAGGAGGAAAAGAAGAAAGAGAAAGAACGGAAGAAGGAGAAGAAAAGTATGCTGGTGTTACTCAGTGTCTCTAGCACTCTGGCCTTAAAATAGATCAGCAATGCTAGTCACTTGCCTATGGGTCTGTAGCTGTAGTGGCACTAGCATAGCAGTAATCGCATAGCAAAGCAAAGAAAAGCTGTTATCTAATTTGGGCGTGCCAGTTCAGGAAGGGAGAAAATGAAGGTCTAGTGCACACTGTTCTGCGTTTGTTTGTTTGACTGTTTGCTTTTAGTGGTGCTGCTGATTTTGCTCATTTGCCATAGAGAAATACTGTTGAGCCTGTCATATCTAACTGTGCAGTTTGTTATTTTAGTTGTGGTATGATTTTAGTCCTCATTTTGACATCACAAATTCTGAAACTTAGATACAACAAGGAGCCATATCTACAGAATGAGCACCACCAAGCGAAATAGCTTACCTCTTTGATTTGCCCTCTAACAGATAAGCATTTATCATGTTATAAATATTTTTGTGGCTTTGCTCACTTTTCCACAGAAAAGCTTCATGCTGTCATGGCATTCTTGAAGATGACGTGATGTTTATACCAAATGTAGTGTAGTTGCTGGTGCCGTGGGCACATATTTACATTATATATTTATTTATTTATTTATTCTTTGTTGGGGAAATGCATGTGCTACATTATGAGTCATTGAGTCAATATTGCAAAATTTTTTAAATTGCTATTATATCATATTGTGACTTTATGTGTTATGATACAGTCTTATTCTGGGGCCTTTGATGATTCTTATCGTTGCTGCCCCATGATAGAAATTGGAACAATCTAGAGTAAAGCGGCTATATTCAGTAATTAGAAAGTGTCTAGATAGTTTGGGAGATATGATGCATATTTTAAGTTAGGTATGGCAAGTGTGCAATGATTTCAGCAAGTGATAGGTGACATAAACATACCATTATGCAGATTAGTTTCACCTCTAGTTTGTTTGCTTTGCCACTGCAAACCTGCAGGGACCAACTAAACCTAGAATCATTATTATTCTTTACCTAGCATTCTTTAGTCTCATAAATGCTCACAATGTCTCATTTAAACAGAAAACGTTCACATCAATTGAATGTATTGCAAGGATATCTGCTGCGCTCCATTAGCTAACGGCCTTTTAATGAATTTCGGCGGCTTCCTGCTCACATAGGGGAGCAGTTCAAATTAATGCCTCGAGATGTTTTAATAGTTCAGTGCTCACAGAGGTTGGGGCACAAATCGCGGTTCAGTGAACGCACGCGTCACCGCAGTTGCATGCGCGTGCAGACGGGTGTGCCTCTGGTCTGGCAGCAGTAGTGGATTTTCATGTTGTAGTGAGGCCATAGTCTGCATCTGTTTTCTACCCTTATGAAAATTCCAAGCACTGTCCCTCACTCTATTAAATCAAAAGGGGGATTTGCATAATTGAAAACGTGTTTGAGTGAGTCGCAGAATCATCGTCTGTACCATGATCACTAATAATAAATAAAAAGTTCTGGGATGTTTCTAATGCCTTCTTTCTCTCTGCACAGACAAAAAGCAAGATGGCTCTGTGGAGAACAGAAAGAAAGGTGAGTAACCCTATTGACTTAACTACATAATGAGTGGCATATTGGCTTAGCTGGCAGTCTCAGAGGTGCTGCAGCTTGCATTAAAACCATTCCCTTAACCCATTAGTACTATTGGATATTCATTAAAGCTGGCCTGTTTGCATGTGTTGCCGACTGTATGTATGCTGGTGGAGCCTCTATCAATGTGTCGCTGTTCTCTTTTGGTGGCTACAGAAAACCGGCTAGTGCTAATGTTGAAAACTGAAACAGGACTGTATGTGTGCTGTCTGTGGAGCCTCTCTCACTATCATGCTGCCAGGAATGAGGTTTAATCCCTCAGACTAGGATTATAGCTCTGTGAGTGGAGAGAAGACTCGCCACGCCACAGCAGAATACCACAGGCAAACCGGATCTTTCATATTTCATGCTTCTACTGTCGTCCAGTACCCAAATCAGCATGACTGGACAGAATAGCATTTCACAAGCTTCACATATTAATTTCTATTTCTGAATATGTACTTGTATATAAACTTTGAGATCACATTAAAAATCTGGGATACTCTTCACTGAATCCTGGAAGTCCCCCCTTCCCTGGAAACCCCCACTCGGAAGCCCCCATCCCTCCATTTTCATATGACTCTAAGGTGTATTTGATCTACTGACCAAAGACTTTTGTCATTGATTGTGAGCCATATGAGTCCATGTCAGCTGTGGTCATTAAAGCGAAAGACAATAAAATTCTGAAATTCATGTAAATATTTAATGGAAGATTCTACTTTTCACTGAGATTATACTGATAATAGAATTTGTAATGAAAACAAGTTTATTAAAGTATATAAATCACAGAAAGAAAATGGATGGTGCCTGTGGACAAATGGATTACATTAATTATTAGTCCATCATTGCAGATAATTACTGATAATGGGAAGGATCTTATTTTTAGCTTGTGCACACTGACCCATGTGGAAGACACTGCTGACTGAGCATTTTCCTTCTTTTAATGTCTCAGAAAATAGATAGCATGGTGCATAGGTCCCCAACCTTTGACCTGGGGGTACACAAGTGCTACAGATCTGAGTGTTTTCTCTGCTTAAACACATTGGGTCCAGTTCAGCATGGGGTTCTTAAGTAACTGATCAGTTGGATCAGGTGTATTGCAGCAGGAAAACACAAAGCCAAGCAAACACAAGGGTATTTGTAAATGTTGTAAAATGTAGTTCTTTTTAGACATTTTCTTCTAACTATGTATATTCATAAGACCCTTCTCTGCTTTGTTTTTTCTTCTCTCCCTGTGCATATAGCTAAAGCCCAGGATGGAGCTGCAATGGAAATGCAGCCTCTGAACAGTGATGAAGCGGCAGATGCAGAGGAGAAGCGAAAAGCCAACTTGCCAAAGAAGGAGAAATCTGTTCTTCAGGGGAAGCTGACCAAACTGGCTGTCCAGATCGGCAAAGCAGGTCATCGCCGAATTCTACTCTTCCTTACTCCTATCTTTTGAAATTTGCTGTGCCTGTTTATGATCCTGTTCTGCCCTTCCTAAAGCGAATGCCATATTGGTTTTGGCTGGGGAGCTGTTGTTTGGGTGAAGCACTAGTGTTAAGGGTGTGCTTGTCTCATTTCTGTGCAGGTCTGGTGATGTCTGCCATCACTGTCATAATCCTGGTGGTACTGTTTATAGTGAACACCTTCTGGGTACAAGGCCTTCCCTGGGAGAAAAGCTGCACACCCATCTACATCCAGTTTTTTGTGAAGTTCTTCATCATCGGTGTGACTGTGCTGGTGGTGGCTGTCCCTGAGGGCCTGCCTCTTGCTGTTACCATCTCGCTGGCTTACTCTGTCAAAGTATGTCCCTTCAGCTCTTACTAAAAGCAGCTTAAAGCAGGTAGACAGCTCAATAGTCTCCATTGCCTGTCCTGACATGCTACCTTAAAGTCAGCACAACATGACTTTGCCAGGGTCATGTTGGACAACACCTGCTCCTCCACTAATCAGATCGTTTTAGTCACTTTGGTCTGGCATCCCCACTTTCCTAATGTAGCACTCAACTTCCTGGTCCTTGCCTTTCAGCCTTTCGTCATGCAATACTATAGTAACTCTATCCAAGGCTTGTTTGTGAGCCATTGGATTTCTGACTTTCTTTGGGGATTTTAGGATTTTATCTATTTAATCTTTCTATTGGGTCTGTTTATATTGCATGTCTCCCCACCCCCACTTACAATTAATATCTGAATTTATTTATTTTTATTTTATTTTATTTTAGAAAATGATGAAAGACAACAATTTGGTGAGGCATTTAGATGCCTGTGAGACCATGGGCAATGCCACTGCCATCTGTTCAGATAAGACAGGCACTCTGACCATGAACAGGATGACTGTCGTGCAAGCGTACATCGCTGACAAGCACTACAGGAGGGTCCCTGAGCCGGAGGTCATCCCTGCCAGTATCATGGATCTGCTTGTTCTGGGCGTCAGTGTCAACTGTGCTTACACGACCAAGATCATGGTGAGTACACCTGCATCCTTTTTTTTTTTTTTTTTTTTTTTTTTCTCAAAGAACAAGCCTGCAATGTTCATCTGTTTAATTATGTTAGAGTTTTAAAAACAACTATACTAGGCATTTTTTCTTCTCATTTACACTTTGACATTAGTGTTACCTCCAGTTATCTTTTTCTTTTCTTGTTCAATAGTCCCCTGAGAAGGAGGGTGGGCTGCCTCGTCAGGTGGGCAACAAAACAGAATGTGCCTTGCTAGGCTTTGTGTTGGACCTGAAAAAGGACTATCAAGCAATCCGCAATGAGATCCCCGAGGAGAAGCTCTACAAGGTTTACACCTTCAACTCTGTCAGGAAATCTATGAGCACCGTGTTGAAGAATGCTGATGGAAGCTTCCGCATGTTCAGCAAAGGAGCCTCAGAGATTCTGCTCAAAAAGTAGGCATCTCCCTCAAAATCTTTGTGCTATAGAAGCTCAGCCATGTCTTATGACATCTGTTATGTCTAGGGAACAAACTGTGTCAGTAGGCTCACTAAGCACATCAAATGTGTTATTTTATTTTATTTTTTTTTCCTTTTTCCCTAAAGCTTACCAGACACATATTGATGGATTTTCCCAAAGGAATCACCTAGATGGTGCCTTTCCTGTCGTGCTGGCTTGTTTCATAACCTTGTGTCGTTTCCCTTTTCTCCTCTCTTCTCAACAAGATGTTATAAGATCTTAACAGCGACTGGCGAGGCCAAAGTGTTCCGGCCCAGAGACCGGGACGACATGGTGAAGAAGGTGATTGAGCCAATGGCTTCCGAAGGCCTGAGAACAATATGCCTGGCCTACAGGGACTTCCCTGCGAAAGACGGAGAACCGGACTGGGAAAATGAGAGCGACATTCTCACTAGCCTCACCTGTGTGTGTGTGGTGGGCATTGAGGACCCAGTCAGACCAGAAGTATGCCCCTGATGCATTTTTCTTGCCATTATTAGACATTTTAGTAGTAGCTGCCTGTAGACATTCTTTAATTGTTTCATGTTATAGCTGAGATGTTTACTCCATATTTATATTGTGTAGTGTTACTGCTAAGGGTTGTAGCGGCTAAAAGCAGTCTGACCCAGCTCTCTCAATCAGGTTCCTGATGCCATTAGAAAGTGCCAGCGTGCCGGCATCACGGTACGCATGGTCACCGGAGACAACATCAACACTGCTCGCGCCATAGCAACCAAATGCGGCATCCTGCAGCCTGGCGATGACTTCCTATGCCTGGAGGGAAAGGAATTCAATAGGCGGATACGCAACGAGAAGGGAGAGGTGAGAGAAGCGATGCTGTTTCTGCAGGACTACACGCTCAGAGACTGCTTCAAAAATACTGACTGACGTACCCCCTTTACAGATCGAACAAGAGCGGATTGATAAGATATGGCCTAAGCTGCGGGTCCTAGCAAGGTCTTCACCGACAGACAAGCACACGTTAGTTAAAGGTAGGCTTTCTCTCCCACTCCATAATGACTTAAAAAATTATCCATGTAATAATATTGTGAAAATAATTGTGATAAAGTACAGAGCATAGCTGATAGAAGATGTTGCCTTTCTTTGGTGTGATGTCTCTCTCTACTTTGCAGGTATCATCGACAGCACTATTGTAGAACAGAGACAAGTAGTGGCTGTAACTGGAGACGGAACCAACGATGGTCCTGCCTTGAAAAAGGCAGATGTTGGATTTGCCATGGTATTTTTTTTTCCCCCTACTTATTTGTTTCACATGCCTGTACAGTGTAAGCACTGTCATGCTGAAGATCCAGACAAATGTTTGCTTGTTGTCCTCAGGGCATCGCTGGCACAGATGTGGCGAAAGAGGCCTCTGACATCATTCTCACTGACGACAATTTCAGCAGCATTGTCAAAGCGGTCATGTGGGGGCGCAATGTCTACGACAGCATCTCCAAATTTCTGCAGTTCCAGCTTACTGTCAATGTAGTGGCTGTGATTGTGGCCTTCACCGGAGCCTGCATCACACAGGTAAAACACTGGGATGTTAAACATGCCAAGACGTGGCATACTTAAAAGGATAATGAATACATAAAAACTGAATATGCCATTAATGTGAATCATTTGAAGAATTCCTGAAGTTGGGTAAGGGGGTTCTGTAGCCAGCAGGTTTTTCTGAGAGAGAATCCCTCCTCTCCCCCAAATACAGCACAGCAGCACATCACCACACACATTATTGAGCTATTCCATTTGGTTCCATATGGTATGGTTTGTGTTTTATTTTTTTATTTTTGTTTTTGTTTGTTTGTTTGTTTTTGGCCAGTCAGAAATGAGATAATGTTATCAAAACATGAAAGGAGCACCATGTTGCATGAGCGGTAAAGTTGGTTTAATTTCTGCATATGGATTTCTTTGTTCGGTGGCTTTCAAACAGTAGGAGAAAAAGGTTAATATGTGAAAATGATTGATTGTTGTTAGCAGCCAGGAAGACCAGGTTCCATTTGACCAGTTTTTGTCTTAAATTGATTTCTGTAGACTCTATAATGAAAGCTTGCCGTCTATCTGCAAAGTATATCATAAATGGCAATGGTACACAAGTGTGATACCCCATTTTTAGAGGCAGTAAAACACAAATGATGGGCAAAGGTGCCCATAGATGCGGGGTGTTAAAAGATTACTCTGGTTTATTTGGATTTAGATAAGCACAGTAGGGCTGAAAGATTTATTGATTTTAAAATCAAAATCAAAATCACAAATGCAATTTTCAAATGTAGCAAGAGCTATAAAATGCATAGTCTGCATTATTAAAAGCGTTGATGACCCTATAACACAGGCGTAATAGCCTAATAGCAAAGAACTGCCTGTAGATACGGTAGACCAGTCAGAGGTGACCGAACTCCATATGTTGAGACATCACAGCCATGATTTACTGGCACACTACATGTAGAGGTCAAGCCTTACACTATAAACAGGGTATATTCTGGGCCTTTATGGCAAAAAAGCAGGTCTGAACCTGAATTTATAGAAATTATGAATGTTTATAGGATATTTAAGTCACAGTCGCAGTCAACAAAATCACAGTTACTTATTTTATCAAAACTTTCAACCCATACTGAATGAAAGTCATTGTTTTCATAGTTTTTGATAGTGTTTTTCTGCAGCACTGCTGGGTCTTTTTCCTATCAGACAATATAAACAGTACCCTGCTTGTCAGTATTAACTAAAGTGGTAGAAAAAGGTCTGAGAAAGCGCTTCATATTGCATTTTTAATAATTTTCACAGGCATGACAGGCAGCGGGTTCTTCCCTCACTTTTAGATTTGTGTTCAGTCTCGCTGGTAGTTTACAGCGACTGTCTACAGCAGTCTTAACTTGCCATCTCAGGAAAAGGATTGTTAATAAACTCATCCTAGTTTCCCATTTTTAGAGCAACTGGTAGAGGGAATATTTAGTGTGATGCTCACTCTACCATTTAAGAATCATCTTGGTGATGAGATGCTTTTGGGAAACCCAGTTACTGATCAGTTTGGTCAGGTGTGCTAGACCAGGAATAAACCTGAATATGTATGGCAGGGTACTCCAGAACCAGAGCCACCACGTTAGCCTGTCAACTCCATCAAGCGTTTTACTCATCATTAGAAGAGACATCAAAAAGAGTTTCTGTATTTTATATACCACCCCCCCCCCCCAGCTAACTGTGCAAAATGTAATGCATTCATAATTAAAAAATAATGAAGCAATATATAACATTTCTCATGCTTATGTAAGCAGCCTGCAGTAATCAATAAAGTGTCACACACAGATATTGACTTGGCATTACTATAAGCAGTCGATGATAGAAGCAATGTTTCCCCTGGAAGCGTTAAATGTGTGGTGGTCGGCATAGTATTAGCGCAGAATTGTGAAGAATGCTATATGAATCTGATTGCTTTTGTCTGTAAACATCCAGCAGAGGAGCTGTATGTTTGTTTTCTTTTTCTCTTTTCATAGATTTCAGTAAAACTTAAAACACCTCAAACTAATATCTCACATTGCAGAAAAATGTTTTTAATGATTTTCTGTAACTTAAAGCCAACTGTGAATAAATGCTACAACACTAGCAACACCACTAATGTGGCCCAAACCAGCTCACCTCTGCAACACACTCTGCGGTATGTGGAATCTGAATTTGGTGCATATCTAAATTTGTAATTTGATGTAATTGCATTAAACTGAGCAAATACCACATAAAAACAAAGCTTGCCGGTTGTGGCACATAAGTATATTATTGTAGAGAAAATGCTGCACATGATTGGCCAGTCAGGGCAAAGATTTTGTTGTTGTGGTTTTTGTTTTTTTTGTTGTTTTTTTTGGTTTATTTTCATTTCTTGGTTTTTGGTCTTGCCAGTCATGGGACGTAAAACATCTGTGATTCAATGTAACCCACCCTGTATTAAGGGTTGCATGAATTCAGTTTTCAAGTCAATAATTACGTGACATAAGTCAGGTCGATGGCGACTAATCATTGATGACGTATGAATAAAACAACAGGAGAGGGGAATGATGTCCTGTTACCCTGAAACAAATTGCTAGCCTTCAGGAAAACAGACATACAGACCCCAAAATCACCAGATTTCTCCCCTGTTGGCTTTTCTGAAGCGTCCTTGTTGTTGGTGTCATAATGTCGTTATCAGCAACTAGTTAACATCAGGTTTAAAGCGTCATTGTCAGGCAGTAAAGGTGACTAGTCTGTTCAACCGTTATCCTGTAATATGTGCAAAAACTTGTAAGAATGCAAAAGAATGTGTGATTGATTGGAAATATATGTTAACAAGGCTATTATGAACTTGTTGGGACATAGGCACTTAATGTTTTTACATTAACTTATGTAATGTAAAATGTATCGTTTATCCCCTGTTTGCAGGACTCTCCTCTGAAAGCAGTACAGATGTTGTGGGTAAATCTGATCATGGATACCTTTGCCTCACTGGCTCTGGCCACTGAGCCGCCAACAGAGTCTTTGCTGCTGAGAAAACCATACGGTCGCAACAAGCCCCTCATCTCCAGAACCATGATGAAGAACATCCTGGGCCATGGAGTCTACCAGCTCACCATCATCTTCACTCTGTTGTTTGCAGGTGAGTCGCAATGGCGAAAGAATGCAGCAAGTTTTGCAAAAATAAGGGGAAAAATAATAAAAGAAAAACTGTAACAGTGTTATGGGGTTATGTACACAGCAATTTATAGCACATATTAATACAGTGTTGTTCGCCAGGAATCCCAGCCTGTGGTGATTGCCTTTCAGAATGAGATTTTCATATCTGGCCGGGAAGGGCCAAAGAACGACACCAGTTACTGTTCAAAGCTGTCTTTCTAAGTATTTGTGCAGGCAAATAGCACAGTCTGTATGTTTGACTGAATATGATTGACATTTTCTCATTGATTGTGTTGCTTAGACCGTTGTCTCTCTTGTGTTTGACAAACACACCTCAGAGATTACCTAGATTATTAAACCCTTGGTTATGTGTGTCAAGGCAGCTTTTGATGTTTTTACTGTATGATGCATGGCAGACAACATGCAATACTGCACCTCAAATAGTGTATTAGATTTTAAATGAACGTGTTTTTCTCTCTTTCAGGTGAAAAGATATTTGATATAGACAGCGGTCGTAATGCCCCACTCCATGCTCCCCCCTCTGAACACTACACCATTGTCTTCAATACCTTCGTCATGATGCAGCTCTTCAATGAAATCAACGCCCGTAAGATCCACGGAGAGAGGAATGTCTTTGATGGCATTTTCAACAATCTGATCTTCTGCTCCATCGTATTTGGCACTTTCATCATCCAGGTATGTGCTGACTGACGAAAAAAGGAAAACATGAGTTTCTATTTGGAGTAAAACTTGAATAAAAGCACTTTTCCTAGATTAGATGTAGATCTGTGATGTTACATATGTGATGTTCTCTTTTGCTAGATCGTGATCGTCCAGTTTGGAGGAAAACCCTTCAGCTGTGTAGGTCTTTCCATTGATCAGTGGCTATGGTGCATCTTTTTAGGCTTTGGCTGTCTCCTCTGGGGCCAGGTGAGCTTGCAGTTATCTAAATATCTATTTAAAATAGTATACTTGGTGAGGTTAGTAAAAGACCACAAGACCATAAGTTATCTGGGCTAACACCAGATCCCTTTTAATCTGAATTTTCTAGACTTCAAGACAAGAGACACTACGTACTTCAGAATGCTTTAGAGCCGTGTTTCCCCAACCCTGATCCTTGAGGCTTCCTGCCCTGCACATTGTAGTGCTCTCTCTGACACACCTTCATTAGTTGGATCAGGTGTTTGAGGAGGGAGAACACTAAAATGTGCAGAGTATGATGGTCTTTAGGATCAGGTTTAGAAAAGAGTTTATTTCCCATGGCTGTTAACCACTGGTAGATCACTTCCCCCTTGTGGTCAAACGGCAGAGTAAAAAGTGCTAAATTCACATCAGTTCTTTTTAAAAAAGTAATTATTTCAGATACGTGGCATTCATGTACAGAGCTGTGCAAAAGTCAGAGACCAGAAAATATATTCAGAAAATTTATTCAACAAAGAATGACAGACCCCCAAAATAATTAAATGTATAAACAATTTTTTTTTTTTTTTTTTTGGAATTTGTGTCCACAATTTGCCTTTATTGTGGCATCTGTTCTTTAGTGGAGACTTGCTTTTGTTTTAAAAGAAATCTGCAGAGACATAACTTCAGTCTTAGAAGTTGGTTGCATTTTCAGTGGTGTTGAGGTTGAGATTTACAAATGCTCTTCAGTTTTGCTCTTGTACGTTTCTCAGTAAGGGCGTCTTGTACCTGTGGATGTTTTTCAGATATCTCTCTCTCTCTCTCTCTCTCTCTCTCCTTTTTTCTCTTTTATCTATCTATCTATCTATCTATCATATAAAAAGCTTTAAGTGCTTAGATATTTTGAGGTCTCTGTAACTTTTACTTTTGAACTCCAGAAATGAATTGTCTTTTAAATGACTTGCACTTAATGACCGTGTTGACTGTAAATTAAATGAAGGGTGGTCTCTGACCTTTGCTAAGTATTGAGTTGTATCCTGCAAACGAACAACATTTGAGTGTCTTCCTATTGTGCCGTTTCCGTATAGGTCATCTCCTCCATCCCCACCAGTCGCTTGAAGTTCCTAAAGACAGCAGGTCATGGAACTCAGAAAGAGGAGATCCCAGATGAAGAGCTAGAGGATATGGAGGACCTTGATGAGATCGACCACGCTGAGCGTGAGCTGCGCAGGGGGCAGATCCTCTGGTTCCGAGGTCTCAACCGGATACAGACTCAGGTAACCTCCCAGGGCCACTTCCATTCACTCATCCATCGGTGCTATAGAACTCAGGAACTCTAAATTAAGTCCCCCTCCTCGTGGTTCTTCAGCCTTTAAAACTTGATTAGTGCTGAAGCGCTCCTGTTGCCTATGGTTGAGTTTTAGCCAGAACATTTTTGTGCAGTGAAATGATTTGAGTCTGATCTCTGGTGAATTAGGAATTTAGCTAATATGTACCTGATGGACTTAGGATGCAGTTGGCCTGTGATACAGGCTGATTGATGATGTCAGGGAGGCTATAACTGGGACTATTTTCCATACAGTGCCTTTCTTTCTCAGCTGCTACCTGTCTCCTGTCCTCTCTTTGTATGGGTGCCCTTCTTTTTCTATCCTCCCTCCCTGCTCCTCTTTCTTTCTTTCTTTCTTTCTTTCTTTCTTTCTTTATTTCTCTCTCTCTCTTCCTCTCTCTCTCTTAATTGCGTTCTTTGGGCTCTCCTGTCATGCTCTCTGATTCCTTGCAGATGGATGTAGTGAATGCGTTCCAGAGCGGCACTTCCTTTCAGGGGGCCCTCAGGCGTCACCCCTCCAGCGCCAGCCAACAGCACGATGTAACCAATGTTTCTAGCCCTACACATGTAGCCTTTTCTACTGCCACTGCCTCCAACACAGCTTCCGCCACTGTGGGGTGTGAGTGCGTGTTTCTTAGTGCATGACAATTAACATTTCCTCCTTCACTCGCCTAACGTTCTACATTCTTCTCCTAATGTCCCTCTCGATAAAAGAAAAAAGACAAACAGTGAGTCAAAAATAAACATCCACCACCGCTTCTAAATATAAGTGCTGTTGTTCTTTTTTATGGAGATATCTGTGTGTATTGTTCTGAGGCCAGTGGGGCTGAGGTCTCTGTGTCATTGTTCCGTTTGATGGCTTTGGCTGGGTTTCTCAGATAAACAGCGTGTTGACATTCTAACAGGTCGGCATTGTGTCTGTCGCGTCTGCAGCCGCTGCTGTGCCTCGGTCCCTCTCCGCGTGCTCACTGGGCTATGTGACCGCTCTAGTCCTCTCTGTGTGTAAATGTTTTGAGTATATGCCCATGGTCACACCGACAGCCAGGTCAATCACATCATTGCTAAAATGAGCCTTGCTAAAGGCTTTGTGGGTTTATTTTAAACTTGATTGAGGGCTGACTTGCTGATTATAACTCCTGCCAAATGATGACTTTTATTTATTTATTTTTTTTTTTTTTCGCCTGTCTCTATCTCAGGGTTGTACAGGCACGTCTCCTGAGCTGGCTGGCTACCTAAGACCACCAGCCCTGACTCCTCCATGGAATCTTTCCTGTCTCTGTTTCTTTCTTGCTTTCTTTATCTTTCTGTCTGTTTGTCCAGCTGGAGGGTTCCTGTCATTTCACTGCGCCATAAGGCACATGTCCATTTGTTATCATGGATATCATATGCCCAGTGTTGCGTTCAGTATCTTGCATGCAGTCTCTTTCATTCTGTATAGATGTATGGTCATTCACTTTTTTTTTTTTTTTGCTTCTGGCGATTCATGTAATCCCAAACACTTGATGTTGAGGGCTGGGCTGGTCAGTTCTCAGAACACCACTACTTTGATTTGCAAATCTTCTTCTTCTTCTGTCTTAACAGCTACACCTCCTTTCACACTGTTACTCATTTGCTTAATGTCCACTATGCCCTGTTTGTTCTGTCATTCTCACTGTTATTATCTCACTTTACTTGTGTTGCTTTCCAGAATATTGTCACTCAAAATCATATTTCCACAGATTCTTTCAGGTCCAGTCGGGAGAGAAACTCTTTGCTCTTCAGTCAGATTAATAATGTCTGTTTCCTAGGTTTGCTGGTGTTGGTGGTATCCTGATGCATCCTCCATTCCTTCTAATTGAATACTGTCTCTCTGTAGCCAAACTGTCCTTTTGTCTCCAAGCTGATGTGCAAACAAAGCTTGCAACACTGACTCCAACATATTCCTCCTCAGATTCTGTGAAATGTGTCATGGGCTATACTCAAAGGTTTACTTCTGTTGAACAAAAGGTAGCGCCGCTCTGCATGGGTCTAGTCTCTCGTCCGTTTGTGAAATTACTTGTGCTTTACAGCTTAGATTTGCTTGGCTGCTCAAAGTTTTTGTATCAAAACATAACCAGTGATTGATGCCCCCCAACCCTACCCCCCTCACCCAAGCATGTCCAAATCAGTTAACCTCATGTGTTGAGCTGTGTTCTCTAGGTTTGTCATGTAGAAACCTCTCACTGTCTTCCTTTTATTTCTCTCTCTCTCTCTCTCTCTCTCTCTCTCTCTCTCTCTCTCTGTCTCTGTCTCTGTCTCTCTCATTTTTTTTCTCTCTCTTTCTCTCTACTCGCTCTCTCGTTTGCATTTTGAATAACTGGACAGTGGCTATACCAGTTTCTGAAAGGGGACGTACAGATTTATTAATGTCTTTCTTTATTACTTTTTTTAATACATATATTTTGTACTTTTTTTTTTTTTTTTCCCCCTGATGTGAGAGTGGAAAGAAAGAGACGATCTCTCTCTCTCTCAGTGGGAGAAGGAGCTCGCGGTAACATGGGAATCAGGTTTTTACTCACCACTACCAGTGTTGACATCCTCCCGCAGCTCACAATCTCGCTCTCAAACTCACTTGACCTTAATTACAACCTTATTTGGCCATGGTTTGACCTCTATTTAAAATGCAAAGTGTGAGGTTTTTATGCCTGTACATGTGATTGGTGCTGCTGTTCAAAACTGTAAGACTGACTACATGTCTGTCTGTCCGTGCCCCTGCTTCCTCGCAGATCCGAGTGGTGAATGCATTCCGCAGCTCCCTGTCCCCCTATGAGGGGCTGGAGAAGCCCGAGTCACGCACGTCAATCCACAACTTCATGACCCATCCGGAGTTCCGGATAGAGGACTCTGAGCCCCACATCCCCCTCATTGACGACACAGATGCGGAGGACGACGCCCCGACAAAGAGAAACGCTACGCCGACGCCTCCTCCTCCTCCCTCGCCCAATCAGAACAATAACGCCGTGGACAGTGGCATTCACCTCTTCTTAGACAGCAGCAAGCCGGCTACTCCCTCGGCCCCGGCGAGCCCCATGCACAGCCTGGAGACGTCCCTCTGATCAGCTCCGCCCTTCCACACTTTGCACCACGCCCACCTCTTGTTTCACAGAGATTTGTGCTCGGCGGACTCATGGTTATGAGGGGGGCGGAGCTGAGCATAATCCGGGAGTGTAGCTTGTGCTTGACTGAAACAAGAGCAAGCATTCATCAGAATGTAGGGTTGGTTGTGATGATGCTTCATTTTATTTTTTTTGTCTTGGTTTTTTCCCCTTATTTGATTCTGGATGTCCCCTTGGAGGAGGAGAGGGCCTCTCAACTTTCACCTCTGCTTATACAAATCTTTATTTCTCTCCCCTTGCGAAAACAGAGGGATTAGAAATTCATATTGAAAGTGACCTGTATTTTTTATGATGATGATAATGATGCTGATGATGTTATTATTTAATTATTAATATTCTAATACCGAGGAGGCTTGCAGATCAGCTGTAAGAAATTGACGAACCCTTTTGCTTCTTCTTCTGAATGGTGGTGTACATTTCCTTTCTTTGGCCCTTGCTCATTAATTTCTGCTCCGTTTGGCTGTTAATATTATTAATTATTTATGTTTTTTTTTGTTTCTGGAAGAAGCAGGTCTGTTTACAAAGTTTGTAGATACTTTTTTTTCTTCTGTTTGTTGGTGAAGGAGCTTCCTGATGCAGACTAATGAAAAACAAATGAGAGTAATATTTCAGATACTGCTGTATTTTCAGGAAAAAAGGGTGTTTCTATGGAAACTGAACTATTTTTGCCTGCAAGTTTTATTTGTTATATATTTGTGGATATATAGATTCTTCTAGCCAAATAAATAACACTAAGGCTTGTATAGCAATGAACAGGTGTTGAGGTCCATAGGTGAGTATGCGGACAAGGACCTCAGTCAGTACATTTCCTTAGGTATTTACTACTGCTACTACAGTTTCAAAGCTAGTTTTTCATGTTTATGGGAGCCGTGTTGCATTCCCAGTTAATGATTGTTAGAGAAAAATCAGTGAAACGGCTAATTTTATTAGCTTGTTTTGAAATCAAACTTGAGCCAGAGACGAACCATCAATAAGAGAGTTCATTCTTCTGTAGCAAGATATGAAAAAGAGAGAAACTTCCAGCCCCTGCCAATGTACGAGATTGAGGTTTGTGAACTCAGGCTTGATTGGAAAGGGATGCAATGAATACGAACATGAAACATATTCATTTAGGGCTTTTTTTTTTTTTTTGTCTTTAGCTAGTAAACCTTGTCTCGGTCAAAAAAGAGTGGATTTTCAAATTTTGTTTAAATTTTTGAGAATTTAATATTTTTCCCCTTAACATTTCTGGTTTGTTGACAATACAAAAATGGAAAAAAAACTTGTTTGTATTTTTTCTTCATCTTATTCCATAAATATTCCAGTCATGAAAAAAAAACCATTTGACTCGTTTGTAGAATATATTTCACACCTGAAATACTGGAAACCTTAAAAAAAATTCAAATAAAAAATATTAAAAAACCAAAAAAAAAAAAAAATGGATTTTTAAGGAAACCTTAGACAGCGGTCTCTGCACAGGGTACTTTATTTCAACTCCCTTTGGAAATTTTGATACAGACCATATAAATAAAGCTTAACTTTGTATTTTTATGGGGCATAGAGGACATCTTTCAACCTGCTGAACCAGACTTACGGGGATTTTACACAAAGTTCAAGTAACAGTTGGGGTGGGGTCACTCTTTTAAACAAGGGTTGCGATTGGTTCTGCTAGGAATATATTACTCAGGGTGGCTACTAGTATGAAACAGGCTTTAAGGAAACACCTATGGTCAAATACTAACCTTTTTTTAATGTTTAGATTAGCTTTTGTTCTTGGCAGCGGGGTTCTGGTTTAGGCCCTTGGTTTTCTCCTCCATTTGTGTCTGTAAGGGAAAAGAGGAGAAAACACTGAGAAGAAAGGGATGTGTTCTTAAGTCAGCGCACCCAAACTTTTATTTCTTTTTTTTTCTTTTTTTTTTTTTTGGCATAATTTATTTTTTGTTCCTTGTGTTTATCGAATAAATAAAAAAGCAGCTTGAGTTTGCTAGTTAGGAAAGAGATGTGGAAAGAAAAAAAAATCCATAAGTTTATTCTGTAGCTTCTTCCTGTACCAGGGATGAATGTTTTTCCACCTGTTTTATGGATTTATTATTTTTTTATCTTAACATTTGGAAATAAAAATACTTCATGTCTGTTTATCTTGAGCAATGTAAATGGTTATTGTGATTCAATTTACATTTGAAACTTGTCAAGTAATGTGTATGGTTTTTAAGAATAAAAAAAAATGATATTTAGCCTAATCAGAGGGCCATGTTTTCCTTGATAGCAGGGCTACGTTCGGCCCTGACAAAACATAGCAAAAGGTTTGTTTAAACAGCAACGGTGGGGCGTTGAATACGCTGTGTTAGATAAGCGTTGCAGCTATGGTCTTTTTAAAGATTAAAAAAAAAAAAAAAAAAATTGCATTCTTATGGCAGTTACAGCGACAACCACATCTATGTAGACTCGGAAGCAATCTGTTAAACGAAATTCCAGGAGATGCAGGCAAAACAGTCAGAGTAGATGAGGTTAGAGGTTTTGTTTACAGCGGTCATGACCAACGTGGTCAGGAGGAAGATATTCAGAACCCATTCCAGTGCCCACCGGCAGAAGGCAGATAACACCCCAGACAGGTCGCCTGTCCATCACAGGGCAGACGCATACTCACACCTAGGGGGGCAATTTAGCATCTCCAATTCACTTGACTGCATGTCTTTGGACTGTAGGAGCAAACCCACACAGACACAGGGAGAACATAAAAGCTCCCACACAGAAAGGATCCCGGACATCCCAGCCAGGAATCACACCCAGGCCCTTCTTGCTGCAAGTCGACAGTGCTACACACACTGCGCCAGTGCTGCCCGCTGCATTATGCTTGTGGTCAAAATTAAGACCTTGTAGGTAAGCAAAGTAGCTCGTAAAGTACTTTGTGATGTTTTGGATTAGGAAGGCCTTCAGGAAATGCAGCTCCGTTGGCTCCTTTGGTGCCATCTACTGCAGATATGGTGCCCCCTCAATGTAACTGATCATTGTAGCAACACCACATGGCCGAGCAACTGCATCGAAGCCTTACATCACCAAGCAATGCAAAGCATCGAATGCAGTGGTGTAAAGCACACCACCACTGGACTCTAGAGCAGTGGAGACGTGTTCTCTGGTAAAAACAACGGTACTTGTCTGACTGCATTGTGCTGAGTGTAAAGTTTGGTAGAGGGGGGATTATGGTGTGGGGTTGTTGTTCAGGAGTTGGGCTCGGCCCCTTAGTTCCAGTGAAAGGAACTCAATGCTTCAGCAGACCAAGAGATTCTGGACAATTTCATGCTCCCAACTTTGTGCCACTCAAGTTCATATGCACATGAAGGCAGACGAGCCAATACTTTTGGCAATATAGCGTTTGTGTTGAGGGGGGAAAAGTGTAGGCCTAGCGGGCAACAACTTGAGGGTGCTAGGCTTAAACATGTGAATCAATCCTTCCACATCCTTCATTAGTTTGGCTCTCATTTACTTGATTGGTTGATTGATTGCTTTTGGGAAACTCACCCTAGATTGACTGAATCAGGTGTGACTCAATAAACTGTCAACCAGAGAAGTACCACCAACAGGTCACCTTGAACAACCACAGTCATATGATTTATGTGGTCTGTCTTTAAAGCAAGCTTTCGGGTTCCTCAGTGCAAATGGCTTCCCTGGTGCTCATCATTGGGCTGTTTCTGGTCATAGAGCTGAGAGATTTAGCTGAGTGTCTCTATAGCATCAGTGTCTTTGGCTCAGTTAGCCTCGCCGTCACCCCCGCCATAAGCACCTTCCTTGGTTTTATGAATGCTCCTTGTTTTGCCTGTGGCGAGGACACAGAGACCATAAGCAGTGCAATGCCAACTCTAACTCTCGGCCTCCAGTTTAATGGCATGCTGACGGTTACTTCTTATTCTGTATCCCTCAGCTGGTGCAGAGAGGAGATGCATGCACATCATTGACAGTGTTTGACATCATCAGCTACTCAAAACGTCCAACAATACATGATTATCCTGAATTTTAAGCCAGTCATCCGCCTCCAGCACCGGCAGACTGACAACTTGCTCTGTTAGCAGATCTTCAAATTTGCACTATTCACAGCATGCTCCAGCCTTGGTTATTATTTCGACTAACCAAGTCACACTGGCAGCACATTCATCAAACAGTGCCCCATGGTAGTAGTCCCTATGTGTGGCATCTGCTCTGGGCATTTCTCTTTATGGTGCGTCAGCACTTCTGTCACTCAGTGCAGAAGCAGTGCAAAGACTCGTATTTGTGGCTCATATACTGTTCCAAAACACATTGTCAAAAATCGGTTCTGGGCTCACTCTCTGGGTAGAAGGGAAGCAGAGGAGATGGTGTCCCGCTATAGACCTGTAGGGAGGGTACATTGGTACGAATTTCCATAATCAGCAAAAGGAGCTAGGCCTTTGCAGGCTTGGCCCCACAGCACTTCCTGGAATGTCAAGTCAAGTGTTCTTTATTGTCATTCCTCAGTATATGCTGTTATGCACATGAACAAAACGACGTGCTTCAGATATTACACAAGACCACATGTAGTGAAGATGCAGTGTGAAACAAGTGCAGAATACACAATAAATACACCAGGCAGTAAACATACGTGACTAAAATAATACTTACACTGACTCTGAGAAGCAAGGCAGGCCTGGCCATGCACAGAGGCTCATGGTAGGTGCCCTCCTAAAAAGGGCTGCTTATAGTTGTTTAAATGTGATTGTGTTATTCTGTGTCAAAGGGTTGTGGGTATTTATGCATAAGAAGATATTTAATTTTGGTGGAAATGCAGCAAACGGTTCAAAATTAGGTGCAATTCCACGTTGGTGCGAAGGGACTATGTATGTGCCTGGTGTTTAATAAAAGAGTACTTGCAAGATAGAATCATGGCCTCAGCATCTTACTCTACTCTGATGGTTTCCAATAACTTCCACTCAATCAGCAAAAGTTGTAGAGCCCAGCAGAGTACCACGATGGCAGGGACAATGCTGCAAGGCTCTGTGAGAAGGCTTGATGATGCTTTTGAGGGAGGTTCGCAAAAACGAAACGGAAAACATCAAAGGCTTCAGTGTGCGATTGTTGCATCGAACAGTGGATTGGTTGGTAAGCTTGTATTCCTGAGAGAGAGGACACCACCCCCAGTAGCACTGTGAGCCTAGGCCAGCAGGTAAACGGATGCTGGCAAGGAAGGCTATGGGTCAAGGGCAGCATGGCAGCATGAACAGCAGACAGCTCATTATGCTCACCATCGCTGATAGGAGTTCCATGCATAATGCTCACCATGCTGTTGGGAGTTCCATGCAGGAGCTGCGTTGGCAAGGACATGGCCCCAGGTGAGGGTACCATAGGAGCATTCACAGAATTTCAAGTGTGCACTGATGGATAAGGGCTGTGTGATCAGTCTATGGAGGATCTTGGAAAGGGTCTAGATATTTGAGGGCATCTGACTGCCTTGGGAAAGAAGCTGTTGCTTCTGTCTGGTCATGCTGGAATGAATGATCTGCTTTGGCTAGATAGCAGTAGGATTAACAGTCCATGAACAGTCCAGATAGCAGCAGGATGAACAGTCCATGAGAGGTCATTCAAAATGCCTAGTGACCTTACAGATGCAGCATTTGTGGTAGGAGGTGTCAGTGGTGGGTAGAGGCACACTGAAGTTCTTCTCAGCTGTCCTCGCAATTCACTATTTGGTCCAGGATTTCAGCGCCGGGTTCCAGCTAGCAGCTCTCGCAGAACAGAGTACATTATGTACTCCAGTGTTCCGCTTCAGAAAGCGGAGCTAAGTCTGCAGATAACAGGTTAATGAAGGGAAACAGTCGGCCAGAGCAGGGGAGTCTGCCATTCAGGACGTCCTTCAAGTTTATTTGTGGTAAGTGACTCACCACGAAGAACCTGAATAGATTTTCTTTTTATAGTGCTTTTCATGTATTTCATTCCAGCTCAAAGTGCTGTTCTAGCAAATGTAGGGCACCTGTTTCCAGGCAATCAGACAGAGGCTCAGGCGATTCTTATGCACTGCCTTTCAGGCTTCAGCATGGCAGTCTGCCACTCTGCCTTTCTACCAGAACCTCAGTTTTCCTCTGTGACCTTCAGTCTTCGGTTCATGGGCAATTTGAAGAAATCCTTTCTTAGCTGACATACCATCAGTTCATCAGACATCACAAACAACACACAGGGCACTTTGCAGTGTCACATTCTGCAGAGATGGGGAATCAAGTTAGCAACCTAGACTCCAGACACATGTTAAGTGATTCGCAACTAGCCATTAAAGGACTGGGTGACTCAACTCAGTCGCAAGGCTTACGACTTGTGAAATTTAAGCCTGAGAAACAAACCAAATTAGGGCCGCCAACCTTAATGCCAGAGCTTGCAGTACCAAATAAGCTTAATACACCAATAGTAAGTTATACATATCAGCTCACTGGACCAAAAATGGGTCCCCTGTGGCTGAAACGTACCTAATAGTGTGTAATACCTACACAAGCACCAATAACAGCTGTGACTGGATTGGGTATATACCACATCAGTGTTCAGACACTCCTACATTGCACAGTTGGGCCAGATTTGGTGGATGCCTTCCCTGGCACAATTCCGAGGAGAATTCCCTGTAGACTGGGATTGTAGCCACTGCTGGTGGACCCGTATGACCGTACGCTTCCATACGCCTGCAGATTCAGCTACTTCCTTCACACTATGGTCTTTGGCACGCCCAAATGCAGTCACTCCTTTTAGCCAATCATTAACATCTGCTTTGGAGCCATTTTCCACACATGGAACGAGACATTCACTGCACTGTACCACCTCTTCTCAAGCTATGTATTTATTGCCCCATCATCAATGTGCAGCGCCATCTGCAGGAGCCTGAAGTTACTACCATCTTGATTTTTTTGCCCGTTTTTTTTTTTTTTTTGGACATGTGTTTGACATGTGGGTTTGGATGGGGAAAAGGATGCACCTCCATCTCTCCTGCTTCTGCACGTGAAATGCCATGTTACCAGCTTGGCTGTTCAGTTACTGACGCCTTCATCATTACTACGGCAACTCATCCAGATAGATTATTGATGTCTAGACACACAAACCCAATCTGATCACTCATGAACAACAGTGCTGACAGTCTGAAAAGATCTGATTTGAGAAATAAATCCGATCTGCCTGCAGTCTGAACACAGCCTATGTTGCATTGACGCATAGTGGATATGTACAGGACCAAGGTCTTCAAATCTGGACCTTGAATCCAGTTTCCAATCCTTGATTTTGTTCTCCCTGGAAGTTAAGGGAACTGTAACGTAACTGAATGACCATGACAAAGTCCAGGAAAAGTCCCTGGAAACTGGATTCAAGGTCCAGATTTGTAGACCCCTGGTATATGTTACGCAAGTATCAGATTCAGTATGTTGTGGTTGTTCGCACTGTTACATAGATACAGAGGATAAAGACCAGATTTGGGCTACTTTTACCTGCCGTGTGAATGCAGCCAAAGACTCTGGGACGTCCCACACGAGCGAGTATTTCTGCTATTCTCTCTACTGCAGTTTTTGCAGGGAGGAGATCCCAGGATCAGGTAAAAAGACAGGTCACATTCTGGTCACTGTATTATACACAAATAAAGTTTGCTGTGTAACAGACAATTAAGCAGCTAACATCACTTAGCTACGTTTTTGGTAGCTAGCGGATTAGCTAGATACCTAGAGTTGGTCAAATTGGTGGTCAGTTGATCAGACTAGGAACAGGATGGTAGCTAGTGAACCAGTCCCTCCTTGCTTCATTTGGTTGTGCTATTTCAGCTTGTCGTTAGGGCCTGACCATCATTATGCTGATAGAGGATGTTTTCTGGCTACTCTTCCGCAGGGCCTAAACAGGGCATTCAATATTCACTCAATCCTGATTTGTAAAAATGGCATCAAAATTGAACATTTTAATTGATTCAGTATACTGAAATATATTTTAGTAATCTAGAAGGTTTAGTGATATAGTGTTGTGGTACAGTCCAGGCACAAGAACGGCAGCTGTTCTATAGGAAGAAGTGCTTCTGCTGCCATCTTGTGGTTAAAGATGAAAATTCACCCTCTCTCATTTCTATTTGAGATGTAACAGCTCTCAATCACAGCTGACTTTCACTAGTTTTCTTTTTTGAAGATGCTGCTTGTATTTCAGGGCAGTGATTTCTTTTAGCTAGGCCTCAGAGGTTAAAACTGAGTCCTAGAAGTGGTACTGAAAATCCTTGTAACTTCTTGGAGGATTTCTCTCTCAGGAGGCCACCCACTTGCTAGTCCGGTCTCTTATCATTTCAAGGCTTGACTACTGCAACTTGCTCCTGGCTGGTCTTCCTCTGTGAGCCATCAGGCCCTTGCAACTGATCCAGAATGCAGCAGCTCGACTCGTCTTCAATCTTCCCAGGTTCATTCATGCCACTCCACTGCTGCGCTCCCTTCACTTGCTTCCAGTAGCTGTCCCATGTTTGCCTACAAAGCCAAGAATGGACTGGCCCCTCCCTACATTATGGCAATGGTTAAGAGTCAATCTGTACGTCAAGCCCTTCGAGCTTCAAGTACAGCTCGGCTTGACCCGCCACCCCTCAAGATGCATGGAAGACAAGATTCCAGACTCTTCCAGATGGTGGAATGAACTTCCACTGGCTGTCCTAACAGCAGACTCTCTTGTGGTCTTCAAACACAGGCTAAAGACCCATTTCTAGCAGTTAAGTGAGTGAGCACTAATAGTTGTATATACTGAAAGGCTTTTTATGTTTATGCACTTAAACTGAGATTAACGTTTCTGAGCGCTGAGTTGGGGTTGCCAGGTAATGCACTTATGCTGTATTTAACTCTGTATTCTTCTTTCTAGGTATCAGCACTGGGTCTTGTTCGGGCAGCGTCTGAGCTCAAGGCGAGTTTTAGACTCTAACCTTCCTGTACTAGTTGGAAACGTTCTTTCACATACCCAAAGACGCTTTAAAATTGATGAAAATAAATAAATGAATAAAATAAATAGTAATAATAATAACAGGTTACACATATTAATTCTCTTTTTCATAGATAATGAAAGTATTCTAAGAAAAGATAAGTCTTTAACTGGGCTTTACAGATGGAAAGAGAGGCAGAAGAGAGAGTAGATGAAGGTAAGGAGTTCCAGAGTTTGGGGGCAGCAACACTAAAGGACCAGTCACCCATAGGGGAAAGTCTGAACCTAGGAACGACCAAGAGACCAGAGTCAGAATCTCAGCATCAGAGGTAAGCAGAGGGTGGAGTCTACAAATTCTACAAAGATGAAAAAATTCAGACTTCGTCAGAGATTTAATACGGGGAGCAACGATATGCTCTATGAGCAACACCCCAAAAGCTATATTATAGGCTGCAAAGCTTATTTATATGCATCGCTGTTTCCAAAAAAGTCAGGACACTGTGCAGAGACAACAAATGAAATGTTGAAACTGAAACAAATATGCACAATTTGAATCTGAGGCCTGTAATGTGTTTCAAAAAAGTTGGAACATCAGCAACAAAAGAATTGTGTAATGTTAAAATACACCTGGTGGAACAACTAATTAGGTTAACTAGGTATAAAAGAGAATTCCGGAAAGGCGGAGTCTTTCATAAGTAAAGATGGGGAGGGGGCACCACTCTATGACAAAGACCGTGTCGCCAAATATGGCAACAATTCAAGATCGTTTCTCAACATGAAATAGCAAAGAACTTGGGAGATTCATCATGCACACTACATACTATCATTACAAGGTTCAGAGAATCTGGAGAACCTCTGAAAGATAGAACCAATACAATCAGCAGTAGACCTTAGAGCTAAGCTTATATACCAACTAGAAAATAAGCAAAATGTAAAAGCAAATGGAACTGGAAATGAAAAGGCTTGATGGTGGCACTAGAGAAAAGATTGAATGGTCACCATATCAACAGGTTTCTTCCACCAGGGACCTCTGATTTGGTATGAATAGCTTGCAAATTTGTCTGCATTTTTTAATTTGTCAAAGATATAAACATTGAATCTTGTAAATCCCTGCGGGGTGTGAGTGATGGGATCAAGATGTGGACCAAGAGGTGGTGCATTGAATGTCTCGTTCCATGTGTGGAAAATGGCTCCAAAGCAGATGTTAATGATTGGCTAAAAGGAGTGACTGCATTTGGGCGTGCCAAAGACCATAGTGTGAAAGAAGTAGCTGAATCTGCAGGTGTATGGAAGTGTACGGTCATACGGGTCTACCAGCAGTGGCTAAAATCCCAGTCTACATACTATATGGCTACCATTCTTAGAATATTTCAATAACTTTTTGAGGTCTCTATTGAGGTCTCTGACAACTGTTTTTTTTTCCTTCCATGAGGAGGTGAACATTCCACCCTTGTGAAAATACAAATGCACTTATGATACATTTTGTTTGTACTGAAAGAAATGCAAGTTTGTGTATTAAAAACCCCAATAAACAGAAAAAGTAAAAAAAAAATCCCAGTCTACAGGAAATTCCCCTCGGAATTGTGCCAGGGAAGGCATCCACCAAATCAAAAAAAGTTTGATGTCAGAGTGTCTGAACATTGATGTGGCCTACATCCAGAAATATGTCTAGTACATGGCAAATCCAATCACAGCTGTTATTGGTGTATTACACATTATTAGGTATGTTTCAGTCACAGGGGACTCATTTATTGTCTGGTGAGCTTATTAGTGTTTTACTGAATATTAAATGCCCTCTGATATGCAGATCTGCAATACACAAATAACATTAATATATACTGAAAATACACCGCTCTTGCCTCACTCCACCCTTCTCATTGCAGGTGCTCTATGGACTCACGTCAGTAGGTCATGGGGAGTATGATAACAGTTGCAATGCACTGTGGGGCTGATTTTTCCTGGTTAGTGTCCAGCTGACTCACACTTTGCAAAATCTGAAAGAAATGTACGTCATCCAGCCATTAAAAGTGCTGTCAATGAACATTATGATAATGTGACCTGCGGTTATTGGGCCTCATTCACTTACCGTCCTCTAAAGACTCTTTTATCCTCCCTTTAGGTACGTAAATGAACACATCCCGTTTCAAACACTGTAACCAACAATGCCCACATGCACTCATCATCAAAAGAACAGTTACACCCAGAAGGAATGCATGACGCAGGACTACATGCACGCAGGCCTTTATGACGACTGCCCTCGACACCACGTCAACCTCACCAGTGTCATGACAGACTGTCATGGAATGACTCAAAATGGCAGCGGGTCATCTTCAGTGACGAGTCCCGCTTTTGTCTTGGTGGAGACGACCAACCAATCCGTGTGTGGAGGCACCGTGGTCAGAACCAAGATGAATGGTTTGTTGTCACACGTCCAGAAGACCTGGTGTCACTCCACCTCCACCCCTACCGCACAATCTGCAGGAACTGTGTGAGGATATTTATTGATATGTCGAGACTGATAAGACTGATATATGCTCTCTATCTCTGTGGTGACTTTCATAAATACACAAACTCGGATTGATAGAAAACTGCTAACTGACAGACAGAAAGACAGACAGATAGACAGACAGATAGACAGAGCTCAGGCTATAAACCCATATCACTGCCTGCTGTCCTCTAACAGCTGAATTAAACCAAAGTCCTTCATATGACTGATTTATAGGACAGGACAGTTAATCATTAGGAGAACTTCTCTGATCCACAAACACCATCAGCTCCAGCAGGTCCATACGAACTCCTGCAAAATACAGAGAATGTGGAGAGACTCCTTCAGCTATTCTGCTTCTAAACTGTGGAACTCAAATCCAACTTTTTATTATACACGCAAACTCAGTGCTCACCTAAAATTATAATAATTAGAACAAAATCTTGATTAAAAACTAAAAGATAAAAAAAACTAGAATTTTGTTGCTGATAATGATCTGTTGACTAAGGATCTGCTGTATTATGTGAAGGACAGTGTTCTTATTTTTTTAATTATTTAATTATTAATTATTACCTTGTCTTCGTAGATAAACCACGTCCATCTGACATAAGATCACGCTAATAATTAAAGGTCGAATCTCAATTTGCTGTCTACTTCTTATATAGTGTGCTATGTAAGCTAAGACATTCTGACTTTCTGCCGCCAGACAGTCCATTACTTTGTCCAGTACGTAATTACACAAGGCTAAATTCCAAATTGCTATTTATTGAATTCGTTATAAGCAGTTCGCGTTCAGAAGCCAGTATTTTAACTCCGACCTAGTGCTCTACACAGCGTGCAGGGAGATAGAGATTCAGCCCAAGTGCCATCCGCACCGCTAGGTGGCCTGCGTGCACTTCGTCCAAAGCTTAAGCAAAGATTGTACAAGGTAAACGGAGATGGTGCAAATTGGGCAAAAAGCGGCACGGTTCTTGTCGCTTAAGTCTTACGTCATATACAACCGGCCAACAGCAGCAGCCTGTGCAGAAACACTGAATAAACAAACCCTTTCCCTAAAATCTGCTCTTTGGGAAATGCGAGTGTCAAACAGGCTTTCACAATTACAACAAAATGGCCGGTTAAAGGGGAAAGAACATAAACGCTTACATTTGTGCGGGTCTCTGCTGCCGATCGTGACGCTCAACACGGCGTCTGTGTAGAGAAAAATTCCCGCCCTTCAAGAAAAAGAGCCAATCAGCTTGCTCGCCGCGAGCCTCGTTGTGGATACCTGCGCTAGCCAGAACGAGCAAAAACATCACTTTTATGCGTTATTTAGCAAAATAATACAAACCATGTTTGATTTTATCTGTGATTTAAAATTTGTTCTTGAATAACGGTGATTTGACCTCCAGTTTCGAGTACTTTCGTCTCTCCCCATTCAAAGACATAGCAGTCTGGTCTTACATGACTGGAAAGAACTGTGCTGCCAAGATAGCCGCCGAGCGAACCGACTAATCAGCAAAACCACGTGACCACGTTCCAGGAAATCTCGCTTCATGTACGATCTCTGGCTTCAGCGCGAGACCTTCGGCTCGGACTCGGCGCGATTCTGTTACGGCCACCGCGCCGCGGACAAGGGGGGGATTTTCTCAAAACCAGCAGGCAGAGAGCTTCGCTCCACAGTGCGGAGGGAAACGGCGCAGTACGGGAGCTGTAGACACGCAGGGTATGACTCGCCACAACTCGGCTGTAGGTATCGTCCGACTGACACTCTGAGCTTATCTCGCCTAAGCTGATCATAGTCGCTGCACGTTTCGTGTGTTCGCATCAGCTGGAGCCAGTTTCTTATTCTGATTTCCCCGTTCCACCTTAAATGGTGCAGCAGTTACAGTCTGGCGCCTCAGAACAAGAAGCAGATTCGGGCACCAGAATGTAACTGCCGCACCATTTACGGTGGACCGGGGAAATTCGAGCAAGAAGCTGACACAATTTAAGGTGGAACGGGAGAACTCGAACCAGAAGCTGACTCAGGCGCTCCAGTATAACTGTTGCGCCATTTAAGGTGGACCGGGGAAATTCGAACAAGAAGCTGACACAATTTAAGGTGGAACGGGAGAAATCGAACAAGCAGCTGACTCGTCCACTTGGGATGTAACTTCTGTATCACTTAAGGTGGAACAAGACAATCCTAACAAATAGCTAACTCGGTTTAAGGTGGAACGGGAGACATCGAACAAGATGACCCGGGCGTTAGTATGTAATTTCTGAACCATTTAAGGTGGACCGGAAAAAATAGAACAAGAATCTGATTTAGGCGCCAGAGTGTATCTGCTGCATTATTTAAGGTGGAACGGGGAAATCCACAGTTATGCCCGTTTGTAACGTGGCTCTCTTTTTCTGACTCGCAGGTAAGCAGCAGGTGTGCTTGAGCTCTGTGTTGTGTGTCTGTGCAGAGCGGGCCGGAGGGCGGGATGATGATGATGATGGGGAGGGAGTGGTGGCTGCATGTGGCGCTGCTGTGCGTTCCCCTGCTGGCCGTCTACCTGCACATCCCTCAGCCTCAGCTCTCCCCAGCCCTGCACACCTGGCGCACCTCGGGACGCTTCTTCAGCTTCCGAGGGAACAACATCTTCTACAGAGGTGAGCTGTTCAGGCTTGGAGGTGTCACTTGGAGAGGAGTCATTGTGGAGACCCTTTAAGGTAGTGGCGATGGGAACCAGGGATCACCATCTCTAGAACACAGATATCTCCTCCTGGATCTAATGAGCTGCCCCGCCCCCGTTACTTAACACTAATGCAACTGATCCCACCAATTAGGGACTTAGGTCGAGCTGGAGCCGGAGCAACAGACTGTGGATGGAGCTACACTGAAGCTGGTGGCTGCTGCTTTACAAAACCGTGTCTCAGGCAGTGTATTCATAACCATTTCCCATAATGACGTTTTATAATGGCACCTTTTAAAGACTTTAAAGGGCAACTCCATCCATTTTCCAATTTTTTCCAAAGGTAATTCAGTCCATGAGATGTAATGAGTCATTCAGAGTGGTTGGATTATGGAGACTCTGTGTTCTTTACAGTGGTGGTGATGGGGAACCAGGGGTCACCGTGTCTCCATCACAAATACAGATGTTTTAAACTGCCAGTGAATCTACACGTGTTTTCTGAGTGTTTATATGGTATATGGAATGTTGGTTATGGTAAAATAGTCGTAAGTCTGAGAATACCAAGTTTTCCTTGGGGACTGTTTTGTCTGCATACACCCTGTGTGTTTATCCTTCCACCATGAATGGATTAAAAACAACAGATTAAGCCAAAACTCTTTCACAAAACAGGTCAGTGTATTCATAGCCATTTCATGTATTAGCTGTCTGTAAGGGGGGTGTTAGACGTGGGCGTCTGGTTCCATTCACCACCACTGTGAACAGTTCTGACATGCTAAGTTTCTCTAGAACTGAGCGCTTCACACCAAACCACTCTGAATGACCGTTTACATCTCAACCGTTTTATTATGTAGAAATTTTGAAATGTTGGTGGAGCTCCCCTTTACATTCTTCAGACAACTGCTTCCTATCACTACCTTCGACTCGGCATCAAACCCACTCAGAATGACGCCTAACTAATAAATTACATGGACACGTTGAAAAATCGGTTGAATTGATCTTTAAGGGTCGGAAGTAAATTTGTTATGGAAAACCTTCATGGGATATAAAGAGGAATTCTCCAGCAACATGCTCAGAATCACTGGAAGTTGTTTCTCTAAAAATTAATAGAAATAACCATTTGCAAATTTTTCACATGTTCCCCAATTGCTGTTGTTATGTCTATTAAACGTTCAGCTGAGGCGAACCGGCAGTAGAGCGGGGCAATACAGCAATTTCATGATGCAGGTCATGTGACAATATAATTTTTTTTAGACATCTGGTACATAGAACAAAGTAGTGCCAAACTGTTACAAGATACCATTAATATCTCTGAACACAGTCATTTCTATTCAGTACTTACACAAACTGTGCTGTACTAAATTAAACAGGAATAGTAATAATCTCCTTGTAATCAAACTTCTACCATAATAATAATAATAATCTTTATTTATACAGCACCTTTCATACGTAAATACAGCTCCAAGTGCTTTACATAGTACTTAAACAGAAAACCAGGGGGAAACGGCATACCAAAAATAAAATGATATGTTTAACAAACTCGCAATGTAAACACAATTCAGAGAAAAGTTAAAGTAAAATAAAATAAAAAACAATAAAACAATAATATTTGAAATAAAAATAAAATCAGAGAAACCATAAATTGTAATATAAAAAATAAGTAAAATTAAGTTACATAATAAAAATGCAAAAGGTTGTAGCTATAAAGGACTAAAATAATTTGATTGCATTTTTAATGTTACTTTTCTTTTTTTATCAAAGCAAGTAAAACCAGAGAAGTGAATAATAATACGGCTTCAGCTGCTTCTTAACTTCTTGATATAAGGTGTTGCTTCTCTAATCTCTAAGGGTTTTTTTGGTGCATAAATGCAACAAGGTCTTAAGAAGAGCATACTATGACATAATTTATTATGATAATGATCAATGATAAATATTGCCGTATCACTCAGCCCCACTAATAATTCTGACCAATCTCGTGCCGCCACTGTTCTCACTGAAGGCTTGTTCTGAGGAGTTGTGGCAGTTTTACTGGAGGAAGTAGATCTTAGAGACTGTTGTGATTGGCTGAGAGGCATGTCAGTCATCATTTTGCAAGCAGTAAGTTAGATTAACTTGGTTATGGGTAATAATCACTCACGGTCCGTGTAATGACTGTATTTGAACATGGCAGATTCGTTCGGTGCTGTGGGCAGCTCTGATGTGGTTGTGCTCCTTCATGGTTTTCCCACCTCGAGCTACGATTGGCACAAGGTAAGATGGCTTGGGATTATTTTTATTTTTCGTCATGAAAATGTGCCAGTTTTTTACACTGGTATTAAGTATTTACACTGGTGCTGTGTAATCCTGCGATCTGTCCTGTCTGGCCACATCCAGATGAAACCAGATCTATCTAATCCAGACTATGAAACATGTTTAGCTGCAGTCATCATAAAACTTTGTATTTACATTTTTGTAGTTTTTTTGTTTAGGTTTTGACATAATTTGGCATAATTTCATCAGTTCTTTACATTCGGTTATTATCATTTAATTTCATGATAAATGGACTACAAATAGTTAGAAAGACGTGTGGTCCTATTGGCTTATATTAAAAGTAAAGTATGTTTTTTTTTCCTTCTCCTGTAAAGTTATCATTTTGGAGATACAGCGTTTTCCGACAGCAGTGATTTGTAGGAGTAGGTTGCATTATCCTGCATCCTGGGTGGTCCGATCATGAGTGGAACGGGTGTGAATGTGGTCCAGTGTGTCTCTGAGACATGCTCATCACTTAAACCACATTTGGAGAAGATGAAGGAAACTCATAAATGAACATAACAGCTGTAACATTAACACTGCAGCAGTGCTTCTCCACCCTGGTCCTAGAGACCCTCTGTCCTGCACATTCTAGTGCTTTGCTTGTGTTAACACACCCACTGTAAGCCAGTAAGGGGCTGGTAATGAGCTGATCAGTTGGATCAGGTGTGGGGAGCAGGGAAAGCACTAAAAATTGTAGGGCAGTGAGCATCAAGGGTACACTACGCTAAACCATCTCAGAGGGGAATTCCACCAATGTCAATGTCTGTATAATTCAGCCATTGAAATGTAGTGGTCTTATTTGAAGTGATTAATTGTAGAGAAACTCAACAACTTAAATGTATTAGGGGGTCGCCATATACACAACACGGAAACTGCTGTTTTATTTACTGCTCAGAACAGCCAATGCACCCGCACGTGTCTTCTGATGTTTAGTGATTAATAGTGTTGAATTGATCATGGTATAGTTGATGAGTGTTGTTAACAATGAGAACATAAAGGTAAGTCTGGAAACGTATGTTTTCTTTGGGAACTTAGAGAGCCATTAAACCTCTAGGAAGCTTAAAGGCTTCAGATATCTGTTTCCATTCACCACCAGTGTGAAGGGTTAGGACTCAGTAAGTTACACTAGAACAGAGCTTTAACACCAAAACACTCGGAATGACTTTGTTTACATCTTCATCATTTAATTATGCGCAAATTGTAAAAAATCTGTGAAGCTGTTTACAAGCTGCCTTGGAAATCCATGCAATTTGTAGACTGCACCCCCTCCATGTTTTTTGGCTGGTGCAATCTTAGGCTGGAGGTTAAGCAACCAGCTTTGTGACCAGAGGGTCGCTAGTTCGATACCCTGAACGGACAGGACATGACCAAAGTGCCCCTGAGAAAGGTGCCTAAAACCCAGCTGCTCTTTGGGCACCATGGATAGGCCTACCCATAACTCTGGGCAAACATGCTTACTGTCCCCTAGTGTGTGTGTGTTCACTAGTGAGTGTGGATTAAATGTGTATTAATAGTCATCAGATGCTGATTTCAGTACAAATCTGTAGCAGCTATGTTGGTTTGTAATAAAGGAAACTAACACTGCCATCTCTTGTTTTGTAGATCTGGGAGCCTCTGAATCAGCGCTTTAACAGAGTCATTGCACTCGACTTCCTTGGCTTTGGCTTCTCTGATAAACCTGTGAGTTTGTTACCGTCACACTTACTTTAACCCTATGAGGATAGTAATGCTCTCGATAATGTCCATCCCTAATCTAGAAGTCCCTTATAACCTGCATTAATCTGTAGTTAATTCAGGCCGTGTCAGATTAACTTGCTCTTGTGTTTCAGAGGCCGCATCGGTACTCAATCTTCGAGCAGGCCAGTGTGGTTGAGGCCTTGATCACTCATCTGGGCCTCGCTGAGCAGAAGGTCAACCTCCTCTCACATGATTATGGAGATACTGTGGCGCTGGAGCTGCTTTACAGGTAAACAACAGAGATGTTTAAACATTCATTCTAGAGAAATGTACGGAGTCAGAATTGTTTACAGTTGTTTACAGTGACGTGTAATGCTTCTAAAAAGCTCCCTTACAGAATTAATTTTATTACCTGAAATAGCTTGATATACAATTCCTGTGTGTGTGTGTGTGTGTGTGTGTGTGTGTGTGTGTGTGTGTGTGTATGTATGTATGTATGTATGTGTGTGTGTGTATATATATATATATATATATATATATATATGTATGTGTATGTATGTATGTATGTATGTAT
>CM067474.1:30647712-30691826 GCA_034552555.1 Semaprochilodus insignis
TTTTTACGAGAAAAAGAAAAAAATCGTCACTGTTAGTCGACTTAAAGGGTCTCCGACTGACGATTCGACTCGTCGACTTCTAGAGGGCAGCCCTAATTACTTGCATCTACTGCTTAAATTAAACAGCCGAGTCATGGTTTGTGTTAACGCAGTATGCATCACCTGCTGTGGGGTCATCATCAGGTAGCCGAACCAGTGTGTAGCAGGAGCCCGGCTGGCTGTAGGGCAGGCTAGGCGCAGGGACATGGTGTACTACTTCATAGGCCTCCGATGGCTCCATCTGCACCAGGACACGTTGCAGCAGCTGGTCGTTGAGAGTGTTGGTACAGTCGAACTGGAACACAATGTGCGCAGCGAACGTGTGCTTGATGCAGCGCACCACGTACTCCGTTTCAGCCTCTGTCAGCTGGACTGGCTCTGAAGACTTGAACAGGGGACCCAAAGATTGGAACTCCGGAATGGCAGCGAGTTGCTCTGAGAGAGAAACAGTATAAAAGTGTAAGGGCTTTGTTCCTTATTCATTATTAGGATCCCCATTAGCTGCTGCTTTTACAGTAGCAATTGTTCCGACAACAACAAATGACTTACAACATTATGATTTAAATACTCACTGTAGTTGTAAACTGTGCTCAATATTTGACATGCATCTTTTTAGTACCTTTTTTTTAATGTTCTCTTCCAGTCTTTTATAAACACTGGTAAAGAATTTCACTCTTTAAAGGGCCCATATTGGGGAAAACCAAATTTGTGTCACTTATTTGAAATAAAAAAGTCTTAAAGCTTAGAAAAATACAGTTCAATTCTCAGTCCATACAGTCCATATATGGAAACAAAGTGCAAAAACTCAGTTCATCGTTTTTGTGAGGTCACGAAATACAACTATCCGTTTACTCAAGCTGCCTTCATGTTGCCAGTATCGTATTTACGAGATGATTGAATGTGACCACAAAGTTGTATTCACTAGTGAAAAACTCATTTTTCAGTGAGTTTAGGGGGCGTGTCAACCAAGAAAGCAACAACAGCCGCTGACACTTGTACTGTAAACTGGCCGTTTTTCAGCAACTCAGAAGACACATGAACACTGCAGCCTAAAGTCACTGACACACAAAAATATAAATCTAAACAAAAGTAATGTAATGCCTCCAACCGGATAAAACCGTTATAAAGTCATCATATATTCTGCTCATCATTCTGCTGCAGTAATGCAACAGGCAATGACTCTCTAATGAAACTAAAGCAATGTCCAGCGTGTCAATCAAAAGTACAAATCACGTTGTACTTATGACTGCCAAAGCTGCAAGTAAGAACTTCCGAGAAGGACTTGAAGGCAGAATCAGCCTACATCAGTTCAGCACCACCCATTCATGCAGAAGTTGTAAGTACGGTTTTAACATGCACTGCTTTATAAATGATGCACATTACAGTATAAAGCATTATTTACATATATCACTCTTAAAGGCACAGTAACAAAAAAAAGAGACTGTTGAATTGAGTTCAATTCTACAATGAAATTCTACAATGAAAATGAATGATGTGTTTGGTACATGAAACCATTCCAGTGTCACAAGTGGCCCTCAGGATATGGGCCCTGTAACAGCTGGTTTTGCCAAAGTTATTCCTGGTTGAGAATAACTTTGTTATACGTTGTCTGTCTGTTTAGCCAATTTTACACTACACTGCTCTGTATAGCTTCAACTGGCCACACTGACTGAAGTTATATTTACTTTGGCTAACAGCGGGGAAAAACAAAACACGTCATTTATATTCAAACTCATTCATTTTCTGTCCTTCTGTAGTCCGAACTGATCACTCACAAAACACCAAGAGAAAATAAAGGGCAGTTTACTGAATACATACTGCACCACTGTGCCTCTGAACACTCTTTTTAAATGACAGTGACCTGCCTGCTTACCTTGGTAAATGTCTTGACGGGAGGGAGCAAGTTTTTCTGGGAGCTTGCTTGTAGCCACTGGAGCAATTTCTGGCACAGGAGGGGAAAAAATGTATGATGCTGATCTGAGATTGTTGTGTGTAATTACTGCAGTTTACTTCAAAACAGATTGGTCATTTAAGTAGATTAGCAAGAAGCGTGACAGATGGATATACTATTAGGTGACTAGTCTTAGAAGTCTACCTGTTTTCTGCTCTGTGATTGGTGCAGTAGCCAGAGGAACAGTCTTCATGTCAAAGGGTTTCTCTGAAGGCTCCAGCGTATACTGGTGGAGAGATTTCTCCAGTCCAAGAACAGAAACAGACAAACCTGTGCCCAAACCAAACATCAACCATTATGCAGAATCTACAAGCAAATTATTCGAGAGAAAGTAACACTACTACTTGCCAGAGAGCTAACACACTGGGGTTTGATTCCCAGTCTGGGTGACTATTCTGTGCCACACCAATAAGAGCCCTTGGGCAAGACTCCTAACACTACATTGGCCTCCCTGAAATACGATTAACTTAAATTCCGTAAATGTCAACCATCAAAGCATACCGTTAAAGATGTACGCAGCATTCAGAGCCTTTTGTTTCTGCTGCAGGACATTCATGTAGAACGTTGCCCTGTCCCTCACTTCATCATCACTATCCATCATGCACCTGCAACACATATGCAAAACAGCTTGAGTTCCTTCTTCCTGAATGTTAAATTTCTGTTCCAGGAATTCCAAGCAGAATCACGAACTACAACAAACGGGAGAAGACAGGTAAACATTTGAAACTAATAAAAAAGGAACATTTCCTTTGAGCAAAACATAAGCAACAAGATACCAGTCACAGGATATATTTCTAGTTTGACACAATAAAAATTTCTTCATGAATTAACTTCACTATCTATCAACCAATCAGCCGAATTGATGCTCTGAACTTGGAATGTGTCACAACCACAGCTATTTGTTTATTGGACTGTTTTGGTCCCATGTTATTTGGCTATACTGATAATCCTGCTCTGTGAAAATAAACTCCCCTGCTGTCCAATTCATGCTTACCTCTGCATCAGGACCAGAACACTGGGGAGCAGGTCATCATTCTGTGCGCCAAACTTAGCCAGGGCACTCACCGCAGCTTTAAGGGAAAAGAGAATTAAAAAAAAAAAATGAGCATGTGGTCAACTACCACACGAGTCACTGCAGAGGAATGCTTAGCCTGCCACAAAGCCTCCCAGCCCTCTAGTCTGTACATGAGCCCATATCAAATCCAGCTATTCACCCCCTCTTAGCGGGTAGGGCCTTGTCTTTCCTGTAGTTCAGCTGCAATAAGCTTGGCATGCACGTGGCTCAAGCGAGGTGTAAAAGCTTGAGCTGTATAAAATATGTTTTAAAACTTTGTTAAGTGTGACTCAGTAAATGCTACAAGTCCATGAGGAAAACAGCACACTTTGCTGTATCACACACTTCACACTTCAACTTCGGCCAAAACTTGAGCAAACAATCCACGGGGGGATTAGAGTGAGTTGCTGGGATCAGTCCTTCTAATCTGACTATCCAGATGTTAAAGAGGTGAGGTAATATTGTTTTTCTGTTTAGGGCCATGCCCTCAAATCAATTTTGGAGACTTAGGGCACAATGTTACACATAGTTCAATGCAACCATTCAGTTGAATGTTAAATGAAAACATATTAAAAAAAAAATTATATGTGGACAGCAGAAGCAGTGGGTATTTTCTGCATGGTTGCCGCAACTGGCTGTGACACCAAGTTGCTGTATTATATGACTGACTTATAGAAGCATGCCACAGGTATGGGCAGTGGACACAATATCCTGCCTAAAGGCTACTATTACACCAAGAAGCCAGGGGTTTTGTTCATGTCTCTCTAACATACATACCCTCATTTACAACCATTAACTCAGACAGAGAATAACTACACAGCAGCAGATGAGTAATTCCTGAAAGCAGCCTGGCTCAGCCCTTCAGGTGCTGTGACAATATGGATTTATGGATAGTGTCAACACTGACTAGGCAGTGTTCTAGATGATTAACTAACGTCTGATGGACTAAAAGTCAAATGAGTGACATCGGTGACAATTGAGCCTTTGCTGTGGCGTTTATGGCCTTTTAGTTAGCTGGCCAAACAAGCCAAAATCAAACACGTTCTGTGTGGCCTTTGCCTAAACACACCCGCGATCTACGTCATAGTCTGTTAAATTAAAGTCACGGTAGATAAAATGTGCCATAAAACGTACAAATAATAAAAAGTAAATAGTGTGATTAATAAAGCCGAATCAACTTTTACCTGGGAAAAAAAGCTGTGGTGATTGTATTCAGCTCAACCCCAGCTGTAGGCATTACATGACCATGATATTGCAGTAATGCAGTTACCATCACAGTCTCACACATTATATTTATCAAGTACTTCCTGTGAATAACTTTTCAATGTACAATAAACGCAATATGTCAAAATTGTTTTTTTTCATTGTAAACTTTTGTGAGAAATCTTGTAAACTCTTGGGTCATAACAGGGTGGGTGTGGGTTCTCCCACCCACACAACAGACTGGAAGTGTTGGGCTAAGGGCTGTCAATCCTGCATCAGAATATCGGGACCATGGTTCGCACATTGGTCTGATGAATATCATTTAAGCATTGATTTATTATTTCTCATTTTTTTAAATTCGATCTTTGTTGGACGTTTAACATAATCCTCAATTTTAGCCCTATACAATTTCTTTAAAATCTTGCACTGTGTCCCCTGGAACTACATCATTATAAAAAGTAGCGATGCACCAACATAGGGATTGTGACCCCAAACATATGCACACATGCGACAATGTTGATTCTGGTAAAAACATCTATAAAATGTACTACAGCAAAATGTAACACTTATTTGTAGAAAGCTGCAAATGCTACAGAATTAATGAAATACTGACATTTTAGCCAAACTTTTGCTTAAAAGATCTGCCTTTGAGTACAGCAAACAAAAAATCCAATATAATTCCGGTATCATCATGCCTAATGAAAGAGCATTACACCTTAGTTCACAGAGATTCCATGAAGGACTCGCAGGTCACAAGGAAGCTCACCTGCACGAACAGCCTCACTCTCAAGCACGACACGGTTGAAGATGAAGCGGATGTATTTAGAAGGAGAAGGGGTGCGAGGACCTTCCTTCCCCAGCAGGTGCAGGATCTTGGTGGCCAGGACTGTGTGCTCGCAGTCTTCGATAAACTCACACAGGTGAGCCAGGCCTGTCTCCTTACTCTCCGGGTTCTCCTCAATGATGCTGATAATGCAGTCCACAATGGCACGCTTATATTCAAAACCGCCCTGTAAAAGAAGCCACAAATTAAACACCAACCTCGCTCATGGGCAGATTCATGTGCATGTACACATAACATACATGTAAGATTTAACTTTTGAATTCCTGGATTCTGAAATGTAATATAACAGCATATCAGATTATTTATACTTTCTTAATGCACTACTTGTAATATGTTTGTAATGTGATACAAATGGATTTCATTAAGTTCAAACTAGAGTGTAGGAGACTGCACTGCTTTATATGAACTCACATCGTCTCTCAGCATGTTGGACAAGAAGTTCATCATCACGCTGTGCTTTCTGGGATACTTCTGGCAGAGGGCACTGATGGCTTGAACCACCACCACCTGGAAAAACATAGACAGGTGTGAACTGGGCAATTTAAGAAGCCATACACATTTCCAGGTAAGACAACTCCCTGGCATATATGCTTACATTAAAGTGCATGAAGAGAATCTGGGATATTGCTACTATATGAGAGAATTCCACTTTTTTCTATCACCTTGAACTCATCAGATATCTCTGAGACGAAGGAGGAAATCTGTTTCATCAGGCGGTCCACGCTGCTCTCGCTGCCAGTCTTCAGCAGGGTTGTGATGGCCAGAGTTGCAATGCTGCGGTTAGAGTCTGTAATCAAATTCTCCAGGTCCAGGTTACATGCTGTCACTGCAGAGGGGTGCTTCATTGCCACCTAGTGGACATAAAAACAAGTAACAGTGACTACACTTCATCTGCTTGTATTGTTCACCCATTGCTGACACTTCCGGCATGTGTGATTGTCATAGAAAAGCAATAACTAATAGAATGGGACACTGTGGAGCAGGTGTACATGAACCTTAGGTTACTATGACCAATAGCAAGAATAGCAACCCCGGCACTGGGCTCCAGAGCAATAGAACTGTGCTCTTTGGAGTGACTTAACTCCAACTAGTACCTCTGGGATAAGTTGGAGTGATACAGAACTAGAAACCCGACATCAGTACCTGATTTCAATATTGCTTTGGGGCCCGAAGCATTAAAATGCAACAGCAAATGTTACAACATCTAATGTAAAGCCTTAACAAAGAGGCTGCTACTGCAACACAGGTGGGAAAACTCCCTATTAATGCCATTTCTTTTAAAATAAGTGGTGAATACTAATCAGCTGATATATTATTACATAATATTGCCTTTACATGTCAGTAAACAAGCATATGTTGAAACTGAAAAAGCAGAAAAGATTTGGTTTAACTGAACAGCTAACTAAAATATTTGTAATAGCAATAATTAGAGCGAACATCCATCCACATTTAATTCTACATAACTGTCATAAGTTACTATGTTTTGATAAACTTAAATCCTTAATACTGCAGCTCTCAATAACATGTACCACTGTTCTATAATGTCTATATGTTCTACACGTCACAAGCAACGAAAATCAAGCTGAGCAAAACTTTAATTAAACAGGACTAAAAAAAAGAAAAGACTCACCTTATTGAGAGTCCTGACAGCTGCATAACGTAATGCTGCCTTAGGTGAACTGCAGAAAAGCTGGAGCACTGAGAGAAAGAAATCAAACATATTAGAAGTAGTTAATGCCACAATCACATGGTCAGTAACTAATCGACTTCAGGCTTACAGCTTCATGATCAAGCAGTAAAGATGAGAAGTTGACTAGTCTGTGGAACCCCCAGTACAAATGACACAATAAACGGAACACCAACCTGACACAGCAGGGGCCAGCTCTCGGGCAGTGCAGTTGGGCATGTGAACGATGGCAGAGGCCGCTTCATACACAACCATCTCATGCTTATTCCTCAAACAGCTCTCAATGAAGTCAAACAGGGGGCTGTCATGTCTGCAAGAGGCCACACAAACACACACAGATTTAAAGATGAATGCTACTCATGTTTAAAACATTCAGAGTGGTTTGGTGTGAACTGAAAATGAAACAGCTGGCCGAAGGCTGAAGGCCAAATACCGAACACGTCTTTTATTAATTTTACCACTTTTTTACTACTGCATAAATTAAAAAATGCTAAATGTATTTTTATCTTGGTTTTCAAAAAAAAAAAAAAACACAATTTCTAACCTACAGTTTACAAATATTTAACAATGAACATTTTAACATCCCAGCAGACATAATAACAAAGCACAATATATAAATGAATATATAAATATATATAAATATATTAGCAGTTAAAAAAAAAATCCAGCCGAAACGTTTGCAGCATGTGCAAAGAGCACCTTGTTTCATGCTGGTCCCGATTTTACTGCGATGATGCAAAACCATGGTTTGTGTTTCTATGGGGAGGATGCCGGGCATAAGACAGAAAAAGCGCGAGCGTGTGAGAGTGAGTGTGTGAACACACGTGTGTGTGCACACTGAAAAGCTGCTGTCTGGTCCGTGTTAAAGAAGGTATTAGCCGAGAGCAGATGCTGCCAGCTCTGAAGCTAACGAGTAAAATGTTCGTTCTGGTTCCTGTCTACATCCGGGAACTAGAAAAAGGTAACGTCATCATTAAAAACGTCATTGTTCGGTATAAATTATTTAGTCTTTTCACTCTTTCAGCCGAACATCAAAAGTGTTTTATTTAATTTTTTTTTGCCCCAATAATTTCGGTTGCCGAACATTCGGTGCATCTCTAGTTGTGAGAGAAGGTTTTGGCCTCTAACATTTTTTAGAATCTGTTTATGGGGGCAAGGTACATGCAGGATGTTGTAGCCTGCCAGAAAAGCATGTTTTTAAGGTTTACCTCCATTTTATTACCAACATTACATATAAAAGCTCAGAAGACACGTGTAGGTTTACTGTCACGTTGGACAATAAATAAAGTGTGCCACTGTGAACATTTTGTGGTTCCTAATATCATAATTATTAAGACGTTCCTCTAGTATCAAACCACTCCTAACAACTTTGTTTATAACATAGAGTCAATTGCACATCAAATCTAAAAATCATTCTCCTTTAATAAACACATACGGCTAATGGATATGCCTGTTTTGTGCCTAACACACATCTTAAGGGATGAAAACAAACTTTCAACAATATCCTTCATTTACACAGAAATGAAAGATGCTGAGAACAGAAATGGGCATACATACCCTCCCTCAGTCTCCTCCAGCAGCTTGCTGGCAATGCGGATCAGCATGCAGTAGGCAAATGGAGACTTGAGGCCTGACTTGGTGAACTTATTGAGCATCTTCGTCACAGCGAGACGGTCGTTCTTTCGCAGATGATACAGTAAACCCAGTGCATGGTACTATACATCAAAGAGGAACATGGTAAAAACATTGTTAAATAAAGGGAAAGCATGACAGAGAAAAGACAACAAGCCGACCGGTATCATACCAACCTGCACCATGATGTTGTCACTGGATGCTGCCTCTTGAGCTTCATTGACCCACCGTTTCACCACATCATAGCTCATCTTCACCATGTGCTGGAGGCAAACAAAACACAACACTATGTAATCTGCATATCGACACACAATCTTGCTATCCAAGAACAAACTTAAAGGAAACCTGTTCTTACCAGAGAAGAGACCAGAGCAGAGCTGGAGACGCTAGGCACCTTGTCCACAATAGCCTGCTTCATGTATCTCTCAATAGCTTGCAACATGGTAGTCTACCGGAGAACAAGATACAGGGAATCAACACTTTTGTATCAAACTATGTAGCTACAATTATAATTTAACAAAGGACATTTTATTAACCATTGCTACGTTGTAAACATGTCTACTCATCCTACAGTGGCACCGCAGCAGTGAGTTTTTTAGACTAAGAACTCATCTGATGATGTATCTTAAAGACAGGATGAACTTTTGATTGCAAGGCTGTTATTTCATGTTACATTAGCTGGTGAATATTTAAGGAAACCAAGAGAAACTGGATGACAACAAGCTAACTTTTGTCCATTCTGTGCTATACAAGGGCAGAATTTGTGCTTTCTTTATGATTTTGTTTGACAACTGAGGCAAGAGTTAAACTAATGCTTGGCGGTCTTTATTAGCCCATAGATCTGTGGCTTGGTCAGGACTCATTTGACATCACACAGATTTCAAATGGATGTATGATGTATGTACATAACACACTGCATATTTGCAGGAAATGTATGAAAATTATACGTCTGAGGGATACAATACTGTGCTATAGAATCCTGACAACATGAGCAGTAACTAGTTTTAAGGCCAAATGGCAAATCAGTTAATGTGTGAATTATGCATGCATCCACTGCACTCACATCAGTGATCCTGCAGAGAGCTCTGATGGCAGGACCTCTGTACACATCCTCCTTACCAGTCATGTCTTTGGTCAGACTAGCACACGCAGACAAGAATAGTAATTAGTATTTACAAAAGGGGGGGGGTGGAGACAAATGCTGCACCAACTGAAGAATCCTACAGCAGTAAATGCATAACATGCATTACATAACACCATTAAGTCAATCACCTGCTAGTGACAATGATGACATCCTCAGAGATGTTGGCCATCTCTTTAATGGTCAGGTAGCACATCCTTCTCAGGGTTTGCTATCAGGGTAAGATAAAAAATAAATAAATAAATAAATAATAATAATAATAATATTTAATATATAACAATCACAATCATAAGCATCAAAATTCTGAAAACAATCGATAACAGATGTTTACATCATTAGACTGGAAGAGCCTGGTCATGGCAAAGAACGCCTCCGTGGCCTCTGTGGTTCCAAAGTGCTCACCCTGGGAAAGATAAAGACATTCAGAGACTGTACAAGAAAAGCCAAAGCTGAAGAACTTGAATGCGTTGATGTGGAACTTTACTAACCTGGTTGAGCAAGTAGATGATTTTTGTCAGGATGTGCAGACATCTTCGTGGGTTAATCGGCGTCTCGTTGAAGATGCGAGCCTTCAAAGCAAACACACAAGGAGATTAAATGATTGCAATGTTGCTGCAGCTCACAAGATACAAACAGCAGTACTCAGGGCTCATGACTCACCTCTTGCAGCACAGCACTCTTCTCCAGATGCTGGAACGGGTTGGAGCCACTTCCTACAAGAAAGTATAACATTATAAGCAAAGTCTGAGACAGCCTTATTCAACACTCTAACCATTGATTCCTTCTTTCTTAAGTCCATATTTGCCAGGTATCACCCCAAGGAGGATGGTATGTATCGTGCCTTGTTCAAAAATCAGTCTGGACCGAAACACTCATAACATTAGTGTGAATTGGTGGAGTTAAACTGCTATGGGCTAAATAAAGACAAAGCTAATTTAGGCCAGGCCCACAACATGGAGGAAAACAACTCCTCATTGATTTCCCATTGATTTCCACTGCACAGTTCTCCTCAGTGGTTTTAAGCTACATTTAAATGGTGGGTTACATGACAGATAAGACTATGATTTAAAGTTTATTCTAAGACACAAAACAGAGCCAAAATAACATCATTGATGACGGGAGGCTCCTTAACCATATGGACTTTATATCCTGTATTCTGTATCCTGATGGTGCCCAGTGTCTGTGTGCAGCAGATATATTGTGCCAGGTACATCAAAAAATGAATTAACCCTCTATCAGAGAACACTTTACGTTAAGCGTCCTGCAAATTCCTATTTAATCCATTGCAAAATGTTGACCCCCTTGAGGGGTGTGGTTCTCCCTTCTAATGACACAATGTGTTGAGTCTCTATGGGCAGATATACGTAAACGCACTCTGTGGAGTGACATCACAAAAACCAAAGACTGGCAACTGAACTGTCTGTGCTGAAACTTTAACAGTTTTATGTTTATACTACATCAAACTCTTGTGTATGGAAAGCAAAGGTAACTTCTGTGAATTTCTATGAAGTGTTCAGTGTTTGTGCTTTATGGCATATGGACCTTCACAAATAAATACACTGAGGCGTAAGGTGTAAACAAAGGCACGCAGAGTGGTTTGCTGTGAAATGCTTCATGATCAGAAACTTTCAGTGCTCACAGTGGTGTTGAGAGGAACCTGACATCTGAAGTGTTTAATGACTCCTAAAGCTGGTTATGAATATGCTGCCTGATGGCTGGGATGTTGTTACCCACTGCCCTGTGATGAAGTTCTGGCCTAAAATGTCTTGTTAATCTATTTTTTAAATCTATTTATCCATCCATAATCCATTTAAATGGTGAAGGAGCAGATGCAGGCAATGAAAGACAAAATAGCCCCCAAAGCAAGGTTTCTCAGTTTAGCCATGTAACTTAAGCTCAATGTCAAGCCAGTCCAATTGGAAAAGAGCCGTGGGACATTCTGATTGGACAGTCCTCATCTTTAGGCTTAAGTTATTTGAGTAACTGAGAAATCCTGCTTTGTGGAATACCCCACTGGGGAGCATTTAAACCAGATATACTTAAGTCTAAAGTTAAGCTTGTCCAATTGTAGCAGAGGAACATTCCTATTAGACAGTCCTGAACTTTGAGTTTAAGTTATCTGGATAAGTGAGGAATCCTGTTTTGTGTAATACCCCATGGTTCCCATCACCACCACTGTAAAGACATCTGAGTCTGTACATTTCTCTACTATCAAACACTTCACATCACTCTGCTTACGACAGAACTGTGCAAAAAAAGTTTCACAAATCAGTGGAATTCCCTTTGAAGCTGCTCATAACTGGTGACTTCAGTATGGTAATTTGTGGCCACGTTATAGTAACTCGTGGCCACGCCTTAATGAAAAATAATCAACATCTCACGGGAACTTTAAATGGGCTACTTCTCATATATGTTTAAATCGAACGGTGGTAAACTAGCCAACAGTGAATACACCCTAATAGCGTAGCCTTACATTAGATGCAGAACGTAGAACCGCAAACCAAAGTCTTATTTGATCTATTCAAGAAGGTATTGGAACTAATGATGACAAGATGTAACGTTAGGTGAGGCGAACAGAACTGACACAACATCCTTAAGTTAGTTATATACGTGGCTGTCTTAGATCTTAATCCACGAACAACTCTAACATAACCAAAAACAACTCATGCATAAAATCAGAAAATAATGGATGTAACTGTAGCTGCAACATCCAGCTCGTAATCACAAATGCTGATCAGACTTAGTTAAATGAATCCATTTAGAAAGTTAGCTAGCTAGCAGATGCTAACGTTAATCTAGCTATCATTAGCTACCCAAAAACAGACTAGGAAGAGACACATACAGTACATTATCTTCAAATCTGGACCCTACTTTAGCTACTACGTTACCTTTAGGTAAATGTCTCGTTCGTGAAAGATGTTTTCAACAGCTGTGGCGTGCATAAATGGTTAGTTAGCTAGCTAGCTGGATAGTGAACCTGCTAAGCATCAATGCTAAGCTAAGTTAACATAACCAAACACGCACAGTAGCAGGCAAAACGACGATATTTTTGTTCTCATTAAATGAGAACGTGGACTGAAACAAACTCTTACCGGCCTCCTCGTCCTTCTTGTCAAACTTCTTTATCATTTTAAGGAATGTTTTCTGCTGTTAGTGTGAGGACTGTCTTTCTCTACACAGACATCCAAAGATCCTCCACGTCAGCTACTGCGGCGAAGTCCTGAAGACTGTACGTTACAAAAATGGCGTCCACCATGAATGGTGTTCAAGATAAAAGTCCCTATAAAAACAGTCCCATACGCAGAATTCTCTTCCTGTGACGCTACCAGTTGTTACCAGCTATTCTAACTAAAGGCTAGCAACCATTTTCAAGATAGATAGATAGATAGATAGATAGATAGATAGATAGATAGATAGATAGATAGTCCCCACTCATTAGATGGCACGGATCTCGTAAAGACTTTTATTTTAAAATCTAGCCGGTCACTAGCCTTCAAGCACTCGTACCTTGTTTGCACTACTGTTCAAAAGTTTGGAATCACTGTTTTAAATAACGCTGCAGATAAATATACACAATTCTTTTAATATGTTTATATGTTAATATAATACATTAAAAATACTGAAATTGTGGGCGTGTCCATAATTACAAACATACCTGTACATGATTCCTGAATGACTATGACATTTTTGCTTATACCATGTGGAAAAACTCATAAACAAATAATTACCGTATGCTAATAATCATTTAATGCCCTTTTGGTCACTGTAAACATACCTTGTGCTTCTGCTCAGCCACCAATTTATGAGCTGACTTAATTAACTCCATGAACACTTTATTTAATCTTTACTGGTCCACTATGTAGGTGCACAATTACAGGTGCTGGCTCACCCTGAACACACTCTGTCAGACACTCTCTACTCCACCTATCATTCATCAGTTTCTGACCACAGGACCACCACTGACCAGACCGCCACTGAACAAATATTAGTTTAGAGGTGTACCATTTTCAGCACGTCATTGTCACTGCTAGGTTGAGGGCCATGCAAAGATATCCTACCCAGAGTGCTTCTGGCTGAGAGACTGACCATTGATGAAGACCTAGAGGACGACTAATGCTAAAAGGGCTATAGTCTATATGCTATAGTAATGAGGTGGTGTTTCCAGTAAAGAAAGGTAATATAGTGAATTGATATTATGCTAATCTCAATTACTTCTCAGTCGCACCAGGTACATATGTAAAAAGCTTTGTTGTCACGATCGATCCTGATCTGGCCTTTGACAAACATATTACTAATATTACCAGAATAGCTTTCCTACATCTACGGAATATTGCAGAAATTGGATGCAGAAAAGCTAGTTCACGCCTTTATTACTTCAAGGCTGGATTATTGTAATGTCCTGTTTTCTGGTTGTTCTAGCAAAAGCCTTACTAAGCTCCAGTTAGTCCAAAACGCTGTAGCCAGAGGCCTTACGAGAACTAGAGAATTTGACCATATCAGTCCAGTCTTATCCACCTTGCACTGGTTGTCAGTTAAATTCCGCATCGAGTATAAAATTCTTCTTCTGACACATGAAGCTCTAAACGGCCTCGTGAGCTTATCCCAGGGCGGAGCCTTTTCATTCAAAGCCCTCCAGCTTTGAAATAACCTTCCAGTTAGTGTTCGGGACTCAGACACAGCCCCAATCTTCAAGTCTAGACTTAAACCCTACCTGTTCAGTCAAGCTGCTTGGGCCACTTTTTTCATTCTGGTTGTGCTCCAGTGTTAGATATCGTGTGGGACAGAGCAAGGATGTACCATCTGAAGATAATTTATATTCAAAGCTCACTGAGCCACACAGCCCTCCACATCCTACCCAGGTATAATATACTTAGTATACTTATTACTCACTGTAATAATAATAAGTATACTAATTTGCACTCCCAGGTTATGTTATGTATATTTTAATGTACTAGAAATGTACTTTAATATGTACTTAAGTATATGTAAGTATTAATATGTGTATTAATATGTAGTTAAGTATATGTAAGTGAATCATAATATATTCTTTTTAAAAGCAATAATATACAGAATACTAAGTACATAGTTAGCATATGAATATAGCACACTTTTAGTACATTAAACAGGAGTGCAAGGAAATATACTAAGTATACTTAAGTTCACTACAGTGTGCTTTTATGCTTCTTGGTTCAGTTTTATAGTTATATAGTTTATAGTCATTTGGAGGAATCATTGTTTTGTCATGTATTGCACTTACAATGGGAGTAGGTGCTCTATATCCGGTCTCAGTTAAGGAGGTCACTGATTAACACTGTTTTATATCTTTTCATATATGAATGTTTTAAGTACTGTGTCAGGGGTTTGGTGTTTTCATCACTGCTGTCAGAACAAAACGTCATAATTCCGTTTTTGTTGAAAAAATGCCTGTTGCACTTTACATTGTATGTGAATTGGCCCAAAATAACTTCCACTCACTTACATTAAAGGCAAAGTATGTTATTATTTGGAGACACCAGTTTCCGACAGCAGCAATATGCTAAAAACATGTTTATAATTAAGTCTACAAAGGGCTAAAACGGCAACCTTACAGTGAAATGTCAGTATGCACTGTATGGAATATGCAGTGTTCAAATTGATGCAGTATAGTAGGTTATGATATATAGCAGAGAGCCATGTTTCACAGGGTCTGAGATATTTTCACCAGCACCCAGTTGATTAACACCTTTATTTTGTATCACACCATCTATGGTGTGAATCTGGACCTGAAGATATCTGTATAATGTCACCTGGACATTATGCAATCTATATTCGGACTCCCAGAATGTGAGTGATGGTGATGACGCATGTTGTTGTAAAGATAAAAGTCTCTTTAGATTACACTGTAAAAAATGTTTTGTGGGTCCAACCTAAAAAAAATACTCAAATTTGTTACATGCAAATGAATTACGTTTATTCAACCTTAAAACAAATGACTTAGATTGAAAGAATCGATTGTTCAAAGTTCTTCTTTTGGGTTGAATAAATCTAATTCATTTGCTTGTAACAAAGTAGAGTACTTGTTTTAGGTTGGACCAACAAAACACTTTCTACAGCATGTGTTATTTTCTTGGTTTGATTCGCTAAACTTCTCCAAGTGCATCATCTGATCTTATTCACTTATGGAGCAAAACAAAACATAATTCATTGATAAATTAATTCATTAGCACATTAATTAATTAATAGCAACACTCAAACACTATCTACACTGTAAAAAGGGCAAACTAAAACTCTAATGACTCTAATTTGTTACAAGTAATTAAATCAGTTTTACTCAAATAATGTCTTCGATTGAAACAATTGTTTGTTCAGAGTCCATTTTTAGGCTGAATAACTTAATTCATCTCTCTGTGTGAAGCCCTTAAGTAAGTACTAATAGATGTCCACATTAAAATGCATTTTTGTTTATGCACTTATACTGAGATTAACGTTTCTTCTCTCTAGGTATGAGCGCTGGCTTGGGGTTGCCAGGTAGTGCACTTATGTTGTATTTAACTCTGTATTCTTCTCTCTAGGTATCAGCACTGGCCCTTGTTCAGGCAGTGTCTGAGCTCAAGGCAAGTTTTAGACTCTCACCTTCTTGTACTAGCTAGGAAACACTCTCTGATGGAACACTAAGCAGGGTTGTAAGTCGCTCTGGATAAGAGTGTCTGCTAAATGCAATAAATGTAAATGTAAATGCTTGTAACAAATTAAGTCATTTTTTTAGGTTGGACCAACAAAACACTTTTTACAGTGTATACTATAAATACTATAAATACAGTTTGCTATTGATAGTATTTATAGAATTATGAGTGTTACTTGTGCATTAAAGGGGAATTCTAAACAAATAAATACACATAATTAAGTGGTTGAGTTGTAAACAGTGTCATTTGGAGCGGTTTGGTGTGAAATGCTCTGTTCTAGAGAAACTTACCGTGTCAGACATCCACCTCTAAGAGCTCCTGCAGAGAAGATCCTGTCTGATATGATGCTTCATGTTAGCTTTGTGATATAGTTTAGGTTTAAAATGTATTTTAATCCATTCATGGTGGAGGGATACAGGCCGGGCATCTTAAGGCAAAATAGTCCCCAAAGAAAACCTTTAGATTTATGACAATTTTACCATCATCATTCCACACTCAGAAGACAAGTGTAGGTTCACTGGTGGTTTTAGTATATAAAGTGTCTATATGTGTGTTGTAGACATGGTGACCCCTGGTTCCCCGCACCACCACTGTAAAGAACATCTGAACCATTCATAAAACAAAAAATATAAAGTTTGCTTTTAAGACTGCATATAAAAGTTTTAATTGTGCATTTTTAAACATGCAGAAGTGTGTTCTCTTTAGTAGATGTGTTAGCTATTAAATAATCATATATAATAATGTAATTATATTTTTTTGTGTTTAAAGATTAGATAATGAGTAAAGGTGCAATATGTAAGATGACAATCAATTTGTAAGTTTTTCATGCCAAAATTAACACAATTATCAACAGGATGTGAAGAAATAACAGTTTTGATGGTGTGTCAAAGATGTGTATCATGTTGCAGGGATAAGTTAGCATATTAGCCACTAGCCCAGCCTGTCTCGTAATACCATTTTGTACCTACAGAGGCAATAATGAGTCACTGTAGCATTGATACATGATCTTAGAGAGTATGAGGGATGAAGTTTAGATAAAAGGGGGTGGTGATGGGAAGGAGAGACTGCGGAAAGTATGAACTGCGCAATATGAACTGGGTATGAACTGGGTCATCTTGCATATTGCTCCTTTAAGCTGAAATTTATTAGGGCGTGTTATTATAAAGTGATTTATAACTAATGAATGAATGAATTAAATGATCTATTAGAGCACAGGGAACACTGTCTCAAAAGACATCTTCAAGCTCTTAGTGTGGATCTCAGTATGGTCAGTGTGACCAAGCTGGGGTGAGGAGTGAACTCATGTGGAGGTTCCAGCCCGTGCAGCTCGCCCATTTACCCCACCAGCAAAGCCATCAGAGTCTCATCACCACTGGAGAACAACTGCTGAGAACAACAAGCCCTAGTACAATACCAAACAATGCTTTTGCCTTCAACTCCACCCAATGTTTATTACCCACCACAATGATATTAACCGGAGCTTTCTTGTGCTTTTGTGCGCTGGCCTGCATGAACTACTGTTAACATCATTGTGAACTCATTATTTCATGGATATCTCACCGGTAGAAATGCATTCCTTAGACTTACACATCACCAAACCAGCTTAAATAAATGATCCACAAAGACTAGTGGGAATTCCCTTTAAAACACCTGTTCACCTGCTCTGCGGTATTGCTAATTTGAGAGGTGACTGGATAACATTTATTAGACAGTGAGTGAGAAAAGTCTGCTTCTGGAGGTGCTGTGCCCTCTTCTCTAGCCGATCTGTGCCATTAACCGTGCATTGTGGGCAGCCTGGGCGCGCAGGCTCTTGCCTTTGGCGATGTCGAAGAGTATGTTCATAAGGCTGGTGGGCACGTCCAATGAAAGGGTCATTCTGCTGCCCCGGTCACCTTTGGCCCCATTCCGGTACATCTTACTCCTCCTGAGTAGGCTCTGGCTCAAAAACCTGTAGCCGGGTCCAGGGGAAGTCCTCCTCTCTCGGCTCTCCTCGAGAGAAAGCGAGTCTCCAGCCCTGTGGAGGAGCTGCAGGGTGTTGTAGAGGGAGTTTAGTGGTGGCTCGTCATTGTTCACTGTGGGGAGGAGTTCGTTGGGGCAGAGGAGGCTGGTGTCAGTTTGAGGTGGCCGCAAGCAGAAGCTGGCGAGCGGAGCACAGAGGATAGCTAGCACCAGAAGGGATCTGGCCAGCACCATGACTGTCTACTGCTGGACAACAAACACAAATGGAATGACCAAAACAGTGACATCAATTTCCAGTGTTGAAGCAGTACATACAGTCTAAATTAGTACATACACCTAAAAACACTACACCTACAGTCCACCTAAAGCATCTACCGCCCATCTAAAACATCTACAGCCCAACTCTAATATCTGCAGTCTAACACCTACAGTTTATCTCTAACACCTAGTCTGTCACTAACACCCTTAATCTATCTCAAATACCTAACATCTAACATCTACAGCCCATCTAAACATCTACAGTCTATCTCTAACATCTACAGTCCAACTAAAACATCTACCGTCCATCTAAAACACCTACAGTCCATCTAAAACATCTACAGCCTATCTCTAACATCTACAGTACATCTAAAACACCTACAGTCCATCTAAAACATCTACAGCCTATCTCTAACATCTACAGTCCAACTAAAACACCTACAATCCATATAAAACACCTACAGCCCATCTAAAATATCTACAGCCCATCTAAAACATCTACAGCCTATCTGTAACATCTACAGTCCAACTAAAACACCTACGGCCTATCTAAAATATCTACAGCCCATCTAAAACATCTACAGCCTATCTCTAACATCTACAGTCCAACTAAAACATCTACAGTCCATCTAAAACACCTACAGCCCATTTAAAACATCTACAGCCTATCTCTAACATCTACAGTCCAACTAAAACATCTACAGCCCATCTAAAACATCTACAGCCCATCTAAAACATCTACAGTCCAACTAAAACACCTACAATCCATATAAAACACCTACAGCCCATCTAAAACATCTATAGCCTACCTCTAATGCCTACAACCTATCTCTGACATCTACAGTCCAACTAAAACACCCACAGTCCATCTAAAACACCTACAGCCTACCTTTAACATCTACAGCCCATCTAAAACATCTACAGTCTATCTCTAATACCTATAATCTGTCTAAAACATAGACAGTCCATCTAAACATCTACAGTGTATCTCTAACACCTATAATCTGTCTAAAACAGACAGTCCATCTAAACATCTATAGTCTATCTCTAATACCTACAGTCTATCTCTAACATCTACAGTCGAACTAAAACATCTACAGCCCATCTAAAACACCTACAGTCCATCTAAAACTTCTACAGCCTATCTCTAACATCTACAGTCCAACTAAAACATCTACAGTCCATCTAAAACATCTACAGCCTACCTCTAACATCTACAACCTATCTCTAACATCTACAGTCCAACTAAAACACCCACAGTCCATCTAAAACATCTACAGTCCGTCTAAATCATCTTCAGTCTAACGCCTACAGCCTATCTAAAACATCTACCGCACATCTAAAACATCTACAGCCTATCCAAAACATCCTCAGTCTAATGTCTACATCTAAAACACCAGCAGCCTAAAATATCTCCAACTCTTACAGTTCATCTAAAACATGCACATAACATTATAATCACATAACATCAACATCTCTAATTCTTACAGTCCACCTAAAAAACCTACAGTCCACCTTTAACATTTACAATCCATTTCTAACTCCTACAGTCTATATCTAATTCATACAGTCCATCTACATTCCAACATCTACATTGTGTCTACACCTACACTTCATCTCCACCTAAAGTCCATTTCTTATAACTACACTCCATCTCAACCTATAGTCCATCTCTTATGCCTACAGCCCCTCACTTATACCTATAGTCCATATCCATCTATAGTCCATCTCTTATACCTATAGCCCCTCACTTATACCTATAGTCCATATCCACCTATAGTCCATCTCTTATACCTATAATCCATCTCTCATACCTATAGTCCATGTCCACCTATAGTCCATCTCTTATACCTTCAGCCCCTCACTTATACCTATAGTCCATATCCACCTATAGTCCATCTCTTATACCTATAGCCCCTCACTTATACCTATAGTCCATATCCACCTATAGTCCATCTCTTTTACCTACAGACCCTCACTTATACCTATAGTCCATCTCTTATACCTATAGTCCATCTTTTATACCTACAGCCCCTCACTTATACCTATAGTCTATATCCACCTATAGTCCATCTCTTTTACCTACAGTCCCTCACTTATACCTATAGTCTATATCCATCTATAGTCCATCTCTTTTACCTATAGCCCCTCATTTATACCTATAGTCCATATCCACCTATAGTCCATCTCTTTTACCTACAGCCCCTCACTTATACCTAAAATCCATATCCACCTATAGTCCATTTCTTTTACCTACAGCCCCTCACTTATACCTAAAGTCCATATCCACCTATAGTCCATCTCTTTTACCTACAGCCCCTCACTTATACCTAAAGTCCATATCCACCTATAGTCCATTTCTTTTACCTACAGCCCCTCACTTATACCTAAAGTCCATATCCACCTATAGTCCATATCTTATACCTATAATCCATCTCTCATACCTCAAGTCCATATCCACCTATAGACCATGTCTTATACCTATAGCCCCTCTCTTATCCCTATAGTCCATCTCTTTTACCTATAGCTCCTCTCTTATACCTATAGCCCCTCTCTTATGCCTAGAGCCCATCTCTAATTTTTAAGTCCACACAAAACACTCACAGTCAGTCTCTAATATCTACAGCCTAATTCTATATTTAAATTGACATTTATGGCATTTAGCAGACATCTTACCTAGAATGACTTTCAACTGTCAACTGAACTTTACAGTCCATCTCTAGTCATCTCTAGTCTCTCACAGTCATCTCATAGTCCTACTAATTACTGAAGTCCACCTTAAAACCTACAGTGTATACAAGCTTAAATACCAAAGTCTATCTACACCTACAGCCTATCTCTAATTCCTATAGTCCACCTTAAAACCTACAGTATATACTAGCTAGAATGCTAAAGTCCATCTATGTACACCCACAGCCCATCTGAAGTTATTAAAGTCCACCTTAAAACCTACACTCCATACTAGCTAGAATGCTAATGCATCTCTAATTCCTAAAGTCCACTTTAAAACCTGCAGACTATACTAGCTACAGTCCTGAAGTCTGCCTATCTACACCCACAGCCAATCTCAAGCTACTAAAGTCAACCTTAAAACCTATAGCATATTAGCCAATGTCCTAAAGTCTGTCTTTCTACACCTACAGCCCACCTTTAATTCCTAAAATCCACCTTAAAGACTACAGTACACACTTGCTAGTCATAAAAAGTCTAAATAAACCTACAGCCCATCTCAAGCTACTAAAGTCCACCTTAGAACCTACAGTGCATACTAGCTAGAATGCCACAGTATTTCTATCTACACCTACAGACAGTCTCTAATTACTAAATCCACCTTAAAACCTACAGTCTATACCAGCCAGAGACCTGAAGTCTGTCTATCTACACCTACAGCCCATCTCTAAGTCCTAAAGTCCACCTTAAAACCTACAGCCTATTAGCTAAATGCTAAAGTCTGTCTATCTACACCAACAGCCCATCTCTAATTCCTAAAGTCCACCTTCAAACCCATAATCTATAATAACTAAAGTCCTAAAGTCTGTCTATTAACAGCTACAGCCCATCCCTAACCCTGGAAGTCCACATAAAAACCAACAGTCTATTAGCTAAATGCTAAAGTCTGTCTTTCTACACTTACAGCCCATCTCTAATTCCTAAAGTACACCTTAAAACATACAACTACTCTAAGTACACCCACAGTTCACCTATATAACCCTCTGCAGGGGACCTAAACATCCAGGGTGAACGCTTACAGTCCCCCTACAAGCCCTGGTAGACCGAACAGTGTGACCCTGCTGTAGCCTGGAGGTCCAAACTTCAAGCTTCTATGCTGGTAAGATGCCTACTGAGAGCTAGATGGCGATTTCATATTGTGTTAAGACGTACCTGCAGCGTTGGACTGGGACAGTATTCTGAAGCAAAGATCAGAAGCAAAGAAAGAAAAAAGGATGAAGAATCCAAAGTAGCAGGGAAAGTAAATAAACGGAACAGTTAATGAGCAGAAGTTGTTGGTTCAGACCAGATCAGTCCTGTGCAGTAGAAAGTTAAGTTGGTACAGACTGCGCTTCTTCTTTGAGGCAGACGGTATAAGGCATTTGGACTCTCAGCCCCTCTGCACGGGGGGCTTTAATGAGTGCGGCGCGATTGGACGCCGGCCATGGCGTCACGTGTCTGACGTCACCGCTCTCCGCCCCGGTTGAATGAGAGGAGCGACTAAGACGTTCGCGCGAGCTCAACTTTTGTCCGGAAACTTTTCCACGTCTAGAACTACCATGATAGCTGCGATTAATAATCAGTACCAATGACTCATTTTGGTCTCCACTCCATCCTTGCGAGCCAGAAGACCCTGACACGGCAGTGGGCTGCCTTACCATACATGGTTTAAGCTTAGTCTTGCAGTGCCAGGGGTGAATCATCACTGGAAGTTGAAGTATCTAGTCTAGGGTTAGGCTTAATCTTGCTCTGTGCATTGCAGTGCAGCTGACCTGTAGGTGCCCACTTTAGCTCTAAATGGCCATGGTCATCTGCTGCGCTCCAGATCCGAACAAGAAAGCTTTCAGCACCACGGAAAGCTCCACTCAGGATCCTCAGCATAAGCACGAATAGAACAAAGTCCCCAGTGTTGAATCAACACCTTTATTTTGTTTTCCAGGAACAACCCCAGTCTTGGAACATCCTGATCATTTGCACTCCAATGACCCTGTTTGAGCTTCTCTAAGAACTAATTGCTCCATAGACCATCGCCACGGACAGCAATTACGGCTCTGTCATTAATGAGGGCTGCGTTTGTCCTCAGAGGTCTTCAGGTTGAGAGGCTGCTTTAATGATCACCCATGGGCATGCCAGAAATCAGGAATTCCATTGATTTATCAACATTTCTGCATAATTAAATCATAATTAGAAAGGAGGCAATCTGCGTGGTTGGCTGTGATGGGCTCCGGTCTATAGAAACCTCTAGTCTGAAGAGGTGGTGGTGGTGATAAGAAGCAGAAGTCCACCTCTGCCTGATGTCCATAACATGGGACCTCAAGTCCATTTCTAAGAAGCCATTTCTCACCTTTGCAGGAAGATCCTATATTGCCCAATGCTTTCCTATTTGGGGATTATTCTTAGGTGATATCGGAATCTCATACACACTCAGGAGCACAAAAGATGGTTATGAAACACGTTGTGAATCAGATGTAGCCTTTTTCTTAGAACTTTTCTCCTGAAGATATTGGTGTATAAGGTCTATTGTGTTTATGATAGTTTTGAGATCAGATTTTGGCCTGCAATGTATCTTTTAAAAGCCATTCATAGTGGAGGGATACATGCAGTGCACTGTTAGGCAAAATAGATCCCGAAAGAAAATGCATTTGTCCAGATTTCCCACTATTTTCCCATCAACAGCATTCCATATATAAACTCGGAAACCACATTTAGTTCACTGGTGGGTTTGATAGTCAATAAAATGGCTATATGTGTGTTGTAGACATGGAGACCCCTGGTTACCATCACCACCATTGTAAAGCAATCTGAGGCTGTGCAATCAACCATTTCACACCAACCTACCCACGAATGACCCATTATTACTCTGTTTTGACCCCCAGCGGCTACAGTCTGAAGCAATCCAGTCCATACACTCATAGAGAGCCATTCAAACCCTACTGGATAATACAGTAATATACTGTAGTTAATAGAACTGGATCTTATAGGCTGTAATAGCAGAGCTGAGCCACTAGAGGTCGCAAGCCAGATTCACTCCTCACTGTCAACAACATGCCTAACAAGCAGGAACAAAACACCAGCTTTCAGGTAAGACAAGCCATTAGCCTGCATTCACACCTGCACACATACAAACACTGCAAACTGCATACTGTACAAGTGCCACATCATCCGTCTTTGCATCCCTTACTCCCACTTGAGCCAAATCCGGGATGCCCTACTATACGGCATCTGTCCTCAGGGACTTGTTCTTCCCACCATGGCTTCATCTGGACCTCTGCCCACTACACAGCACCCCCTACAGAGTGGACATAGCGCTCTGATGAGAAGCAGGCAAACACATCACACAGGGTGGGCCAGTATGGTCAGCACTTATATAAGATCAGAATGAATGCTGAATAGATTCAGTGAAACGGGACAAAAAGGACTCAGTAAAGGATTGAGGATTTTCTGTCTGCCCCCCAGGAGACACCCTGTCCAGACACGACTCAACAGACCGAGCTGAAGAAAAGCCAATATGGCAGCATTTATACACAGGATGAAGCTCCAAACACAAGTGAGAGAGAGGTCACGAAGTAAACCCACGCACAGTCCCACAGTCGGCATCCTACTGTCCAATAAGGCGCCCACAGTGTGTTTACCCACTTTAATACCTCACACAGATTAAACAGTTCAGATGTACTCGGCATTAGTGCAAAACAGTGAACATAAGGAACACAGTGATAACGACTCCATACACTCAAACTGGTCCTGGTAATGTTGATGAGATGGCACAGTAAACATACGTCTACATAATATTTACTCAGGAGCACAGGTGGGCTCGTGAAAGGGGTCTTTTCCCCCTAAAACGGACCATTTTCACCTTGTTGGATCATGCCCTTGGCAACATTAGGCACGCTCCACTGTCATTCTGCCGTCTCTAAACAATTAGGCACGGCTGCTTTTCCAATGCAATATACAAATGTACTTTGACAACATGGTCTTAATTATTGCAATCACTGTAATTGTATTGTAATTATCAAAGGGCTATTTCAGCCTCCCAAAATCATATGGCAGCGTCTATGCGCTTATTAAAGGCACAGCGTGATTTCATTTTAACAGGGTGTTTTTAGGCCAGAAACGACCCCGCTGGACCCTCCCGCCGCCTCTCCAATTGTAGATGTGTACCATTACAGCAGTGCATCAATGCATGGCTCTTAGTATCTTGATATTCTGCGGACGTGTGACGACATGAAGTGAATTACATTCAAACCAATTTACAAATGTATAAGAAACACTGGGGCCACAGAGTGAGAACCGCATCATGTATACACGCACACAAGTGACTAACAGGACCATTAACACTTCACAAAAACAACACTAATCACTGGAAATAAATCCCCCCAGAGGTCTTCTTCTAAAACAGGGGTGGTGTGGCGTCATCAGGACCCCGGATCTGCGTAAATAAAGCAACACAAAGATGTTAAAATGCAGTTATTATACCTCCGTCAGTACACAACACGACCACATAATAACATTTCAGAAACTTTATATTATAGGGACGTAATTTTCATCATGAAATGTTTTGTTTCAGGCAGAAGAATGTCAATATTTACTCAAAAAAATTATTATTTTCATTGACTTAATATCTCAGACTAATGATCATATTCCCAAAAATATTATTTTTGTATGGAAATATTGACTTAACATTGAGAGAAAAAAAATCTTAATGACTTACTTTCTTGAAACATTATCTCAAATTTATAATTATGTTTCCAAAATATTGACTTACTATCTCACAAAATATTATTTTTGTATGTTATGTTATGGAAAAAAACATTCTCAAGTGACTTACTTTCTTGAAACATTGATTTAACATCTCAAAATAATTATTATTGTCCCAAACTATTGACTTACTTTTCTTGATATGTTGGCTTAATACAACAAAATAATGATTGCTATAATATCGAGAAGATGTATATACTTAGGACCATGTTAAAAAATTGACTTAATATCAACTTTTTTTAATGATAATGTTTTTAAAATATTGATTTAATATCTCAAAACAATGATTATGTTCACAAAATATCAACTTACTTTTTCAGAATAATCACTTATTTTCTTGAAAGATAGACGTCATATCTCAAAATGTTGATTATATTTCCAAAATATTGACTTACTAAATGGAAAATATTGACTTAGAATTGAGAGAAAAATAAATCTAATTCTAATGGAAATATTGACTTAATATCTCAAAATAATGATCATGATCTCTAAATAATGACTTATTTTTTACATTTTTTACAAGTAAACGTGCTTGCTGTTTAGATGTTGACTGTGTTATGAGTCTCTTATAGGCTGCGAGTGAATGACTCCGTACCTCTCTGGTCCAGACTGCAGTGGGTCTGGCAGTCGTGTTTTGTATTGAAGCGGTTTCCGTTTCCTCCGCAGCCACTGTAGACGAAGGGCCGACAGTCTCCAGAGTTCAGGTGGAAGTACCAGAGCAGCACGTAATCAGAGCAGTGACCCTCGGACATTGGCTCGAGACACACATCAGTGAAGGAGCCTGCAGAGAGGACCACACTTACACTGATAACATATCCTTAATCATTCTGGGGTTTACTGAGCAATTATATATTTATATACAGCTGCCGACCGCTTCATTAGATACATCCCCTTTGTATCTACACTCATTATCCGTCTTATCAGCTCCACTGACCATATAGGAGCACTCTGTAGTTCTACAGTTACAGACTGAAGTCGATCTGTTGCTCTGTATACTTTACTACACTGTTCTTCAATGGTCAGGACCCCCACAGGACCACCACAGAGCAGGTATTATGTGGGTGGTGGATCATTCTCAGCACTGTAGTGACACTGACGTGGTGGTGGTGTGTTAGTGTGTGTTGTGCTGGTGTGAGTGGATCAGACACAGCAGTGCTGCTGGACACCTCAGTGTCATCGCTGGACTGAGAATCGTCCACCAACCAAAACTTTCCAGTTGGACAGCATCCTGTGGGCAGCGTCCTGTGGGTAGGGTCCTGTGGGCAGCATCCTGTGGGCAGCGTCCTGTGACCACTGATGAAGGACTAGAGGATGACCAACACTGCACTGTGCAGCAGCAGATGAGGTGGACAAGGTGGACCGGCAAGGTAGGAGTGTCTAATAGAGTGGACAGTGAGTGGACACAGTGTTTAAACACTCCAGCAGCACTGCTGTGTCTGATCCACTGACACTAGCACAGCGCACACTAACACACCACCACCACGTCAGTGTCACTGCAGTGCTGAGAATGATCCACCACCCACACAATACCTGCTCTGTGGTGGTCCTGTGGGGGTCCTAACCATTGAAGAACAGGGTAATAAAGTATACAGAGAAACAGATGGACTACAGTGTGGAACTGTAGAACTACAGAGTGCTCATACAGGGTCAGTGGAAAGAATGACCATATAGGAAATGACCAGTCCATATACAAAATATTATATTTGGGCAGCCCAAATGTTTACCACTTAGAAAACAGTAACTGCATGTCCAATCAAAGAGAGCAAAATTAATCCTGTTTACCTGCAGTGCAGTATGTGACTCATTCAGTACAACTCAATGTGTTTATTGTTATTGATAGTATGTAGTTAAATGTCTTTTTTAACTTATCAAACCTCAGAAAAAAATATATTATGGTCTGTACTGTGGAACTGTATTGTGATGAGTCTGTTGAATTCAGTTCTATTTAATTTAATTAGGTTACTGTAACCTAATATTGCTATTATTTATTTATTTATTTATTTATTTATTTACAAATGATCAAAATAACAATCCACCTGAGAGTCGTTTGAACACGAGCTTCAATAGAACTGAATAGATAAGACCAAAAAAACACTGACCTTTTTGGTCAAAGACATGATTAACACAGTCAGTTTTACAAATTTGCTTCAACAGTGAGCTAAAAATAGTGCAAAATTCGAAATATTTAAATTTTCCAAAATTCGAAAACTTTCTGTTTGTTTATTGCTATAAAGGAAAAAATCCTTATTTTCAGTGCGGTCTCAGATTTTCTGACCCCTCTGTACGAGTCGTGATTTAAATGCATTTATTCAGTTGCATAACTGTGAAGTCACTGCTGTTCTTTTACCTGGCAGGTGCCTGAGAGCATGTCTCCTTCCTCTCTCTGAGTGCAAACTCTCTTTGTCAGCTCCTGCAAAGCACAAACATGTGAATTGGGCACCTTAATCACCTGTTGATTTGAGCAATCAGTGCTAAGTGCCCTTCACAGCGGCTTCCCCACACACCCATAATCAACCTCTTCAATACCAGCGGTGTCCGCGCGGGAGCCTCTGAGACACAACAGGCTCCTACGCACAAGACTAAATGAATGTTCCTTATGGCAAACAGGCTCTATTTAGCTGTAAACAAGACCATTCAGAGCAGTCTGGTGTGAAACGCTCCGTCCGAATTGTTCATAGTGGTGGTGACAGGAACCAGACACCCACCACTAGAAGCTCCCTCACTGTTAATGGTACAATGTCTGAGACGTTATACTGTAGTTTTGAAAGGATTTTGGTCTAAAAATCCATTCATGGTGGAGGGATACAGGCAGGACACTGTGAGGCAAAAATAGTCCTGGAAAGGGAATTTCTGATTTTCATCATCAACATTCCAAATAAAAACTCCAAAGACACACGTAGATTCACTGAAAGATTTGGATGGTAAATACACTCATTGTCAAAAGAATAGTTGCACCCAGAAGGAAGTGTGGGATTGCAGTGCCATTGGGAAGGAAGATAAAGGTAACCAGGAACAATAAATGATGATAAATTTAGACTGATAATTTTTATTGCACTACACATACAGAAGTAATGTCTCTCAGTATGGCATCGGGCCGCCATGTTGCTGATCCAAGGTGCCCGACATCTCGGCATGGAGTTGTAGAGGTTCCTAATGGTGTCCTGTGATAATCCATCCCATGCAGCTTGAATATTCTCACACATTTCCTGCAGATTGTGCGGTAGGGGTGGAGGTGGAGTGACACCTGTGACAACAAACCGTTCATCTTGGTGCTGACCACGGTGCCTCCACACACGGATTTCTTGGTCATCTCCACCAAGACAAAAGCGGGAAACGTCACTGAAGATGACCCGCTGCCATTCTGAGTCACTCCATGACAGTCTGGCACGACACCATTGCAGTCTTTGGTGACGTTGATGTGGTGTTATAGGTAGTTGTTGTAATGGTCTGCATGCATGTAGTCCTGCTTCGTGCAGCTGTGTGCCAATGGTGCTGGCACTAACAGGATGACTCATGACAGGCCCCCGTCACTGCTCACAGAATGTCTAAGTCATCTCATGATGTCAAACCTACCCACCAAGTTTCATTCCTGTCAGCTGATTCCTTCTGGGTGCAACTATTTGTAAAGTGTCTATATGTGTGTTGTAGACATGGTGACCCCTGGTTCCCATCACCACCACCACTGTAAAGAACCTCTGTAGCATTTCACACCAAACCCACTCTGAATGACATTCTACATAATACTTGGTGGAACTCTACTTTGCTTGACTGTCCACTATCAGATCTGAGCACCGCTGCGTCCGCTGGGCCTTGCAGGAGCTCTGCTTCCGACGTCTTGCGGCGATTTTCCTGTTTCCCTTAGGCAATAATGAAACAGCACAGGGTGAAATCTTTCTGGATGATTAGGCTACACTTGCGCCTGTGCTAACTCCTCACATTTCACAGCATCAGGCACAGCGTACCACTGTTTGGATGCTTTGTGACATAGGGAGCTGACAACCCGAAGAACAAAGCCATGCTATAATAAGGGCACTGTAGTCATATCATATCAAAAAGCCTTAGTAAACAGAGTTACGTGCAGAAGACACCAGAAAGGAAAGACATGCTATTCTGAGACTCGTTCATTATCGGCTCTCTTACTTGTGGCATTGTCGTACGCTGACGTGGGCTCGGGGTCTGAAACTGTGGGTGAAGCGGTCGTTTCCTCCTCGTCCATGTCCTCTGCTCCTTCGTCCTCCTTCAGGATGCTCCCTTCATCTGGATCATTGGTGTTCACCACAAGGAGGTAGTCTTTGCCTTGATCAAACACAGAACACAGAGAAGTTGTCACAGTCAGCCTCCTTTTGATAGACCAAGGTCATTCACGGACAATTGGGGGCCAAGTTTGATCAGTTTGACATTGGGAGAACTTTTAACTTTTAAAAGGCGTTTAACGTTTAAAAGGCTTTAATGATGAAACGCAGTGTGGCATATGCTTCATTTCTGTTAATGGACCTCTCTCTCTGTCTCTCTCTCTCTCTCTCTCTTAAGGTTGTTTGTGAATGACTCCTGAAGGCAGTCTGAGCTCAGCAGTCTGTTCCACTGAGAGAACACTCTAGAACACAACAGATGGTGGAACCCATGGGGTCCCCATACTGCAACAGCAGGGGATTCAGCGCACATAACTGTATACTGAGGAGCACAAATACATACAAATGGGCTACAGTCGTGCACATACCAACAAACCACCCACACAAGCTCATTCACAGGCGTATGCATAACACTCGTTAGGCAAAGGTTTGCACACCCCCCTTCTCCCGGTCAAATGACTGCGACTCTCTGATTAGAAAATAAGTTAACACACACTCAACCAAACTGCAATGTGGCGTCATTTTCCTGCACATTTTCAGAGCAGGAAACAGTTTTGATTCAGTTTCTGGGTTTAATAAAAACGAAATAAAACTATGTACCATATTTTTGCACAGGCACAGGTTTTCTGCTTTTCTAATATGTTAAATGACCAGTAATTATGCATTAACACAGGCAGACATGCTTTCCCTATAGAGGAAGTGTTAAATTATTAATACTTGACATTAATATCAGCAAAATATGGAACTTAACCAGGACGCTTGCCCAAACGTTTGCATGCAGCTGTATATGCAGCACTGCACAAAAGCTTTAAGAATATTAGTATTTTAAAAGCTGATTATCTGTTTATTTCTTCACTTACATTCAAATACATGCTATACATACTATATATAATATAGTATTATATAGTACTAATAATGTAAATAATACATGCTATTCTACTCTATATACTATACTATGAAAAAATACTATAAATAATGTTGCTACAAAAAGATCATTAATATAGCACTAATTATGGTGGACTGTATTGCACTTGCTATGTCTTTATTGTGTGTTCTGCATCTTTCTTTCTGCATCATCAAAAGAACAGCTGCACCCAGAAGGAGGTGTGGGATTGCAGTGCTATTGGGAAGGAAAATAAAGATTACCAGGAACAATAAATGATGATAACTTTAGACTGATATGAGCAATATTTATTGAGCTACACATACAGAAGTAGGGCAGCATAAGATTTTAGGCTGTATTGGTGCAGAAAAAAGTCACAGCACTGTCAGCAGTTCAACAAAGTCTTTGGCAGATTTATTTGTTTTTTAAACTGTTTTTTTTTTAAGTTGAAGGATAAAAAATGAAAGAGGATTGTGGAAAACTGGTTGATGAAATGTTTAATGTTGAGTGAAAATGAAAAGGAAAAAGGAAAAATAAAAAATGAAGAAATAAATGAAATTAAATCAGAAATAAACTAAGCCTGAAACATGGCTTGTCATGAAACACAGTCGTTCACCTTCAGCATCTCCAGCTGCTCTCTGCTTGCCGGTTGGCCGGTCTCCGCTAACTAAAGACTCTGATTAACCCTTATTAAGCCTGTCCCTCGTACATCATTCCAATCACCTTGAAGTGTTTTTAAGCCTGTCAAGTGCATAAACTAGCTAAGTTGGAAAAACTTCAAAGATATTATGTGCTATTTATTCTACACAGCTGACTTTGGGCACAACATGACCTGTTATCTGAAGTACACTGTAGAGGGACTCCAAGAGCATAAAATACCTTAAAGCTGATTTAAATATTATATACTTATAACAATTTACAACAATGTTAAAATGAGAAATAATAGATATATTTACTATATTTAGTAAGTTTTTGGTGTTTCTGCTGGCATAAACACAAGATAAGTGACTTAAATGAGTTATGAGTTAAACAATGAGTTATGTTTCCTTTTGAATAATACTTAATATAATGATTTGAATTGACTCACCACACTTTTCCATCACCTCTTTGGTCACGAGGTCTTTCACCTCCTCTACCTACACAAACAAGGGGGACAAGAAAGGTATTATTGTCATATAAAATCCATATATATTCATATAATGTTTATAATACAACAGTCTTTAAGGTCACTGTAGCATTACTAAACACAAACTCACTGTAAGTCCTGGCTCTCCTTTTTCTCCTTTCCTTCCTTCTGTTCCTATCACACCCTGGAGAGAGAACACAGACGCCATACAGGACATCAGAAGCGGGTTCTTCCCTAAGTACTCTAGACTTATCTTTACAGTACACACATCAAGTTCGAAACTCTGTGTAGAGCTCTATTAGTGAAAAGCTTACATCCATTCCTCTTTGTCCAGGAATTCCAGGAGGGCCTCTTTGACAGGTCTTCCCTCTGCCTCTTCTACCTTTCTCTCCCTGAGAAGGAGGATACAATATGTTAGACACATTTACACCCGCCAGCCATTTCATTAGGTATACCCTCTATACTCATTGTCCACTTTATCAGCTCCACTGACCATATAGGAGCACTCTGTAGTTCTACAGTTACTTTATAACTGTTTATAACTTTATAACTGTTTTGTTCCAGCATGGCTATTGATATATCACATTCACATTAGCTGAATGCCAACATAGAATACTTCAGTAAAAACATCACTAAGATTCAGCCTAAAGTCTCGAGTCCTGCAGCATTGGTCTGCCCTCATTAATACCTTAGGCCCAACTTCCCCTTTGGGCCCAACTGGTCCTGGTCGACCAGAAGCCCCAGTGGATCCTGGTGCACCTGGTGATCCCTTAAATCCAGGGAAGCCTGGGAAACCTGTAGCTCCCTTCAGAAGATCAAAGCAGAGGGTAATCATTTATACTCAGTACATTACACTGTGATTACAGCCAGGATCCTCTTAATAAGATTAATACAGAGTTAACGTGAGACTTACCTTGTCTCCCTTTTTCCCTGGTGCACCATCAAGCCCGTTCAGGCCTCCATCGCCTTTATCTCCCTAGGACAAATTATACATGCATACCATTTTTAAGCCAACAAGCAAAAGTAGGGAGTGATCCATATTAGGATTACTCAGATCACATGCTGCAGATTTTGGCCTTTTTTGGGCTGGTGAATGCTGGTGGAAACCAGGATGATGAGGTTTATTATTTTGGTGGCACTTACTTTTCGTCCAGAGAGCCCATTCAGTCCTGGGATGCCCGGAGCCCCTGGTGCTCCACTGCTGCCCTGTGTTGGACATAGCAGTATTACTGTATATCCGGTTACGCAAGTAAGAGTCACTATTATTATGATCACTATGACTATACATCCAGTGACATAATGTGGTCTGTGAGGTAAAAGGAATACTAGACCTCCGCCAACCATATAGGAGCACTCTGTAGTTCTACAGTTCTAGACTGTAGTCCTTCTGTTTCTCTGTATACTTTATTACCCTGTTCTTCAATGGCCAGGACCCCCACAGGACCACCACAGAGCAGATATTACGTGAGTGGTGGATCATTTTCAGCATTGCAGTGACACGGACGTGGTGGTTGTGTGTTAGTGTGTGTTGTGCTGGTGTGAGTGGATCAGACACAGCAGCACTGCTGGACACCACAGGACTGAGAATCGTCCACCAACCAAAACTATCCAGCCAACAGCATCCTGTGGGTAGTGTCCTGAGGGCAATGTCCTGAGGGCAGTGTCCTGTGACCACTGATGATGGACTAGAGGAAGACCAACACAAACTGTGCAGCAACAGACCATATGGACCATTCTGAATTAGTAAAGCATAAAAACCTACACGTGCATATGTTAGATATTTTAATCTATTTAAACACATGAAACATATAGAAAATCAACATTTATATGGCACTTTCTATTGTACAAAAAGATTTGAGAGACTTGTGAAAGCTAAGCTAAACTGAAGCAACTGCAAAGCATTCAACAATGGCACCTTCATTTATTCACTTCAACAACTGAACACACATGGTGTTAATTAAAATGAAGCATTAGGCCATTACAGTTATTGGCACATATGGTTGTATTGCTTGCTCTCTTGTGATGCTCTATCTGTGCCACCTGTGCAAACATGAGCCTCGCTTACATTAAGTGCTGAGAAGACAAACATAAGGCTCAGAAGGACGAGAATATGACCACCAACTGTGCCGCAGCAGATGAGTCATTGTCTCTGACTGTACATCTACAAGGTGGACCAGCAAGGTAGGAGTGTATAATAGAGTGGACAGTGAGTGGACACAGTGTTCAAACACTCCAGCAGCACTGCTGTGTCTGATCCACTCACACCAGCACAACACACACTAACACACCACCACGTCAGTGTCACTGCAGTGCTGAGAATGGTCCACCACCCACATAATACCTGCTCTGTGGTGGTCCTGTGCGGGTCCTGACTCCAGAGAACTACAAAGTGCTCCTATATGATCAGTGAAGCTTAGAAAATGGACAGTAAGTGTAGATACAAGGAGGTGGTTTTAATGTTATGGCTGATGGGTGTATATACTATGATCATACTGGTTTGGGAGGGGATGCTTTGGTACTTGTTGTCATGATATGCACATTTCTTTCTTTTAGAAAGACCTGAAAACAACAAATTAATATTTATTTAATCAGGTTTTGACATGAGCATCACATGAGTCCAGTCAGAGTGAGACGAGCAGCAGTATGTTATCAGCTGGCGTGCTTAAGTTTTTATTGCTTGGCAAATTCAGGCAAATATACTTCACATGCACTCATTAAGAAGGAGTGAGAGGAAGACATCATGTCCTGCAGAATACTGAAACACATAAGCTGGATGCCAGTCCCACCGATTTTACCCGTCTGGCTCTGAGCTCAGAAATACGGTGATTTGAGAAACGTCTCTGTACAGTTGGTGTAAAGCCTGAAATATCCTTCATGTGATCATATACTCGCGTGAACAGCTTGTTACTGTGAGCTTTATTGTCGTCCAGCCTGCTAACTACTGAAGTTTGATGCATAAACCTTTCCTCTGCAGACCAGTTTCTGTTTTCTATTTTATAAACATCCGCTATGATACAAGCGTGGGCTTAAACTTTCCGATTGGGATTGTAATCGGATATAGGCATTTCCATTGCTTTTATTGTTCTATTTAACATTTGGACTGGCCTCAGTCGGACTAGACTATTCAGATAGAGATGTGTTCACAGATGGATTCTTTTCCAAGTGAGGCGTATACACGGAGGCATCATATTCCGATTGTGTTGTGTACATGGATGCATTCTATACTGACTGAGGTGTATACATGGATGCATTCTATACTAACTGAGGGGTATACAAGACTGCATTCTAGTCTGTTACAGCCATTAGTCAGACTATTAATGGATTATCAGGCTGTATGCAAACGTGACTAGTGTGAGATATGGGTTTGGACTGGAATTCTCTGATTCCCCATCCTTCTTATGGTGTCAGTGTTGTATCAAACTTGGTATTTTCAGTATCATAACAACACTAATCAAATGTCATAGAATGTTTGTTGCTGGCCTAATGAATTACCTGCTCTCCATCTAGTCCTGGGCTGCCCATCCGTCCTGGTAAGCCTCGGAAGCCCTGCAGTGAAACAGATGCAGGCTGTGAATGTTATATATAACTGATTTTTACACTGAAGTATAAAATCTGTACAGATTGGCTTGGGGCTGCAGGTCAGAGCTCTACCTTTTCTCCATTAATGCCTTTATCCCCCGGCAAACCGTGCTCTCCTTTCTCACCCTGTACACCAGAACCACACAAAAAGAGAAGCTTCAGGTTGCACTCCTACTTCATCTTACAATCAACTTCATAGCTGGAATTGAGTCATTTTCATGCTTACTTGGTCACCCTTTTGGCCTTGCAGACCCATGTCTCCCTTGTCACCTTTTTCACCGTCCAGTCCATCTGCTCCTTTACGACCCTAATAAAGAGACATTTCTGGTTCACATCAATAGAAGGACCGTTCAACTGAATTAGTTCAAACTGAGTTCTCACAGCAAAAAACATATTCAGACATTAGATACTTACAAGTGTTCAGGTCTACTTAAACCTAAGACATCAATAATGGTACTACAAAAACTAAACACATACAAAATCATCATTAACCCCTACATTTACACTAAACCCTAACCCCTACATTTACACTAAACCCTAATCCCTATATTTACACTAAACCCTAACCTTACATTTACACTAAACCCCCAAACCCCTAAATTTACACTAAATCCCCAAACACCTAAATTTACACTAAATCCTAACCCCTACATTTACACTAAACCCTAACCCATACTTGTACACTAAACCCTAACCCCTATATTTACACTGAACCCTAACCCCTACAATTACACTAAACCCTAACCCCTACATTTACACTAAACCCTAACCCATACATTCACACTAAACCCTAACCCCTATATTTACACTAAACCCTAACCCCTACATTTACATTAAACACTAACCCCTACATTTACACTGGACCCTAACCCCTACATTTATACCAAGGCTTAACCCATACATTTACACTAAACCCTAACCCATACTTGTACACTAAACCCTAACCCCTACATTTACACTAAACCCTAACTCCTACATTTATACTAAACCCTAACCAGTGCATTTATACTAAACCCTAAACCCTACATTTACACTAAACCCTAACCCCTACATCTACACTAAACCCTAACACCTACATTTACACTAAACCCTAACCCCTATATTTACACTAAATCCCCAAACCCCTACAACTATACTAAACCCTAACCCATACATTTACACTAAACCCTAACCCTTACATTTACACTAAACCCTAACCCCTACATTTACACTGAACCCTAACCCCTACAATTACACTAAACCCTAACCCCTACATTTACACTAAACCCTAACTCCTATATTTACAATAAACTCTAACCCATACATTTACACTAAACCCCCAAACCCCTACAATTACACTAAACCCTAACCCATACATTTACACTAAACCCTAACCCCTACATTTACACTAAACCTTAGATTTGTACATTTGAATTTAAAATTCCTATATAAATCAAATTTTATAACTGCGAACTCCTGAAATTTACCCCTACTCCATCGATGCCAGGCTCTCCTGCCTCGCCCTGTGAACAAGATTATCAAAACCTGTAAAAAGTGTCAAATGAAAATGTACTGCCAGTCGCCTCCAAAAGTTTGTGCACCCCTTATCAAATGACATGCTTTTCTGATTTTAGGCGCAGTGAAATATCCTCTACAGAGACACATTTCTGGACATGTTAATACACAGTTACTGTTTATTTATTGATTATTTACTATTTAGCATGTTGGAAATATTAAGAACAAAACTTTTTGCTCGTGCAGAAGTTACAGTGCATTTTATGATTTATGTTTTATTTTCTCTATTTTTCTTATTTTATGTTATCTTAGCAAATATATACAAACCAAGCTCTAAGATGTGTAGATAGATGCCATATTTAAGTGTGTTCTCGGTACAGGATGTGTTAACTATTTATTTCACCTTGAAAGTCAACACTGCATGTCATTTGACCAGCCGGTATCCACCATCCACTTGCACTGGTTTATTGTTCGGTGCTGTTTATTAATCCGAAATAATACTTGATTATACTATAATAACCATAGAATGCTTTCTAGTCAGGGCATATCTAGTGCATGTCAGGAAAACTACTGAACAGTTCCAAATCTGACCTTTTGTCCCACAGGACCTCGAGCTCCAAAGGGCCCCATTTTTCCCTTGGTCCCGGCCTCTCCCTTCAGGCCCTGCCGTTACAGTTACATAAGAAAATGTGATTAAGTTCTGCATACTAAACTTCTTACGTGACCCACACAACTTCATGACATCACTGACTTGGATGAGTCAGCAGCAGTTACAATCATTTAATTAATGCTTTTTATCACTGGGAATTTAATTAATACCATTTATCACCGGAAATATTTATTTAATGCACAAAACAGCCTGCAGAGAGCATAGGCTCGTTTTCAGTTGGGTCCTTGCTCGTACAGGCATGCAATTATAAACGAGACAAAAATAACAACGGCATCATCACAACAGGCATAAAAAACAACATTAAACAGTCATCAGTGAAATGGCCATCCAACAGTGCCTTAGTTGACCAACGGCTGCGGTTTCACTGTTCGTTGGGAGCCCTGGAAGCTTTGGAAGCCCACCGGCTGCGGTTTAACTGTTCGTTAGGAACCCTGGAAGCCCAACGGCCACGGTTTAACTGTTCATTGGAAGCACTGGCAAGCAAACAACTCAGTTTTTACTGATTCAGGCACTCATCCATGGGGCAAACCAGTGAAAGGAAAGGCAGTTAAAAGGCCTGTATCGTCTATACCAGGAGCAGGAATGCAGGAAGTGATGGGAAACCCCCAGTTTTCATAAACATAATAAGACCTATAAACATAGTACAGACCTATGCGCCTTTGTTGCAAAGTGGAGTTTACATGGCTTTATGTTTCATTCCTATATTTTCAATATCTACATTGTTTATGCTTTTTTTTAAGGGGAACTCCACCAATATTTCAAAATTTCGGCATAATTATTTGGTTTAGATAAGCTCACCGGGAAAAAATGAGTCCCATGTGACTGAAACGTACCTAATAGCGTGTAATAAAAAATGAGCATGCACTTCGAAGGATCAAGGAAATATTCCCAAAATGGCATACGGCAGCTGCCTGGAAAAGCATATATATATAGATAGATAGATAGATAGATAGATAGATAGATATAGATATAATATGTACACTTGTTTTACACTCATTGTTTTTATCAGATCAACTGACCATACAAGTGTATTTTGTACTAGAATTACACACTGAAGTCCATCAGTTCCTCTGCACACTTTTCTTACTGTTCATACGGTTCTTTGTTAGTCCCCTTAACCCTGTTCTACAATGGTCCAGCTCCTCATAGGACCATCATAGACAGGTATATATAAGCTCATCAGACAAAAAATGAGTCAGCTGTGACTGAAATGTACCTAATAGCATGTAATACACCCATCAGCACCAAAAACAGCTGTGATCGGATTTGGCATGGACTGGACAAGTTTCTGGATGTAGGTCACATCAGTGTTCAGACACTCTTGCATCATAGAATTGGTCAGTTGGGCCAGATTTGGTGGATGCCTTCCCTGGCGTTTTACTGGTTGTTCCAGGTAGTTCCCACAGATTTCCAAGAGGATTCTAATTCGTGGATTTTGTGGGCCAGTCTAGATGTGTGAATGCTCCTCCTGAATGTTCATCATGCCATTTGCAGCCCTGTGAATGCAGGAACTGTCATCCTGGAATACCGGGATAGGAATGTGTGTTCCTCAGTAAGATAATGATGAGCAAAAGGCAAAAGCTGGTGGTCCAGCACCTTAATGTAGGCATTGTGGTTCAAATCAAGTCACCTCAACCAAAGAACCCATTTCCACATAATTAAACCACCTCCAGAACATCACAGTGGGGACTTTTTGAGTCAGTTAGAGTGGACTTGCTGTGTAATACTGTTCTAGAGAAACGTACAGAGTCAGAACCGTTCACAGTGGTGGTGAATGGAACCAGACATCCAACTATAAAACAGGACGTTATTACACGAAGTGGTTATGAATACACCTTCATGCCGTGGGGTACATGCAGGGTGTTGTATGGAAAACTAGTCCCTGAAGAGAGAACTTATACAGCTCTACAACTGCCAGCTGTTTTGGAGGCACATTGCTAAAACACATCCATGCAGTTGTGCATGCATGCTCAGTTAAAAGGCATGAAGGAGGTCCGATATTGTTTTATAAGCCTTATTGGTTACCGCCTCAGGAATCTGACTGGATGCCAGTTCATCCAAAGGATTTGATGTTAGTTACGTGTGTATGTTCTGTCAGAGGTATCAGCGAATGTATGCTGTATGCAAACATGCATGCCAAATATGCTGTTTCAATTTCAGCACCCCCAGCTTAAAGCATCTTCCTGTGACCCCGATCAGGAGAGTCTACTGTGCCCTAAAGCCTTTAACTTACCTTCACTCCTGGAGGTCCATCCTCTCCCTTCTCTCCTTTATCTCCATCAAATCCCGGAGGTCCTCGTTCCCCCTGACAAACAGACCAAACGCCGGTCAGGTCCTACTAAGCGTGTTCATATATCCTTCAAGGATCCTTATTAAGAGAAACTGATATGCGAGGCAAGTGTTCTCACCGCTACTCCTTTTAAGCCTTTATATCCACGTGGTCCAGGCATGGACAGAGGACTCCCCTGTGCAGACATAAAGAGAAGAAGGATGACGACTCCAGTATTGCTGGCAGCTGATGATTCTTATATGATGATCAGGCTCTTACTCTTTCTCCTCTGTTGCCGGGTACACCTCTTTCACCCTGTGGAAGCATCATATTATGTGAATATTTAAAATCAGCACTTTTTATTAAACATAAAAGACATCAGGAGGATGAAAATAGGACAAGATATGTTGCGTGTGCGCTGCTGAGAGTCACCCTGTAAAATAATAACAGGCACATGAGCCTAAAATCAATCCCAATGTGGGCTAGAGGGTTATGAAGTCCCCAAGCATTGGCCTGCGGAGCAGAGGAACTGGGCTCTCTGGAGGGATGCAGCTCCATCCTTTGGAATGAGCTGGAGTGATCCAGGACTGATCATCCAACATCAGTACCTGACCTCACTAAGGCTCAATCAAATCCACACAGCAATGTTCCAACATCAGTACTTGACCTTATTAATGCTCAGTCAAAGCCTCAGAGCAATGTTCCAACATCAGTACCTGACCTCAGTAATAATCAATTAAATCCTCACTGCAATGTTCCAACATCAGTACCTCACCTCACTAATGCTCAATCAAATCCTCACTGCAATGTTACATCATCAGTACCTGACCTCAATAATGCTCAATCAAATCCTCATAGCAATGTTCGAACATCAGTACCTGACCTCAATAATGATCAATCAAATCCTCACAGCAATGTTCCAACATCAGTACCTGACGTCACTAATGCTCAACCAAATCCTCATAGCGATGTCCCAACATTAGGACTTGTCCTTACTAATGCTCAAATCCTCACAGCAATGTCCAACATCAGTACCTGACCTCACTAATACTCAATCATATCCTCACAGCAACGTTCCAACATCAGTACCTGACCTCAGTAATGCTCAATCAAATCCTCACAGCAATGTTCAACATCAGTACCTGACCTCACCCAAATCCTCACAGCATTGTTCAACATCAGTACCTTACCTCATTAATACTCAATCAAATTCTCACAGCATTGTTCAACATCAGTACCTTACCTTACTAATACTCAATCAAATCCTCACAGCAATGTTCCAACATCAATACCTGACCTCAATAATGTTCAATCAAATCCTCACAGCATAGTTCGACATCAGTACCTAACTCAATCAAATCAAATTGGGACACACCTCTTAAGTCACTGAATTCAGGTGTTTCATTCAGTCCCATTGCCACAGGTGTATAAATGCAGCGTACCTTCACAAGCACTAGTGAAGGAATGGGCTCTCGTTCTAAAGAGCTCACTGTCTACCCCCGTAGATATTCCACGATCAACTGTGAGTGCTATTATTGAAAAGTGGGAGTGTTTAGGAAACACAGCAGCTCAGCCATGAATTGTGTCGGACCACATAAAGGTTCAGAGCAGGGTCTCCGAGTCCTGAGGAGCATAGTGCCTAAAAGTCTCCAATGCTCTGCTGACTCCATAACTGCTCGTGAAATTTCAACCCTCCGTAGACATTCCAGGATCAGCTGTGTTCTATGATAAGGAGAGCACCATCCACAACGGAACAGAGACAGGCACTTTCTGACTTCCGTCTACAGAGCAGACATGATCCTTTCAAACGAGATTCCTTCAATAACCCTGTTGCAGAAGAGTAAAGTGCGTCAGCCGACGCATTAAAATTTAAACCTCTCGGTACGGCGAGGCTCTGTAGAATTTCAATTACAGCTGAAGTTTGTGCTGATAGTTCAGCTAAATGGTCACCTCACCTTGTCTCCTTTCACGCCAGAAAGGCCTTTCGGACCCTGTACCAAGGAGAGAGCTCATTAGAACAAAAGTTCAGATAAATTAATCTTTCATTTCTTTAAATATTGAAGTTTTGTGGCTAAATTTGCTGACAACCTTTTACAGAAGAAGCGTCAATTTGAATTTCTATTGTTCCACATGTTACTACAAACTATAATCACTATAAACAAATAATGTACAGCACCTGTTCAGTTCCTCAACCCAGATGATAAATGAATTTCTCAAAGGTATTGTTTTTCGCATCAAATGCATTTTCAGTCATTTTCCTTATGTAGACCACACTGAATTTGTGTTTGAAGCAGCTATATAAATAAACCTGCCTTGCTTTGCATTAAAAATGTCATTTTTCTAAAACCGGTCACTTACCATCAGTCCTGGTGACCCTCTGGCACCCACTGTGCCCTTGGCACCCTGCAAATATGATGAAGTTCAAAATAAAAGGACATTATTAGGAATATTACGGTTAGAAAGCATTCAGAGAAACTGAGATGGGGCAACCAAACACTTCTCGTTACTACTTTCTAGCCCAGTATGACAGTATCATCCACACAAATATCCATTCCAACACTACCCTGCGGCCTGGAAGCCCAGCCACGCCTCTATCTCCTGGCTCTCCTGGGATGCTGTCACCCTGGAGGTAACAGATGGCAGATTTTTTTTTTTCAAGATGTGACCTTTTATTTTTCAATGCAACAACACCTGACAGCTTCGCTAGAAATGGCTGAAATAAACACTTACCTTCTCACCTTTCGCTCCAGGTGGACCTGGTGGCCCCTGTATGAAATAAAACAAAGTCAGATAAAACATAATACATTTGATTTATACTATACTAAGAGATCACTCTTCTATTAAATTAATTTCATTGAGTTGTAGATTTTTTGAGCTCTAATTTAATTAAATTTATTTTTCTCTGACTTCCCTCTTTCTCATATCATATCGCGTCTGAAATATCTCCCAGAAAATGAATATACTTACTGGCCAACATGAGTGGAAATTCAATTCAGCTCAGTTCAACTCTATTTTCATTATACCAAAACAGAGTTGTACATTATAATGAAACACAGTCAGGCCTGTTCTGCAGATAAAATATAAACATTATGGATTGGACATGTTTAATGACTAGCTAACTAGCAGCTAAATTTAGGTGTGGATGATCATTCTCTGAATAAAGAGTCCTAGAGGAATTTGTCTTCCGCATTTAACCCATCCGTTAAGTGAAACACCCATATACACGCTCTAGTGAACACACGCTAGAGAGCAGTGGGCAGACCGATCCACAGGACCCAGGGAGCAGGTGGGGGTTAGGTACCTTGCTCATTACTGTCAGTTCAGGGATTCAAACTGGCGACCCTCCAGTCACAAGGCTGGGTCCCTAATCTCCAGCCCATTGCCCCTTACGGCAAATCAGACACTAGGGGGCAGTGAGCAAACTTGCCCAGAGCAGTGGGCAGCCCTATCCACAGCGCTTGAAGAGCAGTTGGGGGTTAGGTGCCTTACTCAAAGGCACTTCAGTCGTCACTGTCAGTTCAGGGAATAAAACCGGGAACTCTCCGGTCACAAGGCTGGGACCCTAACCTCCAGCACACAACTGCCCCCTAAAGCAAGTCAGACACTAGGGGGCAGTGAGCATATTTGCCCAGGGGGGTGGGCAGCCCTATCCACAGCGGTTGGGGGTTAGGTGCCTGACTCAAAGCCACTTCAGTCATCACTGTCGGTTCAGGGAATTAAACCAGCAACCCAGCAACAAGGCTGGGTCCCTAACCTCCAGCCCACCACTGCCCCTAAAGCAAGTCAGAAGTGGAGTTTCAAGCTAATGCTGCATCACAAACTACTCACTTCTATACTTCACTGCTACGCT
>CM067474.1:30691842-30776146 GCA_034552555.1 Semaprochilodus insignis
TGCCAGATATTTTGGCCTTTTTTAAGCAAATGTCTCAAAATTATCAGCACAATTATCTGCCAATATCGTGAGAAAATTTGGCTTGCTAAAATGGCTTAAAATGGCTAAAAAAAATTTTTTTAAATGAACTTACAACAGTCTCAAAACGAGAATTTCTAGATATATTAACTAGATACAAGATCATTTTACTTGCCAAGATATACATTTTTTGCACTGTATGATCACTTTACAGGAGATTTACCTTTTGTCCGGGTGGACCAGCTTGACCAACAGGCCCACGGTGTCCAATACCAGGCTCCCCCTAGAACAACCAACACCAGCGACTCAATCAAACATCAACAAAATGATCCCAAAAAGATACAAGACGTTTATTATCCAGGTCAAAATGGAAGTACCTTTTGTCCCTTCTCTCCAATCTCCCCCTGCATGAAGAATAAAAGCCACAGAGGGACATTATTACAAGGCACTTTTAACCTCTACACATTACATAAAGGTTATTCAGAGTGTTATATGATAAGAGCAATGCAAAATCTGCAGACTACAGAGTGAATAATCAATATTCATATTCAATTCTTTCAGTCACGATGAAGTAAATATAGATCTCTGACGACATCAAAGCTAGTGAAGCGAGGATGCCGTTCCGCCCAGCCTTCCTCGCTGACGATCCTAACTTCCCAATCTGGGGAATGTGGGTGTATGACGTCAGTAGGCGTGGGTCGGAGTCAAGATAAAAATTACATAACAGACTACAATTCGGAATCCAACTATGAATTTGAATGAGACATTTTGTAAAAGTGCTCACCTTAGACCCTGGAGGACCACTCTCACCAGGAGAACCCTTCAAAAGAAAACACCGTTTCATGAGTCCACATCCACAAACACTTTTAACAAAGTTGCTGCAATGAAGACAAACACCCTGCTGGAGAACACACGGGGAGCACAGGGTGAAGTAGGGAAGTGTTTATATGATATTAAAATTGAGTTCTATGCTAAAAACTAGTTTTATGTTAAATGCAGAGTTTTAAAAAACAGATAGAGATGTACTAAAACATGGCTGAAAACACTTGTTATCCAGGCGGTATAGTCTTCTTCTTCTTCTTCTTCTTCTTCCTCCTCCTNAACATGGCTGAAAACACTTGTTATCCAGGCGGTATAGTCTTCTTCTTCTTCCTCCTCCTCCTCCTCCTCCTCTTCTACTTCTTCTTCTTCTTCCTCCTCCTCCTCTTCTTCTTCTTCTTCTTCTTCCTCCTCCTCCTCATCTTCTTCTTCTCCTTTTTTTCTTCTTCTTCTTCTTCTTCTTCTCTTTCTTCTTCTTCTTCCTCCTCCTCCTCTTCTTCTTCTCTTTCTTCCTCCTCCTCCTCTTCTACTTCTTCTTCTTCTTCTTCTTCTGCTTCTTCGTACACAAGTTTGCTCTATATGTTGTTTATTCCTCCCTTGGTCCTCCAATATACTTTCATATTTATACATTCATTAGCAACACCTTAGAAACCAGCTAGCGACAAGCTTAAGCTGCGCAATAATTTTCCTTAAAAAGTACAGTTTTCTAGTTCTTGTTCTTGTTCTTGTTCTTGTTGTTGTTGTTCTTCTTCTTCTTGGTACACATTTTTGTTTGCTAACTAGTCCCGCAGTTTTCGAGATATCAACACCATTCCAACTCTGGAATGTTGAAAGCACAATTTCAATTTTTTTTTGTTGGTCTGACCTGCACTCGTCTGTTTGTCTTTTTTCCTAATCCTCCTATAGACTCTTATTCATTTTAAGAAACAAAATGAATTAAGCTTAAGCTGCACTATCACTCAGCATTTTCTTCAGTGTGAGCATATTCTGTAGCATCCATACCGCCTGCATTATGCAAGAAACAAATGCATCAACAAATGCACAGTGTACAGCTGTTTGTGAGGGGACTCAAAGTGTAGTGACACGTGTGGGTTCACTGCTGGTTTAGTAAATAAAATGTCTATATTTGTGTTGTAGACATGGTGACCCCTGGTTCCCATCATTACCAGTATAAAGACATCTGAGTCTCTATAATGACTTTTAAATGACTTTATACCTCAACAGTTTCATTATGCAGACATTTTGTATTCCCCTAATAAGCTGGCAGCTGTATTTAAGAACATCAGTCATGTGACATGACTGGCAGGGCACTGGCTACATCCTACCTTGAGATAGTCACACTGAGAGATGTGGGTCCTTATGTCATCCTCTCTGTCTACCTCCCCTGTCCTCCCTCTCTCCATCATCTCCCACTCCATCCGCTCTCTCTCCTCTCGCTCCATCTCTTTCTCTCTCTCTCGTTCTCTCGCCGCAACCTCTTCCCTCTCCACCTCTTCCTCTCTCTCCCGTTCCAGCTCCATCCTCTCTCTCTCCATCTCCACTCTGTCTCTTTCTCTTTCTTCATCCCACTCCCTCTCTTTTTCCTCATACTCGTCGCTCCTCTCCTCATCTCCGTCCCCTGAGCCGTTTTCTCCCGCAGGCTCAGATCCCGTCCCTCGTTCCTCTTCTTCTGGCGTGACCCACTCTGGCTCTCCCTTTTCAACTCCTTCCTCGAAATCTGTTTGTGGTTCCCTCTCTTCCTCCCTCTCCATCTCAGGCTCAGGTTCGGGGTCCTGGTTTTCTTGCTTATTTTTCTGCAAGACAGAAGAAGGAGGTAAAGGTAAAGGGGTACCAGTTACAGTTAGATCACCCCTAAGGCTGACTTTGCACGGTGCAACTTGCACGCAACTTGCTTGAAACCTACATGCAACTAAATTGAACTTGAGTTGCATGACAAAGTGTCCCGCAACTCATTTGAAACTTGGCTGCAACTGTTGCACATGTCTCAACTTTGTGAAACAAGTTTCTCCAAACAGTAGCAATGGGTGGATCGATACCTAAATATAAGCACTTTTAGGAATTAGAAATTGATTCTGGTGCAAAAATATCAACATCATTTGTTTATTTATTTAGTAAGATGGATGTGTAAACTATCTCTCAATATAAATGAAAAAAGCAAAATGATGATAAATGATGGTGTAGCAGGAACTAGGGTAAACCTTCCTATGAATCCTGTATTCATAATGCTATCTAAATACATTTATAAGGTGTTATAAGGCATACACAATACTTTTAAGTACCAGACATAAGCTTGTATAATTACTTACAACTAGTTATAATTACATGAACAACACATTATAAAATGAGAGTATGCAGACTTATAATGTCAGGCTTCATAATGCACATGATATCTGTTCATGAGACATTATAAGCATGAACGTTGTACTAGGTATGGCTTTAAACAAGCTTGGCTTATTCAAGTCTTACAAAAGCAGAGCAACATATTCACACTGTATGTCCCTTATTACCAGTTAGGCAATCTCACTTCACTTAGAGCCTGTAAAGACCACTTATGATGCTCTATAAGCTAAAATGCACTGACATGAAATGTATTAAACATTTAAATTATACAAAAATCCTTCAGTTAAAGCCTGTAATGGCCTGGCATAAAACTCTATAAAGTTTAATGGTGCATTGCAGCATTAGTGTCTACATTGTTCTTATGGGCTGATGTTATAAGGTGTTATGACACCTGACATTATCAAGTTGCATACTCTTGCATTATTATGTATTATGCATGTCATTAGAACTACTTAAGAGACATTAAACAAGCTTATACCAAGTTTTAAAACGTGTTATGTATGCTATATAATGCCTCATAATTGCATTTATAGTACATCATGAATACAAGATTCATAGGAGGTGTTACCGGAACTACTTTTCTGCCTTCTTCCTCTTATAAGATGTAACATGGCTTTTGTAACATGCTCTTGTAAATAACCTACAGTACAAGGCTTCTTTGAAACACCCAGCAGAGTCTTAGATATAGATATACAGTAAGTGTTCTTTATGTTCAGTAACATCAATTCACCAGACAAGAAATTAGTCCCTTTGCATGTTTAAGGTGGTAGTACCTTCAGGCTCCTGCAGATGGCACGAGGATGATGGGGCTATAAATACCTGCAGGGTGTGAGTGACGGGATCCATAGATTGAGAAGAGGTGGTACAGTGCAGTGAATGTCTTGTTCCATGTGTGGAAAATGGCTCCAAAGCAGATGTTAATGACTGGCTAAAAGGAGTGACTGCATTTGGGCTGCCAAAGACCATAGTGTGAAGGAAGTAGCTGAATCTGCAGGTGTATGGAAGCGTATGGTCATACGGGTCTACCAGCAGTGACAAAAATCCCAGTCTACAGGGAAGTCTCCTCGGAATTGTGCCAGGGAAGGCATCCACCAAATCTGGCCCAACTGACCAATGCTTTGATGCAAGAGTGTCTGAACATTGATGTGGCCTACATCCAGAAACTTGTCCAGTACATGCCAAATCCAATCACAGCCGTTATTGGTGCTTGTGGAGGTATTACATGCTATTAGGTACATTTCAGTCACAGGGGAATCGTTTTTTGTCCGGTTCTCAAGAACTCAACTGAATGTAAAGGCTTATTTAATATTAATTTTTCATAGTTTTTATAGTTTTGTTCACATTTACCATTTATCAGTGTTGAAAACTACATACTTTAAAGTATCAATATCAGTATTATAGTAATGGAAAATCAGTGGTATAACCCATCCCTACAAAGCAGCCAAAACCGTCAGCTTCATCAATTTAAGACAAAGGTGGTTATGACAAAATTAACAACCATTAATAGACTAATGTTAAACTCTTTATGGTCAGTCTTACTGTAAAGCTGTACTGGTTAGGGTAGGACCATTAGGTCAGAACCACACTTACATTTAGCTTCTTTTTCTTCCTGGCTCCCGATCGAGACTGCAGAAACAAACATTCAGCAGGAAAGGCTTTAAGAACAGGCCGTTTCATTTCACATCAGGTGCTACAGCTTACCATGTAGAATCAGCACACATGTCACAGAGTCATGAAAGATTTCCTTCACCTTTCGTCCTTGCTGGTAGCGGTTCCGTCCTCCTGGAGCTCCAGGCATGTAGGCCTACAGACGACAGCGCCAGGGTTTGTAATTCAGCTCTTTCCTCATAGTAATCTGGAGATTAATGTGATACATGGACTCAAACAGCCCTCCCAATAGCAGGTGGGCATTCAGGTATGAGCTACATTACCACATATTCAAGCGTGGGGACACTCCTCTTCACTTTAGGCATCGCTCCACCAGAACTGGGCTCCCTACCCTGCTAAAGGAAACTGGCATCATGTGAAAAGTCCCACACAATATTAATGTCACAGTGCAAGCAGTTACAAACTGTCAATAATACAAGTGTGAAAAACAAAAGATGAATAAAAGTGGGTCATGAAAACGGAAACCTGGAGTCCACCAGAATAGATGATGCAGTGTATCCTGGCTGCCTTAAAATGTAGAGTTTACAGAATTTTTGAAATTTAGAAATGTTGAATGTTTTAAATTTTTAAACTTTTTTTATTTTTACCTGGCTGCCTTAAAATTTTGAGTTACAGAATTTTTGAAATTTTGATTTTTGATTATTTTTTTACTTAGATTTTTAAAATTATTTCTTAAATGTAGATTTATTTAATTTTTTATTGAATTTTGAAATTTTTAACTTCTAGTAAAGAGCTAACAGAATGTAAAACAGATGTTTATTGATTTGTTAACTTACCACTAGAAGATCAAAGAACTACTAGATGATAAATCAACCATTAGAAGACAAATGCACAAATTTTAAGGTCAATCATTTCCATGTCTCATGATGTCAAACCTACCTACCAAGTTTCATTCCTGTTGGTTGACTCCTTCTGGCTGTAGCTATTTGTGCAACTATTCTTTCATTGATGAGTGTACATTATTGTACAATAGAAATCAGGTGGAATTTGGCAAATTAAGCCAAATGTTCATATATTTGTATACCAGTTGTTTATGTATGGATGAGTGAAACACCAAAGATGGCAAAAAAACTAGGCTAAGCTGCTGCATGTGCTCCTGCAGGTCTGGAGTTTATTTTCTTCTCTGTTGGAAACACATTTTAGATTTCTTTATTAATATTAAGTCCAATATTTCTCCCTGATTTCTGTTGAAAACGTCATCACCAGCCCACCGGCTCTTCCTCAGTACAGGTCCCAGGCTCTGTGGCCTATTCAGGCCTTCATCAGGCCACGCAGAACATCAGTATATGCTGGCTGGCCAAAAAACAGCCACTGCTCAGATTTACATCAGTAGATACTTAGGAGGCTGTGATTGGACAGTCACTCCACTGATTAATGTGTTTCAGTTGCAACAATTCTTTTAACTCCTAACTGATGCAGTGAGTAGTTTCTCATTCCGTAAACAACCCTGTGGGAACACGTTTCCTGTGGTTGTGGAAAGACGATACTGTGTTTCTGAAAGGTCATATTATCGCTCTGTTTCAAGCAAAGGAAACTAGAGAGAAGCTGGAATGACTGGAATTGGGATCAGAGCTGTACAATGCATTACTGGAAACCTGGAGAAAGAGTGGAGACCTGGCAACTTCCAGCAACTTCCATCAGAGATCACTAAGGTGGAACGACAAAAAATGGACGGTAGAACTCACAGCTATGTTTAATGGTAAGAGCATTTCCACACGACCACAACTCACAGAACTGGGACTCAACAGCCACTTGTCAGTTTGCTAGGGACAAAGACTCTGGATAAAAAGACTCTGGATCAGCATAAAAGGTCACGTGGTCCAGTTTGACCCTATTCCAGAGCAATGGGAGAGTCGGGATCAAAAGGGAAGGACATGAACTGATGAACCCATCATGCATAGTGCCCACTGTCCAACCCTCTGGAGGCAATGTTATGATCTTTGGAGGTGGGTTCAGTTGGTCAGGTCGAGGCTCAGCAACGTTATGTGGTAATAAAAAGTCAGCTGACCACCTGAATGTACTGGGTGACCAAGTTATCCTGTTAATGGGTTTTTCTTTCCTGGCGGTACAGCCATATTCTGGGATGTGCCCAAAACGAGCATGAGGAATCATCTTCACACATGAACCACAAAGCCCTTACTCCATTGGAAGTATTTGTGATGTGATGGAGAAGACCTTACAGACTCCCGTTGTCAAAACAGGATCTCTGCCAAAACTGAATGCAACTCCGGACTCAAACAAATGTTGAAACAATACCACTGCAAATGTGTGCTGTAATCAAAGTTAAATGCAACCTAGCTACTCATCATCAAAAGAATAGTTGCTCCCAGAAGGAAGTGTGGTATTGCAGTGCTATTGGGAAGGAAGATAAAGGTTACCAGGAACAATAAATGATGATAAATTTAGACTGATATGATCAATATTTACTGAGCTACACATACAGAAGTAGTGTCTCTCAGTATGGGGTCGGGTCCCCATGTTTGCTAAAGCTACCTGCCAGATGTCTCAGCATGGAGTTGTAGAGGTTCCTAATGGTGTCCTGTGATAATCCATCCCATGCAGCTTGAATATTCTCACACAGTTCCTGCAGAGTGTGTGGTAAGGGTGGAGGTAGAGTGACACCAGGCCTTCTGGACGTGTGACGCGTGACAAGAAGCCATTCATCTTGGCTCTGACCACGGTGCTTCCACACACGAATTCGTTGGTTGTCTCCACCAGGACAAAAGTGGGACTCGTCACTTAAGGTGACCCGCTGCCATTCTGAGTCACTCCATGACAGTCTGGCACGACACCATTGCAGTCTTTGGCGACGTTGACGTGGTGTTAAGGGCAGTCGTTGTAACGGTCTGTGTGCATGTAGTCCCGTGCCATTCAGCCGTCTGCCAATGGTGCTGGCACTATCAGGATGACTCATGGAGGACATCACTGCTTGCTGAATGTCGGCAATCGTGGCTGTTGGGTCAGTCAGGTAGAGTGATAAGGTCTGTCCTTGCTTATGTAACATGTGCAGCAGAGTGTGGAACTTGAATCATTCGCGTGCCTCATGATGTCACACCTACCTACCAAGTTTTATCCCTGTCAGTTGATTCCTTCTGGGTCCTTTTGATGATGAGTGTATGTATTATAGTGTACAGGGCAGTTATTATTCTGAATATTATTTCAAGTTTAAGTGGGTCAAACTTCAAAACTGTAGATCATTTAAAGGGCCTTCAATGTTAGTCTTTAACTGTTAAACATGTTCAGGCTTAGGAGGAGATTAGAAAGACATCAGACAGGGGAAAAAAAGACACACACACTAGTTTAGTGTTAAACTTGAGCAAATTTACTGACACCCATGCACCACAGAGGAGTAAACACTATAAAGAACAGTTACCACATCATGAGTTTCACCAGTGACAACATGGGCATCCATGGGAAAGAATACATGTGCTCTCGATACTCTAACTAGAGAAAATAACACAGTAAACAAAGTACAAAACATACGTTCAATAAATAAAGCAGTGCTGAAAAAATATATATGCAGTCATAATCATGAATGAATACGATTGACATGACTTAAATGAGTATTTATGAGCATGTGGCACAGCAAATAAATAAATCTGCGGCTATATCACGCGTAACTCTATAGGATAAAGTGTCAAACACTCTGCACTCTTATCGGGGCACCACTGGGCACAGACATCATCACCGCTGCGCGATGGAAAGGGAGTCCCTCTCCCAAGCAATGCTGGTCAGTCAGATCCTCCCCAGCTTTAACACTTCACAGTTTCTATAGCCCCTCTCTCAGTAAGGGCTGAGCCAGAGCCAGAGTCCCTCTAACTGAGTCTAGGCCAACGCCTGCGTTAAGAATTCAAAAAGAGAACGTATTAAGGAGAGCTAGAGCAGCTGACATGCAGCTGCGTGCCTTAGCTATGTGAGGAAATGAACCACAGTACACATGCTGCGTGAAGCGCATGCTGGGAAGTTTAAGTCCAGTTCAGATTAGCATTAAAAAGGCTTTATATTCTCTTTACAGTAAGGTTTCAGTGCATGTCGTGAAAGTGTGGGTGTATTTGTCTGTATTATCCTTTTTGACACACTCTGTTAATGTTGACACTGGTGAAATTCACAGAAGGGTTAGTAAACGGTCAGCTTTTTAACAGATGGCATTCCTCTCAGCACCCTGCAAAATATGTGCTAAAACAAAATCAAATGTATCAAATGAAATTACGTCCAATCAGTCAGCATAAGCTGGGCCAACGAGAATGACCCCTAATGCTTTAATCGCTTCTGGCCACATGCCAAGGCCTCATAACGTGTTAATGCCAAATCAGAGCATTTCTCCTGAACGCATGCAGTCAGCAGGAAGTCTACAGCCTTAAAGGAGCCCAAACAATAGATACACAAATCACAATATATAAACTAGGTATTGTTTAGCCCTACCCATTAACATTAAGGTTTACAAAGTGTCATACCCAAGAGCTGTCATTACCCAGGAGCTGTCATTACCCAGGAGACGTCTTTACCCAAGAGCTGTCAAATTGGTCACCCCAGCACCGCCTATCAGATCAGGACTACAACACTACAGACTGTTACTGATGTAGCCCTGATCAGCCCAGCCCATATACACTGGGCTCTACTAGCCCATGGGACTACCTGAACATGACTACAACACTATAGACTGTTACCGATTTAGCCCTGATCACCCCAGTCCATACACACTGGGTTCCACTAGCCCACTGGACTATACGCACTTGCCACGCTATAGAATGTACTGATGTAGCCCTTATCACCCCAGCCCATACACACTGGACTCCACTAGCCCATTAGACTATATGCACTTGCAACACTGTAGGCTGTATTTACAGAATGTACAGAGTATTTACAGAAAGGATTTGGGTGACTATTGATTCCAGTCTCATAGCTGGAGTAAGTAAAGACCTTTTCACCTCTCTATTCTTTTAATTCCTGGTTGCTTTCTATCTTTTATTCAGCCTACATTTTAAAAAATTACCAATTTTTGTGGCTGTTATTCATTGTTCAAAATGAGCAAAGCTTGAATATGTAAATAAAAGAAAAAAACTATTGTTTATTTAAAGTTATGGGCCCAAAAATGTCAAGGTTCTGTAAGGGTACATAGACTTTCCACTGACACTGTTAGATACTGTTAGTATAGTGAATGAAAGAGAATGAAACAGAGATAAACAGACAGACAGAGAGAGAGAGAGAGAAGTGTGTGCTGTATTCGTACCTCTTCTACGATCTGTGTTGTGTTGAGAGTTGAGGATGACGTGGTTTCACTGTACTTTAGATATACACAAAAACAGGTTTGAGGAAGTCGATTCAAACATTTTCATGAAGAAATGAGTGATTTAGAATCAGTACCTGCTCTGTGACTCCTGTTGTGGACAGGTGGAGCTCTGTGGTTGTGGAGGCACCCTGGGAATCACATCACATTGAGCTCAGATTAATACTGTGTTGAAGACTCCGCTCCATTTCTGAATTTGTAAATGAATTGTGAATCAAGTGCTAAAGTAGCGAGCAAAACGAGTATTATAATTAGAAATAATTATAAATTATCAAACTATTAATTATAAATTATCCCACATGGGGAAATTTGCATTGTTATAGCAAAATACACTGAAAATACAGAAACAGATACAGACCAAGAGGTAGACAAAAGTGCAAGTTATACAAAATACAAACTATAAAATAATAAGTAATAAAGTAATAAAACAGAAATAAATCTCTATTGTAAGGCAAAAACTTAAATAGAAACTACACAAATTTACATGTGCAATTATATATAAATATATTGCACAGATATTGTATGGATATTGCACAGTTACTGTTCTCTCTTATACCAGCTACATAAATACAGATGATCTTGGCAGGCAGAGTGTGAGAAGTTTAGTGATGTTGGCAGTCAGTACAAGTGTACAGGTGATATACTCCACCTGGGGTTTGTGGTTTGTGGATGTTTATTTACTTTATAGTAGATCAATGTTATAATATATACCATTTCATATATACACTGTAGAATATATATGGACACAAAGCACAACCATATATGGACACAAAACACAACACATATGTACAGTACATATCAAATGTAGTTAATATGTAAAATATCAATGTTCAAACGGTACGATACAACAACAAGCTGTTGTGTATAAAATATGTGCAAGACTCACTTTGCTTTGTGTAGACATAGAGCTTTCTGTTGTTGCTTGGATCTAAAAGAGAGTCCAACAGTGTCAGCCATGTCAAAAAGACAGGTAAAGAACTGACAAAATTACTGTAAGGTAAACAGCATTAGCATATGGCAAATTAGCATTTCAAAACTGCTGATGTGTTGGTAATGTGAGTGTTGGTAATACAGCACTTACCCTGTCTTTCTCCTCACCCTGATAATGTTCAGTCTCCTCTATATCCAGCTTATCCTGAGGTGATACAGCAAGAGTCTTACAGGAGTGTTAAAAACATTACATAAGATTTACTAATACAAACACACAATACAGTCATGTAAGACTCATTTAGAGTAAAAGACTGCGGACAAAAACACTCCCATCAATCATTCCTTGATTCCCCGACTGCTTTTCTTGACATTTGGTCAATAAGGCAATGGTCCGTTAATAGGTGGTTGATGTAATTGGTTTAATGGGCTGCAGCATGTGAGAAAAGGCAGCCGGTAAAACCTATTAACAATGAAAGTATGTTTATTCAGTGATGGCAAAAATCTGTAACACTACAGCTTTTTCATTTCTTAGAAATGCTGCCATCCACTATAGCTTAACAGTGTGACGTGGAGAGTGATGAGGAGGCAGGATGCAAGTTTAAATTTGACTGATGTAATAAGAACCAAAACAACCAGAAACAAAAGCAACCCACAAAAGCAACAAACTAAGGAAGAACATGAGAAACAAGGAAACATACAGAGGAACAGCAAAAACCAACTTAGAAATAAAACACCACTGAGAACAAAGACCAGAGTAACACAACAACCGGCAGGGACACAAAACACCCAGCAACCACAAAATGCCCAACAGAGACAAGGACTAACAAGGAACACCTGGGAAGGGGCGGAGCCACAAACTAGGGACAGGTAAGGGCCATGACAAGAGGGTGGAGACAGGAGGAGCTATAAACCAAAACAAACAGAAACACAACAAACAGCATGTGGCAGTAACAGAAGAGAAACAGAGACAGAAAGACAGGAAGTAACAAACAGTTTCTCTACGTACTGTATTTTACAATAATAATAATAACTATAACAACTATAACTATTAAAATAAACATAAATCTCTGTGAAATAAAGGTGATTTGTTTTTATGAATGTACAGTACATACTATTTTTCTGTAAATGCACAACAGCAGTGTTAAAATACAGTATATGTGTCATATACTTACATACATTTAACCTTAAAAACGACTATAGACATTACAGTACTTGGGGGGGTTTATGCACCTCTAGCTTCATTGACCATGGTGACCTTAGGCTCATGTGAGGCTGCTCCAGAGTGTCCTATTTTCCAGTTTAGTCATACTCAATTCCACTCTAGTTATGTCACCCCCAATCCCACAGTACTCCCAAACCAGAGGAGAAGGCTAGCAACACACATGGAGGACAATACTTTGTGGTAATTCTGTTATGACAGCTAACAGATGCCAGTCTCGGTATTTGTACACTGACCAGTCACTTCATTAAGTACACTCTGGTTGTCCATTTCCTCGCCTCCACTTACCATACAGGAACACTTTGTAGTTCTCTTCACTCTATTAGACTCTCCTACCTTCTTATTTCCACCTTTTAGATGTACAGTCAGAGACGATAGCTCATCTGCTGCTGCACAGTGCAGTGTTGTAGTGTAGTTCTTCATCAGTGGTCACAGGATGCGGCCCACAGGAAGCTGCCCACAGGATGCTGCCCATAGAACACTGTTGTGCTGGATAGTTTTGATAGATGGATGGTTCTCAGTCCAGCAGTAACCCTGAGGTGTCCAGCAGCACTGCTGTGTCTGATCCACTCACTGATCCACCAGCACAATACACACTAACACACCACCACCACGTCACTGCAGTGCTGAGAATGATCCACCACCCACATAATACCTGCTCTGTGGTGGTCCTGTGGGGGTCCTGACCATTGAAAAACAGGGTAATAAAGTATACAGAGAAACAGATGGACTACAGTCTGTTACTGTAGAACTACAGAGTGCTCCTATATGGTCAGTGGAGCTGATAGAATGGACACTGAGTGTAGATACAGGTATATAGGATAGTGTTTAACATGTATATAGACTCAATATTCTCTATAGGGAGTTCAATCTGGACTCTGGACTGGACTGTATGTACTGTATTAATGACAGCTGTTCTCTGTTAAATACAGGAAAGACTCACGTTCCTTTCTGAAGACATGGAGCTTTCTGTTGTTGTTTCGATCTGAAATAAAGGCAAACAGCATCATCCATAAATTCCTCTGTTTACTTATGCCAGTACTACATAAATAATAATAAGTGAGCACAATGAAAACATGAATCCATTATGCCAGACCAGCTTTCCCTACACGTCTAAAAGCTCTGGGGGCAATTTAGTCATGCTTATGAATGCAGAAACACCAACCTCATATTCATAGTTATACACTTCATCATCATATATCTCCTCTTCCTCATAGGCTTGATCTTCCTGTCATTATAAGACATCAAAGCATGCAATCAGAATCTGGACTGTGAAGGTTCTGAGAATAGCTCTTAAAGCTTTAATACAGAGACAGAAATGCCCAAACACAGCCACTGCAAATCACCTTTGAAACTAAGTATGAAACTGATGTAAAGAGTTAATAAAGTATCAGATAGTGCTGACAGGTTTTCTAATAAATGTGTAAGCATAAATGGATGTACAGGAGTATTGAAAAGTTTGGACACACCCGTTTTGCTTTCTGCTTTAGAACAACCAAAGGAATAAAATCATCAACCAAAATCAAAATCAAACCATCTCTGCTATATTAAATTGCATTGCATCAGATTCTTTGGTAACAGTCTACTTGAAGGGTGTCTACATAACACCTTCATAACATCTTACATAAACACTTCATACCGTATTCATAAGTGTTTAAATCAACATTCATAAAGTATACATGTTTTACATGATATTAATATGGAGTTATATGTCATTTACTGAGAGACCTGTTTGTTTTCAAAATAAAAGTCCTAAAAACGGAAATTATTTTCAGTGAAACATCTCATTTCTGTACAGAAAAGATACAATGACCTGGCTTTAACCCCTTTGGACAGAAAGTGCCTTGACATATAGGCACTTTAGATTTTCAACATGTTTTGCACTTATTTATTTTAAAACTTGAAAAAAAATGTTTTGAAAAATATCTCTCAGTAAAATGGCATAGTCTTCCATATTGTCATGTAAAACATACACACTTTATGAATGTTGATTTAAACCGTCATGAATATGTTATTCAGACAATGAATGAATGAATGAATGAATGGTTAAATCAGGTTGTAATAGTTGCTTCGTATGTATCGGCAATATATTGGACCTTTTGCAATGCATCCAGATGTGTATCACATTGGCCTCATTGATGGAGATGCTCATCCCGTCTGTATCATGGAAATTGAACCAGGTGTACCCAAACTTTTGCACATGACTGTAGCAGTACTGTCATTAATGGAATAAAACACGTGGTATACCTGCATATTAATAACTGATGTACACTGTAAGTCCACATACTATATGCAGTGTGATGGAAATGCAGCATGATGGTAAACTTTAAATCAATAGAGATTACACTATACTATAGAAAGGTGACTTCAAAGCTGTTTCTGAGCACCACTTTCAAATTTGGGTTCAAAGACCCGAAAAACCAATTCTCATTCTTTATTCTTTATAAACAGACATAAAGAGGAATTCCACCATTCCACCATTTCTGAATAATTCTGTCATTAGGATCTAAACAGAGTCATTCAGAGTGGGTTTGGTGTGAGATGGTTCAGATGTTCTTTACACTGGTGGTGATGGGAACCAGGGGACACTATGGCCCAATCCCATTTCACCCCCTGCCGCTAACACTTAGTCCTACCCCTCCGTTTTGTGCGTTGACGTCTAGAGTTAGGGTTGTCCCGATTGTAGTTGAGATGGAGGGGTAGGGCGAAGTGTTAGGGTTACATGGCCCTTCAAACGGAGATTTTTCAGAGGCACACTCCAAAGGTAGTGTTATGAGAAAATTCCCAGAATGCCCTGCGAATCATCTGCAAGACGGCTGCACGAGCGACCAAAGAGACCCATAAATATGAGTATTTTCTCTGTTAAAAAGCCACCATATTGTAAGATAACCATTGTAAAAGCGTTTTATGGTCATTTTCTTCATAACACACGTAGAAATCGCTAGTAGTACGCTGATGTCTCGGTGGCTACCTAGCGAAAAGTGGAACGGGGGAATTTGATCATGAAGCTGGCGATTAAAAGGCTAAGTTCAGCTTCATACCAGTGAAGAATTCTTGAAGGCGATAATAAATAATTGTCTTCCCGCCTCTTTGAAGGCATATGATGCCCTAAATGTATTTAAGCTGTGAGGAGCTGAACTGTCACCACAGACTGGCAGGGTCACCTACACAGCACCACTAGTAGCCTGTTAATGAAGTCATGTAGTTTTTTTTAGTTTGTGCTCTTTTTTATTCTGTGACTCCTTAGATTGATTCATGTGTAAAACTGAAGTTGTGAATGAATCACGAGCGCCCATGCTTTTCGTCTGTGTACATAAAAGCCGCTGTGGGTTACCCTCGAAAAACAAGGGGCGGGGGTAAAAATAAGAAATGGGATTGGGCCTATGTCTCCAACGCACATATATAGACATTTTATTTACTATCTAAACCACCAGCGAACCTACAAGTGTTTAAATATGAAATGATGATGAATGGTGAAAAAAAATGTTGAATCTGAAAAACTATTATGCTTATTATGCATAATGCAAATTATGACTAATTCACCTTATAATACACTGCATGTACCAATCCGCCAAGGATGCATTAAAAAACATATAAAGACATTGTTTTAGGCCACAATCCAACCTTAAAACCTTCGCAAATCAATGTCACAGACATCAGACAGGGTATTCATACTTTACAGTAACCCACTCTTAATGACTTTGTTCATGTCTTAACTATTTAGTTATGCAGAAATGCTGGAAAATCAGTGGAATTTCTCTTTAATGAATAGATATTTCACTATTGTGAATTGGTCCAATACAGCAAACAGCAGTTTAAGGTTACTTTTTATGCTAAACAGTTGTATTCCACATGTTCCAAAGTGTTCATTTCAATTATTATTTCATAATTAAAATTGATTTTTATGATGGATTTGAATGGAAATTGTTGAGTTTACTTGCATGGTTTATAGAATTTCAGTACAGAACACATTGTTATTTGTAATTTCACTATCTGAACCTTTTTTTTCATTAACATTAAAGAAAGAGAGCAGCTCAAATTATGCAACTGTTTCCCATAAACCATGTGAGAAAACTCAACATTTAAGCTTCCCAGTGTATGTTATGGTGTATGTTATGTATTACATGTGTAGCATGAGTAATGGTGTTATTTATATGCTTTATGAATTGTTAGAATTAGGTTTAGAATAGTTAGAATTAGGTTTAGAAGGGTTTAGAGAGAAGTGTTCCACTGTGGGAGAATCTTTGGGTGTTAAAATAAGTTTAGATTCGTTTAGAAAGGTTAGGTGCCAGGTTTAAGCAGGCCATTTACCACTCGTTTCCTTTGCCGTTTATGCCGTCCTTTATTCCCTTTACCCTAGTTAAGAATTTCACAATCACAAAGTTAATGTCACATTTTAGTTAATATTGTCATCACATAGCATTGTAACACATTACGATGCCTTTGCAAATGTTCTAAGTAGTGCTGAAATCTTCAAATCAGTTCCGTAGCTGGATAAAATATCACATAAAACAAAGATCACCCATAATAAAGATACAAGCATGCATGGTACTGCCTAACCTAGGTCACGTGCATACGGTTCAAGGTCATTGTTTTAGTTTTCAGTTACTCTGGTTCATTTTTATATGGCATATAAGCAAGTCATCACCACGAATACTACAATAAGTCATCACTATACAGATTAAGGCTGAACATACAGTGAAACTAAACTCATCTTTAGCTGCCTGAAGCCTACACAAACAGATGAAAATCCCTTTTATATACAGTAGTATATAACTTTTATGTCAGTTATGTTTCATAATAACTATAAACGAGAATGAATATAGGTCACATTGTTAAAATGATTGAAATTAGTTTCCAGATTATTTTAACATACACTACATTGCCAAAAGTATTCGCTTGCCTGCCTTCACAGGCTTATGAACTACAGCGACATCCCATTCTTAATCCATAGGGTTTAATATGATTTCTGCCCACCTTTTACAGCTATAACAGCTTCAACACTTCTGGGAAGACTTTCCACAAGGTTTAGGAATGTGTTTATGGGAATTTCTGATCATTCTTCCAGAAGCGCATTTGTGAGGTCAGACACTGATGTTGGAGGTGAAGGTCTGGCTCACAGTCTCCACTCTAATTCATCCCAAAGGTGTTCTATCGGGTTGAGGCCAGGACTCAAAATCTCTTGGTCTGCTGAAGCATTAAGAGTTCCTTTCGCTGGAACTAAGGGGCCGAGCTCAACTCCTGAAACACGACCCACACCATAATCCCCCCTCCACCAAACTTTACACTTGGCACAATGCAGTCAGACAAGTACCGTTCTCCTGGCAAACGTTCCCCTGGCTTCCACACAGTTGACTGTGGAATATTTAGTAGTGAGGAAATTTCACGACTGGACTTGTTGCACAGGTGGGATCCTATCACGGTACCATGTTGGAATTCACTAAGCTCCTGAGAACGACCCTTTCTTTCACTAATGTGTGTAGAAGCAGTCTGCATGTCTAGGTGCTTGGTTTTATACACCTGTGAACATGGAAGTGATTGGAATGCCTGAATTCATTGATTTGGATGGGTGAGTGCATACTTTTGGCAATATAATGGATATAAATAATTCATTAGTTATCCCTGATTACTCTCTGTTAAACAGTGCTATAATTACTGTCCATCATTTTTTAATGGGGAAATACTGACTGTGTAACATGCGTAATAGAAAAGGCTCCAGCTAAGAGACATTTCATTAAGCTTCTATTAAATGCCACTAGTGTTATATTACATAGTTCTTGATCTTAATCTAGTGGAAGAACCTGGAACCTGACTATATTCTGGTGTTCCTCATGTTTATCAGATTTTTATTGTTGTTTAAAATGATTTAATGTCTGCATTCAGAACAGCAGGTCTCATCTTTTAAGAGTGTAGCTCTTATTAAAGCTCTATAACAGGACAGCTAAACGTCAGCTGCTGTAGTAATGCATAACTCCACCACTACAGTGCAAAGACTCAAAAAGCTAAGTCAAAGCTACTGCACCTTTCCCCTCTCTCGCCCCTTCTTCTTCTCTCCGGAGGTCCTCTTCCCCGTGTCCTCCTGACTGTGGAGGACAGACTCCATACTTACCTCTGCCTTTACTGACCCGGTCTGCTACATACACACAAATACACAATCAGTGCAGCCGAGGGTTTCAGATAATCATACAGGAACAAACACACAGAGCTCAGAAATTAATAGGGAAGAGTAGAACACGACAGAAGAGCAGGACTTGATCTCACATGTTTTGCTTTTGCTTAATAACTCTGAAAGAATTTGAGCTTAGATTAAAGGGCCCATTTCGTGGAAAACTAGTTTTTAATTCATTACTTCCAGTCAGAACAGAGAACAATAAGATACATACAGCCTCCTATACAGACTACAGCAGTTTAGCAGAGCCCATTTACTCCAAAGGTATGAGTTGTAAGAGGTGTGTCAGTTGTTTTCAGTGTTCTTGTGAATGAGGAAGGTACAGGGCACCCAGTCAGAACAGAGCCCATTTACATATGTCAAGGAGCAGTGTGTAACCTCAAAGAGGTTAGAGATCGCAACCAACTGAAATCCCCCACCCACCATTTCCAAGACCCTATGGCAGCTGTCAGGTCTTCTGCTGTTGCCTGTCCTGATTTCATTTTGCTTCCTCACGTTTGGTGGCGAGGATTCAGCCTCCTTTGCTTTTTCCTGGGCTAAATAAAATAAGTACCCTGCATTTCTCAAACTTCTCACAATACAAACTTGTTATGCTCATATTATCATAGCATGTTCATGTCATTAGTACAGTTTTGTAACTTCTAGTGCTTTTAAACATTTTATTGTGTTTTTATGCTAATTTCATCCAGATTCAGCTTAATAATCACTACTTCCTACCTGATAAGCTGATTTAGACCATCAAACCACCCTCATTATTATTTTAATGCTGGAAACATTTTCCCATAAGGACAACCATCAGCTTCTTGTTTGAACTTTCGTGTTCCACCTTAAACAGTGCTGCAGCTGCATTCTTGCATTTCAGGCATTACAAAATAATTGCAGCACCATTTAAGGTGGAATAGGAAAGATTCTGGAGAATAGGAAGCTGAATGTCAGCACAACAAAGTACCTACTACACCATTTAAGGTGGAACATTCAAATAAGAAGCTGGAGAAAAAGAAGGTTACTCCAGCCTTGCAGTTTTAATGCTGGTAGTACTTTTTGAGTTTTAAGCTGGAGTTTTATGTACAGATCTACTGATAAATATGTGCTATGGTAGGACGCTCTTCTCCTTTCGACGTCTTCCAGCTAGTGCTGTAGCACCACGAACTTCAAGCTGCTGCTTCAAATGCATAGCATGAAAGCATGATAGCATCATTCATTACAGCCAGTATGGTTTGTCCGTTCTGGGCTATTATAGAAATATGGCGGCGGCAGCATCTGTTGGTAGATGAGCTGCTCCTATGTAGATATGATGGGCTCATTCCAAGCTAATGAAGACACAATGATTTGTAGTTACAGGTAAATAATTATACACTAATTAAATAACGCCCCCCCCCCAAAAAAAAAAAAAAAAATCTCGCACACTACTCCTTTAAAGCAAGAAATACATCAAATATTCATGTTCCATTTACTCCATGTTAGTTAGTGCCCTGCTCTCCTCTACACGCCAAAGTCTTGTTTGTGGAGTAGATAAGTGAGAGCCTTACCTTCTCTGAAGAAGTGTTGGTCTGTGTGATGTTAGAGGATGTAAGGTTTTCCACCACAGTCTCTCCGAACTCTTCCACCACCATTCTGCTCTCTGTTCTGTTCACCTCTGTCTTTCTGTCCATGGTGGAGATGTTCCAGAGGGTGGGGCCTTGCTCTGTTTCATTCAGGGAATCCTTTAAATATGAAAATATTTAATTTGATCCAACATCAATGCATGCTGTGTATTTTCTTATTTATTTCTTAAAATGAGCGCTGATATTACTCTTTTACCATGAACAACAATGAAGCAATCTATTATCAACCCTTAGTTTATTTCATTTCCTTTCAAAACAGCCAAAAATTTTCCTGGGTGGAACTGTTGGAACAGGTTTAAACAAGAAGCGGGGCAGGTAGACTGAGGTGCTAGCATGGAAATGCAGCACTATTTAATGTAGAATGGGAAAACTAGAACAAAAACAGGCACAGGAATGTAACTGCTGCACCGTTAGGGTGGAACTGGAAGCTCTGAACAAGAAGGGTAGGGAGACTTAGGTGCCTGCATGGATCTGCTGCATAATTTAAGGTAGATTGGGATACTCAGACAAGTAGCTGAGGGCACAGAATGTAGCCAGACTGCTGCACCATTTAAAATGGAATGTAAAACCTTAAACAAAAAGCTGGCGAATAAGAAACGGACTTCAGCTCCATGCAGGGTTGAACGGCATGAAAAGAGACGACGAGGCTGCTCTGTTTCTGCTGGTCAGGTGGGGAACCAGTATGTCAGCATTGCTCTGTCCCGGTGGCTAATATTTGTGATAGTAACTGGTTAGCATTGCAGCACAAATGGCAGTGACAATGTGCTAACCCACATCCTAGCTAACGTTAGTTACACTGCCTGCTGTAACGTTTGTTCTGATGTTATATCAACCTCCACGGATTTGGGAGGTGGAGCTTCTGAATGTGCACTGAAGGGAGAGGGGTAATCATTTTGCTGTTGTGTTTACATGTTAATAATTGTTCTTCAGAATTGCTAATTGCACCATTAATGGCTATTTTGGGAAATTAAACTGGAAAACAGTGATCTCTCAGGTGCATCCCTCACACTTCTGGACCCACTCATTTGTTATTAGCATTATAAAACAGAACAGAATAGAATAGAATCATTTTATTGTCATTATACTTGCATACAATGAAATTTAGTGTGACACTCTCCAACAATAAACAATAAAAAGAGCAGTAATACACAATATAGATATTTACATATGGCCAGTGCACTCAGTGGGAGAATGGGAGTAAACTACAGTAACAGTTACAGTATAAATGTAATTAAATAAGTTATAAATATGTAATGTTGACAGTATATGGAGGTAGAATTACACTATGGATAATAATGTATAGCATAAGGTAACTGTACATAAATGTGTATAAATATGCAAAGTGAGCATGATGTAGTCTAGATGTAGTAATCAGTCAGTCAATGAGGTGTTGTGGAGGCCACAGCCCTTGGGAAGAAGCTGTTTCTCAGTCTGCTTGTTTTTGTACAGATAACCCTGTACCGCTTGCCAGACGGTAACAAGTCAAACAGGCGGTGACCTGGGTGTGCATATGTATCAGTATTATATGTATCAGTGCTTGACTTTAAAAGAATGTTGTTTTTTACCAGATAGGGCTCAGGCAGCAGCTCCTCATTAAGATCGTCCACTTCTTCAATTAAGAGCTCATCGGTCTGTGGGTCACTGGAGAGTCCATACTTCGCTGAGCTCTAGGATTGAAGAGAGTTGAGGCTGTATTATTCCTATTGAGTATAATTACTGGGTTATTGCTTAGAGTGGAAATCTCGACATGGGAGGAGAGTAAAAGTAAAATATTGGTTTCAAGCAAGCCATTTGGACAGTTTATAAAACTGCAACAACTGAAAAACAACTTTACTGTGTATTCTGTGATGACGTTGGAGCCGGAGTCCGTCCTCTGCCCTTTGAGTCTTTTTTTAGTGGTAAATTCATGCAGAAGCTCCTCCATACCGTCTTGGAGAAGCCTGTCAATCAAGGCCTTCAGCAGGGAAAGCTACAGGAAGAAGGTTTATAGTAGCTGTAAGCTAGAAATATAGGCAAAACATACACTAGGTACATATAAACTTGGTGACAGTGAACCAAACACAGTGATCAATGTTGAGAAAGATTGTTATAGTCACACAAAAGGATGATCAACGCTTTCTATGAATCAGGTATCTATAATGCATAATAAGTGCATTTATAAAGATCTATAAAGTCTTTATAACGCACAGACAATACTAGACATAAGCCTTTGCAACTGTGCATAAATGTTCATATCCAAACACATAAACTGTTATAACACAATAGCATAACCCCTCATAGCCCATAAACTGACATAATGCAGTAAAGTGTATATATTGTCCTGTAATTAACATTATTGGTAAGGACCCATAGTGAGGCCACTCTCTAATGTTCCTCAGTATCTTCAAAATGAACATGATTTTGTAGGTGCACATAACATCTAATGACTGCTATGAAGCCTTATAATGCAACGTTATACCAGTTTATGTGTGCGATTATGTCAAGCATAATAAAACTTTATGAATGCTTTATAGACCTTTATGAATGCACTTATAATGCATTACAGATACCTGTCTCATAAACAGGTGTTACCATGAAAGCTTACCTTGATGCCATATGATTCAAATAATGCTTCCATGTCCTACAAGACACATGAATGGATTTCTCATTGTACAATGTTAAATACAGGTTTGTAATCACTGATATAGAAATATGAGACAATGTTTCCAAGTATACCTTAATTTCAATGGCTCTCCCTGGGACACCAGCCTCACCCTGAATAAAAAGCAGAAAAACTGAATATAGATGCTTAAAAAGAAACATTACACTGCCTAAAGTTATAGAACAGAAAACCATGTACCTTCTCTCCCTTGGGGCCTTGATCTCCTTTTTCCCCCTATAAATCAGAGCAGCACAAATTAAATCATATACACTACCAGTCAAACGTTTAGACATAGCTAGGAGGCTCAGAGCAGGTTCTCCTTATGTTTATCTTAATGCTTTACTGTAGAATAAAGGTGAAGACATCAAACTATAAAATAGCACTCATGAAATTATTAAGTCCACCTTAAAAACCTCCAAAATGGACCTTTACAGGAGGATAGGCTGATAGAACAAGGTTCATTTCTAAGCAGTTTTAGAGCAATTCTATTGGTCTGTCCATCATGAATATTCACTAAACTGAAAGGAGAAATAGAGCTTTTACACTGTGCAGAAAAAGAGATCAAAGTTTTTACATCACTAAATATATATTAGAGGTGGAGATATGGAGAAATATAATACTGTAGTACATCAAGAGTACATGTGGTATATCAGGATATGTACTGTTTCAGACTCTCATCAGTTGGAGCTGTGTAAGACTGTAGAGTCTTTAAGCTCACCAACAACATCCATTTACCTGGGGGTGTCTAAACTTTTGACTGGCACTGTATGTCTGTATATGTATATGAGTTTTGTCACTTCTAGTTTTGCTCAAACATGAAATAAACTTACTTTCATTCCAGCAGGACCCTGTGCACACACATACACAAAGATACAGAGAGGCAAAAGGAAAGCATGCATTACAAAATGCAAGAAAGCAGAAAGTGAGGCACCAAAACACCCAAAGTTCCGTCACATGGATACCATATAATGCCAGGCCAATAAGCAATTGGCCATTGACTGTTATTTTAGTGGAGTTGGATTTGAAGTTAGACAATGAATTTGAGCTTAAAAGTAATTCGAAGATATTTACATCAAAAACCGTAAACCCCCCAACACACCTTTTAAGGGGTTTGAAGTAGTTGGACAACCAAATATAATCATAAATTAAACTACCATTTTTAACACTTGATGACAATTAATCACTGCATGAAGTTTTGAGGTGAACTGCATGTTTGATTGGCCACTGCAGAACATTCCTCTTCCCGGCATAAAACAAACTTCTGGGTCATTTTTACATTATGCTTTGGATCATTGTCCATATGGACTGTGAAGTGCCATCCAAGTTTCCAAGCTACATTCATTCTGGTGAGGATTCTGGTTCTATTCTGGTATTTATTCTGGTGAGGATTCTGGTTCTACTCTGGTATTTATTCTGGTGAGGATTCTGGTTCTACTCTGGTATTCATTCTGGTGAGGATTCTGGTTCTATTCTGGTATTCATTCTGGTGAGGATTCTGGTTCTACTCTGGTATTCATTCTGGTGAGGATTCTGGTTCTACTCTGGTATTTATTCTGGTGAGGATTCTGGTTCTACTCTGTTATTTATTCTGGTGAGGATTCTGGTTCTACTCTGTTATTTATTCTGGTGAGGATTCTGGTTCTACTCTGGCATTTATTCTGGCGAAGATTCTGGTTCTACTCTGGTATTCACTGTATTTTACTTTCTCTCTCTCTGATTTTTTTTTTTTTTTTTCAGGATGGCTTCACTGATCATGTAGTTCTTTGGATTTCCAATTGACAGTATCAGATTTTAAATGCAAATGCCCCGACTGAATCCAACATCTTACTTATACATTAAGAAATGAGGGAATAACACACACCTGGCCATAGGTTGGCTGAGCAGTCAATTGTCTGATTACTTTTGAGCCTCTAAAAATGGGGGGCTATGTATGAAAACGACTGTAATTCCGATTCCTGTAATTCCTCCTCACTTGGATGTACAAGCCTAGTGTTACAACAATACCAGTGCTGATTCTCTGGCACTTAAACGCAGTATTGGCATTGGCAATGAGGATGCTGATACCTATGGCAAAACCACAAAGCAATTTCTGATGCGTCGATACGTGCAAGAACATGACAGCAGTTTGGGACGATAAGCATCAGTAGAAGGGTCATTGTCATCTGAGCCGCTTACCTGAATGTCTGCTTCTGTCAGTAATCACTCACCTGCTGCTGTGTAGCTCTTACAGTCTGAGTTAATGCTAGTCCAGATTGATACTGACAGCTTGAAAAAACACTGAAGGTAGTTGCTACTGATGCCGTAAATGATGGTAATATACACTAAACTCCAGCACAGTCGGACGCTCAGAGATGTAGTGCAACTGTATGAGACGAACGTACGAGATAAAGGACTTGAGAAATTCGGGTGTGAAACAACATTCAGCTCCGTTTACACAGCCAGCGAAGCTGCTGGATGCTCACATGTACCCAACACAGGTTTATTTACGTACTGTTCAGCTCTGTTTATACCTGATTTACACTACACAGACGTTTTACATTCAATTACACTGTTAAACACGATTATAACAATAATTACTAAATACATATGGTAAATAAACAAAAGTAGGTTTCCTAAGCCTCTGATACGTCAAGCTGAGTATGTTTTAATTGTGACACAGAACATATTTTACCAAAATGAAATATTCTTTTCAAATATCACTATTTATAGGTTAGTTAGTTTAGACAGAGTCAGTATCAGTACCCTCTATTGGTCTATACTCAGTATCTTTCTCAGTATCAATATCGGTATTGGAAATGGGAAAAATGGGAAAAGTAGTATCACTGTATCTTTAGTGAGCTAAAGCTGAAAGTCAGCACATCTAGCTCACATGCACTATATAACATTCAACTTCTACATACTGTACTTCACAACTAATATAACAATAACATTCTCAGCATATGTATGAGCCTGACTGTATGTTCCATTCTCTTTGATTCAGACAGGTGCAGTGGCGTAGTACTTATTCTATATGTGTTTGGATTTGTCATATGCTTAAACAGTAAAAGTAATCTGTACAAGTGAAGTCAGTTGTACTCACTGCAGCTCCAGGGGGACCCATCGGTATCGGAAAGGCTTTTCTTATTTCATCTATCGAAGCCCCCTGTAGACAGAGCCAATATATAAAATAGGTAGATAGTTAGATAGGTAGATTTAGGTAAAAGAGAAGCAGGGTATAAACATGGGACATCCTGACTTCTGCATTTAGCACTTTAATATACATATCCAATTTCACACAATGTAAGGTTTACAAGTATGTAAAGTATGTAAAGTGTGTGTGTGTGTGTGTGTTTGTGGTAGGAATGTGTGTTTTGTAATGTTGTCACTCTCTGTGCACTGTGAGCTAATTTAACCAATGACAAATTCCTTGTATGTGTGAAGAGTTAAGAATAAAAGTGAAGACACCAAACTATAAAATAGCACTCGTGGAACTATACAGTCCACCTTAAAAACCTCCAAAATGGAACTTTACAGGATTATGAAACAGCTTTCTTAACCTGCAGTGGAGGCTGATAGAACAAGGTTTATTTCTAAGCAGTTTTTGGAGCAATTCTATTGGTCTGTCCATCATGAATATTCAATAAACTGAAAGGGGAACTAGAGTTTGAAACTTGGCCAATAAAGCAGGATTCTGATTCTGAATCTGATATATATTTATTTTCTATACATTTATTGTATAAGCTGGACTACATAAATATCAATATTCTATCCCCTGTGTATATACCCTGCATCTGTTTTACCTGCCTTAGACTCCCCAAGCTGCATATATGGACGTGACAAGAAACATCATTTGACTTGATTTGAATAGTAGCCAAACGGCACTGTTTAAACATTATGCATGAACATATTAGGCCTTCCATGGAATTAAGACACAGTATAAACATCAGCCGGACCCACACCACAGACAGAAATGAGTGCACAAAGTGTAGTTGATATGATATGTAGCTGAGATGATATGAAGGCTCCAAACCTCGTGCAGTATAACTGGAGGGCCTGGCAGACCTTGAGGACCCATTTCTCCCTTTTCCCCTTCTTTACCCTAGTAAGACACATAGGTTACATAATAAGATCTGAGGTGCATTAAATTAAGCACTTTTGGAAGAATAAATCACATGAACACAAAAGCTTTCTTACATTAGTACCAGGCTCCCCCTTTTCACCCTATACATATGAAAGAGGCACCACATTACAACATTACAGTATTCAGATTAAAGTTAAACGTATAAAACATGTACAGTAGTGTTTCAGCAAACCTTTTTGCCGTCATCACCCCTGAGTCCCTGTTCTCCCTGAGCAGACATGCAGAATTATGCATTTTAGAAAAGTGCATAAATACTACAGCATAGCGGACCATACATTAGTAAACATCTTACGTCTTTTCCTGCTATTCCACGCTTTCCATCCACACCCGGTTTACCCTGCAAAGAACACAACAGGGAGGGGGAGATTGAATGTAGTGCTTAGGACTCTAGACCTACCTCCATTAGAGACATACAAAGTCACAAGATATTTTGACATTCTTAAACATTACACTGACTTTTTTTCTTCCAGAATTTGTACACTCTTTTGCATGTTTCAGTCAATTTCCAGCCAAAATGAGCATTAGCACCAAGTTATTAATTTTCCAGGAGATATTCCTGAGGAGATACAGAATGAGAAAGTGTTAAAATAACTGAAAATAAGGGAAAGTTTAAAAGTGATAAAGAGCTTTTGTCACGCTTCCTGTTGACACGCCTTGTAGTACTCCCTACTCCATGGCTATATTTGAAACAGCATACTACATACTACTCACATACTAAATCTGCCTAAAAGTAGTTTGTAGTTTGTAGTATGTAGTATGCGACCAAATTAAAAAGTCTGTACTGTACTGAAGATTCCCGGATGGTGTTCTACTCCAGTCAGAGTGTCTAGTGAACAGGCGGAGCTATCTTCATGGTGTACTGCATCCCATCATGCACCGCGGCCTCACCAGCTCTCAGCCTGCTTCAGCCAGAGAAAATGGCGGCGGGTAACACTGGGGAGCTAAACGCAGCCAACTCAGAGTGTAAATGTGGGTGTAGTGATTGTAGTGGGGTATGTTTTCATCAGAATGAGCCTCAGAAAGTTAAATTATACAGGTCTGAAGATTAATAAAAGATGAACTCGCTTTAGAGGTTCAGTTTTAGAGTGAAATAGCCGAGGGTAGCTAACAGCTAGGCTAAACGTATTTCAGGTGAACTGAGCAGCGTTAGCAGCAGCTAGCTCTAAACAGTGGATACAGTAATAACAGCTCTGAGGTAAATGTGAGGTAACTGGTCATGTGACGGTATTAGTATACTACACTGTAGGTCAGAACTTGTTACTTGTACTGTGTACTACACACAGGGGGGAGTATACAGTACGCAGTACATACTACTGTAGTATGCGGGGTGCAGTGTAGAAGTGTGCCATTTTGAATACAGCCCATTTCACTGGCTGGCTCTGTTGAGTCCATGAACCACATTTCCCAGGATCCTATAGGAGATCACATGACTCCCACACATGCCGTCTCAACCAATCACAATCCACTTCCTCATTCCAAGTCACCTGAATACTAACTGTTTTCACCTGTTCCTCATTTTGCCTCTGTATAAATCCCTGTTTGTCTTGACTGGTTTATGCAGTATACTGAGTGTTATTTACTTGCTTTGTTTTTTGACTCTGTTTTTGCATTTGCCCTTTGGTATTGTTTGCTAGTTTGGACTTCCTGTTTTGGCTTCTGACCCTGGTATTGTTTGATTTCTCTTTTGCCTTGCCCCATGTTTTGAGGACTGTCTTTCTTGGTTTTGACCCTGGCTTGTTTCTAGATTGCCTCTCTGTCTGCATGATCTGTTATTAAAGCCCACGCTCTTTCTTTCATCTGAAAGCGCCTGATTGGCTCTTCAAGCCTTACAGCTTTCCAAAACTAGAGTTCAAAAATGATTAAAAGCCAGAGAGAAAATGAGGCTATGTTCACACAGCAGGTCAAAAATGCCCCAAATCTTATTTCTTGTTTCTTGTTCACAAATGTGGTCTATAGCCATCTGAAAAGATCACACTACTAAACTGACCTGCATGCACAACAAGGCTTCACATGCCACCCATGAATTGTATATTTATGTATATTTAGTGTGTATATTGTAATTACATTTATAATATAATTACAGACCATCTTACCTTTTTAGGTGCCTTGCTATACACGTATACTAAAACTGTATATTTTATACTATATTACTATTTCTCTCTCTCAGTACCAGTCAAAAGTTTAGAGACGGCCCCTCATAGAAGGTTTTCCTTATGTTTATCTCAATGCTTTACTGTAGAATAAAAGTGAAGACATCAAACTATAAACTAACACTCTTGGAGTCCACCTTAAATGAACCAAAATGGACATTTACAGGAGGATGAAACAGCTTTCTTAACCTGCAGTGGAGGCTGATAGAACAAGATTTATTTCTAAGCAGTTTGGGAGCAATTCTATTGGCCTGTCCATCATGAATATTCACTAAACTGAAAGGAGAACTAGAGCTTTTACACTGTGCAGAAAAAGAGAGTTTTTACACCTCTAAATGTATATTAGAGGTGGAGACATGGAGAAATATAATACTGTGGTACATCAAGAGTATATGGTATATCAGGATATGTACTGTTTCAGACTCTCATCAGTTGGAGCTGTTAAGTGTAAGACTGTAGAGTCTTTAAGATCATCAACAACATCCATTTACTTGGGGTAGTCTAAACTTTTGACTGGTTGTGTCAACATGTATTACATATATGTATATACAGGGGGGTGATGGGGGTGTGATAAGTGCCTTCTAATTTTGTTTGTACAGAAACATTAGCAAATCATGTTGGATTGACACATTGACACAAGTCTCAAGAATTTAATATTAGCATATCAGATTTCAATATCGCATATGTAAGGCCTTGTTCAGGCTGCCAGTCCAAATCTGATTTTTAGCATATCCAGATTGTATCCAGATAGATTTTTCCAGATTTTTTTTTGTCTTACAATTTGAATATGCTAATTAGATTTGGCTGGCAGTCTGAACAAGGTGCCAAAAGCTGGAACTGAAATAAATGAGAGATCCAGTGGGTGTTTGCTGTTCACACTTCCACATGTATAACGTGAATGTGTCACATATGAAGAAAACGTAGGGTTTTTGGCCCCTTTTACCTGCTGTGTGAATGTAGCCTGGATGTATTGGGATTTAGGATTCTTTGAATGGTAAGAAGAAGACAATGATAAACCAACTTCTAAGACTAAGCTTTGGAGGTGTGTCTCTGTGAGGACCTTTAAGTGAGTCTCCTGAAAAGAATGGAACTGTAATAAAGGAAATAAGTGGACCCATTACACATTCAAACATCTGATATTACATTTAGCTGTTGAGGTATTTCTATTAAATATATGTTTTTAGTTTCCTAATACCTATTACAGTACAGTGTGTGGGCACTGTGTGTGAAAGCACTGTTTAAATTTAGGTGAGGCCAACCATTCCCTGGTTTAGGGCCATTTGGTTTCCACATTGAACCCATTGAACCCCCCCCCCACACACACACACACAGAGAGTGGTGTGCAACCCTATCCGACCCTCTGGTCACAAGGCTGGTTCCCTAACCTCGAGTCCACGACTGGCCCAAAAAGACATGTGCAAATACAAATACTCACTGGAGTACCAGGCAAACCAGGCATGCCAGCAACTCCAACTCGACCAGGATCTCCCTTCTCTCCTTTCTTTAAAAACACACACATACACACACAAAAGAACTTCAGTGCACTCAGTGCTCCAAATACATATCTGAGTACTGACACAGTTTTGGAATATGATTCAGTCCTGTAACATATAATATTAGTGACAGTGTGAGAACATAAATTATATTTCCACTTAAATATCACACATCAGAACTGACACAAACTGAATCGGCTCTCTAGGGACATAAAGGCTCATCAGAAGCTTAATTATACAACATGCAATTCCCTTAATGTCAATGCAGCATTTAAATCATGAATCACGCTTTCTACAATCAACCTTCTTCTTTCTCAACATCCAGAGTATTACTCACAGCTCCTGGCTCCCCTTTCTTCCCTGCTTCACCCTTAAACACAAAGATCAAACAAACACTTCAGAACAAAAGTTCTAACAGTTGCACTGATTCTGAATCGTGGGGAGTTTGTGTACTATGCATGTACTATACTGTGCGCAGGGCCTTACCTCCGCTCCAGGCAGCCCTGGTAAACCATCCAGACCGTCTTTTCCTGTGCCAGATTCTCCCTATGGAGCAAATACACAAGAACCTTCAATCTCCCACATGATGAGGAAGGAGATACCTATACTTCTAATGTAAGTCAATGTAACCAGACATTTCTCCAAAACATTTTGGGCCATTTCTTTTAGCCCATTCATCGTTTACACTCATCTTCAAAAGATCATCGTTGCACCCCGAGGGGAGGGGTCGGATTGCAGTGCTATTCGGAAGGAAGATAAATACATACATGGAACAAGACATTCACTTCACTGTACCACCTCTTCTCAACCTATGAATCCCCCCACTCACGCCCACTCTTCTTCCAGAAGTGCCTTTGTGAGGTCAGACACTGATGTTGGACAAGAAGGCCTGACTCGCAGTCTCCGTTCTAATTCATCCCAAAGGTGTTCTATCAGGTTGAGGTCAGGACTCTGTGCAGGCCAGTCAAGTTCTTCCACACCAAGCTTGCGCACCTCGCTTTGTGCACTGGTGTGCCGTCATGTTGGAACAGGAAGGGACCATCCCCAAACTGTTCCCACAAAATCTCTTGGTCTGCTGAAGCATTAAGAGTTCCTTTCACTGGAACTAAGGGGCCAAGCCCAACTCCTGAACTACAACCCCACACCGTAATCCCCCCTCCACCAAACTTTACACTTGGTACAGTGCAGTCAGACAAGTACCTTTCTCCTGGCAACCATCAAACCCAGACTCGTCCATCGGATTGCCGGACAGAGAAGTGTGATTCGTCACTCCAGAGAACACATCTCCACTGCTCTAAAGGCCAGTGGCGGTGTGCTTTACACCACTGCATTCGACGCTTTGCATTGCGCTTGGTGATGTAAGGCTTGGATGCAGCTGCTCGGCCATGGAAACCCTTTCCATGAAGCTCTCTACACACTGTTCTTGAGCTAATCTGAAGACCACATGAAGTTTGGAGAGCTATAACGATTGACTCTGCAGGAAGTTGGCGACCTCTGCACACTATGCGCCTCAGCATCCGCTGACCCCTCTCTGTCATTTTACGTGACCTACCACTTAGTTGCTGAGTTGCTGTCGTTCCCAATGGCTTATAATCGAACGGTTCCACAGTTGACTGTGGAATATTTAGTAGTGAGGAAATTTCACGACTGGACTTGTTGCTGGAATTGAGCTCCTGAGAACAACCCATTCTTTCACCAATGTCTGTAGAAGCAGTCTGCATGTCTAGGTGCTTGGTTTTATACACCTGTGAACATGGAAGTGACTGGAACACCTGAATTCAATGATTTGGATGGGTGAGTGAATACTTTTGGCAATATAGTGTACTTATAGCCCCATCATCCTCGTGCAGCGCCATCTGCAGAAGCCTCAAGGGACTACCACCTTAAACATGCAAGGTGACTCATTTTTTTTGTCCGGTGAGGTCATTAATAAAACAAATGATGATTTCATGTGTACCAGTCTTGACTTAACCATTTCCAGATCTCCCCTTGGGTAAACCCAGTATTCCCAGATACCACCCAATACATGGTTTATCTAGGTGTTTCTGATAAAATGGCCAACAACTATAAATATTTAACAAGTTTTCCCATTATTTTGTACACCCCCTGATATGAGAACTCAACGGAGCATTGGAATGCTTAGGTTCTTTTGATGTACTGATGTACTATATATGTTAACTGTAGCTTGGGTACCATAACCATTTTACCCACATGAACTAAGCAACCAAAAAGCATCATAGCACGTAGATGCAATAACATATCTAAAGTATTAAGTGTAAGATTCAGTCGTCAGTGACTCACCAGGGAATTCCCTGGAGGCCCTGGCTTCCCTGGTGGCCCCTGGAATGAAGGTGAAAGAGAGCAAAAGCATAACAGCAAACAAAGGGATCTTCATAGCCTTTATAGCTCAGGACCTCATGTGCACATATTACTCACTGATGGTCCTGGTGGTCCTGGAAGTCCAGTCTCTCCTCTGAGGCCTGGGAGTCCAGGGTCACCCTGCTCGCCCTGAAAACAGGCATACATTTCAGGGGTATAAAATGCAGCTTTTTTGTTTACATAGAAAAGAGTACAATAAGCGTTCCTCTACCTTGATGGCCCTGGTGAGGACATTGTTCTCTGACATGGTGAACTGAAGTGGAAGAAAAGCTGTCCTTGTTAGCATGTGAATATTGGCAGATAATCATGCATAGACAGATAGCATACAAAACAAACCACTCAACGTTTGATCCAAAGATGAGAGTCATGTTTCAGTAATGACTCTGGGAGGAATGTTCCTTGAAGCCTATGATAATCTGCCTATATGAAACATTGTTTAAGACTGATGAAACTCACCTGAGAATGTCCAGGTGGGCCAGGTTTTCCCTGCAGGAAGACAAATATGAAGACCAAGACAGAAAAGATGAGAATTAGACCAACCATTGCTGCTTCTTGCATGATCAGTGACGATTCAAAATTCATTGCAGCAATCAATCATCATAACAAAGTTCAGGTATCTTATTAGGAGTTAGGCTTGGGAGCACTGGAGAGATATTAAATATTAAGCCTGGCTCAAAGCACAGAGCAAAACAAACCAGAAGACTGATCATCCTAATGTAGAACGTACCGGCTCGCCCTTCTCTCCTTTCGGCCCTTCAGAACCCTGAGAAACAGCGGAAAGTAAAAAAGAACATCGGTCAGTTATGGTAACTGCACAGATATCAAACGGCTAAATGGTCATAAACACATATACATGTCCATCACACCATGAAAAATATATTATTAAGCACACAGACAAATTCAAAACTTATCAAGAATATAAGCCACTACTCTCTGCTCTGCAATGCTAAAGGAGCTGAAGCCGCGCCCAATCACAGGGAAGTTGCAGCCTCTCCCAAGCGACCTGGAATCAAATACCACCATGACCTGAAAAATGGACGCTCTGTCTAGCAGCTTTACTGGACTGTACAGCCAGACATGTTTGTACCACCAGAGCTAGAGGTCACTGGTCTATCCGGGAACTGACCACGTTCCTCTTCGTCTCATTTCTTCCCCTGTTTGGCATAGCTAGTATAAGCTAACAGAGAAGTAGTAGCCTGTAGCTGTGTTCATAACATTATAGTGCTAGGTGGGGGGTCATGCTAAGTACGACTCCAGTGCGTCATCGAGCCATGATTTCAGTCCCACCCAAAAACCCCTGAACACAAATTATATAAAAAAGTTCTAACTTACGTTCTTACATTCTAATATGTGGTTCTAATTCAGATCCATATGGTTCTCTTCATGTGTTTTAGTCTAGACTGTAAATCCTACAACATAACATACTGCTGTCAGAACAAAACCTTGTATATCGTCGCTGTCCAAAGAAAAACACGTATCTCCAAAATGGCAACTTCACAGGAGAGGGCAAAAAGCTGATTGAATTTTAATGTAAGTCAATGGAACCAGACTTTTTCCAAGCAATTTTGGGTAATTTCTGTTGGACCATTCATCATAAAATTTTCACACAGCATAAACAGCAGTTCATGTGTTTAAACAATGCATTAAACTAAAAATCAGCAAAAATGGGGATACATGTTTTTCATTGGACAGCGATGATATCCAAAAATGATAACTTTACAGGAGAAGGAAAAAACAGACTTTACCCTTAATGTAAGGCAATTCATCATGAAATTTACATGCAATTTAATGAGCAACATGTATTTTCACATTATGTCAGCAACTGAAAACACAGAAGCGATATGCTACCTTCTAGGCTACATCTTTTATCGGGGGGTACATGCTTAGGCATGCTAAGTATGGCTCCAGCGCGTCACCGAGCCATGAGTCCCACCCAAAAAATCCTGAACACAAATGATGTAAAACAGTTCTAAACAGTTCTTACGTTCTAATTCCGTTCAATTCAGATGCACATAGTTCCACACAGTCTCTTCACATGTTTTCAGTCCAATGTTTTCATGTGTAGACAGTATTTCCTATATGTGTACTTTAAGTTAACAGCACAATGTTATGAAAATAACTGCGGATGCTCACCGGTAACCCGATTTTTCCAGAATCACCTTTCTCACCAGGGTCACCTGGTCGTCCAGGCAGACCAAGAGAGCCCTGATGTTAGAGACAAAGAGAAATGGATGGAGTTTTATTAATGGTTGCTAGACGGATGCTGTATATCATCCATAAGAAAAAACATTATGCTAGAAGGTAAGATAACAAAGCATTGAAGAGCTTATAAAGACAGAATTGGGAATAAGAGGCGAAGAAAAGTCTTATGTCAAAACAGAGTCAGTGAATAGACTTCACCCGGATGCCTCTCTCTCCAGGCTCGCCTGGAGAACCTGCCTCACCCTGTGGAAGACAACCCACAGCAGTGATTACATAGAAGTACACTGTTTAATACACATCAATAAATAACATAAATAACACATCAAAACAGAAAGCAGTGACTTGTAAATCTTTACTGACTTGCGTTTACATGAAAACAGTACAGAGACAAGATATTTCATGTGAAAACACGTACTCACAAAATGTCTTCATGAAAGGAGCATTTAGGTAAGGCATCATCATGACTAATGATGGGGTCAAGGCTCATCTAGCATGTTAGCATGTAATCCAGCAGTATAAGAACTACGTTCAACAACAGGTCACTGAAATCCAGAGGCTGGAAACCACAACCAAATGAGCTTTAATGAACTTTAAAAAAACGGAATGCTTCTGTGATGGATGCCATCACAACATAAAAACGGTACATCGGTAGTAGACAGTAGTACCAAGATGGCAAACTTTTCTGGTTCCGAACCTGTTTATTTTTGGTGGAAATGGGCCGAACGGTTTACAGTTAGGGAGTGGGAATCAGTTCCACGTTGGAGGAATTTGTCTTCTGCACTTAACTCATCCATGCAGTAAAACACCCACATAAACACACTCTAGTGAACACGCACACTAGGTGGCAGATGCCTTGCTTAAGGGTACCTCAGTCATATCATTGGTTAAGGGGATCATCAACCAGCGACCTGTCTGTCACAAGGCTGGTTCCCTCACCTCTAGCCCACGACTGTTTTGCAGGCTGATCGACTGGAGTCGACTTTGCAGATTCCTTTTGCCCAATTCATCCAGACTATATTCCCACCATAAAGCTCAAAGGCCAGGTCTATTAGTGACTATGGCATGGCTAAGATGTGTGAAGACCCCATTAACACTGAAGGATGCACATTACACATTATGGAGCAACATAACATACTGCTGTCGGAGCAAAACCTTGTCTATCCAAACCGATAACTTTACAGGAGAAGGAAAAATAGACTTTACTTTTAATTATTATGAACTTTACGTGAAATATAAGCAACATGTATTTTCAAATTATGTCAGCAACTGAAAAACAACCAAAATAGAAATCCGACAGAAACGATGTGCCGCCTTTTAGACTACGGCTATATACAAAATGGCACACTACATACCACTCGCGTACTAAATCTGCCTAAAAGTAGTATGTAGTATGGGACCAAATCTGTAGTGAACTGGAGATACCCGGATGGTGTTCTACTCCAGTCAGAGTTTCTAGAATACAGGGGGAGCGATCTTGGTGTACATGGTGTACTGCATCCCATCATGCACCGCGGCCTCACCAGCTCTCAGCCTGCTTCAGCAAGAGAAAATGGCGGTGGGCAACACTGGGGAGCAAAGCGCAGCCAACTCAGAGTGTAAATGTGGGTGTAGTGATTGTAGTGGGGTATGTTTTCATCAGAATGAGCCTCAGAAAGTTAAAATATACAGGTCTGAAAATTAATAAAAGATGAACTCGCTTTAGAGGTTCAGTTTTAGAGTGATTTACAGGGTAGCTCACAGCTAGGCTAAACATATTTCAGGGGAACTGAGCAGCGTTAGCAGCAGCTAGCTCTAAACAGTGGATACTGTAATAACAGCTCTGAGGTAAATGTGAGGTAACTGGTCATGTGACTGTATTAGTATACTACACTGTGGGTCAGAACTTGTTACTGTACTGTATACTACACACAGGGGGCGTATACAGTATGCAGTACATACTACTGTAGTATGTAGTGCAGTGTAGTGGTGTGCCATTTCGAATACAGCCTACGTCTTTTATCGGGGGTACATGCTTAGTCATGCTAAGTACAGCTCCAGTGCATCTGTGACGCCCACAAAGTGTGGTCACATTTGTATTTAAGTTTTTTTTTAATCAAAACTATTTTAATGTCATTAATTCCGCCATTTAACCTTCTCCTCATTGTTCTCATCTGCTACCAGTAGGGGGCAGTCTAGCGCTGACTGTGCTGTGGCTATCTACGGTAGTCTCGAAATTTCCTCTCAGACCAGATAGGCATTCGTGAAAGCAAGCTACGTCGTCTGTCTCATCATTTGTACCCTATTTTGCAGGTGAGCTAGGTGTTTAAAACATACTAAAATCAGACGGAAGTGTTTTTAACAGCATATGAGTACGTATTTGTAGGTTTCTGTTCGTGTGTGCATTGAGTAAAGGTTAATCATGGTGCGAAACGGCGGACGTGCAGATCCGAGTTTGTAAAATAGCGGTCGCCCTGGATGTTTTTCTTTAATACTGTATAGCTAAGCTCCCAATGATGGAAAATACTTCGTTTTAAGAAAAGGTATATAGTTCTATTTGTTTACTGTGTTGATCTGTGATTTTAAGTGACTGTTGTAAAGCATTTAAAAGCACTACTGAGTTACGTTTTCCTCACTGAGTTCGGTGTAGACCTGTTATTAAGCTAGCCTTCTCTGTATGTTGGTCTCTGGTGGAAACGAAATGGTTAATGGATGCATAGCTAAAGATTACATACCTTATCCTCAGTAACTTTTTTAAATAATATTATTTTAAATATTCGGGCATGCAATTTATTTCTTCTTACTGAAAATAAAAATGTGAATTCGTGACACTGTAAGCAGCTGTAGGACAGAATTGCCTAGATGGGACTGTAGCATGCAGTCATGTAGCTTAGATAGAGAGACGTTCAGTTTGTATTATACTCTGTGAGAGAGAAGCTTATGGGAAGTTAACGGTATTATTGTACTTTATTTTCTTTCTGATGCTGATGGATATGCTGTGAATATGTATCTACATAGTTGTATATTTTTGTATTGAAGATACTTTTGTAATGGACAAAGAACAAAACAAAGCAAAAAGATTAATGTATGAAAAGAATATTTTGATAATTAAACCGAGACCAAAGAGGCATTCGTGAAAGCAAGCCACGTCGTCTGTCTCATCATTTCTACCCTATTTTGCAGGGTTTTTATCTGTCCCAGGGGTCTCACGCCTGGGACCCGTAACACATCAAGTCATGATGCCCGCCCCAAAAAATCCTGAACACAAATGATGTAAAATAGTTCTAACCTACGTTCTTACATTCTAATATGTGTTTCTGATTCAAATCCATATAGTTCACAGTCTCTTCACATCTTTTCAGTCTAACATGTGTAGACAGTATTTCCTATACGTGGACTTTAAGCTCAACAGCAATATGTCTTATTTCAGCGCAACAACACCAAGAAATATTCTGCATGTGTTCTAACAGCACGGCTGCGTATCACAGAACTGTCTACCACTGAAAACGCATAGCAAGTTCATGAGACAAAACATCAAATATTATATTTTTATACTGTTTTCAGTTTAAGGCAGGACAAAAGGAAGTTACTAATCACTGCTTTCTGTTTTCATTAGGAGTTCCTATTCCACCTTTTTTTGGAATTGAGGTTTCTGCAATAAGAGTATGTGCATGTTTTCTCACCCTCACTCCTGGGTCTCCTTTTGATCCCGGGAAACCCTGAAACAGATTAAGGCACAAATGGTTTTGAGCAATGTGTTCTACTTGAGGAGTCTTTAGCAGTATTATCTCCCCTTCTTACATCATTCACTAATTCAGCACCAAGTCTTCCCTGATCCCTTCACTGAGACCCTAAATACCCTGCTCATTAAGTCTGTCAAAGAAGCGGCTCAGTGCGATAAAATGACTGTTATTAATAGCATGGCATATTTGCCTTTTGTCACTAGTAGGGTCCGAGCTGAACATAATTAAAGGGGTTAGAGAACTCCCCTAAGCAATTTAATCAAATCAGAGAATTTGGTTCTCTAATTCTAATGGCCAGTAGTACATACCAATCTGCCAGAGAGGCGGCAGTCATAACCTTGGAGTATCAGGCAGGTCTGGAGGAGATCAGGGTTTACCCCCTTCATTTTTCACCCCTTAACTGGCATCCAGCCTACTAACACTTCCTCCGACAACTTCAACCATCACTGAATAATAAGCCTTAGTATGTGGATGTCAGTTTCTCCAGGGTCAGTTCAAATAAAGTATATGTGAAGCACCTGCATATAATAATAATAATAATAATAATAACCTAAGCCTTCTCTTTGACAACAAATGGTCTTCAGTCAGGATTAAACCGCAGGGGACCTGAATAAGAACTTCATACAGGCATGCAACATCTCTTCCATGGTTTACTTACATCTTTACCTCTTAGTCCAGAAGGTCCTGGGTTGCCTGGAGGACCCACTTCACCTTTTTCCCCCTTACTGCCATCATGGCCCTAAAGAAGAACACAATGGATTGCAGTTAGGTGCATAACACAGTCCATGAGTCCATATGCTTTAGCTATTTGCATTGTTTCCCCTTAAAAAAGCTCTGTTTAGCTCATTTTCATTGTTGATAATGTTTTGTGGGCTACATGCTTCAATTTTCCCAAAACAGCCAGTTCAGTTTCCTGCCTTCCACCCAATAAGTGCTGGGAAGGGTTCCAGCGCCAACCCCCCCACCCCCCGTGTCCCAGAAGCATAGACAGTGAATGAATTTTCACAAAACACTATATTATTCCCATACTGTACATCTGTATTCAACCTCTGTCTGAAACACTCTGTTAGAGCTCCTGTCTTTAAGCCCCGCCTCACAATGAGCCCAGGGTGCTCTGATTGGTCAGCTCATCCACTCTGTTCTTAACCACAAGAGTGGAATCCTGCTACTGCGCCCCCACATCTTTTCAGCAGTGTCAGTTCTGCTGCATCAGTTTGAGCCAGAGTATGACCCTGAAAGTCCGGTAGAACAAGCTGGTAGATCCACCATCACAAACTACAATGGAGCAGGACAATTCAGAGTGGTCAGTTTTTACTGGTTTGCTCTGTGTTGTGTGAGGCCATCTGTAGCTTGCCGGTAGGCATGCATTAAGGAAAGTTACGAGATGACATCACATTGTAATAGAGAAAATGACTGGAATTCCAGCAAGGCGTTTCAGGGAGTTGGGAAAAGTGGTTTCTGTGGGAGATAATTCCTTCCTCGGGTGTGTACTTTGAGCTTTAGAACTTGGCAGAACATTTACATTCAGCAAAGGAATGGAAAAAAGTGGAAAAGCATGAAAAGTGACACTCAACCAAATGCACAACATGGTGTACGCTATAGCACTAAGGCGTGCACTATGAGTCTAATGGCTGAGAGCATGACTCTGCCTGGAAACGAGATTGAGCACCTGAAATACAGCTAAACACTGTCCTCTATAATGCAGGACACAGTATTAAGAAGGTGAAGGGAGTGAAGGAAACTTACTTTAGGTCCTGGTTTTCCTGATAACCCCACATTGCCCTGTGTACAAATACATCACATGATAGTAAAGAAACAATTAAATCCTGAAGTGAACTGATTAGCCACGGAAGCTCCTAAAAACACTTACCCTCTCACCGCTATCACCCTTAGGACCCGACTGTCCAGGAATACCAAAGCCGGGACTGCCCTTCAAAGAGCCCAAAGAAAATAAATCAACACCAAATCAGTCCAAATCAACCTTCAATGATTTAGTCAAATGTATTTTCCAGTTTACCTTTTCACCTTTGTCTCCTTGGACCCCTTTAATTCCCTGAGGTCCAGGGGGTCCAACCGGCCCAACATCCCCCTGGAATATGGAGATGAGTTATTTTTACTGCCCCAAAATGTACATATACCAATGAAAATGGTGGACTGTGTAGAGAAATGTACAATTCCAGGGAATGTTGGGACTCTTCATACCATTTCCAAGGAACTACACTCTCATTTTCATCTTTAATCAAATTGAACCTGCTTCCTATTCACCATCTTCTTAATCGAACGATGTGTTCCATCTTAAATGCTACAACTTGTACAGGTGCCAGAATGTAACTGTGGCATAATTTAAGATGGAACAGCAAATAGAGCTCCACCTCCCACATCTTTAACAGGATCCCAGTCAACTTTAATCCTGCACATTTTACACCAGACAGGTTCCAAAACTTCTCTGGACAATATAGAGCAGCTCCGCTCAGCGTTTGACCCTGAGATTACTGAACAGAGGAGCAGCTCCACCTTTATTAGCATCACAACCCCAACAGCAGCCTGTAAGTAGCAGCCATGCTGTGTGATTGTATCCGTGTTTGCCGGTAGAAGCAGATCATCTTAAACTGAGAGTTCCATAGTGAGGAATGACTTTAATCTACTGTGTGTTGAGGTCCAGATGGAATGTCTATGGTTACAAAACTCATGTTTAAACATACAATATCCTTGCATTTATGTCCTATTTATCCCTTATGGTGTCATATGTTGTCCATTTACGCCACTTGTTAGCAAATACGTTTTCCCTCAGTCGAAGTTGGTAAGTAATTTTTTCTAGTATATAGATTTGTCTTGCAATTTCCACTCACTGTTCTGTTGAGGGGGGTTCAATTTTATACCAATTTCGTGTTATTGCTTTTTTTGCTGGCTGTCAGAAGTATTCTTGTCAAATATTTATCATTATCCATAACATGTTCATCTATATGTCCGAGATACATAACTCTGCATTCTTTAGGGACTGAATAACCCAAAATGTTGTTAACCACTATACACTTTACACAAGTGTATAGTTTATTGCATTTCCAAAAAATATGTGTATGATTAGCCTCCTTATTCCCACACATCCTCCAACATGGCTGTTGATAACCAGTTTGTTTACTCCGTATTTCTGGAGTTCTAAAATAACGGGTCAAATTCTTCCATCCAAATTCTTTCCATATCCTTGAGTTAGTGGTCATGTGCTGTGTTATACACATTTTAGTCCACTCTTCCTCTGTAATATCAATGCTTAACTCTCTCTCCCAGCTTTTATGTATAGAGTTGAGGAAGTCTGACATTGCCTCAGGCTGTGGTAAAACTGTATATCTTCACTACTACATCTAACACTGCTTTTAAAGACTTGAAAATTTGCGCATTTTGTATTTTGGTTGTAAGATAGTCCCTTAGTTGTAAATATCTAAAAAAGTCTTTATCTTCTAATCCGTAATTCTCTTTCAATTCCTGGAAACTCATCACTTGTCCATTCTTAATGATTCTACAAACTGCAGTGATCCCCTTGGTTCCCCATATTCTAAAACTCTGGTCAGTCAAGATTGGTTTAAATTTCTCATCATAAGCAAACCAACTTATAAGTATTATTTGCCTTTCAAACTTATACCGTTTAATTAAATCTAACCAAATATCTAGTGTATGGGAGCTTATTGGATCTAGTGAATCTTGCAATGTCTTTTTAAGTTTCCTATTCCCACTGATGGACTGGATAGGTAATTGTTCTACTGTCTTCTCAGTGTTTTCCACCTTGCATTATAGCTTTCATCACACCATTTAATTAATGGTCCAAGTTGTGCTACCTGAAAATAGTCTTTAAGATTTGGTAGTGTCAACCTACTTTATTCTTGGCTTCCTACCATTCCATATGAATCATTTGAAAACTTTCTTGAGGTATTTTAATAGGGAGAGATTGAAATAAATATAGGAGTCTAGGAACAACATTCATTTTAATTATTTCAATTTCTAGTTGCAGGGTGGACCAGTTCTCAATGTCTCTTTTAATCTGTAAATGAATGTGAGAGTTGCATTAATTTTTCCCCAAGCTCTTGTATTGATGATGGGAGATTTGGACATTGTGCAAAGTCTTCTCCAGCACATCCCAAAGTTTCTCAATGGGGTTCAGGTCTGGACTCTGTGGTGGCCAATCCATGTGTGGAAATGATGTGTCATGCTCCCTGAACCACTCTTTCACAATTTGAGACCAATGAATCCTGGCATTGTCATCTTGGAATATGCCCGTGCCATCAGGGAAGCAAAAATCCCTTGATGGAATAACCAGGTGGTTCAGTATATTCAGGTAGTCAGCTGACCTCATTCTTTGGGCACATAACGTTGCTGAACCTAGACCTGACCAACTGCAGCAACCCCAGATCACAGCACTGTCCCCACAGGCTTGTACGGTAGGCACTAGGCATGATGCGCCCATCACTCTGGAAGAGGGTAAATCTGGACTCTTCAGACCACATGACCTTCTTCCATTGCTCCAGAGTCCAATCTTTATGCTCCCTTGCAAATTGAAGCCATTTTTGCCAGTTAGTCTCACTGACAAGTGGTTTTCTTAAGGCTACACAGCTGTTTAGTCCCAAACCCTTGAGCTCCCTTCGTATTGTGCGTGTGGAGATGCTCCTACTTTCACTATTAAACATTTCCCTGAGTTCTACTGATGTTTTTCTTCTGTTTGATTTCACCAAACAATCTCCGATCACGATCATTAAATTTTTTTTCCGACCACATTCCTTCCTCCCCTTTAGCTGAAACATAATCACCCATGCAGTAATTATCCAATGGGAGGCTCTTACCTATTTGCTTAGTTAAATCCAGGTGGTGGCATAGAGCAGGCAGTGTATAAAGCACTATATGATCAGGTGAGGTGCATTGAGCCTGTTCTAACTCGATGAATCGTGTACATGTCATATCCTCAGTGCAAACTTTGTTTGGACTGTAAATGTCCTCCTTCGAGAATCGTGTTCGTCATGTAGACCTTAGGGAGCCTTTAGTTTCACAGGAACAGCCCTTTCACTAATTAATAGCCGATGAATCATCAGAGAGACAGATATATTGCTTGCTTTTATCAACAGAGATGAAGGGATCCCACAGGAAGAGTAACTGTCAGATTTAATTCATAGGTTCAGACAAAACCAAATCCAGAGCACGTAGGAGGAGAGCCTCCCCCAGACGGCCTACCTTGGGCTCAGAAGACAGCTCACCTGCTGAGGATTTGTATCTTATTTAAATTTGTTACCGTGTTTGAAGTGTGGAAAGCAATATTTGTCTGCCAATATGTCTTACCCTAGCACCCTTCTTCCCAGGGGGCCCGAGTACCTGCAGTAAACAAGTAGCTTGTGAGTTCCTGTTTATGTGAAAAATACATAATGTGTCATATGAATGTCTAAATTGATTTTACTGTGCTTACCCCTTTAGCCGGATCTCCTGGTGCGCCACGTTGTCCCTGTAGATCAAAAAGAATAAACGTCAAATGCAGAAAAACACACACCAACATCCATGTATAATAGGGATGCAACAAAGCCGAAACCGAACAAAATGAAACATTTGGCTGAAGGCCGAATACCAAACATGACTTTTCACAGTGTTTCATTAATTTTGTCACTTTTTCATCACTGCATAAATTAAATAGCCAAAGGTGGCCCACATATTTACAACATGCATTTGGCCCACCTGTCCAAAACAGATTTGGTCCACTTCTGGCACAGATACAGCAGAGTTGCCTAGTTTTGGATGAGGCATGGCCCTAATGTGGTGCATAAGTAGCCCACATCTTGCTACCAGGAGAGGTCCACCCAAGTCCCGTCAACCCATCTGGCAAGTGGGCCAGATGAAAATGGGGAATGTGGGCCAGATTTGGACCAGAACAATTCTCCTGTCTGGGATGTATTTTTGTCTTGGTTTACAAAGAAAAAACAATTATAAACTGCAGTTTTGCAGATTTTCCTGCGTTGGTGTAAAATTGGGGTTTGTGAGGACGCAGGCACATGCCACCGAGAGAAAGAGAGAGAGAGACAGACAGAGAGTGCGTGTGTATGTGTACGCATATATGCGGTAAAGCTAGCGGCTTGGTTCTGCTCTTTGCTCTGTTTGGAGTTGCGTTGCCTCGAATGCTTGAAACTGAATAAAAGATGGGAAGCGTCAGCGTGCTCCCGTGTGTCTCCCAGTGGAGAAATAAGGAGTTAAAGTGGGTATTAGCCTAGAGCAATTGGTGCTAGCCCTGGAGATAAGGAGAAAAAGTTCCGCTCTGGTTCCCATCTACACCCGGGAACTAGAAAAAGGTCATAGTTTAATCTAAATTATTTAGTCTTTTCAATTATTCTTAATCATTTCGGTCCCTAAAACACACACACACACACACATATATATATATATATATATAATGTGTGTGTATATGTGTGTATGTTAGGGATGCACCGAATGTTTGGCAACCGAAATTATATATATATATAGAGAGAGAGAGAGAGAGAGACTGACATACCAAAAGGAGGGGATATCACTATGTAAACTGAAGTGTTGTTAACAAGGGATGACTTGGGAACACCTACACCTGTATTAGCTGGGCGGTGTTATCTTGTGAACACTGTCCAGCATGCTCATGGCAAAGTCACGTGGTGATAACAGAGGTTGGGTCTTCCATATATTATGGAAGCTAAGAAACACCCACTGCACTGACCTGTGGGATATGCGTGTGGGGCCTCCTGCATTAAATGTCAATGTGATTTCTGACAAAGTCACTAGTCTCTTCACAGGGATAATTCTACCCAGGCGCCACCAGTCACGAACATTAAGCAACCGTGGGTGGCCACTGCGCTGTCCACTGTGGGTGGTGATACCTTCTATGACTACTTCAGGAATTTAATGTCCCATCCATCTCGCACCCACTATCATGCCTAATTCACATCGCCTTGGCATGAGCACGCTGGCCAGCATTCATCCTCACTCACAACACCTCAGATCTTATGTAGGTGTGGGCATTCCCAAGCTGCCTCACATAAGCCTAAGCTCACCATGCCCAACCCCAAGTGTGGTCTAGAGGGGTATAAACCCCCCAACACTGGGGTGTGGTACAGGGGAACAGCTCCATCTTGTAATTTCTTTTTGTATTTCATCTTGTAATTTGTCCAACTTTAGTACAACTCACTTTACTGCCAGTGTGCATATATAGAATCATTTGTTTGATCTTATTCACCTTTAAGTAGTCAATAGCACTAAATGGAAGAGATGTCCAAATAACTCTGACAATATAATATATCCGATTAACTGAAACTGTGCTGGGATGCAGAAAATGTATTGGAATCTTGTTATAGTGCGTTATAGTGCATCGATGTTTGCAAAGTTGTAACAGATGTTATAATGCATTATGAAACATGACATAAGGTAATGTAAGGCTACATATCATTTATAAACTGTTATGTATGTCACTATAACTACTTATATGTAAGCACACAAGCTTATGCCAGGAATTATAAGGCATTATGTAAGGCATTATGTATGCCATACCATATAAAGCATTATAAATACACTTATAAAGCATTATAAATACAGGACTCATAGGAAGTGTTACCCATATGAAATGAATGTGAATCAAGTCAACATTTACCTCGTCACCCTTCGGCCCAACACCTCCAGGGAAGCCCTAGGTTAAGAACAAACAGAAGCATCCTCAGACTGACAGTATATGTATTTCACAACTACAGAAGACTTCAAACTTGTAAGGTAATGAGGATCCCCGTTCTCCTCACACCAAAGTCTCACCATGACTCAAAGGTTCTATCTGGAGGCCTTACGATCAGTTTAATCACTTGAAATGCATTTACTAACCAACGCAGGCTTGAATTTTAACTTCAGTGAAGTATGCGTTTCATATAAAAATGACTGAAAGTTCAATACGGCTGCATAGTTATAATGGAGTGGTAAATAATTCATCACTGAGCTCCTGACGGGCTCAGATCTTCATCAGGCTAAAGCTCCATTCGGGTATTTTTCTTTTTAATCATCTCCATTAATGTGGATCCAGCGCTCACATAGGCTGTGGTTCTCCACTGCGGGGCTCAAATCCATGGCTGACCAAAGGGAGCTGTGTGGAGGCGGTGCTTCCTTCACTAATCAGCTTTTTTAATTTCCCCAGGGGGCTCTAACTCATTCTCTCTTAATACCATGCTGTATAACTAAAATAGCAACAGGGGACAAAACTACTGTAGAGATGTCGGAAGAGGCAACTAAGGAGATAAAGAAGTACATTAACAGGTCTCTGACAATTATGGATAGGGGTTGATTATCATGCTGTACTTATACAGCTCTACACCTTCATTTATGTGCTGTTGTCTAGTGTTATGTTCATTTCTGTAACATGGAGCTCACCAAGTTGTGAGTTTGGAGGACTAATATACAGCAAAGTAATGCAGTATATGTAATATTACTTACTGCTATTCCTTGAGGTCCCATAGACCCTGTATCTCCACGATTGCCCTATGATAGAAAGGTTTAATTGGAAAACAGCAATGTATACATTCATTCATTCATTCATTCATCATCTAAACCGCTTATCCTCCTGGATTGCGCGGGTGATGAAGTATATCCCAGCTCTCATTAGGCTGAAGATGGGAAAGATCCCTGGACACGCCGCCAGTCCATCACAAGGCATGTAATATACAGCAACAATCAATTAATCTTTCCTCTGCAGCCATACCTAGTGAAGAAACATCGCTACATTCACTGATTTGACCAATACCTCATTTGTTTGGCATGAAATGAGACCAGCTGGCATCTCTTAATACGCTACTCAAAAGAACAGCTGACTTTTATATGTCTCATGCACCAACTCACTTCATTCAGCCTATAAATGACTTCATAATTACACTATATGGCCAAAAGGACATGGACAACCATATGAACATGTGCTGAACATTTCCACTCCAAAACCCAAATTAATACAGAGTTGGGTTTGGATACACTATTACAGGGATATTGGGACAATTACTGAAATTGGGATATTGGATAGCAGTCTTTGTGCCAGCTCATCCCAGTGATATTCAATGAGGTTGACATTAGGAACAGGAACTAAGGATCTGAACTCAACCCTTAAATGACTGCCCCAGACCATTACCCCCATGTCCAAATATGTTTAGCCATATAGTGTATCTGATGGACTGAAACTGTAGTATGTTAGAGCAGAAAAACTCAAATTATGACAAAAAGCTCAAACGCTTCACTCCAGCAGCAGCATAACCTCACACTGCCTGGTTTACTGAAGAGAAAACCGAATACAAATACATCTCTTTCAAATGATAACCATGTCAGGGAGAAATGCTTATGATCTTTGAACAAAGGGGTGTGGAATTGTTGTGCCCATGGAGGGAGGCAGAATCTTACCTTGTCTCCTTGCTCCCCTTTCAAACCCCTTTTTCCCTGAGCACAAGTGAAACAAAGATTTCAGAAAGCATCTGCAGTCAATATACAGTGTCATCTCGACCTATGACTGTCTGGTCAAGCAAGAAATTATATATATAATTCCTTCATCAGTGGTCACAGGGCGCTGGTCAGAGGACGCTGCCCACAGGACGCTGTTGGCTAGATAGTTTTGGTTGGTGGACGATTCTCAGTCCAGCAGTGACACTGCGGTGTCCAGCAGCACTGCTGTGTCTCATCCACTCACACCGGCCTTAAAACACGTCACCACCACTATGTCAGTGTCACTGCAGTGCTGAGAATGATCCCCCACCCACATAATACCTGCTCTGTGGGGGTCCTGACCATTGAAGAACAGGGTAATAAAGTATACAGAGAAACAGATGGACTACAGTCTGTAACTGTAGAACTACAGAGCGCTCCTATATGGTCACTGGAGCTGATAGAATGGATAAAGAGTGTAGATTCAAGGAGGTTTTAATGTTATGGCTGATTGGTGTATATGCTAATTAACTCATTATAGGTGAAAACACTCTAGTGTCACTTTTGGTCCAAGCTGAAAACAAAATGACTGATGTACCCTGATTGGTGTGTGTGTGTGTGTGTATATATATATATATATATATATATAAATACATAAAATACTATAATACTAAAGATTCCAACATACCCTGGGGCCAGCGGGTCCTGCCACTCCTTGAATTCCTTGCTCACCCTGTAAACGAAGGAGTGAACTGTAATTTGGGAAATACATAGATATGCTCTATTCAGCCCTTATTCTAAAAGGACCAGATTTGGTGGACAGAACTGTTACCTTTGGACCAACAGGACCCGAATGCCCCATATTTCCCTGAAAAAAGAGAAATGCATTATGTCAGAAAACAGTGGAGGAAATGTATTATGAGATACTGGTGAGAAATTTGCAGCTAAGTTTATTTGCACCTCTGATAAGTGTAGTAAGTACCTTTTCTCCAGGGGGTCCATGGAAACCCTGAGCACCCGGACTTCCAACACCCTCTTCTCCCTGTGTCATGTCAAAGAACACTTAGAACAGTCAGCCTAACAGCTGGAACAGCTAACTTCTAGTACTCACTCCACTGTCGTCTCTGGCTTAGTTGGACAGTGAAATGCTGCACAGGTTCTCAGAGAAGATCGACAGTGGAGCACAGATGTATATGAAAGGAAAGAAATCATAGGTTCTTATTATAACTGCACTTTCCATTGTCTCTGTATGTTGGTTTGTGCGTAGAGTTGTAGTGACAGATCTACTGTGTTGCAGTTATGCTTACTTTTTCTCCTTTCTGACCAGGCAGTCCAGGGATTCCATCAACTCCTATTGGTCCAGGTAGGCCTGCTTGACCCTGGTCACAAAAAAACAACGTTAACATGGAGCTGAAAAAATGGATAAAGAGTGTAGATACATGGTTTTAATGTTATGGCTGATCGGTGTATGTATCCACTTCTCTCTACACTAGAAATCTTTAATAATGAATAAACGTATGTATACATTTGTTGTCATGTAACAGATTTTGGTTACAAGCCTTTCATGACTAACACAGACAGCATGGTGGTGGGAGAGCGCTATGTAGAGGTGGAGATGTTGCCACTTTTCAGTTCCCGCAGAGCAAGATGACCAGCAAAGACAACAGCCTCTCTAAACAGAAGGAGCTCAAACAGCTCTACATTTCACATGATCTCCTGCAGTAAAAAAGTCAGGGAGGCCAAAAGTTAACCTACATGACATTAAAGATGGTAGCAAAAACAAAAAAAGAGCACATCATCTATCTCTTTATCCACAGGGTGTGGGTAATTAAGCCATGATGTAAACCATTTTAACACATTTTCATTTTGTGACTTTGTGATTTTGTGATTTTGGCTGATCATTGGTGGGAATATGGGTATTGGTGATGACTAATTGATAATCATTCTGTCATGATGCAAACCTAATTCCTCTGAGTGTAGAATGTAGATCTATTCATCACTGGTCACAGACAACACATTACTCAACATGGGATATAGGGTGGGTGCACAACTCTGGTCCTAGAGGGCTGGCAGCCAGCACAATTTAGTCATTTACACTTTGCACAATACACTGGTGATTTCAGTATATTACTTCTATATAAAGACCATTATTATTATTCTTACATTTATATATATTATATATAAATTATATAATATATAATATATAATGATATATATATCAATCATTATGAAGTGAAATGGCTTGTTTCTCTGTGCATATGACAATAAACTCTTGAATCTATCTAAAGTACACCTGATTCAAGTTATCTATTATTTGGCAGGTTTATTTGGTGTGCTATTTGGTGTAAAGGCATAGCACACATCACTTCTGTAGGAGCTTTGATTCATTCCACCAGTGATACAGATTCTGAGATACAGCACAAGCTAATGTATTGGTAGGATGCAGTGTAGTAAAGAATAATAGACAAAGCTTGCAGAAGCCATGCTGCTGATGTTTTGGAAAGGACTGTGAATGTGAAACAGCTGCGGGACCACTGCTGTGGTCTGAGAATTAACGTAGGTACTAACAGTTTGTCCATCTTCCCCTTTTTCTCCTTTGGGTCCTGGTTTTCCTCGTGGACCCTGCAAAAGCCAAATACATCTTATTTGAAATAAACCATACTAGCCAAATGTCCATTTGCATTAAACTGCTGGGCAAAAGAAGGGAACTTACTCTAAGACCAGGTTCTCCAGTCTCGCCCTATAAAGAAACAGAACCAGATTTTTTTAATTCTCCAAACATCAAATTGCAATTATCCCAGAAATTCATTTCAAATGTCATGTTTTGTCATCTTACCCTCTACAATAAACATACACTTTCATACACAATTACTGTTTATGATATTGAATTTAAACTTAACACACACAGATCACAGAACTAGCACAAAACTAGCTAAAAACAAAGTGACTGCTGTACCCTGATTGGTGGGCACGCTTTATGTTTCTTTCTTTTGGACATGTTACGTCTTTATGCACGAACCCTCAACAAAACCAGTCATTTAACCAGCGCTGTTCAAACTTAGGCATTTGGCTGTGTCCACAAAACCGCTAAAGTACCATACTCACCAAAGAGTTTGGTGCTTTTGCAGGAATATTTTGTGTTTATCAGAACGTACAAAATACAAGTACCAGAGCAACGCTAAAACTATCGGAATCCAGGGTCCTTAAAAAGAGCCCTTGAGGCATCCCTTGAACTAACGTTGTCTTTCCAGCTCTATCTAGACATGCAGGTAAATTGCCTGCTCTTTCCAGACATGCATGAAATTTCTTTGTTTTTTAACCTTTCTGTCCAGCTCATAAAACACTAGGTCCACAGGGATGCAGTCCAGAGACCATTAGCCTGAGTGTGAGTCCTTCACCGGAACTAATTTCAGAGAACAAATGTCCAGTATGTCTTAAAGACTGACCTTTTTGAACTAATTATGGACTCGCCTAACGGTGCTGTATTTATAGTAACCATGTATTCTCCCCTACTGCCAATAATTGTTCACAAAAGGTTAATTAGGTCACACACTAGTTAACACAGAGAATGTCTGTGTAACGTGGGGAGCTCAGAAACAGAGAGGGGATCCATTTAGGTAGGATTTATTGAACAAAAACACCTAAAATGCCAAAAAACATGAAACACAAAAAGGTCCAAAAGTGCAAAGCCCAGAAGTTGACAAGAAACCAAAACAGAAATTCCAAAAATCACAACACCCAGAAGTATCTCAAAAAAATGACAAAAAGCCCAGAAGATATTCGATCTCACACAAAAATTAAACACAAAGATTACCAAGATAACAAACTCTTACAGGAACTGAGAACACTAGGCTGGTTAATGCTCTACAAACACCTAGGGAAGGGAAGGATAACTGGCTGGGATAGGGAGCAGGTGAGAAGGGGCAGGTATGGGAGGGGCTAGGTGAAAGGAAGCAGGGGCAAAACTCATCAGAACTCAGGTGAGTTCGACCTCTGGTGGCTGGCATGGGAAGTGTCCCGAGGGTGTATCTCCTGGGAAGACCTGACAGTCTGACACTTTTACACTCTACTGAACATGACTGTACCGGAACAATACTCATCAAATATACAGATAACTAAATAACTAAATATGAGTCATATATGTAAACAAGTAAAGGATTAAACTAAAACAAATTAACCAACAATGAATGTAGAAAAGCTACAAAGGTCATGATTTTTTTAATGTATGTATAGGCTCAACAAACAAAAAATGAGACCCCTGTGACTAAAACATACCTAATAACGTGTAATACCTCCACGAGCACCAATAACAGCTGTGATTGGATTGGGCATGTACTGGACAAGTTTCTGGATGTAGGACACATCAATGTTCAGACACCCTCACATCATAGAATTGGTCAGTTGGGCCAGATTTGGTGGATGCCTTCCCTGGCACAATTCTGAGGAGAATTCCCTGTAGACTGGGATTTTAACCACCACTGGCAGACCCCGTATGACCATACACTTCCATACACCTGCAGATTCAGCTACTTCCTTCACACTATGGTCTTTGGCAGCCCAAATGCAGTCACTCCTTTTAGCCAATCATTAACATCTGCTTTGGAGCCATTTTCCACACATGGAATGAAACATTCACTGCACTGTTCCACCTCTTCTCAATCTATGGATCCCATCACTCACACCCCACAGGTGTGTATATATATATATATATATATATATATATATAATGTTCTGCCAGTTTTATTCATTTTGGTATTTATATATACTCTGTAGTCCAAATTTTTAGTCCATATTTCTACAACTATTACCGTATAGTTATTGGCAGCAGCAGATATGCACATGAAAAGTATCTGATATTAGCATCAGCTCACCAACTACCATATCAGTGCATCTCTACTTCAAAGACTTCAGTATATATGTATCCAAAAATTAATTTACCTTTATAGAAATGCCAGGAGAGCCAGGTGTACCAGGCTGCCCAGGGAGCCCCGGTGGTCCTGCGACTCCCGGTACACCTGGAGCCCCTCGGGGACCCTGTAAAGGAAAAAAAAAAGATGTTTCAAATCTGAGCCACTTGCAGGGAACATAATCCTGAACAGTATATTATGATCATCTTAGGTGGTGCAAAATATTTTCTATAAATTACTACGATAACAAGACTTACATTAGATCCTGGTTCTCCTTTACGCCCAGGAACAGCTTCCATGCCTCCAAGTGAATATCCAGGCTCTCCCTTCATAAAGGCATAACAGACCATTAACTTCCAGTACAGCAGTGGGAGCTCATCATGTTCAAAGGAATTTCACCTTTTCTAATTCAACTTAAATCAGGTTGTTTTGTTCCTTAGTAGTTTGAATGTCTTGCTACAGCATGTTAAAGTACACAGCATTATCTAGAACAATCCAGGTGTGTGAACAATTGCACTCACTCTCTCCCCTCGCTGGCCTTTTTGTCCCGGAATGCCAGGTAGTCCCTGTGAATAGGTTGAAAACACACCTCATACTTACATAAGGCCTGAAACAGGCAGCACATTGGTTTAAAACCAGCACACTAGTTTTAAATTGATCATTGCTCTCGATTAAACCTGTACACCCACACTCTGCATAATTCCCATCACGCATCGCTTACTAATTGCACCTTTCAAGATACATCCATCAGAAGAAACGGGAATAAAACCAGACCATTCATCATACCATCGTGGAGGTTCTAGATATAACAGCACAAAAGCATATTTCCTTATGTAAAACATACTCACACGCACCAAGAAGGAGTTGTTGGAATGGAATGACACTGTATGTGTGTGAATATAATGGTGATATAAGTGAGTGATTACAGTTTTAGAGCAAAGGATAAGTTTATTGGGGAACGCTGCAGTGCACATTGGGGAACTGAAAGTAGGCTCTAGTACCCTGTTGGGGCACCTCTAGCCTGGATACAAGATGAGACACGGTTGGGCACGGAAGCAAACAGGTTCCGTATGGCACCCTGTGGCACATTTGCCTACTGATGTTGCAGCTGCGCCTGTAGATCCTGCACACTCGTAGGTTGCCGAAGATGGTGTCCCAGCTGGTCCCAAGAATACTCGATTGGTGATACTTGGTTGGTGAAATCTGGGGACCGGGCAGGCCAAGGAAGTGTTTCTATCTGCCAGAGACATTCCTGGGAAACCCTTGCCATATGTGGGCGAGCATTATCCTGCTGAAAAATGCCAGTTGGAAGCCCGGCCATGAGAGGCAACACATGTGGCAGGGGGACGTCCTGCACATATCGCTGACCTGTTAGTGTCCCTTCTATCACTACTAGGGGTGACCGACTGTCGTGTGCGATGGCTCCCCAGATCATCACACCAGCAGTAGGGGAAGTGTGTCGCTCCACAACAAAGGCAGGATTGAGGCACTCACCACTAGGTCTCCATACTCGAATCTGATCGTCATCTGATCCCAAACAGAACATAGATTTGTGGCTAAAGTTGATACGGTTCCAGTCCATAGCAGTCGCGGTGTCTCATTCATGACAATCACGCTGGCTGTCAATGGCAGGACACGTAATGGGTGCCGTGACGCCAAATTTCCTTCTGCGGAGCTCCTGGAAATGGTTCGGGCAGAGACAGGGGTATGTAATTAATGTGCCACCTGTGTCTGGATGGTGGACAAGGAAACTGTGGGAGCTGCTCTTGCTTGTAAGGGAATCAAATGATCCTCTGTTGCTGGTCTGTCTGGGCCGCCCAGAGCCTGTTCGTCATGTGTGCATGCCCTCACTTAACCAAACCACACCTGTAATCATTTACACATCTGCCTGAGACATCTGCCTGCCGAGTTTTGCAGCAATCTGACATTTCTGTCTGGGTGTGTTTTTCTTTGTCAGTAAGTGCGTCTTCAGGGTAGGAAACTGAAGTCAACCTGAAATTAAAACTGACCTTTTATCTTGTTAGTTCATATTCCTGGTCGTATTAATCATGACTCATAGTAACATTTAAATATCTTTTTTTCCCCTCTAATTTTCCTTTACAGTGTATGGTCACCCCAAGACATCTGCCCCACCTACCAAACTGTCACAATACAAGAAAACCATGAGTTATGATTTCTCATACACTATGAATTTACATGACTGCACTGATTTATTACTGCACAAGTATTACTGAAATTGAAAATTCAATTATGTTTTTTATGTTCCTTACAGAAAAACCAGACCATCAAATATCAGCACATTTACTTTTTTAAGCATTCAACTAAGATGAGTCAAGACAAGTCGAGTCGAGTCGAGTCAAGTCAAATCAAGTCAAGTCATGACGAGTCAAGTCAAGATGAGTCAAGTCAAGTGGAGTCAAGTCAAGACGAGTCAAGACAAGACAAGACAAGGCAAGACAAGACAAGACAAGTTGAATCGAGTCGAGACAAGTAAAGTGAAGTCAAGAGAAGTTGTGTCGAGTCAAGCCGAGTCAAGTCAAGACGAGTCAAGATGAGTCAAGTCAAGTCAAGTCAAGTCAAGTCTTGTGATTTTGTGTAGTTTGTGATCTAGTTCTCCTTTCAGTTTATCCTTTCTAGTTTTCCTTTTTCAGTTTATTGAATATTCATGATGGACAGACCAACAGAATTGCTCCAAAACTGCTTAGAAATAAACCTTGTTCTATCAGCCTCCACTGCGGGTTAAGACAGCTGTTTCATCCTCCTGTAAAGTTCCATTTTGGAGGTGTTTAAGGTGGATTGTATAATTCCACAAGTGCTATTTTATAGTTTGATTCTACAGTAAAGCATTAAGATAAACAGAAGGGGAACCTTCTATGAGGAGCCATGTCTGAACTTGTGGTGGACTTGTACTGTACATGTGCAGGTATGTGCAGGTAAAGATTTCATACCACTATAAAATTCAATTTGGACTCCTTATTTGAAGATACCTTTCAGTGATGAGTATATTTTGCTCCACAATAAATTTTTCCACTCCTAAATATCATGGTGGATATTTCTCATAAACAGAGCAAATGAGAAACTCACCATTTCCCCAGAGACACCAGGAGGACCCTGTGATACAGTTAATATATAATGTCAGAAAGCGATCAAAGCAGATCATAACAGAAAGTACAGAAGTTGAAGAACGTACTGATTCCTTTGAAACAGTTATGTCTTTACCCTCAGTCCAGCAGAACCAGGAGGTCCAGTTCGACCGGGGCGCCCTGGTAACCCTGGTATGCCGTCTGTCCCAGGAAGACCCTGAGGAAATATTATAAGTGCTGTAAATCGGAAAGAAAATAAGAAATACTGGTGGCATCAGTGGTGGCAAAACTCCACACAGCAACAATAAATAAAACGACATAGGAAATACAATGAAGTCCATAAAGGGCCAAGCAGTGAAACATAGCAGTCACCACTTAATGATGGACCAGTGGATCCAATACATGCCATGAGAACACACCTCACACCAGTATGGAACTACCACCAGTCTGCACAATGCTTTGTTGACGTGGCTTAATGGGGTCTGCACCACATACGAACCCCACCATCAGTCCAAAACAACTGGTACCATGACTCATCGGACCACGCCACATGTTGCCAGTCCTCTTGGGCCCAGTTAGCAACCTCACGAGCCCAGGTGATGGACTGTGTCCGGTGTGGTGGTGTTAACAGAGGCACTCTGGTGTGTCCCATATTCTATGGAAGCTAAAGAACGCTGCACTGACCTGCGGGATATGCGTACGCGGCCTCCTGCAGTGAATGTGGAGTGTGGAAGTAATTTTTGCCAGAGTTGCTCGTCTGTTCTCACAGACAATCTAGCAAGACGCCGCTGGTCACAAGCTTTGTACACCCATGGGCAGCCACTGCGCTGTCCACTGTGGGTCGTAATGCTTTCTATGACGTATCCCCGGGACACAAGTGACACATGTGGGTCGAGGAACGTTAAATGTCCACACTTGTCCACAAGGACCTCCAGTGGCCTGCAGAGAGCCCTGACCTCAATCCCACTGAACATCTTTAGGATGTCCTGCAAGTCAGACCTTCTTGTCCAGCATCTTGTCCAGTGTCTGATGTACATAAAGCTCTTTTGACTGAAAGACCACAAGTACCCACAGACATGCTCCAAACCCTTGTGGAAAGACTTCCCAGAGGTTGTTATAGCCACAGGTCCATATTAAATGAATCATGCTTTTGGTTTTGGAATGGGACGTCCAACAAGCTTATATAGAGCTATCACATACTTTTGGCCACACTTGTGTCATTTTCGGCCTATTTCTTATTTACAAGGTAAAAGTAAACAAATACAAGAAACCGGGGCTCATTAGGAGCACTGTCATGTTGATACTCTGACAGACAGTCACTTTGATAATGCGGTGACTTTCATGTGCCTCCGATGCAAACAGAGAGGTGCACAGCACAAATGGAACCGCATGCAAACAACATCTCAGACAGTAATAACAGTTCTAAATCTTTTAATCAGCTCAAATAACGAATAAGCCGCCAAAGGCATTAATAGGACTGGATCCAGCTTGAATCATTTCCTGAGAAGACACTGTACTCGTTCTTTCTGAAGCCAATGGTGATGAGCTTTGGCACGTTATGTACTCACCCTCTCTCCCTTCTCGCCTTTGATCTTCAAGGTGAATGGATCATAATCAGCTCCGCCGAGCTTCGGCCGCTGCAAACATAAGTCTTGCCATGAGTTTTCCAGAAACAAAGATGGACACACGAACGGATAACAAAATGACTACAAATCGCTTGACATACCAGCCCACCGTGTCCAAAGCCGTCCCCCTGCGGAGAGAGAGAGAGAAAGAGAGGAGTGCAGCTCTTCAGTACAACTTATATCACGTTATATATGTTACAATGCATTAAATAAGGAACTAGAGAAAGAGATCTGACCTTCTCTCCTTTTTGGCCCTGTGAAAAGGAAACAGATGAACAGATCAGGTGGGTTCGAATGATGCTGTCGAGGTGAAAGGTGAGACCTTCCTTGCAAAGTATTCTTAAAGTAGGACATTATTATGGGATGTTTTTTAAATATGCTGTTCATCTACAGGAATTAAATACTGTATTCTTGGGTTTACTGGAAATACTTCACTGTCAGCTTAATTGTATTATTAGGAGGTATATATTAATGCATGAATTTAATAGTATCCTATTGTATATTAAAGGCAATATGACTCAAAATGCACATATGGGTATCAGTACATCCAAGAGCATAAGTACCAAATCGCTTGCTTCAGTAACTTCACTGTAGCATACATTGTTCCAGTTAAGAGACTGGCACAGAAGATATATGGTATTTCAACATGACTGAATAGCATAAAAAATTAAAGTTACATTTAATTTAAGTAATATACTTAATTGTGTTTCGTAACAGTACATTTAAATACATTTTATCACCAAAAGAATAGCTGCACCCAGAAGGAATCAACCGACAGGAATGAAACTTGGTGGGTAGTTTGGACACTGTGAGACATGCTAATGATTCAAGTTTCATGCTCGACCGCCCATGTGACATAACCAAGGATGATCCTTATCTCTGTACCTGACTGACCCAACAGCCACGATTGCAGACATTCAGTGAGCTATGATGCCTCCATGAGTCATTCGGTTAGTGCCAGCACTACTGGCACACGGCTGCACCACGCAGGACCACATGCACACAGACCGTTACGACGACTGTCCTTAACACCACGTCAACATCACCAAAGACTGCAATGGTGTCGTGCCAGACTGTCATGGAGTGACTCAGAATGGCAGCGGGTCATCTTCAGTGATGGGTCCCCCCGCTTTTGTCTTGGTGGAGACGACCAATGAATCTGTGTGTGGAGGCATTGTGGTCAGCACTAAGATGATCGGTTTGTTGTCACGCGTCACATGTCTAGAAGGCCTGGTGTCTCCACCTCCACCCCTACTGCACCATCTGCAGGAACTGTGTGAGAATACTCAAGCTGCATGGGATGGATTATGGATTATGGATTAGGACACCATTAGGAACCTCTACAACTCCATGCCGAGACGTCTGGCATGTTGCATTAGCAAACATGGCGGCCCGACGCCATACTGAGAGACACTACTTCTGTATGTGTAGCTCAATAAATATCAGTATAAATATCAATATTGTTCATATCAGTCTAAATGTATCATTATTTATTGTTCCTGGTAACCTTTATCTTCCTTCCCAATAGCACTGCAATCCCACACTTCCTTCTGGGTGCAGCTGTTCTATTGATGATCAGTGTATATTTGTGTATGTACAGTATAAAGTATAAATTGCTTAAAGTTATTAGTTCTGATAATGTTCAGAAATCATACATTTAGAATGTAATAAACTTTGTTTACACATGTATATAACTTCTACTTTAAATAGACCTTTTCTTTCGGTTTTAGGTTTTTACCTTGCACTGGATCGGACAGGGACCCTCAGGTTTAGGAAGAGCCTCCGGGTCACTTGTAGGTGTGTCCAGCTGAGCAGACTACAAAGAAAAAAAAAGATAAAGGAACATATACACAGGTGTCCTCTGTTACAGACATCACTAACATTAACTATCAGAGCTAAGCAACCTGGAAAGTTCAACAGCCACACCTTCACGCAGTGAGTAACAACACCCACAGCAAAATTCAACACCAACGTTACTGCCTTATTATGGACAGAAATCCCACGTGAGTAAAGTGTCACTTGATTTGGTTCCCTCTAATGTTCAGTTCATGGCTATGGCCTTGATATTCAGTCTTACAATGTCCCTTCACACAACTGACCAGGCTGACCAGGACGTAGACTCTGCTTGCTGTCATTCTGCAGACTGAATTGATCCGTTCTTCAGAGACAGGAGCCCAAATACAAACACAGCTTACTTGTTTGCACAAGCATTTGGCTGATATCATCTGTTGCCACTACTATTTCTCTTACATTTCTCTATGGAAATGGACTAAATGTACAAACTGTTTTCCTCTCTCCTGCCCTCTCATCTGTCTTCTCTATGAGCTGATCGATCCTGATGGATAACACTGAGGAGCTGCCAGCGCAGAGGAATTTTCTCCATGATTCTCAGGATTACACGCACTAAATCAGGTAAAAATTTGCAATGCCTACCTCTCCATCCTCCTAATCAGTCTCTCTCATTCTTTCTCTTGCTCTCTCTCCACACTCCCTTTTTCTCTCTTTGTGGAGCCCAGGAATGACATTTCTCCTGAGCCCCCAGAGCTGCTAGACTCACCAGAGCATCATCTCCAATCCTGCCCTGGTTCTCCAGCTCTTCACCCGACATGACTACAATGACTACAACGACCACAATAGACCTGCCAGCATCTGGCTCTGAGGAGGATGGGTTCCCCCCTTGAGCCTGGTTCCTCTCGAGGTACTCTAAGGGAGTTTTTCCTTGCCACTGTTGCCTCTGGCTTGCTCATAGCGGGCTTGGACCCGGATTTCCTGTCCTACGTCTGTCTGTACATGGACTCCGTGTTTTTCTTCTCCCTTATATAAACTGCTTTTCTGTGAAGCTGCTTTGAGACAACATTAGTTGCAAAAAGCGCTATACAAATAAATATTGATTGAATGATTGAAATAGAATCTTGAAAGTACTTTTTGTATCTAATTATCAGACTCCAGAACTCTGATTGATCCCTTAATGAGCTCAGTCCTCCCTATATGTCATAAGACATCACAACAACTATTGGACATTCAGGGCTATTTCTGTTGGACAGCTCGTACTGTGTCACAAGTCTCAGCGGGGAACCTTAATCACAACAACCTGCGGGCACACACGCATACTGTGGATATATATACAGAGAATATATCTGCAACCAATCTGGTCACGAATAAACGGAAATGGATATAAAATATCCATAGGGCCAAATATTTCAACAGTAGTGATGTCGAATAAAAAAAAAGACATGATAGCAAATTGATAATTATACTATGTTACTCAAAAAAGTCTTGTTGTTCTCAAAATACTTCAAGTGTTGGCTGAAACATCCAAAAACATATTTGGTTGTCCGGTTTATATACAGTATATACATATAAACAAACCAGTGGTGGACGAAGTACACAAATCACGTAGTTGAGTTAAAGTAGAAACCCCCAAGGTAAAATACTCTACCAGTGTCAGTAGAAGTTCCTCCCTTTAGACCTCCACTGGAGCAAAAGTACTAAAGTATTTACCTTCAAATGTACTTAAGTATGGAGAGTAACAGTAGCATGATTTATTACGGCTGTAATGTCCTACAGATAAAATATTGTATTTTAAATCTGTTTATTTAGAAAATGACTAATGACGCCTCCAGAAACCTGTTTTTTGAACCATGCTCGCTGTGCATTTCACCCCAGCCACCGCTCGCCAGTCTTTCTGTAGGTCACTTGAGCTCATCTTATGGTGGTTAGGTTACATTCGAATGAGGTGGCTCTCATCATGGTCAGTAGTGAGTGGTTTTTGCCCTCTGCCAGTCTGTAGCTGTGTCGTCCTGTGTGTTTGCTGCTTGACCTTGTTCTTATCAACCAGAGGCTCACTGTATCTGCCAGTAAAGCTAGAACCCAACCTTCTGTTCCTCACTGCTGAACCTGCTGTACATGTGGAGATGCTGATTTAAGAAGAAACTGGAGTGGTCTCTTATTTATTTCCAGAGCTGTATTATCATCTCTGGACCAATATTCTTAATCAGCTCATTTTAGGTGAAGAGACTCTAGTGTCTCTCAGTCCACCAGTCTTTAATAGAAGCTCATTAATTAGTTGATGATGTCTATTCAAATGATCATAAGCACAGAACACTGAAGGAGAACAGATTCCACTAGCTAGAACCAAGCTCTGTCCAACAGGTCAAAACAAGCTCAAAACAAAGTGACCGCTGTTTCCTGATTGGTGGGGTTGCTTCACCTACAGTACTACGCATTACACTTACCGAGTTACTGTACACCAACACGCTACTTACAGTACACTAACGCATTACACTTACTGAGTTACTGTACACCAACACACTACTTACAGCACACTAACGCATTACACTTACTGAGTCACTGTACACCGACACACTACTTACAGTACACTAACGCATTACACTTACTGAGTTACTGTACACAACACACTACTTACAGCACACTAACGCATTACACTTACTGAGTTACTGTACACCACTGATAAAATAACAACAAACAAAAAAGTGACTCCAAATGTGTTAAAAAGTTTTATTACCCACCATCTGCACCATCAGAGGAGAGAGTTGCAATAATAAGATTCAGTTTATAAGAGAAGGTAAACCTTCTGAAAGGCAAAGGAGTGTCTGGGTCATACTGGTGTTAAACGTATCAGCTGTACTGCACACCAAATCTGTTTGCAAATAGTAGAGAGCAAATATGATGAATTTACCTCTTCGTGCTGTTGGAACTCAGAGAGCAAGGCCTCGCTGCAGAGGCTGCTGATAAACTCTCTCTCGATGGAGGGGAAGTCACTGAAGTCAGCAGCGAAGAAAATGTTCTTGTAGGTCTTGGGCGAGGTGATTTTCCTGAGCTCTTCGATGTCTGCATTTGCTACTCCGATGGCCAGCACACTCACGCCTAAAACGGAGAATCAGTCAGTATCAGTGCATTGCCTGATTACTTTTGTAGGGGATTTGGAAAACTGATATCTTGCAGGCACAAGAGGAATCCAACCCAAACAGTAGAAGGTGAGGGAAGTAGACGAACAGATTAGTGCATTAGATTTGAAACAATAAGGAATCAAAAATCACCTCTAGACATTTTATGTGTAGCGCGAGCAGCTAACTATCCAATAACTTATGGCTAATCTAGTGTAAATCAGTGTTGTAGAGTAACTCAGTAAACGTAATGCATTATCTCTACTTTAACTCTACTATATGGTTGGTCCACTTTGTCCAACACTGGTGCAAACTCACCACGGCTAAGAAAAGCTCAGACGATCATTATGTAGGCGTATAGAACATACAAAATCAAACCCGATTTAATTCAGAAAAGGCCATCAAAACTGTTTAAGTGTGATCTTTGCAAATGTTTCATTAACATAATGTCACGCCTCCTGTCTCCGCTGGTGAGCCTGCTCAGCTTGGGAACTAAGTTCCCCAGAATCCACTAGTGGACAACATCACCACCATGTGTCCTCCCACAGCCTATCGCTCTCCATCACCCGAGTATTGACTTCACCTGTTAGTAATTACCTGTGTATATAACCTGCCCTGTTTCTCAGCCTCTTTGCGAGGTTTTGTAATTATTCTTTTATTGCAACTCTGAGCCTTCTTCCTGTTCGCCTTCTCGTGTACGACCCATTCTTTGTTTTTTCAACTTTGCTTTTGCTCTCCTCTTTGAGCTGGTTGTTTCCTTGTACGGTTCTGACCCTGCCTGTGACTGTAACCATCCCTCCGGTGTGCCCTAATAAAACCCAGTATTATTTTACTCTCCGTGTGCGTTGGTTCTGTCAACTGGGTCTGACACATAAAACCTTCTCAGGTGCATCTGCTTTATTTATTTCTATTAAAATCTCTATTAAAGGTTTTTTTTATTATTTGTAATTTAGCTTTTTTTTATTTTATTTTAATCCAGTTATTTATGGGCCACTAAAATGGGAGTCTATGTAGAAAAGGAGCTGTGATTCCTACAGTGGCATGCAAACATTTGGACACCCCTGGATAATGATCCTAAACACACTGCAAAATCCACAATGGACTACCTCAAGGTTAAGCCATAGTCCTCACAGTCACATGAGTTAAACATCATTAGAAATCTCTGCACAGACCTCAGAGGAGCCGTGCATGCAAGGCAGTCCAAGTCTTTGCAAGGAAGAACAGACAGAAAATGCCTCAAACAGGAACTAAAAGACTCTTAGCTGCTACAGTGTTTACAAGCGCAGGTAAAAATTATTTATATTTTAATGTACTAGAAATGTCCTTTAATGTCAGCAAGTACATTTTAAGCACATTATTGTTTTAAGCACATTATATTACAAGTGTATTAATTACAAGTACATTTTGCCTCAGTAGTACTTTAGTGTACTTAATAGAAATAATAGTACTAGAAATGTACTTTAATATGTACTTAAGTATCTCTAAATGAATCTAAAAGGTGTCTCAAAATAGTACAGTTCAGTGCAGTTAGTCATATTTAAGTATATATTTAATAGCACTAATGATATATATTTAGCATACTAAATACATAGTCGGTATATGAAAATAGCACACTTTCAGTACACTAATTATAAGTTTAAGGAAGTATATTAAGTATACTTAAATTAAGCATACTTCAGTGTACTTTCTTTCTCCTGGGTGTGCAGTGCTTAGTAACATGCCAAAGGGGGGTGTTACAAAGTGTAGACCATGTGGGGTGCCCAAACTTTTGCTTTGCGCTCCTTTCCTTTTGTGTTATTTTGAAACTGTAAAAGATGGAAAATAAAAAGCATACTTCTTAAATATTAAAGGAATGTGTCATCTTTAAACTTTACGAATTTTGGAAATCGTTTACTTGTAAGTAACAGAACAGAAATTTTAATCAGGGGAGCACAAACTTTTGCATGCCACTGAATATAATTCACTCAGTGTAAAAAAACTGACATTACTCTCCTAAACCTCATAGTAATTATGTCTTTAAAGAGCTCCAGGGAACCTACATGTAGTTTTATCTTACTCTTGTGAGCTCACAATGTACAAAATATGTTAATTAATAATCTTTTCAATGGCTAATAAACGGCCTGTTGTGTCAAAATTCTCAGTGGTCCTAATGTTGGGTAATGCATATGTTTCATACTTCAGGTTTTATAAAGCTATCAGACCCTTCCTTTAAAGTGTACAGGAAAGAGGTAGATGAAGGTGTACAGCAGAGAGACTGCTCCTGACCCAGAATATGTGCTATCCTGGAGGGCGGCTCCACGTCGTCCTGGGCTCTCCCATCTGTCACCAGCACCAACACGTGTGGAACATTCTGCCTCATCCCTAGAGACTCCTGAAACAGTTCCCTCAGCACATAGCTGATCCCTCGACCTACACATGCAAACAACGTTTAGATCCCTTCATTTAATAGATATCCAACTCCATATGCACGGACTTGTGTGCGTGTGTGTTCACCTGTTTTGGTGTTCCCTCCTCCATAGCGGACCGCTCTGAGTGCTCTCAGCACAGAGCTGCGGTCTTTGTGGGTGTTCAGGTTGAATTCTATCCTGGGCTGATCGCTGTAGTGAACCACAGCTATCTGAGCAACAGAGAAACACACCAGTGAAGCAGCAAAGACAAGAAGCTAACAGCAATGAATCCACTGTGGGTCATGTTCAATAAATGTAGGTATACATTAATTCAGTGTTTTGGTATTACTATTAGGATCCAAAGCATCTTATAAACAGCAAAGTGAAACTGGCTTCTTCTGGGGTTCAAATACAATATTCAGAACTCTGTACATAAATTTTCAGGTAGGATTTTTTAATAGTTTAAATCTTCTTATCACAAATACAAAGCATTAAAAATACGAGGCTGACATTGAGCCTATTGGCCAGCTTCTTGTTGATATTTTCCCGTTCCACCTTAAATGATGCAGCAGTTACATTCTGGCGATGCCATTCAGCTTCTTATTCAACAACTTCTCATTTAAATCTTCTCTTTCCACCTTAAATAGTACAGCAGTTACATTCTGGCAGTGACATTCAGCTTTCTGTTCGCCAGCTTCTTATTCAAATTTTCCCAATCCACCTTAAACGGTGAAGCAATTAAGTTCTAATGGTGACATTCAGCTTCTTATTCACCAGCTTCTTATTCAAAAGCTTCTTATTTGAATTTTCCAGTTCCACCTTAAACAGTGCAGCACTTACATTCTAGCGATGACATTCAGCTTCTCATTCACCAGCTTCTTATTCCAATTTGTGCATTTCACCTTAAAAGGTGCAGCAGTTACATTCTGGTGGTGACATTCAGCTTCTTATTTACCAGCTTCTTATTCAAACTTACCCATTCCTCCTTAAATGTTGCAACAGTTACATTCTGGTGGTGACATTCAGTTTCCTATTTGCCAGCTTCTTATTTGAATTTTTGTGTTCCACCTTAAATAATGCCTCAGTTACATTCTGGTGGTGACATTCAGCGTCTTATTAGAATTTTCCCATTCCACCTTAAATGGTGCAGCAGTTACATTCTGTGGAAGGCACTGAGCTTTTTATTCACCAGCTTCTTCTTCTTCTTCTTCAAATTTGCCCATTCCACCTAAATGGTGCAGCAGTTAAATTCTATAGCTGCCATTCAGCTTCTTCTTCTCCAACTTCTTATTTAAATCTTCTCTTTCCACCTTAAAGAGTGCAGCAGTTACATTCTGGCGGTGACATTCAGCTTTCTATTCACCAACTTCTTATTCAGATTTACTCATTCCACCTTAAATGGTGCAGCAGTTACATTCTGATGATGACATTTAGCTTCTTATTCACCAGCTTCTTTTTTGCCCGTTCCACCTTGAATCATGAAGCAGCTTAGTTCTGCCAGTGACATTCAGCTTTTAATTCTACTCCTTCTTATTGAATTATTTCCATTCCACCTTAAATGGTGAAGCAATTACATTTTCCCGGGGGGCATTCAGCTTTTTATTCTACTCCTTCTTCTTAAATTTTTTCCATCCCACCTTAAATGGTGCAGCAGTTACATTCTGCTGGGGGGCATTCAGCTTCTTATTCAAAAGCTTCTTATTCGAATTTTCCAGTTCCACCTTAAATGGTGCAGCAGTTACATTTTGGCGGTTCTTATTCACTGGCTTCTTATTTGAACTTGCCCGTTCCACCTTAAATGGTTCTGCACTTACATTTAGTTGGTTGCAATCTGTCTTACTGCTACAGATTACACACTGCTCCTTTAAAGGCCAAAGAAGATATTGTAGTGTGTTCAGGAAATGTTTTTGCACGTTGGTTTTAGGGTATTTGTTCTTCAGCTTTTATTCCTGGGGTTATTCTGCTTATTATGGAGGGCGGGGCTACGTTCCCAAACCGGAAGGTCATGAGCTGACTAACAAATGAGCTGTTGGTAAAGAGAAAACTCTGGTTGGCCAACGACAGCTGTACATGAAGCACCACGACATGTGAAAGTGAACACTACAGTATTAATAACTCAGTCAGTTCAGCATCATGGCATTAAACCAGGGAACAGATCGCTCCCATTCTTAAATCACTACAGAATAGATTTTAAAGTACTATTACTGGTCTATAAATGTCTCAATGGCTCAGGACCAGCGTATTTATCTGATATGATGCAGCAGTATGAGCCGAGCAGAGCTCTCAGATCATTAGGAACAGGTCAGTTAGTCCTGCCTAAGGTAAAGACTAAACATGGAGAGGCAGCGTTTAGCTATTATGCTGCTGTTAAATGGAATCAGCTGACAGAGAGTATTAGAAAAGTCCCAACAGTAGATACTTTTAAATCCAGGCTGAAAACATTCCTGTTTGATCAGGCTTTCAGCTCAGTTTAAAACTGCTATTTTCCTGTAACGGCACTTTTTCTCATTCTTATTTTTGCTTTTTCGTTTTATTATATTTTATTTAATGATTTGAATGATTAATGATATTAATGATATTTTAATTTTAGTTTTAAATGATTTATTTTGCTTTTATTTTGTTTTTATGCATTTGCATTTTCTCCTTTTATGTAAAGCACTTTGAATTGCCCTTGTGTATGAAAGGTACTATACAAATAAACTTGCTTTGCCTTGCCTGGGGTAAAATCATCTTCATAAAATCTTATTTTTGTTTATCCTGTTTTATATTCCTGCCTTTGCGTATCAAAACGATAGCTTACTAGCATAGCTACAGTCACCCAGCACCTGGAAGATGTGCAGTAAATAGCAGCTTGAAATAAGACCCCTCCAATATACTAACTACAGTAGTATTATAGTCTTACATGTATTATAACTATAGTATACTAATTTGTGGTCAGGGCGGAGCCTCCCCTGAGAGACCTTCCACCTGGCCCAATCTCTCCCTGGAGATCACTATTAGAACATGAAACATTAATGCAATGCGTGCATTCTCTTACCTGTGTGCCCCGAGGTCCGACTGATGGGAAATAAGTCACTACCCTAAACAGGAAGTCTTTCAGCTTCCCGAAGTTATTGGTGCCGATGCTCCAGGACTCATCCACCAGGAAAACAATGTCTGCTTTCATTCTGCCACAAACTGAGTAAACACAACAGATGCACAAACATATATACACATACATACATACACATAGACACATACACACATATAAATACTAATAATATCAACTTGCCACATAACACTTATATGTTACATTGTCCAACTATGTAAAGGACAGCTGCTAAAATCAAATTATGCACAAAACCAAAAATGTTACAAATTTTGAGATAAAATTTTCATTCAATCCGACCCAGTTCAAACCTCTTTGTTACTGTTGAACAAAATCTGTTGTTAAAGCTAAACGAAAGTAGCTGGAACATACAGTACCAGTCAAAAGTTTAGACACACCCAGCTAAATGGATGTTGTTGGTGATCTTAAAGACTCTACAGTCTTGCACTTAACAGCTCCAACTGATGAGAGTCTGAAACAGTACATATCCTGATATACCACATATACTCTTGATGTAGCACAGTATTATATTTCTCCATATCTCCACCTCTAATATATATTTAGTGGCGTAAAACTTTGATCTCTTTTTCTGCACAGTGTAAAAGCTCTAGTTCCCCTTTCAGTTTAGTGAATATTCATGATGGACAGACCAATAGAATTGCTCCAAAATTCATGAGTGCTATTTTATAGTTTGATGTCTTCAATTGTATTCTACAGTAAAGCATTAAGATTAATATTAGGAGAACTTACTATGAGTAGCCGTGGCTAAACTTATGACTGGTACTGTATATCACACATAACGAATAAATTCCTAACTTTTAATGGAGGTTCAGAGAGAAATGGTTTATTCTAAGTAACCGTGGATTATGCCTTATTCTCTACTACCTGACCCTACCTGGCCCTGGTGGAGGAGTCTCTACAGAGACAGTGCTTTGGTCGTTCACTGTGGTGGTGAGCATGGTCAAGGCTTGTGCTGTTTTGGTGATGGTCATGTCGGGTTTGGGAACGGGCCTCAGGGTGGTGGTGGTGGGCTTGCTGGTTTCTTTCTTCCTAGCTGTACCGTTGTGAGATGCAATGATGGTGCGGGCTGGGACAGGACCGAGCGTGGCACTTTGGACAGGAATGAGACGAGAAGCCCCCACTATGACACAATTACAAACAGAAGTTTCACATTTCTGTGTGTCCATGTTTGGACAACACGCTCATGAAAAGCAAAGATTGAGAAGCTTCCTCTGTAGTAGGGTACACCTTTGTGAGAATCAGCTCTTACGTATCCGTTTGGTGATGGTTGTGACAGGGCCCTCCACCTCTCCATACAGCGGCCGAATGGTGAAGATGTAAGTTCTTCCATACTGCAGATCTTTGATCTTGTACGAGGTGAAACCAGGGCCCAGAACATCAGTGGTGCTCTCGACCTCTGCGGGGGTCAAATGTTATAAGGCAATCAACTGCTATAAGGATAATAAATAATCATAAAATCATAAAAACACTGCACTCTAAATCAATATGACAACACAAGTACAGGACACCATCCTGTATTGCTTTAGCCTTTGTTCAAACTCTTCAACAGTTTATTGCCTGTGGTAGGCCAGTTTATAGCAAGTGCTAGGCCTGGTTGTTGCCTGTGCTAGGCCAGGTTATTGCCAGTGCTAGGCCAGGTTATCACATGTGCTGGGCCATCTTATTGCATGTCCTAGGCCAGGATATCGCCTGTGCTAAGACAGGTTATTGCCAGTGCTAGGCCAGGTTATCACCTGTTCTAGGCCAGCTTATCCCCTGTGCCAGACCAGGTTATCACTTGTGCTAGGCCAGGTTATCGCCTGTGCTAGGCCAGGTTATTATTCCCTGTGCTAGGCCAGGTTATCACTTGTGCTAGGCCAGGTTATCGCCTGTGCTAGGCCAGCTTATCGCCTGTGCTTTTGTTTATGGTTGATTATGATACAGGCGCCTTTATAGATAGAGTCCAGTAGGGGGCTGTTGGCCTGACACCCAGCACTCGATAGCTGCCAAACAAGCTTTAGGTGAGTCTGAGAAAATGATCTGAAAGCTCTTCTTGTGGATCGTGTAAGCTTTGTTGCTGTTTGGGTGGGCCATGAGCTGGAAAAGGTTAGGAACCTCTGGCTTAAATAAAAATACACCTTTTTAGAAATAGATTTGGCAAAATATTTGCAATCCAATAAATTCAGCAGAGTGGAAAAGTGGTTTTTCCAGAGGAGCAATCATGTGTCTCAGACCTGATATATGCCTCCAGGAGAGAAGATACGCTGAAGCTCCGGTAACACTGGTCCAGTTCAGTGTAGTGCTGTTATCAGTGGTGTTCAGAGCACTGAATCCATTCACTTTAGGCAGGTCCACTGTAAACACAGTAACTCAGAATCAGGGTATTAAAGCACACTAGCCCAACAGTATAATAGCCCAACACCCCAGATAGGACTCGAACCCACAGTTTCTGGCTTAGGAGACCAGTGCCAAGATGAAGTGCTCAAACTGCAGTGAGCTCACTTGCAAAAGGTAGCAGGATTGATGGATGCATTCTCCAGTGTGGTCTTTCCCATGGTCCCTGCGTCAAAAACCCTAGTGGCCTAATGGAGTTGAACCCTAATGGGGTTTATAACGCAGGGACCATGGAAGCTACCTTTTGCATGCTAAGTGAGTGCACTACACCTTGAGCACTTCATCTTGGAAGAAGCATGTACCAGCCTTCACCCTCCCAGCTTGGCAGCACCGTGCAATCGAGTGAGACCTGGCTGTCTGGGTGGGAAGCGGCTGTGACTAAATTGTAGGGAAATTGGGTAAAACTACAGTTATTAAAAAACATACACTAACAGATAAGCTAAGGCAGCTTTTAGAGAGCAGGGTAAGTATTCCTACATCCGTCCAAGTGTATCATTTGAAATTTTTGGGGGAAAAAACTAATTTGAAAGCTGATTTTATCTGATTACTCTTGATGTTTGACCAGAATTGACTCACAGGTCCGCGCTGTCACTGTAGCAGAGCTTCCTTCCCGTGCCCCCACCACTGACGTGACCTGGATCTTGTAGGCAGAACTGGCTGGCAGTCCAGTGATGGTGTATGATGTGGTGGAGAAGGAAACGCTCTTACTTTTCTCTTCTCCGCCTTGGAACAAGAGGGACATTGGTGAAGAAAGCACAACAGGTTTATGGAAACACAACAATCAATAGGGGGGTCTTAGTACGCACCATTAAAAGGGCTCCAGGTGACTTTGTAGCCAGTAACCCCAGGGGTTTTCCTCCAGGCCAGGGTGAAAGAGCTCATGCCGATGTCGACCACTTTCACTTCCCTTACTGTCTCGATCTGCTCGGAATCAGTGAAGGAAGCTGCCAATAGGAAACTAACCAAATCAGAACATAGATTCTACGAACCCTGGAACATCAGCATCACAACAAGTGCTCTGTTGTAACCCATACATGTTTTTCTCTCTGATACTATTGATAGAAAGTATCAAGTGTTTTGTAAAAAATGGTACATTTTCGGCGAGAATAAAATCGGGTTCAGTTTAGGCTTGAACAGTAGGTGGCCGCCGCCTTTCACAGTGTGAAGCTCCGAAAAAAGTACAGGCGCTTCAGCACGGGATGAGATGATAACAGTCATGCTGACAGCAGTCACACATGCAGGGACCTAAAGTTAAAACACACGCTGCCTTAGACAGCTGCAGTTCGAACTTGGGGGGCTAAAAATACAGGAGCTGCCAATCAATCAGCTGATATCAGGCTTTGCCGTGGGTACAACAGGCGGAACCTGTCTGAATCCTTCCTTGTCTGTGCCTGAAACCCCCAATTAACTGATCAGCTATTTCCCCTTGTGGGTTTGTTAAGTAAGAGCTGTCACCAAAGTCATTCATCGCGCACTGATGCGCAAAGACTGATATGCAACCTGATATGTGGAGGAGTTTACAAGAAGACCACACGGATTAGAAGGCTTAGTCAATCAGCGTAGAGCTCGAATTATGGGATCGGGTTCAGAAATAGTTTCCCCCAGTTTAATATACTGTAGCATCAGCATAGAACAAATCGTCGCAGGGGGAGTCGCAGGGGGAGGTCACAACCAGACACAGGCTTCGCCCTGATGGTGACACATCTCCCATCATCCTCCTGACGAAGCCATAACATGCTCATGCATCCCAGACTTCTATATGCAAGCACCAGTCAGTAGTGGGTAGTGCTACACAGACACCCTCCTCTAAAGGCTGATCGTTCCTAGTGACCTACCAGCTCAAGACCCTCAGTCACTGGTAACTGACCTGAACTGGACAATGATTGCCTTCCAGGTGTGGGATATGTCCCTCTCGGTGCATGTGAGCACACCTGGTCACAGTGGGGATATCAGCAAAGTTGTGATGGCAAGCGTGGTGAGCTGTCTACCTTCCGTGCTGCACTCGCAGCTGCCAATGAACCTCCCAACTGACCCAAGCTTGTGGCACAGCCCTCTCCCTTTGGAATTCCGCTTCATCAACCACTCACCACGTTGCTGCCGTGCTGAAGCAGCTTCCCTTTCACTCTCTATCTCTTGCTGGCACCATTGTCACGCCTCTGGCCTCAAGTCTTGTCATGCCAGCCCTGTCGCTGGGTTTTCAAACACCTGCTCCACTGTCACGTTTTGCCTTCCCTATGGAACCTTGCATCACCACCTGCATTTAAGTTCTTTGTAGCACAGTTCCACGTCAGATCACTGGAGTGGGGTATCCTGCTACTAACATCACTGTAGAATTGGCACAGAGGAAGACAGAGGGGAGGCCATGGTTTTGCCAGAGGAAGTATCCATGACAGTGAACGTTCTGCAAAGTTCTAAAGCCCAAAGTACACACCAGAAGGAGAAAGTCAGAAAGCCTCTCACAGGAACCACTTTTCTCAGTGGTCTAAAAGTCTTGTTGGAATTCCAGCCAATTGGAATCACAACATGACATCATCTCGTAACGCAATTCCTATTGGCCTCCTGTAGGGGCGGGACTGCTGAGTTTTCAACCATTTTGGTGCTTGCCCAGTCAGAACAGAGTTGGCAAACTAATCAATCAGAGCACACTGGCTCATTGGGAGGCGGGGCTTAAAGACACAGGAGCTCTAACAGAGTGTAGGGGCCTCCTGCAGGGGCAGGACTTGAAGCAGGATGCTGATTGAGTTTCAGACAGAGTGTGAATATAGATGTACAGTATGAGAAAAAATGTGGGGAAGATTATAGCATGGAAGTCTATTCTAATAGGTCATATTACCATCCACTGGTCTGCGATTCCTACCTACGACAAATTCGCTGTTATTTCACCTGTAAGTGATGATTTTGTGATGCTCGTCATTACCTGTCTGTTGTGAAAGGGAGATTTCCGGACCCTCCGTGTTGCCATAGAGGGCATGGATGCTGATGAAGTAAAGTGTGTTCGGCTGGAGACGGGTAATGCTGTGCTGTAAAACACTGTGATCCAGATAATGGTTGTGTGGACTTACTCCATCTGAGAGACAAAACATGAAAGGCTACAAGTCAGCTTCACAGAGAAGGTATCAGAACTGGTTCACTACAAAGGTATATGACATGGACTAAAGAGCTCATATCACGGAAAACCAAAACGCACATTTCCCTCACTTTTCAGAACTTTTAAAGGAGTTTGTAGTAACATGTAAAAAGATAGAGCTTCTTTTCTCCCCCTGGTCCATATACAGGAGCTTCACTGTATTGGTAATGAACTAATATAGTTACATATATCCCACTATAAAGCCTACAGTGGTTTAGCCCCGCCCATTCAAGCAGAAGTTACATAAACTCTTACTGCTTACTGAATGAGATGTAATAAGGCATGTATGGCTCATTTGCATATAATCTTAAAGGCACATGCCTGTTTAGTTCCAAGGGAACATGAGGTTGAAATTAGGGCTATTTTTGGTACATAAAACCACATAAAGATTATGAAAGGAACTCAAGGGAAAAAATTCAGTACAAAAATAATAAGAAATAAGAAATATTGAAAGAGATAAGGAGCACTTGTGCCAGGTAGCTCTAAGTAAGTAAGATGTCCTCCTGCTCTTGTGAAAAACTGGCATAGACGTGCCCTTCAAAAGGTGTACGCTGGTCGGTTAAGCTTTACCTGAGCTCCAGGTCAGCTTGTACTCAGTGGCTCCTACGATGGGGCTCCACTCCACGTTGATAGAGGAACTGGTGTAGGACGTCACCTTGAAATTAGACACATAGCCGAGAGGAGCTGGGGACAGTCAGACAGAGTGTAGCAGCGTGAGGTTCAGCTAGACTGATGCTAGACTCTATTCTCTATTAGATCGCTGCAGAATGACTGCTAGGGCTGCACGATGCTGGACCGATGCAAATTTGTAGAGTGTATTCCAAAACTTTTTTTAGCCACTGTATTTATTGTACAGAGCATCTAGTCATCTCTGGGCTATTATGCTAAAATGTCTGACTTGTCTTCATCTAGCTATATAATACACATACACACTAGGGGTCAGTGAACACACTTGCCCAGAGTGGTGGGCAGCCCACAAAGAGCAGTTGGGGGTTAGGTGCCATTCAGGGTACTTCAGTCATGTCCTGTTGCTGAGGGAATCGAACCAGTGACCTTCCAGTCATAAGGCCGGTTGCCTAATGAGGAGAGCAAAGCAGCAAGGTTTTTTATCTGTTCAAATGAGTTCATTCACTCATTCATTCATTCATCTTCTAAGCTGCTTATCCTCTTGGGTCATGGGGTATGCTGGAGACTATCCCAGTACTCTTTGGGCAGAAGGCAGAAAACACCCCGGATAGGTCGCCAGTCCATCATAATGGCAGACACACAGGCATACATATTCACACCTGGGGGGCAATGTAGCATCTCCAATTCATCTGATTGCATGTCTTTGGACTGTGTAAGAAAACCCACACAGACATGCAGAGACCATAGAAAAGACGCTGGTTACCCAGGCGGGGAATCGAACCCAGGCCCTTCTTGCTGTGAGGCAAAAGTGTTACCCACTGCACTGCCCTGGATATGTAACATTGAACATAAGATATTAACATATTAGACTGATGTGAGCTTATTTAAGGTCAGAAAGTAAGCAAACTGGTGGCAAATTAAGCTGTTCTGGCAACCGAGTCGCTTGCGAACGTGACTGAAGCATTGCATGTTACCACCAGTTTATATATCTTTCTTATTATTAAGCCAATTGTCTTTTTCACTGACTGTTATAACAAAAAGCCCAATCACCAGCCCTCTAAGGGCCATTCGCTGACTCCCTGTACAGGCCCAAGGACCACCAGACGGTGCTATCCTGCCCACCTGTGGTTTGCGGCCCAGTAAATAGAGCACAGAGCATTAAACAGGCATTCAGTCGGAGAGATGCTGTCACAGATTGGAATGGCTGAAAACTGGGCTCTATGTGTGCGCTTACAGGTCCTGAAGGTAGCAGTGATGCCGGGTCCAACCACAGAGCCGAAGAGCACATAGAGGGAGATCACATACTCCGTGTCGTAGACCAGATTTCTCAGGATGTACTCCGTTGTGCTGCCGTTCAGAGCCAGCTGCCTGGGACGATCCCTTCCAGTGAATTCTATAGAGCACACAAACACACACCGGGTTATACAAACTCTCGTCACCACCTGCTATTTTTAACATTCCCCTTTTCCGGATAACTCAGGTAGGCAGGGAACACAGGGATGAGTTAGGAGTGAGAGGGATAGGACATGAAAGAAGCAACTTCAAATATAGACATAATTATACATGCACAAAAAAAGAAGTGAAGTGATGTGAGGTGAACTTGGCCATCTCTGATCTTTCATCTTGTCTTGATCAATCCCTTCAACTCCTCCTCCCTCCTCCATTTTTCTCTTTTTATTACCCCCCCACAAACAGCCCCCAACCTCCTCGCTCCGAAGAACAGGTCCTAATTTAAACTTATCTTCATGCCAGACCTGTAAGCGTGAGTCACCGTGTTTCCCTTCCTCTCCGCATGTCCACAGGTTGCTCGTTTTATGTGGAGGGTAACAGCGCATCAACCCTGACAGGGCCGCCGGAGTTTTCTTCAAAGCCTCTCTTCTCAGAGGGCTTTCAGAGGTGACAGCAAATCCACACTGCTATTCCCCTCCCTGTAGTGCATACATGCAGTCCTGCACGTATATGTACCAACTCTTAGTAGTGGGCAGTATGGGCTGAAATTTATATCACAGTGTTTTTAATACATAATATGTAAGGTCATCCTACAACCAGTTAGTCACCTTGCATGTTTAAGGTGGTAGTAACTTCAGGCTCCTGCAGGGTGTGAGTGACGGGATCCATAGACCGAGAAGAGGTGGTACAGTGCAGTGAATGTCTCATTCCATGTGTGGAAAATGGCTCCAAAGCAGATGTTAATGATTGGCTAAAAGGAGTGACTGCATTTGGGCATGCCAAAGACCATAGCGTGAAGGAAGTAGCTGAATCTGCAGGTGTATGGAAGCGTAAGGTCATACAGGTCTACCAGCAGTGGCTAAAATCCCAGTCTACAGGAAATTCTCCTTGGAACTGTGCCAGGGAAGGCATCCAACTGGGCAGTTCTTCAATGCAAGAGTGTCTGAACATTGATGTGTCCTACATCCAGAAATTTGTCCAGTCCATGCCAAATCCAATTACAGCTGTTACTGGTGCTCGTGGGGATATTCCAGACTATTAGGTACATCAGTCACCGGGGACTCATGTCCGGTGAGCTTATAGTTTTTTAGGTGCTAAAGCATCTAATTCACCAGCTAGAATTTTCACTTCCACCTTAAATGGAGCTGCAGCTACATTCTGGCACCCGTAGAGGCACCTTAATGTAACTGCTGCACCATTTAAGCACCATTTAAATTAGCTTTGGCCAATTCAGTACTAGTGTCATGTGGGCGATATGACATGTTACTGTTATCATGATGAACATTTATCTGAGTATGTCACTAGTATTGCCAGTTTTTCCATTATTCTGACTAGCTGCATGTATCATAAAATAAAGATGTAGACCAAATGGCAAAGACAAACCATAACAACAACCATGTTACATCACCTTTGTTTTCAGTAATGGTTTGGGAATCGAGGATTATTATTGGTGCAGTTTTGCGAGTGGAATTGTGATGAAAATGTCTTTTAGTGAATAACAGCGTTACCTGCTGTTGGACCCCAGGCAAGTCTGTATCCAGTGGCTCCGGAAACAGCGTTCCATGAGGTTACAGCACTGCTGGTGCTCACGGCAGTGGCCCTCAGGGTCTGCACTGCACTGCTGTCCACTGAAAGTCAAAGTGATATCAGACAGACAAACAGAGATAGATCCATGGATAGATAGACAGAAGAACACATAGATGTTACTCCGTTGATTTTACTGGTGAAGAGGTGAAGCTATTTAAACGAGTGGTCATGTGTCCCTCACATGTCTTTGCCTTGGTGGAGGTGACGGGCCCCTCAGTGTCCACAAAGATGGGGTTGATGGTGATGGTGTACTCTGTGCCGGGGTGGAGCCCCTGCACCATGTAAAAGTTATAGTTCTCTCCCAGGTTGATGCTCTCTATGTGGCCCTCTGGAGACAGATCACACTGCATGTAAGAACATGAGGCCCTTTTCTTCTATGGATGAGTCAGTCAACCCCCTTAAATCCACCGACTTTTCTACTGACACTCCAGCTTAATGAAAACACCTCAATTAGTACCTCATTTATCCTCGCCGGAGGTGATCATAACGCGCTATGCTAAAGACACATCATATTTACAGCCATATGGGAAACGTTTGGTGATTCTGGTCTGATTATATTATGTTAATAAATGTTGATTTATTAAAGTGAAGGTACGTCCAAGCTGTCCTGTCACTGCTGAGTACCTGTAGAGGCCCAGGTGATTCTGTACCCTGATGCACCTCTCACTGAGAGCCAGCGAGCCTGCACTGTGTCCGTGGTGGCATTCTCCACCAGCAGCTGCTGAACAGGAACCAGCTTTACTGCAACACATAAAGCACATTAACAGTAGTCACAAATTACCTTCAACAGAGAATGAACTATGACTCTAAACAAGCCTTATACACTGAAGACCAGTTACTGTATATGGATGTGATTAAATGTTTTATTGCCACCTAGTGGTGAATATCCCATCACTGCATCCAACTACGACATGCACGAAATACCAGTCTTGATTTCATTCCATCCTTACGGGTAAACTAAGGAACTGGCACTGATAACACACACCATGTGATGATGTATCATTCTGTGGAAACACTTAAGAATCATATTGATGTATGCAAAAGTTTGGATGTTCCTGGTTAAATCTGGTCACATTTAATATGTGCTAATGAAAAGAAACTCGAGGTCGAGGTAACAGCTGTGAGACAAAAGATCCAGAGAGACAACCAAACCAGTAGAATACAGACTCAGAAATCCAGCGCGAACAAGAGACTTCGCAATGTGTGGCAAGGACTGGGGAAGGTTAAAGGGGAAGTCCACCCAAATATTAGTATAATTCTGTGGTTTTGCTATAAACAGAGTCATTAAGAGTGGTTTTAGTGTGGTGGTGATGGAAACCAGGGGTCTACAACACAGACACAGTCATTTTATTCACTATCAAAACCACCAGTGAACCTATACGTGTCTTTTGAGTTTATATATGGAAGATTAATGATGGTAAAACAGTCATAAATTTGAGAATAGGAGTTTTCCTTAGGGACTATTTTGCCTTAGAAGCCCCCTCATGTATCCCTATGCCAAAACTGATAAATATGTTTATTTTATGTATTTATTTATTTACTTATTTACTTATTGGGGGGCTGCAAGGTGGTGCAGTGGGTAGCGCTATTGTCTCACAGCAAGGGTCTGGGTTTGATTCATGGCTGGGGTTTCCGGGGGGGTATCCTCTGTGCTTCCTGCCTTCCGCCCAGTGAGTGCTGGGATAGGACCCAGTAGTTTCATACTCATGTTCATTTTTGGGGGAGGAACTTTTATTTGCGTTATTATTTCACCCAGGCATGAATACCTTTACCTTCGTATGGATGTAGGCTGTTTTACCCACTGGTCTGTTGTCATGCATGCCTTAAATCTAGTATCAGACTAGTATCAGCACATGTATGAAACATGAATAGCATCTTGTTTGAGGCGCATTTTGCGTTAGGCTTCCTCATGAGTGAGCTGGTGCTCAGCTACCTGGCTGATCTCGACAATGTCTTAGCTGAGGAGCGAGCATTAGCTCACTTTAGATACCCTGTGAAGGGTGAACAGGATGAGTCTGCAGGAAAGCTTTTAGGTTATCATGTATGAATACAGGGTGCGAGTAATAGAGAGATTGTTATGTTTGCTGATTTCATGGGGATGGAACGCCATAAATCCAGTGCCCAGAGGGTCTTAATCTGCCCCTAACTGGAGGGCTGATATTCACCTTATAAAACTCAGTTGGACTTTAGTTTCCTAATTACCATAAAAAGACAGAGAGTATCAATAAATCTACATGAGGCCAGATGGATAGAAGGAGGCTCACAAACAGAAGAGGAACAGAAGAGTTACTCCTACATGTTCTCCCAACAACAGAGACCGGCTCGCTGGGTCCCTCAGGGTATATGGCATAGATGCTGACTGTGTACGTCTTATCTTCCTCCAAGCTGTCAATCACGTGAGAGGAGGCGTCACCCTGCAGCACCTGCTCATAGGTGAGCCCGGGTCGGTCAGCTGAGGTAATAGAACAGAGTCAGTCAGAAACCAGATCCATAATAGAAGCAGCAATTGAAGCCTTGCAGCAGTTTCCATCATACGCATGAACAATTCCTATGTATACACAGTCGCTTGCAAACATCTGAACACCCCTGATATGAATGAGAGGAGACTTGATGCAGCTGCCGACAGGCTAACAAGCTAATAAGCTATTTAAGGTAACAGGCATGAGTCAAAATATCCAGAGAGGCCACCAAAAACACAGACCCAGAGCTCAAATAAGAACAGTAGACTTCGCAAAGGATGGCAAGGACTGTGGAGGCTAAAGGGGAACTGCACCCATTTTCCAAATTTCTGCATAATTAAATTATTACAATAAGATACAGGAGACATTCAGAGTGGGTATCTAAACCAACAGTGAACCTACACTGACGTCTTCTGAGTCATAAATCTGAAAATACAAGTGTTTGTTGGGGGCTATTTTGCCTATAGAACATCCTTCATCTATCCCTCTGCCATGAACAGGTTAAAAACTCATCAAAATATGTTTTATATGTTCTATTTCATTACAAAATGAACAATAATAAAACTTTTACCATTTCACGTAAAAACTTTCTGTGAGGTAGCTTTTAGAGGGTCTGGTTCCTATCTCTGCCACTGTGAACAATTATTAATAATTCTCTAGCATGGAGCGTTTCGCACCAAACCACTCTGAATGACTCTTTACACTGTAATAATTTAATTATGCAGAAATTGGTCAAATTTGGTGGAGGTCCCCTTTAATAAAGGGTGGGTGAAATTACGGACAGGTGTAGGACAGGATGCTGGTGATGCTGGGAGAACATGCGGGGCAAGAGTAATAAATAATAATAATAATAATAATAACACATCTTCTATAAGGAACAAACCTAAATATGGCAAATTCTAGCACACAACTTGACATATAAAATGTGCCATAACTTTTGCATAACTATCTTATTTGTCATTGAGCCATTTGTACTGTTCGCACTTAAAACAAATAAACAACTCTGATTTCTCAACTACATCTGTAGATTACTCGATTACTAATATATATGAAAATAGTGATGGTGCTACATTTACAGTGCAAATGTTTTGTGCAAAAATATTTTATTTTATTTATTTTTATTATTTTATTAATGTATTTATTTAAATTATTTTATTCATTTTTTATTTTCATTATTTATTTATTTGTTTATTTGTTTATTAGGCCATTATTCTGATCAATAAGCTATCTTGTTCAGAAAAAACTACTCAAAATAGAAAGAATATATATATGAAGTTAAGTGCTGCTTACATCTCGGGATGTAGATTTTGTAAGTGTCGACTTGACCAAGCGGAGCTGTCCAGCCCAGACGCAAAGAGAACAGCCCCTCCTCAATCACGCGGAAGTTTGCTACTGATGGCACAGGAGCTAGACAGAGAGAGCACTGCTTTAGAGCAGGGAGTTTAGAACCGGCCCTCAAGGGCCCTGAAGGATGTCTCCTATGAGAATGTCAGACTCAGAAACCTATGCTTTTCTCTGGGACACTCACTCGTCTCTGCAGTGGTAGTGGAGGATTCTCCAATGACTCCGGGGTAGACAGCATAGACAGTGAGGGAATACTCAGTCTTTGGGTTCAGCCCTGTTACCTTGGTGCTTCCCATGTCTCCCTTCAGATCAATCTGAGACAGAACGGGAAGATTTACAACACACAACATTTAAAATAACCAAACACATTCTTCTGCACATCCTAGAAATCCTCTGAGTAGAGAGTTTAGATCAATTGTTTGCCATTTGTGTTTACTGTCACGCCTGCTGACTCTCCTCTCATCCCCGATCTCCCGGACTCCGTTTCCCATAACCCACCACCTGAGGACGTCACTTTCACGTGTCCACCATCTCCCAGTCCCATTCTGTTTTTCAGAAATAAGTCGCTAGAATATTGATTTCACCTGTAGCTAATTTAGTCTGTTTGTACAAATACTCCTCTCTCCCACTGACCCGTTGAGAAGCATTGCCTCATTGCGCGTACTAAGCGGTTTCTCCTTGTTGTTGTTCTCCTTAGCTTCCCTGGTTGACTCTATTTTGACTTTCTGGTTTACTCTTTTGTCTTTTCCCTTTGGATACTGTTGCTGGTCTGGTTGTTTTGCCTAGTTCTGACTTCTGCTCGTTTCCTTACTCTGATTCAGTCCTTGCCCTCTTGGTTATGTCAGCTTTAATCTTGTTGCTGCTGTGTTGTGCTACCAGCCTGTTTAATAAACATAGCTTTGCTTTTAGCTCAATGCGCGTCACAGTCTGTCTGTCCATCATCACATTTACACACAGAGGAATTTGACTTCCGCTACCCAAGCGCGGTTGGGGGTTAGGTGCCTTGCTCAAGGGCACTTTAATCGTTATTGTTGGTTCAGAGAATCGAATCGGCGACCCTCCGGTCACAAGGCTGGTTCTCAACCGGATGGCTATATCCTCTGCTTCACCAAAGTCACCAAAGGGTTAAATTACAATCACACACACACACACACACACACACACACACACACACACACACACACATATGATGCTGTATTAAGTCTGTAAATGAAATCTTTCCTGCCTTATAAAGCACAGTATAGAGCCATACAAAGTGCATACTTAGTGCATATACTAAAATGTTACTTCAGAGATACAGTCTGATGAGTCATATGAGCCTGAGACGTGAAAGGAATGCAGTAGCATGTCCTGCCTGTGGTCTTGCCCTGGCAGTGTATGTGTGGGTGTCACCTGTCTTTGCTGAGCTGGTAGCAGATGGCCCTTCGGGGACACAGGGGTGACCAGCAGCCTGTAGCCTGTCACGTCTCCGGTGGCCAGACTCCAGGAGAGCTGCAGAGAGCTATAGCTCAACTCACTCACCTGCAGGTCTCTAGGGCCTACCACCTTCTCCACCACTGCGAGAGAGACAGAACGAGATAATGAGAGAGAGAGAGAGATGGATAGACACTATCAGACAGACTCAGAGAAAGAGTAAGTGACAGAGATCTTCTGTCTTCTCTCTAGGCATGAGCGCTGTGTTGGGATTGCTAGGTTGTGCACTTATGCTTTATATATGTCTTTGTATTCTTCTCTCTACGTATCAGCACTGGCCCTTGTTATACTAGCTAGGAAACATTATCCGTCGGAACACTAAGCACGGTTGTAAGTCGCTCCGGATAAGAGCGTCTGCTAAATGCCATAAATGTAATGTAAATGTAAATCTTGTTAGTGTGTGATCCTGGGGGGCTGGCGTCCAGCACAGTTTGCTGATTGTCCTGCTCTAATTCAGTCACTAAACCAGGAGACTAACCAAAGAGTTGAATCAGGCTTGCAAAGAAATCATCAATCTGTGCTGGACACTCGCCTGACCGGAACATACCTGGTCTATAAAGAGAGAGATGTAGTACCATTTATTTATCATATACGTGAAAAAATGATCTATTTCATGCTTAATAGGGGTCAAAAGATTAAGATAAAAGTTTTGGCCTGAAACATTGTTCAAATAAACTCACGGTGCAGTGGGGCATGCAACATGTTGCAATCTTTATCTTTCAGTGGCATTAAACTCCTCATATCTCTGGCTCCTGACTCTAGAACAGAGCATTTCACACCAAACCTTTTTGAAGGACTTTGTTTACATCTCAACCATTTAATTATGCAGACACCTTTGAAAAAGAAAAAGGTGGAATTCCCCTTTAAGATCATCATCTAAAAGTACTCTGTCATGCTGAATCTGTACCTCTACCCCAGAGGAGGAACTCCACAGCTAACAACAGTCTGAGTGAGAACAGATTTGCCATATTATTGGATAAGATTCATCTGGTTTCTCACTCTGATATCTCATCCAGGATTTCCTGCTGATAGCTGGTGTACCCTAGAGATCAATTCAAGCTCCGATTCAAATTCTGTTCCTAATACGACACAACGCCTACATAAGCTTGTCATGATAACTGACATAACCCACTTACACTCATCATCAAAAGAACAGCTACACCCAGAAGGAAGTGTGGTATTGCAGTGCTATTGGGAAGGAAGATAAAGGTTACCAGGAACAATAAATTATGATAAATTTCGACTGATATGAACAATATTTATTGAGCTACACATACAGAATTAGTGTCTCTCAGTATGGCGTCGGGCCGCTGTGTTTAACGCAATATGCCAGACGTCTCGGCATGGAGTTGTAGAGGTTCCTAATGGTGTCCTGTGATAATCCATCCCATGCAGCTTGAATATTCTCACACAGTTCCTGCAGATCGTGCAGTAGTGATGGAGGTGGAGTGACACCAGGCCTTTTGGACGCGTGATGTGTGTCAGCAAACCGTTCATCTTGGCGCTGACCACGGTGCCTCCACACGTGGCTTCCTTGGTCATCTCCACCAAGACAAAAGCAGGACTCATCACTGAAGATGACTCATTACCATTCTGAGTCACTCCATGACAGTCTGGCACGACACCATTGCAGTCTTTGGTGATGTTGACGTGGTGTTAAGGA
>CM067474.1:30786118-30820696 GCA_034552555.1 Semaprochilodus insignis
CTCCTTTAGATGCTAAAGGAGTTATGTAACTGTGTGTTCCTACTGGCCATAGTAGAATCATCTTATGAAGTTCAGCGTGTACAATCTGTGCGCTGTTGTGTTCCTATCACTGGATACAAGATGCTCAATGCTTCCTTTATTGTTGGATGCACCATGTGCTTTTCCAAGCTGCTATATTGTTTTGTTTAATCAGGATTCCAATCATTCTTGTTCATTCTTATTTTCATGCTCCAAAAACCTGTTCTTTACCTATCAAAGGGAGAACAGCAGTTTAAATGGCAGAAACAGACACTTTCCATGCATCAGGCTGAAGGGGTTAATATCCAACACCTCACACTGCATCGTAAATCTACTGCATAACAGCCCAGCATTAGGCATGAGAGGCATTTACTGCCTTGTAAAGAGTTTTACAAATTCCAACAAATCCTGATACGTCCCACTTCTCTGTAATTTGTCCTCCGCAACCTTTATTTATACTCACAGAAAACAAGAACTAAACTAGGGCTGAAAGAGTAATTGAATTCATATTGAGTGCAATATTCAAATCACAAGAGCTGCAATTTAAATTGTAGGCTATTTTATCAAAACCCCATTTTATATGGGGAACATTACATAATCTCAAAGCTTGTAAACTGACGGTAGATAAGTTAGGCCAATCAGAGGGTGCCAAACAACTATATGCTCTGACATCACAACCACAGCTAACTGAGAAAGGGGATGCTCTGACCAAATAACAGGCCTGGACTTCGGGTCCCAGAAACCTACTGCAATTTAAATTGCAGTCGCAACACTGATAGGAAAAATCACATTTAGATATTCTTCCCAACTCCTTCAGTCCTGAACTTCAGTGTAGTTCACTCAAGGATGCATCTTCAGTACCTTTAGGGAACATAACTGTACCGTTTAAGCTGCACTGACTCCAGGCTTTTCGTGTTCCATTTTTATTTAGTTTCTTTTGTTTTCCAAAGTACTTTTCCTTCGGGAAGGGGAACACAATGTCCATTTAAATGAAGTTATGGAATAACTGAAGTTTGGGGAGTTGGGGGGAGGGTAGGACATTCTTCTTCCAATCTAGCGGTCTATACATTCACATCTTTGCCGTCCGTTCCCGTGACAAGGTTTTCGCTATCCCTACCACCACCCCATCTCCTTCCTGTTCCTCAGTCCTATAACAGTCATACCACACTTGTCAAGGGGGGGGCCAGAGTTCAGTCTGCCCAGCACATGTTGGAGGCACGGCCCAAATTGACGAAAACTCATGTAACAGCATTGCAATCCGACACTTCTTTCTGGTTGCAACTATTATTTGACGACAAGTGTACATGGCCAATTCCAAATGTGTTGGGACAGTAGATACAATGCAACTAAAAACAGAAACCAGTAATTTATAAATCTAAGCTGTGTTTTAATACAAACATTACAAGATACCGTCACTGTACAGAGAAAAACAAGCCTCTCCAAAATGGTAGCTTTATAAGAGAGGCCAAAAACCTAATTTAGTTTTAATGTAAATGACATTTTTCCAGGCGGTTTTCGGCCATTTCTGTTGGTCCATTCATCATGAAATGTTCACACAGTGTAAACAGCAACTGCTGTGTTCGAATGATGTATAAAATCAAAAACATGGAGATTTTCATGGGTTTCCGTCTGACAGCGACAATATATAAGATATGTAATATGAGCCTTCTCACTGGTTTTTGTTTTTATGGAAATAAGTCGGCCAATTTAACAGTAGGAATGTTGGGAAATGTTCAAATAACATCTTAAACAGGTGACGCTTGAGTACCACAAGGAGCATCCAGGAAAGGCAGAGACCTTTATGAGTGATGATGGTCAGGGCTGGGGCGATTTTAAAGCAAGGGCTTGCCTGGGCCAAAGCCAGGGGCCCCAAGTAATTCAGAGACCCTGATTGGTCGATTAATTGGTCCAATTGGTCATTGTGGTATGTTTGCTTGTGACATCACAGTTGGTGGGAGTCCACCGAGTGGAAGAAAGACAAACTGAGTGACAGCACTAGTGTTCAGGATGAATGAAGCAACAAACACAAGAACGACTAAAATCGGAAAATCCATTGAGTGACTGGATGTACAAATAGATTCAGAAAACATTCCGAGCGATCATTATACAGACTGACCAAAGATAAAGAGAAGAAACGCAGATGATCACATGAGGCTGAGGTCAGCTTCCTATTCGCCAGCCTCTTTAAATTCTGTTCAGATTTTCCCGCTCCCATGCTCTGCTCCAGGGCACTGACAGTAGACTGGGATCTTAGGCAAAGCAGCTCTGGAATCAAACCAGCAATGCCCTGGGTTTTCCTATCAGTGGCCCTGAACCACAGTGTGACCCACTATCACGCTCATAAGCTACTGTACCTGGGTATGTCTGCGTAGACAGTGACTCCGAAGCGGACTCCCTCGGGACCAATCACACTGTTCTGGAAAGATCTAATGACTTCAGAGATGAACTCTTTAATCTGCCGGAAACTGGACGGACCCACTGACCACGACTCGTCCACCAAGAACACGATGTCTGTGGGCATGGCGGTCCGGCATTCTGCAAGACATGAAACAAAACAATGTGTATTCGCTAGCACAGAGAAGCAATGAGCTTTTTATCCCTTAGAACTGAAGAGGTTTTAATTGTTTCTGTGCCTTTAAGGCTGACCTATGTAAATGAGCGTTGTTCTGATTGGCTGCTTAGTTCTGTGCCTCATTCACAAAAAGGAGCCTGGGCTGAAACACTTCTTATAATGTTAGTGTGAGTGCATGTAGCTACCAGCTACCCTGTGGTGGACTGAATAGGTGGGCAAGTGTAAATGCATGTGTTTTTGTGATATCACAAAATTAACATGGGCCGTTTTTGCAGCTTAGTTATTCAGACATGGATTGTATGAACTGGAGAATGAATGACTCGAATTAAACTCCTACTGCAAAACAGGAACTGCTTTTCCATGATAGAGACCCTTTAAAGTTTTAACTTGTCATTGGTATTACTGTATATGACGCATAAACGCTCACCAAGCACTTAATTGGATACCTCTAAGTTGTTTCTACCCTCATTGTCCACTTTATCAGCTCCGCTGACCATATAGGAGCACTCTGTAGTTCTACAGTTACAGACTGTAGTCCATCTGTTTCTCTGTATACTTTATTACCCTGTTCTTCAATGGTCAGGACCCCCACAGGACCACCACAGAGTAGGTATTATGTGGGTGGTGGATCATTCTCAGCACTGCAGTGACTCTGACGTGGTGGTGGTGTGTTAGTGTGTGTTGTGCTGGTGTGAGTGGATCACACACAGCAGTGCTGCTGGAGTGTTTAAACACTCACTGTCCACTCACTGTCCACTCTATTAGACACTCCTACCTTGCTGTTCCACCTTGTAGATGTACAGTCAGAGACGATAGCTCATCTGTTCATCCTCTAGTCCTTCATCAGTGGTCACAGGACACTGCCCACAGGACGCTGTCATCTGGATAGTTTTGGTTGGTGGATGATTCTCAGTCCAGCAGTAACACTGAGGTGTCCAGCAGCACTGCTGTCGATAGACGATAGCTCATCTGCTGCTGTACAGTGCAGTGTTGGTCATCCTCTAGATCTCCATCAGTGGTCACAGAACGCTGCCCACAGGATGCTGTTGGCTGGATAGTTTTGGTTGGTGGACGATTCTCAGTCCAGTCCAGCAGTCACACTGAGGTGTCCAGCAGCAGTGCTGTGTCTGATCCACTCACACCAGCACAACACACACTAATACACCACCACCATGTCAGTGTCACTGCAGTGCTGAGAATGATCCACCACCCACATAATACCTGCTCTGTGGTGGTCCTGTGGGGGTCCTGACCATTGAAGAACAGGGTAATAAAGTATAAAGAGAAACAGATGGACTACAGTCTGTAACTGCAGAACTACAGAGTGCTCCTATATGGTCAGTATATGGAGTGTAGATAACTTGTGAAAGGCTCAGTAAGATGATATCTCACAGTGGTGGTGATAGGAACCAGACATCTGCCTCACAGAAAATTACATGAAATGGTTATTAATATTTGGTCTCAAGACCTCTGGTTCCCATCACCACCACTGTACAATCAACTCTACAATCAACAATTTCACACCAAACTCACTCTAAATGACTCCGGTAACATTGCAGCAATTGAATTACACAGTTACATATTCTGAATTCTCCCTTAAAAAACATAAGAACATAATATGAGTGGTAGTCTTCCAAACCACCACTAGATGGCAGTGTGGCATCAAGGAAAAACAAAGTGACCCTCTGAATATGATCCGCACACCTGTCTAGTGGTCAGATCTTGCTGTAGCGACATTAGTATAGCTCGGGCCACTGGAGGCATATAATGCACAAGCATGCTGCTGTTTTCGCCCCTCAGAAGTCATCAATATGTGCATATCAATGCACAGAATATGTATTCCAGCACTCGCTGTCACAGCCTCCCCTTTGGTAACATCCCCTCAGCTCCCTGACTGATACTGCACAAGCCTTCAGACAGATCTATGCTCTGCTTTGTGATCTGCTTTTGATTACTGTAGCGCTCGCTGGGCATGCGGGAACCGCAGGCGCATTATTCAGCCCAGGCTCTGTGAACAAGACCCCCTACATTCTTGAAACATGCAGCATTGGCCATTAAGGCTCTTCCTCCCACACATTCCACTGACCTGATGTTTTATGTAGCCGAAACGCATTTAAACCGATCTCGCCCATGCCAGTCAGGGGACGGAGCACCATGTGATCAAATGCCAATAAAGTAACTGAACTTGCAAATCAAAAGAACCTGGATACAAGCTATATTCTGATTGTTGCTCATTGCTCCCCATTATTACTTTACAGTAAGCTGCGCATTCAGTGGCCCCCAAAGCTATTTAGACTTTTTAACCACTGGGAAAATGAGTACACTGCAGAAAATGGCTATTAAAATGATGCTGGTTTCATTAAAAGCACTTTTGGCCAACATCAGACTGAGAGGAGACTCTTTGTGTGGAGAAAGCCAGGAGGAGAACTCTAGCCAGACTCTGCTAACCAGTATGGTACAGCACAGAGGTGGAAGGTCTGGGGCTGTTTTCCTTACAGAGGTGTTGCTGAGCCAGTGGGCATTGATGGAATCAATCTGTACATAACAGTTTTACAACAGTCTGTTTAAAATAAATTCATTGTCACCCAGAAGGAATCAACCAAAAGGAATGAAACTTGGTGGGTAGGTTGGACATTGTGAGACATGCTAATAATTCAAGTTTCACGGTCAGCTGCGCATGTGACGTAAGCAAGGACGGGTCTTATCGCTGTACCTGACTGACCCAACAACCTACAACTGCTGACATTCAGCGAGCAGTGATGCCCTCCATGAGTCATCCTGTTAGTGCCAGCACCATTGGCAGACAGCTACATGCACGCAGACCGTTATGACGACTGCCCTTAACACCACGTCAACGTCACCAAAGACGGCAATGGTGTCATGCCAGACTGTCATGGACTGTCAAGGCCTGGTGTCACTCCACCTCCACCCCTACCACACAATCTGCAGGAACTGTGTGAGAATATTCAAGCTGCATGGGATGGATTATCACAGGACACCATTAGGAACCTCTACAACTCCATACTGAGAGAGACTACACTACTACTGTATGTGTAGCTCAATAAATTTTACCCATATCAGTCTAAATTTATCATCATTTATTGTTCCTGCTAACCTTTATCTTCCGTCCCACACTTCCTTCTGGGTGAGAGTGGCAACGAGAAACAGACCTGACAGGCTGAAATAGACTCAGTCACTGTTACCAGTGAAAACAGTGACCACTGTAAGGAGCTTTTATTGGTCCATTCATCAAGATAATTTCACACAACGGCTACTGGTGTTTTCAAATCATGTGAACAAGTGAGAAAAGGACAAGCGGTATGAATACCTTTACCGGAAGCCGTTCTGGTCAACAGCTTATGTGGCACTGCAGCCAAGAATGAGACTACAGACAACAATAGCAGACACTGAACAGGTTTTATACTTTACACGCCCACATTAAAAGGGCAGAAGCAGAGCTGCGTTTTTACAGTATATCTACGCCTCCGCCTCTCCCACCGCACAAATCCTCATTTCCTCTGCTTTCCAAACGTACAGTACATTAAACGCGCTATTGTCTATTTTCATGGAGGAGCGGCAGCACATCTATTCTCAACTTTGGCATTTACAATAGGTAAGCAACTGCCAAAGACATTATTTCTCAGGCTCAGTAAATTCCGCTGATGTAATATCTGCGCTGCGACCTGTGTGTGCAGCATTTTTGCAGACAGAGAAAACTTCAGAGGACATTAACTTGAGTAATGTGCTCCGCTGTGTTTCTCAAAAGCTACTGAATATGATGATACACCCAACACACATTTGCTGCAGGCAGCGCCGCTGACCTAGACGCGTCCAACTGAAGGGGCCAAATTTAAGGACAGACGAAGTGGAAAAACGGCTCAAGCGCACAGATGTTCCCCGTCTCCTTCTGTCTGTCTGAGCAGCCAGGTGAGAAACACATGCACAGTATCATGACTGGACAACATGATTCAGTGGATTCATCTATCGGCTGCACTTAAACCTGCGCTATAAAGCACTCTTTAGGCAGAACCTAGAACCTAGAAAGTTTGGTTCCCTTAGGCCTTGTGTACACCCCTTGTCCACAGAGGCTTTTTAAATAAAGGCTTCCTCCTTCAAAAATCTAATATACACAAGCACAGTTTTAAAGCCACGTTGGCCTATCAGAAGCCAGCCTGCTTTCCCAAACCATGCACTTATATACATTCATGGTCAGAAGAACAGCTGCACCTAGAAGGAAGTGTGGGATTGCAGTGCTATTGGGAAGGAAGATAAAGGTTACCAGGAACAATAAATGATGATAAATTTAGACTGATATGGGAAATATGTATTGAGCTACACATACAGAAGTAGTGTCTGTATGGCGTCGGGCTGGCATGTTTGCTAACGCAACAAGCCAGATGTCTCGGAATGGAGTTGTAGAGGTTCCTAATGGTGTCCTGTGATAATCCATCCCATGCAGCTTGAATATTCTCACACAGTTCCTGCAGATTGTGTGGTAAGGGTGGAGGTGGAGTGACACCAGGCCGACGAATGACGAGTGACAACAAACCATTCATCTTGGCACTGACCACGGTGCCTCCACACATAGATTCATTGGTCGTCTCCACCAAAACAAAAGCGGGACTCTGAGTCACTCCATGACAGTCTGGCACGACACCATTGCAGTCTTTGGTGGCGTTGACGTGGTGCTAAGGGCAGTCTTAGTTCTTAGTTCTTAGTATTTCTAAGAACATCCTTGTCCTGTTCCCTCTCATTCGGTTCTGCCTGTCCATCCTTTCTTCCTGCCTTCTCTTCCCTTCATCCTATCCCTCCCTCAGCATGGTCCAAAATTAACCTATACACATTGTTAATCTAATCTGAGTAGTGACAACAAACACAGAGAGGAAACACCTCCGCTGCCTCTATCCCTACATCTGTCAACATCTCATCATGATGGAGGGATAGCACAGACGGAAGAGAGGGCAAGAAGGAAGGACAGATGAAACCAAACGCAGGAAACGAGATGCAAACGTTCCTAAAAATAAAGTTCCTAAATGAATGTTGACCTTAATGTAGGAGAAACAAACTTTATGTTTAAGAACATTAGCGTCTTGTTCCCTTCGTTCGGGTTCCACCTGTCTGTCCTTCCTTCCTGGCCTCTCTTCCCTCCATCACCACGGTCCAAAGTTAACCCAGACACTTTGTTTACCCAATCTGGGCAGGTAGTGAGAACAAACACAGCGAGAGAAAACACCTCCGCCGCCTCTATCCCTGCGTCTGTCGACCCCTCGTGCTCTGGAGCGCAGGCAGATTTCGGGGATTAGCACTGACACCTGCGCCTGTGAGGGGCGACAGCAGAATAATACAGGCGTGACGGGTGAAGACAGACTCTTCATCCCACATAACACAACAAACAGATCACCTGTCTCTTCAGCTCAGCATCACAGCCACCAGCACGGGGAAGATGACGAGATGTAAAGTTTTGAAGTCCAGGGATTGCATAGCTGAGCCATGTACCATCCGGTACATCAAGCTGCAGCGGTCTGTTTACTGCAGGGGTTCATAACCCAATACAGCTCTACCTAAATACCTACAGTATTGGGCAACAGCCTTAGACATCTAAGCACATTGTTTAAAGCCATGTACCTTGACTGCACATCTTTTCTTGCCGTCATTAGAACAGACGCAAACATTAGACTATTGATTAGTCAAACCAGTTTGTGTGTAAGAAGCACTGTGTTAGTGTGTGTTGTGTTAGTGTGAGTGGATCAGACACAGCAGTGCTGCTGGAGTGCTTAAACACTGTGTCCACTCACTGTCCATTCTATTAGATACTCCTACCTTGCTGGTCCACCTTGTAGATGTACAGTCAGAGACGATAGCTCATCTGCTGCTGCACAGTTTGTGTTGGTCATCGTCTAGTCCTTCATCAGTGGACGCTGCCCTCAGGACACTGTTAGCTGGATAGTTTTGGTTGGTGGACGATTCTCAGTCCAGCAGTGACACTGAGGTGTCCAGCAGCACTGCTGTATCTGATCTGCTCACACTAGCACAACACGCACTAATACACCACCACCACGTCAGTGTCACTGCCGTGCTGAGAATGATCCACCACCCACATAATACCTGCTCTGTGGTGGTCCTGTGGGGGTCCTGACCATTGAAGAACAGGGTAATAAAGTATACAGAGAAACAGATGGACTACAGTCTGTAACTGTAGAACTACAGAGTGCTCCTATATGGTCAGTATATAATGGGCAATTAGTGCAGATGCAAGGAATGTATTGGTGGTTGGTGAAGACCTCAAGACACTGGACCATGCTGTTTCCCAGTTTATTTGCCTACCTCTCTGTTCCACAGATTCCTAGTATCCCTTTGTTTGCTGATGGTAGAACAGAGCATTTCACACCAAAAAATGGAATTTCCATTTAATGCTAGTCTGGGACTAAACGACACTGTCTCAGTTGAAATCCGCAGCTGCGCTTATAAAGCCAGAGCTCCAAGGTTACATTCCTCTATGTACATTTTGCTGTCAGTCATTGCAAACTTTCAGAGGTCCCTGGATTAGAGCTGTAAAACTGGCTCGCTTTAGGGCCTGATGGGAGTGAGCCGTGGCTTCCTTCCATCCGTCCTCATCAACACAACGAGGCTTACTTCTCACATGCGTGAATGACATGCATGCACAAGTGTGCACTTGCATCCATACGTGGTCCATGCACAAGCAAGCAACACCAAACTTCAAAGGGCTCATGAGCTCTGAGGACACAGTGTGCATGTCCGGCCAGCACGTTCTGCCTTGTCAGACTGACACTAGGCAGTGGGGGTATGTGTGATTTACAGTAGAGGATGGATTCCGCTGGAAGGCATACAGATGCCCATGTGAAAGAATCTGCTGAGTGTAAAAGGCGGAGAACTTTCCAGTCCAGCCCTGAAAGCACAGATCAGGTACGCAGGCAGGCATACAGACAGACAGACATATGGACAAGATTTAGTGGGAGCAAGACTTATTACATAAGGACTTTATCTGCTGTCTGGCTCTTAAAGGTCAGGAGTTCTAAAGCGTTAAGGTAAGTCATACGCAGTCTGCATGAAGCAGTAATAAATATGCGCTGTAATGGAGTTTATAACATCACAGAGGAACGTGTCATTAACCACCGAGCCAAATATGAACGATAAGGCAAGTATATAAAATTAGCTTTCAAAATGCGTATGCAGTATTCTTTGCTCTGTAATGCTGGGGGTCATGTCCACTGAAGGCGTTGAAACCACACCCACATACACGCTGTAATGGACGCTTCATCTAGCAGCTTTACCCAACTGCACAGCCAGACATGTTTGAGCCGCCAGAACCAGAACCCAGTTCTAATCCTAATTCAGAGCCAGAGAACTGTTTGTAGGGTGGCCACTTCCATAAATCCTAAAAGGAGGACATCCCACGCCCAAAAGGGGGGGTCGGGCACAATAATGGAACAGAATTAAAATCATAACCTAACCTATATATGCATAAAGTGGACAAACAGTCTGGTTCCACATTGGTAAGGCTGCTCACTATTACTGTTCCTGCTCAACCTGTATGCAGAACATATAGTCACCATCAAAAGAACATTTGCACAAATAGCTGCACCCAGAAGGAATCAACCTACAGGAATGAAACTTGGTGGCGCAGGACTACATGCACGCAGATCGTTATGGCGACTGTCCTTAAGACCACGTCAACATCGCCAAAGATTGCAATGGTGTCTGAAATGTCATTATTAATGTATGTGGGTTATAAGATGGTTATAGTCCTCTGCTATATTAGTGCTCCGAGGACGCTGCCCACAGGATGTTGCCCACAGGACGCTGCCCTCAGGATGCTGGCCAGAGGACGCTGCCTGCAGTACGCTGCCCACAGTTTTGGTTGAGGGGCTGGTTTGCACGTTTATTTGGTGGTGACGCCAATGCGTACATCAAGAAGCCACTCCTATCTCAGTCATTTATCCTAGGATTTCTTATCCTGTGTTAATCAGTCATAAAGTTTACACACGTCCTGCAGTAAAATTGCATCACTCCACCTCCCATCCAAACAGGGCTCAACTCCACAATCCAGGATCACATAATTCACGATCTCATCACGTTTCAGCAGGTATTTACTGACATGTATAACGTGTTCAGAAACAAATCTCTGGATTTCCTTTAAAGCTAGTGACTCTACTGAATACAATCCCATGCAAAAGTTTGGGCGCCCCTGATGAATATACATGTCCGGTAGATTATCTAGGTGAAGATGTTACCACATGACCTTTTCACTTTCAACAGAGCATGCACTTTGACCCACTCGACTGTGTGTGTGTGAGGTGGGGGTGTTTAGACTTTTCTGTATGACCACATACGGCAGGTCTGGATGAAAAGGCGCTGCCCTTGAGCCCATGTCTTCGAAATGAATACAGGTGCAGGATAGTTCAGTAAACACAGCATGAATCAGCCTCATACCTTCGGCTTGTGAAGACGCACTCTGACAGGAGAGAGGAAGGAACAGGAGCAAGATCCACACACGGCAGCGCTCCATGCTCTCTCTCTCTCTCTCTCTCTCTCTCTCCTTTCCTCCCCTCCCGCTCTTATCTCTCCTCCAGCAGCTCCTCTTTTCTGGCCTGATATTCTGTGACGGGGCTCAGATTCGCTTTATTCGGCTGTGACTCTTGCACTGCTTTATCTGACAGAGAGAGTGTGAGAGAGAGAGAGAGAGAGAGAGAGAGAGAGATCAATATCACAATACAATATGCAGAGAAAATGCTTTCCAATAAAGTTCTCAATCCACTGTGCAACTTTTTCATTGCATACTCGGTCAATGACGGATGCAGCATCTTTATCGTGTAGCACGTTTGTCCTCTCCGGGCTTTTGCAATGAGTTTGCAGTAAACGGTGCTATACATTTAAAAGCATGTAAAGATTGCTAGAGTGGAACAACATACAAAAGAGACAGCATCAGACTGCAGCAGCCAAACCATCTCACTTAAAGAGGCACTGAACGTGTCTGTGATAGCACAACATTAACACAACATTATTATTTCTCTTTTCATTTAAGGAAAACATGCCTGCGTGCCTCCGTACAGGAAAACTATGAATATTATCAGAGGCAAATGTGACAGTGATGGATCTACTGATGTGTATTTGGTCAGGGCCTAAGGGAACGATGCAACCGGGACAATGAAATGCTGTTATTCAAGGCTCAGTTTATTGTTTTCTCATAGGAGATGGATGTAAAGCAGACGACAAAGCCACAGATCTGCTTTCTAGACCAACTAAAGCCTCTTCATGTGTGTTGTCTCTGTAGTCTTAGATGTGGCATGTATTACTATAGAACCCTGGGAAACCTCTGAATAGCAAACATGCATGGTGTAGCTATAGAATACCTGATTATTAAGAGCATGAAGTGTGTTTACATGGCCTTCGGAATCTCCTTATTCATTCTCAAGAGGAACCTCTGCACTGCTCAACAAGCCACAGTCTGGACAGAAAGTGAACAAACTGGTGGACAAGTCTGGTTCCACATTGGCAAGGCTGCCTACTATCACTATTCCTGCTCAACCTGTATGTAGAACATACAGTCACCATCAAAAGAACAGTTGCACAAATAGCTACACCCAGAAGGAATCAACCCACAGGAATGAAACTTGGTGTGAAGGTTTGACATCGCGAGACATGCCAATGATTTAAGTTTCATGCTCGCGCATGTGAAGTAACCAAGAACAGGCCTTGTACCAGACTGACTGAGTGAGCAGTGATGCCCATCATCCTGTTAGTGCCAGCACCATTGGCAGACGGCTGCACGACGCAGGACTGCATGCACACAGACCGTTACAACGGCTGCCCTTAACACCATGTCAGCATCACCAAAGACTGCAATGGTGTTGTGCCAGACCGTCATGGAGTGACTCAGAATGGCAGTGGGTCATCTTCAGTGACGAGTCCTGCTTTTGTCTTGGTGGAGACGACCAACAAATCTGTGTGTGGAGCCACCGTGGTCAGCGACAAGATAACATACTGTTGTCATACGTCCAGAAGGTATGGTACGTCACAAGACTAGTACCTGCAGCTCACAGTCTTCAAATGTATTGACTTTGTGTGTATCTACTATACACACAAAGATTACGTATGTCCATGCTGTGATCTTCTTTATGGAGATGAAAGCTGGACAATATAGACACCTCTGAACTGAAGACTTTGGAGAGCAAAGAAATTAATAAAGCCTCAGCTCTCACTCAAAGCCCAGATGACCAAACTAAAGCTCTTATTCTGGGCAGATTCTGAGAAGAACCGATTCATTGGAAAAGATGCTTGAAAGAGTTAAAGGCTAAAAAAGAGGAAGAGCAAGGAAGCAAAAAGATGAGAAGAGGAAGCTAAAAAGTAAAGGGCTAAATTGAGAAGAGGTGGTACAGTGCAGTGAATGTCTCGGTCTATGTGTGGAAAATGGCTCCAAAGCAGATGTTAATGATTGGCTAAAAGAAGTGACTGCATTTGGACGTGCCAAAGACCATAGTGTGAAGGAAGTAACTGAATCTGCAGGTGTATGGAAGCATACGGTCATACGGGTCTACCAGCAGTGGCTAAAATCCCAGTCTACAGGGAATTCTCCTCGGAATTGTGCCAAAGAAGGCATCCACCAAATCTGGCCCAACTGCAGAATTCTTTGATGTAAGAGTGTCTGAACACTGATGTGGCCTACATCCAGAAACTTGTCCAGTCCATGCCAAATCCAATCACAGCTGTTATTGGAGCTCGTAGAGGTATTATACACTGTTAGGTACATTTCAGTCACGTGTCAGTTTACATTCATATAACATATGTACTACAATCTGCACAATAAACACTGTTAAATCAGTGTTGATGAAGACGCTCTCTACTGAACTGGACAGACTTAATACATAGTTATGACTTCTATGCCACGTATACACAAAGTCAACTGAAAGATGCTTCTGCCATTCAGTGCTTCCCAGCTCACAGATGGAGCAGGAAGCTGCTCTGTCTGATTAAAGGCACAATCAGAAGGCGTTGCAGATAGGCCAGCACTGCTTCTGCAATAACACCACACAGCTACAACACCACTTCTCTACACCATACAGTCTTATACATGCACTACATCAGTGATTAGTAAACCCAGAGCCAGATCTGTAGCAGCACCAGTGCTGTCCTGGCGCTTCCTGACTTGGCCTTTGATAGTTTTGTAGAGCTTTGTTATTCAGTCTTATTCACTGGTTTCCAGGGCGCAGATGGTTATGAAAGCTGCCACAACGTTTCAGCAGGAGAGCTCTGGGGCTCCACGTCCACATACCAGTGAAAGGCAGTCCTGCCCCTGCATGTTAATCCACACATCCTTATACAGTAGGGAGTGAGGATCTAACTGCGAACACCGAGTTATAATGGTGCCGAAGGATTCCTGAATAATTCAGAGGCTGTGAATGTAAACATCATTCAGCCATTCAGAGAGGTTTGGTGTGAACAGTGGTGAACAAAGTACACAAAGCATGTAGCTGAGTTAAAGTAGAGATCCCCAAGGTAAAATACTCCTCCAGTGTCAGTAGAAGTTCCTCCCTTTAGATCTCCACTGGAGTAAAAGTACTAAAGTATTTACCTTCAAATGTACTAAAGTAGAGGAGAGTAACAGTAGCATGATTTATTATGGCTCTAATGTCCTATTATCATTTCTGGAACAAGACTCTTAATCAGCTCAGTTTAGGTGAAGAGACTCTAGTGTCTCTCAGTCCACCAGTCTTTAATAGAAGCTCATTAATTAGTCTGACAACTGATCTCTGTTCAAATGATCATAAACACAGAACACTGAAGGAGAACAGTTTCCATTATCTAGAACCAAACTCTGTCCAACAGCTCAAAACAACCTCAAAACAAAGTGACCGCTGTACCCTGATCGGTGGACTTACTTTACTTACAGTACCTTAACACATTACACTTACTGAGTTACTGTACACCAACACACTACACTAACGCATTACACTTACTGAGCTACTGTACACAGACACGCTACTTACAGTACACTAACACATTACACTTACTGAGTTACTGTACACCAACACGCTACTTACAGTACACTAACACATTACACTTACTGAGTCACTGTACACCGACACGCTACTTACAGTACACTAACGCATTACACTTACTGAGTTACTGTACACCAACACACTACTTACAGTACACTAACACATTACACTTACTGAGTCACTGTACACCGACACGCTACTTACAGTACACTAACGCATCACACTTACTGAGTTACTGTACACCGACACGCTACTTACAGTACACTAACGCATTACACTTACTGAGTTACTGTACACCGACACGCTACTTACAGTACACTAACGCATTACACTTACTGAGTTACTGTACACCAACACACTACTTACAGCACACTAACGCATTACACTTACTGAATTTCTGTACACCGACACACTACTTACAGTTACTGAGTTACCGTACACCGACACACTACTTACAGTACACATCACACTTACTGAGTTACTGTACACCGACACGCTACTTACAGTACACTAACGCATTACACTTACTGAGTTACCGTACACCAACACACTACTTACAGTATACTAACACATCAGACAATGCGTTATTGGTGCTTGTGAAGGTGTTACATGCTATTAGGTATGTTTCATGAACAGATAACTCAGCATCTACATGAGTCAGGCAGTAATCAGTTCTGCTTTGCTTATTACACTACTTGCTTATTCCTGGTACCACGTCTGTTGTTGCACACGGACAGACTCAAAAATCCGAAAGAAATCAGAGTAAGGGTACACCTGCATGGAGAAATACAATAACCGAGCCAAAATCCAGCTCTTCCTATCAGATTTCTAGGCCTTAATCCGATCTAGGAAATCGAAGTATGCTGTTTACATGACCAGTTAAATAATCAGGTAACTGCAGGAATCTGATTCTAATCAGATCATCATTATGTTCATGTAAACGCATTCACTGTCTCATACATCAGGTAGCACATTCGGAATCATTCCTAGTAATAACTGTCTTTTAGAGGCAGACCTCGGATTTCTATCACAATTCTGGCTCTCTGGAACCAAGCATTTCACACCAAAGCACTCTGAATGCCTTTGTTTACATCCAGTCCACCTAATTAGACACAAACTTCCCCTTTAAGACAGCCATGGCCACGAATGACGTGCAGGCAACTTTATAATGTTGGTACGATGCTGCGCAATGTAATCGCCCGGGCGCAGGCCGACCCACGGCCTGAAGGCAAGGTGAATGTGCTGCGGGTTAGTGGATAGAGGGCTTTGAGGGGATTAACAAGAGAGAAGTCCCTGTGTCGTCCCCTCTCTCTCTATTCCTCAGTTCTCTCCTGCGCACTCCACAAGTCGCCTCTGCATGTCAGCTATTTCTACATAATGCCGTTTTTCTACTTCATAAAGGATTATCCCTGTAGGTGTGAAATTGGTTGTTGAACTCACACTCGCGCATAGACGCTGCCTAAACGCGTGGCAGTCTCCTGCACACACACACACTTATTGTATACACACATGCACGCACATTCATACACGCACAGAACTCTAAGATAAGGCGGCCATCATTAAATGCATTCTTTTTACATTTACAAACTGCACAAGATGCTGCATTAATACACTCAGGATAACATGTTTTTACCTGCACTATAGACATAAACATGGTATCAAAGGGCCTTTTCTGTCACTCACAATGCACACCATTGATTCTCGTGTCTGTGGTTCGGCAAAAGCAAAGGGAGGCACACCGCCAGAGTGATGAAATGCACTTTCTTTATGCGGTTCGGTCAAAAGCATGACTGATGCACTGAGCATCTGTTCCAAAAAACACACACAGAGTGAAAGAGTGGCTTCGCTTTTACTGCATTAGCATGGTTATTCCAGCTGCAGGCCCTGGCAATGAATTTAACGGAGGACTAGACGAATTTACCTCACAATTACTATTCTATACTGCAACAAAATGAGATCTTGTCAACTAAAATTGTCTTATATCTAGTTGATGTCTCAAAAGTCTCATTTTTAGATTGTTTCAGGCTAATTTTAAGATTATGTAACTCATTTTAGGATTTTTTTTACTTGTTTTAAGTAATTTTAGTCAGATATAATTTTCTCACTTTCAACCAGCAGAAGATTTTGCTTATTTTAAGAAACATTATTTAAGAAACAGTTCAAGTTATCTGTCAATATAGTGCAAAATTTTGGCTTGAAACTTGTCAAACAGGTGTGGAAGTAAATTAATCTTAAAATTTGCTTATCACAATCTCCAAATGGGAAGTTTAAGATATATCAAGTAGATATAGGATCATTTTACTTGCCAAGATATCATTTTGGCAGTGCACCAATATTCTACATTGCCAAAAATGTTATCTTACCAAATAAAATTGTCTTATATCTAGTGTCTTAAAAGTCTAATTTTGAGATTGTTTTAAGCTTTTTAAGGAATTCTAAGATTATGTAATTTATTTCAAGATTTTTTTTACTTATCTTAAGAAATTTGCGAGTGAGAATGTGTCTGAAAACAGGCCAAAATGTCTGAAAATAAGTAAAATAATTATAAAATTTGCTTATAACAATCTCAAACTGGGAATTTTAAGATATGTCAACTAGATATGAGATAACTGTACTTGCCAAGATACCATTTTTGCATTGTCAGTCACTTGCAATTAATTATTTGTCATATTAATTTGATAAAATTCTCATTTTAAGATTATGTAACTTATTTCAAGATGTTTTTTTTCAGTTGTTTTAATAACTTTACAAATAATTTTGTAAAATTTTGCCTTAATAAAATCACTTCATATTTTTAAGCAAATTTTTAGATTGTTTTATGCTAATTTTAAGATTTTAAACTTCTTTTAAGATGTTTTTTTATTTTAGTGAGCCAAATTGTCTCACTACATTGTCAGACGATTCTGTGCAGTTTGAGAAATATGCTTAAAACGGTCAAATTATCTGCCAAAATAGCAAGAAATTTCCTAAAATTACTTAAAACAAGTATAAAACATCTTTTTAACTTTAAATAACCTTAGAATTTGCTTAAAACTATCTCATAATTACAATTTTAAAACATATGAACTAGATATGGTATAATTTTACTTGCCAAGATATAATTTTTTGCATTGTATCACAACATCAATTGTTGCTGCCTGACAATCTGTGAGATAGTAACTTTACAGGAGACTGAAAAAACCTAAATTTGAATAGAAGTCAATGTAACATAGACTTTAATACAATTTCTTTTGGGTCAGTTATGTCACATTTCCGACAATATCCAGTTTTGAGTCTGTAGACGTGGGTGTGGGTGAGACAGAGCAAGATAATGAGCTTTAGAGATTAATTACAATGTACTCACTCTGCGAATGGCCTGTGTCCAGAGGGAGAGAGGGACAGAAAGAGGTTTGGCAAAGACCCGGCAGTCTGAGAACAACGCAGTGGGGTCCTATTTTAGAGAGCAGTCAGACAGTGAAAAGCAAAAGGCCGTTCATTACCCCCACAGTACAGTGCACTCAACTCACCTCATCCAGCTACAGGCAATGCAGTCCCCCACTGGAACCAGGCGGACACCTAGGAGACTCCTGCAGCCAATTCTCTGGGAGCAAGTGATGAAACTCCATGCACTGTATGTTCCAGAATGTCCCAGAACTAATGGGTTTAGGAATCCAGGAAGGCTTCGCAAAGAAGCGGCATGAGTGTGGATAGTGTGGGAATGAATGAAGCACACGCCTCTCCAACTGCAGGCTCAGAGGGATCTGCAGCAACAGGTCTAACAGTCTGGTCCAAAAAGAGTGAAAGTATGAAAGTCAGTGTGTGGAAGGGGGGGAGCGAGTAACGGAGGGCTGGAGGGCACGGATTTGTTCCTAGGGCTCCTTTAAGAAAGTATTTGTCCCTCCGCCCCCTTCATCCATCTATGTCCCCATTTCTCTGTTGTAAATGTCTGTAAAGGGGAGGAATGCTGCTTCTGTTTCCCATAGTTCCAGTAGAAGAGCCGCCTGGAGTTCATGGTGGACATTACTGACCAGGTCAGCAAGGAAATCATAATCTTCACTTTATGAACATCATGCTTGGATCTGAGAACATCTTCCTCCTATTTACACCATAATCCTAAACTTCTATGGAGGTTTTAAGGTCCTGTAGACCTTAAAAAAGACCTAGATCTTTCCCTCCATTGGTTTGTAAGCTCCCCGGACAAAAACGAGCCCCCTCTGTGATGTTCTGGGGTTAATTATGTGGAAATGGGTTCTTTGGTTGAAGTGACAGTAAATCTGAACCACACTGCCTACATTGAGCTGCTGGACAACCATCTTACCGAGGAACATAACATTCTGATCCCGGTATTCCAAGATGAGAGTTCTCACGTGTAATCTCATGCTGCAAATGTGACTGATTGGCATAATGAATGTCCAGGAGCATTCACATTTCTGAACTGGCCCACAAAATCCCCAGATTTGAATCCTCTTGGGAATCTGTGGGGCTACCTGGAACAACCAGTAAAACGAAGGCATCCACCAAATCTGGCCCAAATGACCAATTCTATGATGAAAGAGTGTCTGAACATTGATGTGGCCTACATCCAGAAACTTGTCCAGTACATGCCAAATCCAATCACAGCTGTTGTTGGTGCTCATGGAAAACCTTTGGACAGGAACAATAACACTGAACAGTGTAACAATGACATAACAGTGTTCGCTCATTGGTCATCCCTGACACGTTCTGTTCTGTGCTCCTGTGTTCAGAATAGAGGTTAACTGTTCCAATGTAGGGCGTGGATTGCTCTTGCCGCAATTGTCATTCCCTTCTGGCATCAATGGCCTGCTCCGGGGTTATGTATATATACACGACAGTATCTACGCTGCCAATTGGATATAAAATGTGAAACAATTAAGAGGCTTTGATTGTATAATTATGTTTCAGCTGCAGCAATAATTGTACCTCTAACTGATACACTGAGAAGCTTCTCATTCCTTAAACAACCATGTGGGAAGACGAATCCCATGGTTGTGGTAAAGATGTTACTGTCTTTCAGAAGGGTCATATTATTGTCCTGCATCAACCAAAGAAGAGTTAAAGAGAAGTTGGAATGACTGGAATTGTGATCAGAACTATCCAGCCATTATTAACACCTGAACAGATAGTGGGCAACCATCAGCTTCATGGAAGAAGAATGAGCATTCATTGAATGAGCGTAATTGGATATGACATAAAAATAGGAAAATAGGACTGTGTCTTGGAAATAAACCGGAGATGTGATACATATCACGATACATGATATGGGATGTGCTGGAGAAGGGTTTATAGAATGATTCAACTTTTCCATTGTCAATACAAGATCTCAGCCATTTTCCACATATACTACAATGCGCAACTGTATTGTTATCCGATTTATATTCTTCTTCTTCTTCTTCTTCTTCTTCTAGAGAGAGAGAGAGAGAGAGAGAGAGAGAGAGAAAGTGTTGTCTGCTAACTAGTCCTGCAGTTTTTGAGATATCGACACTGTTACAATTCCGGAATGTTCGGCCTGATCAGGAATGGTGTGCTTGTATACAGTTTTTTGATTCAACATACGGTTTTCAGAAAAACTCTGAAGTGAATGGGTACACATCCATCTACTGTAGACCAACAGACACCGTTTCACATGCACTCTTAGAGCAGACTCTTAAGCACGAATTCAGTGTTGGTCTGACCTGCACTCATCTATTTGTCTTTTCTCCCCATCCCTTGTTCCTCTCATAGAGTCCTATTCATTTTCACCGTCATTCAAACCTTATTGTTTCCATTAACCTACAGCCACCAAACTACATGTGTTCACTCAGGACAGATCCCCAAACTCTAATCCACAGACACATTGACCCGCACTCCTCTGTGTGTTGTTTATTCATCCCTCGTTTCTCCCATAGACTCCAATACATTTTAGCTACATCTTAGCAACTGGCTAGCAACAAGTTTAAGCTGCACAATCACTCTGCGTTTTCTTCAGGAAATGCACTTTTCTAGTTTTATCTTTCATTATTTTTTTTTGTTTTGGCTAAATCTCTCTTATATAGGTACACAAACACCTCTATGAGTTTCAATTAATCATGACATTTACATCAAATTTGCATGATTTTTGCATCAAATTTGTCTAGTCTATGGGAGTGTATATCATGTCAGGGGTTCACCTAAACCCTTTTAACTGAAACTAATACAGTATATCACAACCACATAGCATTTTGTCAGTTTAGCACTATGAGACTGACCAATAAGACTCAATGTCTATATATATTTACTCTAAGCTTCAAGTTAAAGGTAATATTTAAGCATCTAAAGCTTCGGCTACCCTATGGAAACCCTTTAAACCTTAAAACATCTTAGCTGAGATGTGTATTGCCACCACAACATAATCACAACACAACAGCAATATGGCATTTGGCCCCATTGGAAACCCTTTAAGAGAACGCTAACAGTGGCTACATCAAGGTCGGCGAAGGTGAGCTGAGTCTACTGTGTACTGTTAACATACAGCTGTTTAAAGGCCCGTATATGCTCACATAAACCCAGGACTACTCATCCGAATGAGAGAGCGCACACATGCATTTAGAGCTGATAAGGGGCGAGCTGGGCAGCCATGTTTAAAAAGTGAGAGCGGTATCTGAGGTCAACTTTAACAGCCCAACACTGGAATGCAGGGAGAGTTTATTGGTGCTTTCCAGCTGTCACACACGACACACTATAACTCAACAAGCTGGGGTCACACATAAAGACCCGACCGGCTGAAAAGCTGTCCTGACCCCCGGGTCACACGGGTCAGCATCTGGAGATGCTGAGGTAGACTGCGAAGCGTGCGTTCAGGAATCATGCTCAGAGACAGGCAGTAACTACTTTCATTTACTCAGTCCTGAAGGAAGCCTGTACCTTCCTGAGTATCTTTCAATGTCAGTACATATACTCTGGTGGATTTATGAAGGATATGATATGTACTTAAAGATACATTTTAGTCCATTAAATTAGTTCTGAGTTGGTGTTTCTGCTGTTTCTGCTGTTCTAATTTCAGATTAAAAGAGTAGAATTCAGCCTAGATTTCTACTTCCATGGCTGTTGTTGAGGTCATATAGAGCAGGAATTTCCCTAGAAGAGTTTTCTATGGATAAATCAGAATCAGAATCTTTTGATTTCACATTGTATGTTACACATACAAGGAATCTGTCTTGGTGAGTCACGTTTATATGACATGTAACATACTGAACAGACCAGATAAACACACAGACTGTTAACTAGCTGGTGGTTAAGATGCTGCTAAAAATAAATGAGAGTCTATGGGAGGAACAAAGGATGAAGAAATGACACATAGAGGAGTGCGGGACAGTATAGCTTAGGATTAGAGTTTGGGGATCTGCCCTGAGTGAGTACATGGAGTTTGGTGGCTGTTAATTGAAACAAACAAACAAACAAACAAACAAATAAATAAATATTAAAACAATTACTATATATATATATATATATATATATATATATATACATATGTATAGATAGTAATTGTTTCATTGTTTATATATATATCAAAAAATAAATAAAAATACACTAAAACTATTAAAATTTAAATATTACATGTGCACATTTTACTATCTTATAATTATGACTTAGCATCTCATAATTATGACTTNGATAAACACACAGACTGTTAACTAGCTGGTGGTTAAGATGCTGCTAAAAATAAATGAGAGTCTATGGGAGGAACAAAGGATGAAGAAATGACACATAGAGGAGTGCGGGACAGTATAGCTTAGGATTAGAGTTTGGGGATCTGCCCTGAGTGAGTACATGGAGTTTGGTGGCTGTTAATTGAAACAAACAAACAAACAAACAAACAAATAAATAAATATTAAAACAATTACTATATATATATATATATATATATATATATATATATACACATATGTATAGATAGTAATTGTTTCATTGTTTATATATATATCAAAAAATAAATAAAAATACACTAAAACTATTAAAATTTAAATATTACATGTGCACATTTTACTATCTTATAATTATGACTTAGCATCTCATAATTATGACTTTGGATCTCATAATTATGACTTACTACTCCTAATAATGACTTCGCAACACATAATTATGACTTACTATATGTCCTTTTTTTCCTTAAGTGGCAGAAATGGGCTTCCATAGGCACAATGGGTTAAAAAGAACAGACTCAGGTGCAGAGAGGTGCTGAATGTGGTAAGAAGTTCTTCTACGGGTCTATAAGAATCTCAGCACTAACAGAGTCCATGATCCTGATCCTGAAGCTACTCCATGTATATTATGGAAGTCTACTTTTACCTCGACTGGAGTCACTGTTGCACTGAAAATCCCTACTTGCACCTGATGTAGGCTCTCCCACCACCTTCTGCTCCTCATATCCAGTAAGGATGCAGAAGATACAACAACATGCATGACTGTTAATCACTAAGCAGAATGAACCGAGATCTCCACAGACACTGAGACCGCTCCACACACAAGCCGAAGGGTGGTCCTAGCACAATTTATGGCTTTTCCCAAACCTGGATATAACCTCTCTCAGGTACAGTGGAGCACCAGGTTTGATTTAAAGTCTTGTAAGCGGCGGCCGAGCCGACAGCGGCGTAGTACGGCTGCAGACAAGAGTAAAGGCCAAAGAGAGAGGGAAAGCCAACGGGTTATGAGCCGAGGGAAGATCAGACGGGCCCACAGGTGTGTGGAAGCCTGCTAGGCATTGCAGAGTCACTCTTTCATGTTGCAGGGGGCTCCGGGTTAGCAGGCGCTACAGGGCACCAGGAAGGCCATAAATCCTGCTGGCTACGAGGTCTGTGGACAGAGGGGGAAGCTGGCTCGCTGTGTTATCTCTGGGAGAGGCGCATGCTAGCTGAAGGACATGGCACTGATAGAGGCGGCTATCTTCTCTCCTTTCTTCTCACTTTTACAAGAGTTTAAAAACTCCAGAGACACTCTGAGACCCTGCTGTCCTCTTCAAAGGGACCCCTGACTGGTGAGGCTTGTATGCCTTAAAACTGTGTATAGGCCCAGTACCGTTAAATTATCTCATATAGAGCACATGTGACTGTTCTGCTTATTATACTGCAAAATATAACACATTATCACATATTAACAAACAATAAAATAAATATAATATATAACAATAAAATATAACATACGATCCTATAATAACAAAGCATATATATACAATATAACATCATATCCTATAATAACAAATGAAGTATATCAAATACATCATATATTTAATATATATAAAATATAACACAGTATCCTATATTAAACTAAACATATAATATACATAAAATATAACAAACTATCTTCATATTATCTTATATTAACAAATCAAATATATAAAATAGAATATATCATTTTATATGAATTAATAAAATATATAAAATATAACATATTATCCCATGTTAACAAATGTAATTATCCTGTATGTGGTTGATATACCTTAAAGGTCTTATTTTTAAAAGACTTTTAAGCTAATGTTAACATTATTTAATTTATTTCCAGCTGGGTTTTTTTTGGTTCTATTTTAAGTCATTTTAGTGAGCCACATGTTCTCACTATACTGGCAGATAATTTTGCGTATTTTAAGAAAAATTTATTAACATTAATTTGATAATTTGGTGAACTAAAATCACTTGAAACAAATAAATATACCTGAAAAAATATAGTTATATATAGTTTTAATATATAGTTGATATATCTTTCTTTTTAATTTCTTTAAATAATTTTTGCAGTGTATATGGCAAATAGGCACGATAGGCCGCCATTGTTGTGCTGTGATGATCTCAGATGTCTGCAGTGAAATACGTAAAATAACACACCGCAAGCTGCAAACACTGCAAAAAATAATATCCTGGCAAGTAAAATGATATTATAACTGGGTAATATATTTTCTCACATTACCAGCAGATGAATTTAGCTTCTTTTAAGCATGTTTCCCTAAATAAGGTGAAATAATTTGCCAGTAAAATTTGGCTCACTAAAACACTTAAAACAAGATATTGTCGCTGTGTAAACAAAAACCTGTATCTCCATTTTTGTTGATTTTTACTTTATACATCATTTGAACACAGCAGCTGCTGTTTACATGTTGTGGACATTTCATGATGAATGGCCCAACAGAAATAGCCCAAAACTGCTTGGAAAAAAAGTCTTGTTCCGTTGATTTATATTAAAATTAAATTAGGTTTTGGAGATACTTTATTTTAATCGGACAGCGATTGCATATCAAATAGGTATAAGATACTTTTACTTGCCAAAATAGCATTTTTTGAAGTGAAATGATGCCATGTTCTAGCTAAAGCTGAACAGACTAAATGACATATTAGATTTGATTTCAAAAGAACAGCTGCACCTAGAAGGAAGTGTGGGATTGCAGTGCTATTGGGAAGGAAGATAAAGGTTACCAGGAACAATAAATGATGATAAATTTAGACTGATATGATCAATATTTACTGAGCTACACATACAGAAGTAGTGTCTCTCAGTATGGCGTCAAATGTCTCAGCATGGAGTTGTAGAGGTTCCTCATGGTGTCCTGTGATAATCCATCCCATGCATCTTGAATATTCTCACACAGTTCCTGCAGATGGTGCGGTAGGGGTGGAGGTGGAGTGACACCAGGCCCTCTGGACTTGTGACGCGTGGCAACAAGCCATTCAACTTGGCACTGACCACGGTGCCTCCACACACGGATTCGTTGGTTGTCTCCACCAAGACAAAAGCGGGGGGACTCGTCACTGAAGATGACCCGCTGCCATTCTGAGTCATTCCATCACAGTCTGGCACGACACCGTTGCAGTCTTTGGTGACGTTGACTTGGTGTTAAGGACAGTCGCTGTAACGGTCTGCATGCATGTGGTCCTGCGTCATGCAGCCATCTGCCAATTGTGCCAATCGTGGCTGTTGGGTCAGTCAGGTACAGCGATAAGGCCCCTCCTTGCTTATGTCATGCATGGTTGAGCGTGAAACTTGAATCATTTGCACTTCTCACAATGTCAAACCTAATCACCAAGGTTCATTCCTGTCGGTTCATTCCTTCTGGGTGCAGCTGTTCTTTTGACAGTGGGTGCACTCGGTGGATAAAAGAGAGCAACCGTATTATGGGGAAACAAAGATGGCCGCCTACTAATAAAAGGATTTTGTCTATTTCTAATAATAAATAAAGTGATTGACTTGGTTTATATAATGTATTGGAAAGGTATTAGACCTGAACACCACAGTGGGGCCTGTATAGCATACAGAGCTACAAGGTCAGAACAGACTTTGAAGAGCGACAGTGCTGAAATGAGAGCCTCTGTATCTGATCTGCATCTGTTTAGTGTTTGTCACTTTGCTCATCACTTTTGCATGAACTGTTTACCCAGCTGATGTCAAACCGGCAGAAAAGACGATACAGTGAGTTTAGGAAATATGCAGCTTATGGATGGAGATTCTAGTGTCTCAAACTGGCTTATAAACAAACAGGCTTATAAACAACAGCCACCTGTTTGTCCTCCCTCCTCTTATACCTCCTATTCAGTCGGACCATCAGGTGTGCTGTTTTATGTGTGAGGCTGGAAGGAGGATTATTTATCAGATCCATACTGCAGAACCAACAGTGTCGCGTCGTATCCTGCATTAGTGTGTTTATCAGTACAGACAGCTTTTCAAGAACGTGTGATTTTTAACCCACTGATCTTCCCCATCAGTCCTGATGTGTCTTTCACTCTGAGAGCGCAGCGAGAGGAAGAAATGTGTTCATCAAGCACTAACACTAATGAGGTGGTTGAAGTTAACGGCAACAAAGCTTCAGCCTGGCGCTCCGAGCAAATAAAGTGCAGCAGTTATCATGACAACACCGCTCTGATTGGTCAGTCTGATCATTAAGACATCCACAAACCAAACTAGCTCAAATCAGAAAGTGTTAAACTCAGCACACAGTTCAAACTGGTGCAAACACCCTGATAAACATTTCCTCTTGTGTGGCCATCCAGCATAAACACACGGAGGAATCCTTCCCAGCACACATGGTGTCAGAATCACTGCAGTAAATATCCTCAGACACGCTGCTGCTCTCCTCCAGCAGCAGATCTGCTCCCTTTCAGGGCACTCCGAGCGGGAAAGTGGTCTGGGCATACATGTGACCGCGCCCGCCCTATATATCTCACCCTGCCCACCCTACACATCTGACCCCATCCACCCTGTACATCTGACCCTGCCCACCCCGTACATCTGACCTTGTCCAACACTGTAGATCTGACCCTGCCCAACCTGTACATCTTACCCTGCCCATCCTACACATCTGACCCTGCCCACCCTACACATCTGACCCCGCCCAACACGTACATCTGACCCTGGCCACCCTACACATCTGACCCTGCCCAACCTGTACATCTGACCCTGCCCACACTGTACATCTGACCTCACCCAACCTGTACATCTGACCCTGCCCATCCTACACATCTGACCCCATCCACCCTGTACAGCTGACCCTGCCCACCCTACACATCTGACCCCGTCCCACACTACACATCTGATCCTGCCCACCCTACACATCTGACCCCATCCACCCTGTATATCTGCCCACCCTACACATCTGACCCCATCCACCCTGTATATCTGACCATGCCCATCCTACACGTCTGACCCCGTCCAGACTACACATCTGACCCTGCCCATCCTACACATTTGACCCTGCCCACCCTACACGTCTGACCCTGCCCACCCTGTACATCTGACCCTGCCCATCCTACAAATCTGACCCTGCCCACCCTGTACATCTGACCATGCCCATCCTACAAATCTGACCCTCCCCACCCTGTACATCTGACCCTGTCCACAATGTATAAATGACCTCGCCCAACCTGTACATCTGACCCTGCCCATCCCACACATTTGATCCTGCCCACCCTACACATCTGACCCTGCCCACCCTGTACATCTGACCCTGCCCACCCTGTACATCTGATCCTGTCCACACTGTACATCTGACCCTGCCCATCCTACACATCTGACCCTGCCCATCCTGTACATCTGACCCTGCCCATCCCACACATCTGACCCCGTCCACACTACACATCTGACCCTGCCCAACCTGTACATTTGATCCTGCCCACCCTACACATCTGACCCTGCCCACCCTACACATCTGACCCTGCCCAACATGTACATATGACCCTGACATTTTTATATATCTGCAAATATATAACTATATAGCCAATTTTAATGAAAAATAATATTGTCACTTCAACAATTTTTAATTAGATGTTGGAGGTTTTGGAGATTTTTGGAGGTTTTGAAGGTTTTTGGAAGTTTGGAGGTTTTGAAGGTTTTGAAATTATTTGGAGACTTGGGTGGAGTTTTTTTAAAGCTTCTGGAGGTTTTGGAAGTTTGGGAGATTTCAGAGGTTTTGGAGGTTTATAGGGATTTGGGGTTTTTTGGAAATTTGGAGGTTTTTAAGGTTTTGGGGGGCTTGGGAAATTTTTGGAGTTTTGTTCCGATAGTGCTTACGATCTGCTTAACTTATGCACAGATATCGTTTTACACTGTTCTTGATTAGGGCAAGGTTTCCTCCCCCTACTGAAATGACTGACTGCACTGACAGGGTTTAGCAGGGCTTGGTGTAATATGTTCTCTTGTCCGGAACAAGCAGAATTTTTGTGAAGCGAACAGATAATCCATTTACTCAACTGATCAAAAGAGTCTCTTTATGTTATTACAGCCCATCCACACTCAAAGAGACAAATGCCTGAAAATGCTTGTGCGTCACCAGCATGATGTGTCGCTGCCAAGGCAAACCAACCTGATGCACGAATGCCAAGTGTGGCTGAAGGACTGCAGAGCAGAACAGGCTTTGCCTGAAAGAGTGAAAAATGTGACAGCCAAAGGAGAAGCTACCGTGCTACAGAGAGCTCCTGTCTACTGGCTGATGGAGTTAATGAACACAGTAATATGGTCAGAGTTTGGAGCCTGGCCCAAGACCAGCTCTTTGGAGTCCCGAACAGCAGAGAGGATTACTGGGTGATGGGTGAGGAAATCCACATGGTCCTGGTCTGGGGCCTTATCTTTCAGAAAACACATTCAATGACATTTAATGGCACTATTACAACATCATCAAACAGCTAACTCCAGCACAAAGCCGATAATGGCCAATCAGCCTGGGAATATTAACTGGCCAGGTCTTTATAAGCTAACCACTAATTGCTGATTTTAGTGCCTCAGAATCCCCGAAGTCGTCCGCTCTGCGGTTAAAGTATGCTTTGATTAAATTCAGGTTTAATGTGAAGGAGAAAACAATCACATACACTGGGATCAGCACATTCCAGAGTTAGGGAAAGAACGGTAAGGGAATGTTAAAGCTACTGAGAGCCTCCTCTCTCTTTCTCTCTCTCGCTCTCTCTCTCACTCACTCTCAGACTCTCACTCTCTTTCTCTCTCACTCTCAGACTCTCACTCTCTCACTCACTCTGTCCCTCTCTCATTCTCATTCACTCTCTCTCACCCACTCTCTCCCTCTCACTCTCTCTGTCTCTTTCTCTCTCACTCTCTCTCACTCACTCTCAGACTCTCACTCAATCTCTCTCTCACTCTCTTTCACTCTCTCTCAGTCTCTCTCACTCACTCTCTCACTCTCAGACTCTCTCACTCTCTTTCTCTCAGACTCTCACTCTCCCACTCACTCTGTCCCTCTCACACACTCTCACTCACTCTCTCCCTCTCACTCACACTCTCTCTCTCACTCTCTTTCAGTCTCTCTCACTCTCCTTCAATCTCACCCACTCTCTCTCCTGCTCACTCATGCTCTCTCTCTCGCTCTCTTTCTCTCTTGCTCTCTCTCTCACTCTCCCTCACTCTCTCACTCACTCTCTCCCTCCCTCTCACTCTCTCTCTCTCTCTCTCTCTCTCAGGCTCTCACTCTCTCATTCTCATTCACTCTCTCTCTCTCTCTCTCTCGTTCTCACTTTCTCCCTCTCACTCACTCTCTCTCTCTCTCTTTCTCTCTCTCATTCTCACTCTCTCTCTCTCACTCTGTCTCTTGTCCTGTGTTAGCCAACATGGCGGCCCGACGCCAAACTGAGAGACACTGCTTAATAAATATTGATCATATCAGTCTAAATTTATCATCATTTATTGTTCCTGGTAACCTTTATCTTCCTTCCCAATAGCACTGCAACCCCATACGTCCTTCTGGGTGCACAAACTTTTAAGCATGGCTGCAGGAAACATGTTATTTGATCGGCTCTTGTATACAACAGTATATGTCATGTATCAGGAATTTGAGGGGCAGGGTGGAGAGACATGCTAACACACTACAGTAAAAACAACAGCAGCATTATGGGTAATTCCACCTTCAGGTAAGTAGGTAGCTTGTTTTTACAGGTAGTTTGGCCCTGGCCCCCTACGGCTTCTCCCTCTCTCTCTCACTCTCTTTCTGATCTCAAATCCCACTCTTCTCATTTTCCCGCTAATCTCCTTAATGAGCACCTCTCATGTCGTCTTCGGTAGGAATTTCTCCCTGAGGCTGTTAGCATATCATTACTATCATCATCACCATCATCATCATCCTCCTTCTCCTGGTCTCTCACTGTGTCCCTCCATTACGGATCCCTGTACATGCTCTCCACAGCATGCGGCAAGTCACCTCTCACACAATAACTCAGCACTCAGACTGAATACAGAATGAAGCAAGTGTCTTATTCATAAATCATCACATTGAGTTCTTTTACCCACCGGAGTTTAAGTGTGAATAAGCGCGCCCATTAATATTCTGTCTGGCACGGAGCGTCCGTGATCATTCCGAGAGTGGGACTCTCTGATTTCTTGGGAGAAGAGGAAAAAAAATTAGATCATTTGACGATGTGTAGATTTAATGTAACGCAGCAATCTTAATTATAAGTTCATTTTCTCTGCTCCGATGGCCCCATCACTTCGGCTATGAATCAAATATTATTCCGGCCTCCGGTTCCCCTTCAGCTCGGCTTTAATTGTGTTCCTGATGTTGAATGAGTTCATGCACCCCGTTTAAATAATGCAGTTATCCAAGTTGGCTCTTGGGTAAAACATATTGATTAATGTTACATAAACATGCAAAACAGTTCATTTAAAGTTAGACATGCCGGGGAGAGAGAGAGAAGGAGAGAGAGGGAGAGAGAGAGAGAGAGAGAGAGAGAGACAATTTATTTGATTCATAAGGGAAATTTTCCACGGGTCCACAAGCATGCCAAATACACTCCATGAGACCACGTAAAGGACGCCGCTAAACAGCCTCAGACGAAAGCAAAAAATTACATTACACATTTCAGAGACCGTACGGTAATCATACACTCATTATCAAAAATATAGCTGCACCCAGAAGGAGGCAACCGTCAGGTATGAAACTTGGTAGGTAGGTTTGACATCATGAGACATGCGAATTATTCATGAGACATAAGCAAGGACGGGTCTTATCGCTGTACCTGACTGACTATATAAGGTTGTCCTGTTGCGCGTGCTTTCCATTCTTACAGGTGCTGTTGTGTTGGTTGCATCCTTTGCAAGTGAAGTATGCCTCAGAGAAGAGCTCGAAAGCAATTCGAGCAGTTGGACGAGTTGGAGAGGGGTCCCATTGTAGGGCTCCAGGAATTGGGATGGTCTTACTGATGTACTGTGTGCCATACCGGTCGTGCAGATACTAGTATAGTTAGTATACATCCTGTTAGTGCCGGCACCATTGGCAGACGGCTGCACGACACAGGACTACACGCAGGCAGGTCGTTACGACAACTGCCCTTAACACCACGTCAGCGTCACCAAAGACTGCAATGGTGTCATACCAGACTGTCATAGAGTGACTCAGAATGGCAGCGGGTCATCTTCAGTGACGAGTGCCACTTTTGTCTTGGTGGAGACGACCAACGAATCCATGTGTGGAGGCACCGTGGTCAGCACCAAGATGAACGAAGATTTGTTCACCACACGTCCAGAAGGCCTGGTGTCAGTCCACCTCCACCCCTACTGCAACATCTTCAAGTTGCATGGGATAGATTATCACAGGACACCATTAGGAACCTCTACAACTCCATGCCGAGACGTCTGGCATGTTGGGTTAGCAATCACGGCGGCCCGACCCCGTACTGAGAGACACTACTTCTGTATGTGTAGCTCAATAAATATTGTCCATATCAGTCTAAATTTATCATCATTTATTGTTACCGGTAACCTTTATCTTCCTTCCCAATAGCACTGCAATCCCACACTACCTTCTGGGTGCAACTTTGTTTTACTGATAAGTGTATATACATTTCAGTGGACGGCATGAGAAGCCTTGTTGTTTGTTGTGTACATGTGTGTGTGTGTGTGTGTGTGTGTGTGCTGCAGTGAAGCCAGACTCAACCACACCTGGCAGATTGTCTCTCTCCAGGAACTCAAAGCCCTGTGGCCCATGACGATCTGGATTCTGAAACGCGCCCACCGCTGCCATGCCAGTGCCCAGGGCATGCAGTCCATGCCAAGCCGCAACAAAAAAGCCCAAACCTTGCCAAGCGCATCCCTACAACCACAACACACACACACACACACACACACACAACCGCCCCGGCAAAGACTGCAGGTGCACACTCGCGAACCGAGCATATAAACAATTTCATCATAATCCTTTGTTTACCCCCAAGTGCCCACCTCATTCGTATCCAAACCTTCAGGATTGTTTATTGTTCGGAATTATGACCTGACACCGCTACGGCTCATTTAAAGCAGACTACCAATGATTCCAGGGATCACTGACGTGTATAAAAGGCTGTCCTGTTTGATGTGAAATGGTTTAGAGTTCTTTACAGTGGTGGTGGTGATGGGAACCAGGGGTCTCCATGTCTACAACACACATATAGACACTTTATTTATTATCCAAACCACCAGTGAACCTACATGTGTCTTCTAAGTGTGGAATGTTAATTGGAAAAGTGGAAAAGTGGAATACATATGGAAAAAAATAGTTTTAATTAGGGTCTGTTTGGCCTCAAAATGAACACCATGTCCTTCTCCACTAACGGCTTAAAAATCATGTTGAGGCATCAGGCACCGTTTTCATAACCATTATATCACTGCTATCCTTCCTATGTGTACATTACCAGTCAAATGTTTGGACACACCCAGCTAAATGGATGTGGTTGGTGATCTTAAAGACCCTACAGTTAACAGCTCCAACTGATGAGAGTCTGAAACAGTACATATCCTGATATACCACATATACTCTTGATGTACTACAGTATTATATTTCTCCATATCTCCACCTCTAATATATATTTAGTGATGTAAAAACTTTGATCTCTTTTTCTGCACAGTGTAAAAGCTCTAGCTCTCCTTTCAGTTTAGTGAATATTCATGATGGACAGACCAATAGAATTGCTCCAAAACTGCTTAGAAATAAACCTTGTTCTATCAGCCTCTACTGCAGGTTCAGAAAGCTGTTTCATCCTCCTGTAAAGCTCCATTTTGGAGGTTTTTAAGGTGGACTGTATAATTCCATGAGTGCTATTTTATAGTTTGATGTCTTCACTTTTATTCTACAGTAAAGCATTCAGATAAACATACGGAGAACCTTCTATGAGGAAGACGTCTAAACTTCGGACTCATAATGCATGTTTATGTCTTTTCTATGCTGTCTAGTGTGTCATATGTGCATTTGCCTTTATGTCATTTTGCACACCAGAGATACACAAGAGAAACACAATCTCGTACAGTTCTGCACTCCTTGTCGTATAGTCTGAATGACAATAAAGTTCACTCTGACGTTCGACTACTGGAACCAAACCTTGTATCTCCAAAACGACAACTTTATGGGAGAAGGAAAAACGTAAGTACTTCTAAAGTACTTCCAATGCAAGTCAATAGAACCAGGTGTCTTTCTAAGTACGTCTGAGTAAATTCTCTTGGTTCGTTCATCATGAAATTTACACACAGTGTAAAGGACAACAGGTGCATAAGGATACAAACATAGAGATACAAGGTTTTGTTCTGGCTGCAGCCACATTAAGCTCTTCAGACACCTGGTTACCATCACCACCACTGTGAACAGTCCTGACGATAGAACAGAGCATTCTGCGTCAAACCTTTGTGACTTTGTTTACATCATAACATTGGGCCAGTGATTCAATACACATGAAGTGGGACAGGAACTTTAGCCCTGATCACAAGATCTGCTGCCACTTTGCCTGGCATCTCTGAACTCCAGCCGTGCACAAAGAGGTGTCAAAACTGCTCTACCGACTGCTAATAAAGGTTCGAATTCCTCTAGCATGCACGGCCACGTCCTCTAGAGGAATTTACGCAAAACAGCAGTGAACCGCAGCGCTGATTAACTCACACTTTCTTTCACTGGCTTTTTGGCAGTTCGCTTAAAGCTGCTTGAATGGAAACCCCACCACTAAGTGGCCAGTTCTAATGTGATGGATGTTTGTACACACGGTTAACAGAGGGAAAGGCACCTTCATTGGTCCTGACCCAGAAACCTGTCCTTTCTCTTTGTTATTCCAGCAGTGGGGGTGCAAGCTATTGAGCTCAAGGATTGCCAGAAAACACACCAAACAGACACAGTTTGACTGACAGAGCCCAATGAGCAGAGGAGGAGGGTGTCAACCTGTAAAATGCATCAGTCCGCACATCAGGATGAAGTTCTGTCTGTGAAGTATGCATGTGGTGAAGAGCTTAAGCTACAGTGCACAAGTCAGACACCACACTTCCATTTCATTACATACAAGGTATTCATTCATCAGTGTTAGAGTATAGTCTGGATTATACACATATATGAAGCTCTCCAGACAAAACAACCCTCTGTGATGTTCTGGGGATGATTCCACGGAATAACGTGGAAATGGGTTCTTTGGTGGAGATGATCTGAACCACAGTGCCTACACTGAGCTGCTAGACAACTAGGTTTTGCCTTTAGCTCATCATCCTACTGAGGAACATAACATTCCTATCCCTGTATTCCAAGATTGATACAAG
>CM067474.1:30825540-30860702 GCA_034552555.1 Semaprochilodus insignis
CCATACTGAGAGACACTACTTCTGTATGTGTAGCTCAATAAATATTGTCCATATCAGTCTAAATTTATCATCATTTATTGTTCCTGGTAACCTTTATCTTCCTTCCCAATAGCACTGCAATACCACACTTCCTTCTGGGTGCAACTGTTGAGTTACTGAAATGTAATTTAAATGTTTAATAATTTAATAATTTTAAATTTTAATAATTTCTTTCCGTACATTACAGTTCATAAGGTATTATATGTGGTCTTAAGTGAAGTGAGATTGTCTGGTGATACGGGAGATACTAGTGCAACATCATGCTTATAATGCTCTTATGAACAGATGTTATGCACATTTCCAATGTGTATTATGAAGCCTGACGTTATAAAGCTGCATACTCTTGTTTTATAAAGTGTTATGCATGTAATGATAACTAGTTTTAAGTACTTATACAAGTTCATGCCTGGTATTATAATGTATTATGTATGCCTTATAACACTTTATAAATGCCCTGAGAGAGCATTATGAATACAGGATTCATAAGAAGTGTTGCCAAGCTTATTGATTACTACGCACACAGCTGCAACCAAACTTCAGAGTTTCTAATTCTCAGCTGAGACATAATGCAGAGTTTGTACGTCATATCAAATGCGCAGAACCAGACGGATCGAGATTCCATCAACGAGTCAGGTCAACCGTAGCTAAGACCTCCATTATAAAGTACAACACTGCTACAGCTGTACTGGTTATTACACTCGGGAGGATTCGAAGAAATGTAGCAAAACAAGGCGACGATATTCACGGCCTACGCATCGATACCAAACTTCCAGGCCACTTCATTAAGTTGTGTTGACTTCTTTAACTTCATCACGCCGATATATCATTATACATGAGAACGTCTTTCGGGGAAGGTGCAGATTTCTGATTTCGGACTACACGGCGGAGGCCAGATAGTGCTCGGCATGTACAGTGTATTGATCGGTGCAATTACTTTCCATTAGCACTTCATTACTCAAAGTGATATTTTTAATTAACAGAGTCACACAACACCCACTCACAGCAGAGCCTGCATTCCCTAATGAACGAGAGGAAAAAGAAACTCCCCGCATCCTGACAGGGAATTCATCTGGATCTACAGGAACGTCGAGTACACACTTTTTTCCTATGCACAAACAGAAGGTTCGTTAAGCATGAGCCGAAAAACAAACAAACAAACAAATAGATAAATAAATAGGGACAGCTAAATTGTGAAAACACTCATCATCAAAAGAACAGTTGCACCCAGAAGGAAGTGTGGGATTGCAGTGCTATTGGGAAGGAAGATAAAGGTAAACAGGAACAATAAATGATGATACATTTAGACTGATATGATCAATATTTACTGAGCTACACATACAGAAGTAGTGTCTCTCAGTATGGCGTTGGGCCGCCATGTTTGCTAACCCAACATGCCAGACGTCTCGGCATGGAGTTGTAGAGGTTCCTAATGGTGTCCTGTGATAATCCATCCCATGCAGCTTCAATATTCTCACACAGTTCCTGCAGATTGTGCTGTAGGGGTGGAGGTGGAGTGACACCAGGCCTTTCCGGACGTGTGACGTGTGACAACAAACCGTTAATCTCTCTCCATGGTTCATGTAGGTCTCCCAGATCCTTCATGTCGCTGGTGCGTGCCTTCTGCTATCCACCAATGCCAACAGTGTGCTATGGTAGTATTTGCACAACTGGTATGGCACATTATACATCAATAGGACCATCCCACTTCCCGGAGCCCTATGATGCGACCCCTCTCCAACTCTGAGGTATACTTCACTTGCAGAGGATGCTACCAACGCGACAGCACAAGTCAGAATGGAAAGACCTTATAGGAAGACCTTATACAGTCAGTCAGGTACAGCGATAAGACTCGTCCTTGCTTACGTCACATGAATCATTTGCATGTCTCTCGATGTCAAAGCTACCCACCAAGTTTGATTCCTGTCAGTTGGGTTCAGCTATTTAATTTAATAATAATAACATAGTGAGACATAAAATGACTATGTTAATACCATGTAGAAGATGTACATTTTATGAATGATGACTGAACAGTTTATGGAAGATGTTATGAATGTGTTACATAGAGTCTCTTCAAGTAAAGAGTCACTAGGAATCCATGCTAAAGACTGGGTATCACAAAAGCTCAGATACACCAGTGTTACAATGCACACCTCCAGGTCCTTAAGCCCCTCCACCACTTTTAACTAGCGCTGAAGTAAACTACTGGGCTCAAGTGGGAAAAACATATTCTGAAACTTGCTTCATAATGACGTGTACACACATACACAAACCTCCAGCAGTTCCACCATCTCTCAGACATCATAACCATCTTCACAAGGCAATAACAGTTCCAGCAAGATGTGCACACGCTCAGAAAATAAACTTATTAAACTGTCACTGTCACAGTCGTACTCCATATTCCACTGCAATTATTGGTCGCACTGACTCCATACACTCCGTCCTGACTCCAGGCTAATATTATTTTTCTATTTTCTAATGTTCGCTTATGAAAAGGTACAAATATGCACCTCTCCTCAGGGAAAGCAAATGTAGCGTACCTTGAAGACTAAACTGATCACTGTTGTGCCTTTAAGGCTACATTTACATTGTTTGTACCTTGATGGACACAAATGGACCTGAGCTCTCCTGGACCTGGACTAACAAAGCCTTCCAATTTCCTTAGTTATTCAGTTCCGCTGTCACACTGCCTGACAAGATTTGAAGAGGTGCAGGGACCCGGGGCTTTAGTAGTTTGTTCGCTCATCAGAATGAATGAATAACATGTTTCAAGGCCTCGGTCACAGTGTCTGTACTTCAAAGAAACGGGCTTGGTGATATGTCACAACAGCTAAATCAGCCAAGGTGGAGGGCGAGCAGTCTGAGAGGCGCAATGAGCCTGACTCTACTGCAGGGTTCAGCCTTTAATTGTGTAGAGGGCTGGTGTTCCATTATGGTGTATGTAATGGATGCCTTATGTAACTTGCAGATATTCAGTAGATTTGAATAGAGCTGGAGGCAAGGAAAGAGGATGCTGGCGGACGTTTGCAATGCATGCAGAAAGAGCTGATACAATGCTCTCGTGTAATCTCACTCATGCTTTAACAGGTGCTATTCAAAACAAAAGACACTATATACACTCATCATCAAAAACACAGATGCACAAATAGCTGCACCCAGAAGGAATCAACCGACAGGAATTCAATTTGGTGGGTAGGTTTGACATCATGAGACATGCAAATGATTCAAGATTCAAGCTCGGCTGGGCATGTGACGTAAGCAAGGACGTGCCTAATTGCTGTACCTGACTGATTTTTAAATATCTGGCAGTTTTTTAAAGAATGATTCAGTACTGAAACAGCTTGTTAAAGGCAGCGGTGCAGTATTTTGGCTCCATATGGAGGCAGAGCTGTGGTGCCTACAATCCAGATGTGGGAGGTCATGTATTTGGATAATGTGAGGTGTGAGGCATGAAGACTGACTCTAAGTAGGTTATGCCTGCTCCAGCAGGATTGTGGGCCTGTCTTGTCTGAAACTGCCTCCAAATTGTAAGATCATTACAACAGCTGCTGGTTTGAGGGTATGACACTGACAGATGGCCAGGTGTGTGTACAGTCTCTCTCTCTCTCTCTCTCTCTCTCTCACACACACAGCATATAGGTTACAATGAATGAGTGAGTGCAGAACGGAATGCTTTCTGAACAGCTGTCAGAATTATTTTATTCAGCTTTTGTCTTTTTTACATTAAACACAGATTCATTGTTGCCAAACAAAAAGAACTGCATAAGCTCACCAGACAGAAAATGAGTCACCTTGCGTGTGTAAGGTGGTAGTAACTTCAGGCTCCTGCAGATGGCGCTGCACGAGGATGATAGGGCTATAAATACCTGCGGGGTGTGAGTGACGGGATCCATAGATTGAGAAGAGGTGGTACAGTGCAGTGAATGTCTCGTTCCATGTGTGGAAAATGGCTCCAAAGCAGATGTTAATGATTGGTTAAAAGGAGTCAGAGTCAGTCAGAGTACTGCATTTGGGCGTGCCAAAGACCATAGTGTGAAGGAAGTAGCTGAATCTGCAGGTGTATGGAAGCATATGGTCATACGGGTCTACCAGCAGTGGCTAAAATCCCAGTCTACAGGGAATTCTCCTCGGAATTGTGCCGAACTGCGCAAGTCTTTGATGCAAGAGTGTCTGAACACTGACATGACCTACATCCAGAAACTTGTCCAATCCATGCCAAATCCAATCACAGCTGTTATTGGTGCTCACGGGGGTTATTACAAGGAACTCATTTTTTGTCTGGTGAGCTTATATTATTCATTAACGTGAACAGTACGTCTTTTCTAATTACAGAGATTGAACTACTTCACTAAGATATGATCAGGCTACAATCAATAAAACCAAGTGTGGAAAATGGGAGATAGTATTCAGCATCATTTATGACTTCTGTTACATTGCTTTCCATAAAGGCCTGATCATTCAGTCTTACTATGCATTTAGGTTTCAGACCACATATCATTTGAGCTTCATGAGTCCCTCAGTAACCTATTGTCATCATTATCATCTGCCTAAGTAGCTGCACAAAACACAAGAGACCCAGTTGTGAAGTTACAACAAATGATCATTGTGCTGTAGGATTGTACATCATATTACGAGTTTATTAGGAGATCAGAATGGTGCTAATAAATAAGCTTCTCTTCAAATATCCCACCTCTCTTATCCACCTCACTGCCCTGTCAATCATGGCTTGGTATCCGACTCGGCAGCTTTGCGTCCAGATGGGATGGGTGGCAGAACAGGTTTGGCGTTGGAACCTGGGCGACCGGGGGAGGCGGCCACTGTTGGAGAGACTCGTTCTTGGGCTGAGCAAGGAGCATCTGGGGTCAGACCTGACTCTGTGTGATCTACAGATGAGGAATAAACAGTTATACATGAAAGGTTTTAAGCCCCCAGCAGGCATGATGAACGGACCAACAGAAATGGCCCAATATTGTTCAGAAAAAAGTCTGGTTGGACTAGATTTTTGTCCTCTCCTTTAAAGTTGCCACTTTGGAGATAACCTGTTTTTCTTAGGACAGTGGTGATATACATACATACTTCTGTTCATTGTCCCCCCAATAATGAAACATCTGTCTATGTCTGGGAGCGGATATACAGACATCTATAAATCTGGACCTCCAATCTCCAGTCTTGGATTTTGTAACCACCACGATTAACTGAACTGTTTATGTACCTGATTGGCCATCTAGTGTCACAGCTAACAGGACTGAAACTGGAAAATGGATTCTGGTCCAGATTTGAAGACTTCTGGTCTAGTAGAAAGGAAACTGTAGATACATACAGAGGATTATATTTGAAATGTGCTTCAAGATGTTCAGTGCCGAGTGGATCAAAGGTGGATCAAATGTGCATGTAGGCCTATTTAAAGTGAACAAATGGATGGAAACCTTTACATTAATCAAACCAGAGAAAACATTCAGTCAGTTGATGCCAAAGCATCAGGTTTTCATGTCTAGTAAGGAGGGGGTTTTAGCAAAGAAGCTGTCCCTTCAGATGAGCTAATGCTAAAGCTACTTAGAGACTATCAAAATGCAACATAACACCACAACTCCAGAACATCAGCTTCAGGGTTAAAGTGAAAGAGAAGAAAGCATGTATCAGGCATTGCATGTTCCTCAGTGACACATTCCCACCATTTCTTAGCCTAATAACAAGTTACCGCCAGCGTCGTTCTCACTGCATTTGCCCGGCGGTGACTGAGAGGCGTGTCAATCATAATGTTGCAAAGTGTCGACTGCTACAGCCATTGCAAATGCCTACAGCTTGTGCTGCTGAGCACTTTTCAATTAGGGCTCATAGAGCATTATGTCATATTACATTCGTCTTGTGGTACTCGCCTTTGACTGATTCTAGGTTTTGCCCCAACATGGAGATATCCAAGGGTTCCACCTTTTGGTCTGACCCCGCATCCAACCCCTCAGCTGGGCTCCCCATAGACAGCACCCCTGCTGAGCTATGCATGGACAGGCCAGAACTGGCACGAGATTCCTCAGAGCTGAGAAAGTGAGAGAGAGAGAAGGAAACAGAGAGAGAGAGGTATTCATAGTCTGTACACTTGTATTAATCTGATTTATCAGAAGCATGCTGGCTATGGTCCCAACCCTCCACTTAATACAGCTGTCAGGAAAACATTACTGACAGGATAATATTGCAGCGAGCTTATATTAGTTCCTTCACGGACTGCAAATAAAACACATCCATCAATGAAGAATTAACTAAGTAGAATCCCAAGCCATCCATTACCAGCATGTTAGAGACGCAAGTTTCAGAACTGCTCCGTTATTACAGTGAGAGCCCTGGAGTCGGAAAGAAACCACTTCGGCTCGAGAGTTTCATGACTAGATGCGGGATAAGTGCGTCCACAGGCATCTGGTGCTCCCCCCTCAGCAGAGGGAGAAACAAAGAGCTAACGTTAAGGCAATTACAGCTTGCGTGTGTGTTTTTCCCTCCATCAAATAAGCTAGAAAATGAGACGGTAACCGTACAGCACGCTGGTGTTGTGACTCAGAAAGAGAGTCTCTCAGGACTCTTCTTAACAGGCTAAATTAGCTCACGTTTAAATATCCCGAGGCCACACATATTTCACAGATGTAGTTGTGAGTTCCCCAGCCTATTTATGCCCCGTAAGCAGACACACAGGAGCAACTCGAGCACCAATAGCCATAAATCTGCATTTATGTATGCTCAGACACATCCCCCGCATGGTGCGCTGCTAAGCGAAAGCGGCAGCGCTTGCTTACCTGGAGAGGGCAACTGACATTTGAGCTACAGTGAATAAAACAGGGGGAGGATGAAAAACTACAGGTGTAATTCTAAATGTGCTGCAAATAAAATTAATGATGGAGGCTTCTGGGTGAGTAATGAACACACACGTTTAAGGGAGGATGTATGTCCCACACGGAAGGTTTGGAGGTAAACAGAATGTGTGCTGGCAGGTCAGGAGATCAGCAGTTAATGGTCCAGGCTGAGTGTGATGTACCTGCTGTCCTCAGCGCGGTCAGGTAAGGGGCGGCCAATGTTGGGGATCAATGAGGAAGAGGGGCCAGGTTGGGAATGTGGGGCCAATAGCGATGGAGCTGTGTGGACACATCTGTAACACACAAAAGCATGTTTTTAATCCAGGTCATGCACCACTGTTTGCAGTAAGACACACGGCTATTCATGCGAATGCATACAAATAAATCAGAGACCACCCTTAATGTCTTTCATCTTCAGTCAAAATGGTCACTGGGTACAAAGCATTTATATAAACACGTTTAATAAACAGATCACTAGTTCATTTAGAAACCTCTATATTTTATTTCAGAATTTAGTGTGTCCAGCTTCATTACAGCTTCCATTCTTCTCAGGAGACTCAAGTTCAGTTCCTCCAAGGGACACACTACCACAGTTCAGTCTGAGAAGCTGGTTTAGCATTCCCTGCTCCTTCTTATCATCCAAATACCCACAAGTTCTGGACTCTGGGGTGGTCAGTCCATTGTTCTGACTCTCCTTTTCTCAGCGAGGAGCTTCTTGAACAGCTACACATCCTTTTAGACTTCCATAGCGTTGGGGTGTCTTCTCACAGTGGAAGGATGGACAGACACACCTGTGGATGTTCTCAGGTCTGAAGCAGCTTGATGTTCTCCTCCCTCTCAAAGATCAAAGCTGAAAGTGCTCTTTATCTAAGGGGGTTGCTAGGAGGCCTCAGTAGCTCTTTAGTCATTCCTTAAACCCCAAAGACATTCAGTGGTGTTGAGGTTCTGGAATCTGGGACGAATCCATAGTTCTGAGAACACCGGCAGCTTCTTTGATGGATGTGTGTGTCTCCATTTCTCAATGAGGAGCTTCTTGGACAGCTACACCTCCTTTCAGACCTCCATAGCGTTGAGGTGTCTTCTCACAGTGGAAGGACGGATAGAAATACTGATGGATGTTCTCAGATCTGAAGCAGCTTGATGTTATCCTGTCTCTCAAAGCTCCAAGTGCTGTGTATCTGAGGGGACAGTGTTGGAGGTCTACCAGGTCTTCCAGGTGGTTGCTAGGAGGTCTATTTTCTCATTAGCTCTTCAGTCATTCCTTAAACCAAATTCAGTGATGTTGAGGTCTGGACTTGTGGTGGTCAGTCCAGCAGCTTCTTTGTTTGATGTGTGTATCTCCTGTTCTCAGTGAGGAGCTTCCTGATAGCTACACATGCTTTCAGACCTCTATAGCATTGAGGTGTTTTCTCACAGTAGTGGGTTTCCCATACGCCAATTTTTGCACATTTTGAAAATGCACAAACAAAACCTGAATGGAAAATCCTAAAATTCAAAACAACCATATATTTCAAAAAGGGTTTTTATGCTAGAATGAGACTAGGTGAACTGCTGTTACGTTTTGCCCACCCTACATTACACACACTCGGTCCGCTTCTATAACGCAGCTAGCCAGGGTGGCTGGTGACTGGAAACGGCTGGCTCTACAGATGGTCCGATCATGGTCCATAGCTTTTTTTTTAGCTTTGCTTTAGACATCCTTCAAAGCTTGTTTGAAAAATGACTCTGCAAAATGTGCTCCCACAGCTGCCTGCTGCGTCTGCGCTCCCAGATGCAAAGTGGAGCGAGGTTGAAGTTAGCTTTATATCTGAACTTCTTATTGCACCTTAAATGGTGCAGGAGTTACATTCAGGCTCCATTTAAGGTGGAATGGAAAATTCAAACTAGAAGCCAACTTCAGCTTCGTCAACATGGACGTTGTCAGGGTGGCATAGAGGTTTCAGCCCTCAATAGGTGGCCACTGCTCGTCCTGTCCAGCATCTCTGAGCTGCATGGCCATAAGGAAAGGTAAATGTCTGTAAAGATAATCTACTTTAAGCAGTTAAATCTGCGGCTTGATGTCGTTCATAATCATGGTGGCCTCTAAAGCTTCTTCACATAACTCTGGTGGATCTGCAATGTGGTAGTGTCCAGTACGGGGTAATTCCTGCCCTCCGCCCACTGAGTGCCTCCAGCATCCCCCAGCTCAGAAGGGTAGCTGGTTTAGAAGATGAATGAATGAATGAATGAACTGTAGTGGATGGAAGCATGACTTAATCCACTTTTTCCTGCTGAAATTCCGTAAATGCACAATTCAGTGTGAGTCTGGCTAGTGAAAGGATGGACAGAAACACCTGTGGATGTTCTCAGATCTGGAGCAGCCTGATGTTCTCCGCTCTCTCAGAGATGAAAGTTTGAAGTGCTGTTTATCTGACTGGGACTGTTTTGGTGGTCTCCAGATCCTGAATAGTTGTTACGAGTCCCATTTTCTCTTTAGCGTTTAATCCTTTTTTGAGGTCCAGTTTTGGTAACATTGTTTTTTGCCCATTGTCCTTTGATTCTCTTCTTTATTATGCAAGTGGATCTTATATACGATCCCCTCAGAAACATCTCCTGAAAAATGAATCAATTGTGTCGTTTCAACTGGAAATTAAATGCATTATAGTGCGTCTTTTGGAAAAGATGTGCGATTCCTGAAATAGCAGAACATCCTGAAAGAAAAGGAGGGTCAGCTGATTCACATGAAGAAAGTGTCCTGCTCTCAACAGTCCCTGCTGCTGGAAGTGTTAAGTATGCCTCTACCTCAACACTACTGCCTCTACCTCAACACTACCACCTCTACCTCAACACTACTGTCTCTACCTCAACATTACTGCCTCTACCTCAACACTATTGTCTCTACCTCTACACTACTGCCTCTCTCAATACTACTGCCTCTACCTCAGCACTACCACCTCTACCTCAACACTACTGCCTCAACCTCAACACTATTGCCTTATACTGTTTGTAAATACTTAGTAAATGTCCAAAATTATTCATCCATATAGTTTGTTTATTGCTTGTATATTGTGTAGATTGTATATTGTACAGTGTCTGTACGTATTGTGTATATGTGGAGTCGTTGTGTATATTGTGTATACTGTGTAGAGTGTATATTGTAGTGTCTGTATGCATTGTGTATATGTGGAGTTGTTGTGTATATTGTGGACTGTGTAGAGTGTATATTGTACAGTGTCTGTGTGTATAATGTGTATATGTGGAGTCGTTGTGTATATCATGGACTGTGTAGAGTGTATATTGTACAGTGTCTGTGTGTATATTGTGTATATGTGGAGTCGTTGTGTATATCGTGGACTGTCAGTCAGTTATGTGTATATTGGTACAGTACTAGAGAGACACAACCTGCCGAAACCAAATTCCTTGTGTGTGTCAACATACTTGGCCAATAAACCTGATTCTGATTCTAAAGAAGAACAAAAAGAAGAATATATACTTATATACTTATATAAGATGCAAGAAAAGTACAATATAAGTGCCTTAAACATTACTATCTGTATGCATATGATATGACAGTGCTTGCTGTTGAATAGAAGTTCATTTTGAGTGTTTATATATTCTGCATGCACTACTGTACAGGAAACTGTGCAGGACAGTACATTTACCTTTTAAAGAGCTGTGTATACGCCCCAGCACTCTTGCCCATCAGGGCTTCCCGAACCATCTGCTGCTTCCTGTGGATGGAGGCCAGTTCCTACGGTTCCAAACAAGGAGAGAGAGAGTCAAGACTTTGGAGAAACATTCAGATGTACTGAATCCACGTCTACAGAGCATCCTCAGTACAGCACAGAAAGCAGTCCTGAGTCACTAGGTAGCACTCATTCATTCACTTCATTTAGTTTGTTGAGTTCAAATACCAACAGTGGTCTCTCTCACTCACTGCTGAGGTCCTCTGAGAAGTCAGCCCAGTCTGGACTTTGTTGTAGTAATTTCTGCTGTAGGAGTCTGTGCTGCTGACCTCCACCTTCTCGGCTGCCGGACGCTCTCCAGTCACATCTGAAACACAGAGAAATGCAATGGTCACATACACCCGCACATGGACGCAGCTGACCTTTCTCTGCTCCATCACTGAAAATGAAAAGTCATGAAAGTGAGTGAGCTGCTGTGCTGCCTCTCTGTGATAGCATCTGACACGATATAAAAGAAGGGATTTAGGCTAGAAGTTGTGGACAGTGGGCTTTAACACAAACTGAATGTCAATGCTATGTTATGAGTAATATTATCTTTATTAAAGAAGTAAAATTTCGTCAGTGTAACTACACTTCTGTTAGCCTCACTTCAGTAAATAGTAGATTTTAAAACAGTGGTCCTCACTTGTCATATTTGAGGTTACATTTTTACTTCATATATATATACGATGCAGTGCAGCTGTTCTTTTGACAGTAAGTGTATATATATAACTTTTTATTGTATATATTTATAACTCATTTTATTAATATTGATTTAAATCAATAATTATTGTAATCAAGTTTTTTACCCTCAGATCATGTTTTTTACCCTGAGATCATGTTTTTTACCCTGAGATCAGGGTTAATTTATAATAATTTAATTGTTTTCATTTACAAACACCGGAAATACATATATATGTTTTTTTCTTTCTGGACATATCTATATTTCTCTCAAAACTAGACATTTAACATTTATTTCATTTATATTAACTTTATATAGATTTACATTTTCTATGTAATGGCCACACAATTCACAGAAACAAATATGTCAGTCTGCATGTAGTTGGGAGGCATTAGGCATCACATTGTGTCTTAAAATGGAAAGGAAAACAAATCAGTTTGAGTCTAAATTTGATATTTTGACCCTTTGTAGCCTCCATTCACACTGCTGGGTCAAACTGACTCGAACATTCTGTGTTTAATATAAACATGCAGGGGGCTGCAAGCATGTTAACTTAGTCATTTTCCATTTACATATTCATTACACTAATTACGCCCAGCAGAAAAGCTTTCAAAACTTATTACCATTTATTTCCCTGTATTTTTAAACATGTCAATTTGATCCACAACTTAACAGAAAGGTTAAAGTAACTTTAATTAGCTTTTTAATAAGCTAAATAACTGTTACAAATGCATATACCCTGAAATGACCCTTACCTGGGTGGCTGTTGTCAGGTGTAACTCCTCCTGCCCCCTGCTCCTCCAGGCCCAGGTACTCCTTCACTAGCTTTCTCAGAGTTCTGTAAGCCTTGTCACGATTGTCTAACAGCAAAGCAGACCAAATTATAACGTTCCTCCTGACCTCCTAACACACAGTCATGTGAAGAAACATGAGCCATTACATTACAAAGGAAGTGAAGTACCAGGTGACTTTTTAACATTATTATTTTGTGATTATTTTAAATATGAATGAAAATGAATAGGCATTGAATAGAATTCCCTGTAGACTGGGATTTTAGCCACCACTGGTAGACCTGTATGACCGTACACTTCCATACACCTGCAGATTCAGCTACTTCCTTCACACTACGGTTTTTGGCACGCCCAAATGTAGTCACTCCTTTTAGCCAATCATTAACATCTGCTTTGGAGCCATTTTCCACACATGGAACGAGACATTCACTGCACTGTAGCATCAATCTCAATCTATGGATCTCGTCACTCACACCCGGCAGGTATTTATAGCCCCGTCATCCTCATGCTGTGCCATCTGCAGGCGCCTGAAGTTACTACCATCTTAAACAGACAAGGGGGCTATTTTTTTGGCCTGGTGAGCTTACATTGAGGTTACACCAATACACGGTACTATGTGAAAGACCAACATTCATGTATGTACAGTCAAAATGGCCAGTGTATTGAATGTTCAGGAGATATTTCCGAGGAAGTCAGATATACAGTAATCTGTGTGTGTATAAATTTGCTAAATTTCCTTCGGGATCAATAAAGTATCTATCTATCTATCTATCTATCTATATGGAAGAAAAATGTCAAAGACAAATAAGTTCAAAAAAACAAACGTTTCCAAAACTGGAGTTTGAGGAATGATTAAAGAGCTGCAGAGAAAATGGCTCTCCTAACAACCACCTAGAAGACCAAAACTGCCCCATCAGATAAAAAAGGCATTTAAAGCTTTCCTCTTTGAGAGAGTGGACAACACCAAGCTGCTCCAGATCTGAGAACATCCACAGGTGTTTCTGTCCATCCTTCTGTAAGAAGACACCTCAATGCTGTAAGGTCTGAAAGGATGTGTAGCTGTTCAGTAAGCTTCTCAATGAAAAAAGTAAACACATCAAACAAAGAAGCTGCTGGACTGACCACCCCAGACTCCAGACCTCAACATAACTGAATGTGTTTTGGGGTGTCTGGATGATGAGAAGAAGCAGAACATGCTAAACCAGCAGCTGAGGTGTGTCCCTTTGAGGAACTGAAAGTGAGTCTCCTGGAAAGGATGAAAGCTGTAATGAAGGTAAAGAGTGGATTCTTCACTCATTCTGAAATGCTTAACGGCTGTTTTGACCGGAAATGATATAAATGAAAGGTGGTCTCTGACATGTTCCTCACTGGATCAAGCTTCTTACCACTGGGGATCACACTGTCGAAAAAGCCGGGATGCTCTCTGTTGATTCTGACATAGAGGTCGATACGTGACACTGCTGTGTCTATCTGGCTGTTGCTGTAGAGGCCTCTGGCCTTCATGCGTGAAATATACTCCTCAGTGCTGGTGGGGATCAGCAGGACGTATCTGGGCTCAAAATATGAGTTTCTCAGACTGTACACACCCTGCGGACAACAAGCAGACAGCAAAAATTCAACGCGTTGGGTAAACGGTCCTTTTCTAGGGTTTGCTATTTGTGTTCTGCTGTTCCTTTGTCATGTTTTCTTGTATATGCAGTCCACCTTAAAACCCTCCAAAATGGACTTTTACAGGAGGATGAAACAGCTTTCTGAACCTGCAGTGGAGGCTGATAGAACAAGGTTTATTTCTAAGCAGTTTTGGAGCAATTCTATTGGTCTGTCCATCATGAATATTCACTAAACTGAAAGGGGAACTAGAGCTTTTACACTGTGCAGAAAAAGAGATCAAAGCACCCAGAAGGAATCACCCAACAGGAATGAAACTTGGTGGGAGGGTTTGACATCGTGAGACATGCAAATGATTCAACAGCCACAATTGCAGACATTTAGCGAGCAGTGATTCATCCTGTTAGTGCCAGCACCATTGGCAGACGGCTGCACCAAGCAGGACTACATGCACGCAGACTGTTACGGCAACGATAAGTGTATGTTAGAGGTGGAGATATGGCAAATATACAATACTGTGATACATCAAGAGTATATGTGGTATATCAGGATATGTATTGCTTCAGACTCTCATCAGTTGGAGCTGTTAAGTGTAATCCTGTGGAGTATTTCAGATCACATCCACTTAGTTGGGAGTGTCTAAATTTTTGACTGGTATGGTATACGACTTAGAAAGCAAGACGGGTAACAAAATAAATCTACCTATTTAGCAGATCAGCATTTTTCCATAGGCTTTTGTTAAACAATGAATGGCAAATGTATCCTCATGTTTTCATGCACTGTTGTTGCAACTGTAGAACTGCTGTTAAAGCAAATCCATACTGTTGGGCTTTAAAACAGTGACTCAGTTTTTCGCAGCCATTTGTGCTGGAGGCACTCTGTCCTGCACATGTTAGTGGATTCCCTGCTTTAACACACCCCGTGAACTTCTGGAAGAGCTTGTTAATGAGCTGATAAGCTGAATCAGGTGTTTTGGGAGCAGGGAAAGCACTAACATGTGTAGGTCAGGGTGCCTCCAGGACCAGGGCTGAGAAACACTGTTATACCGTACCTCCAGTTCCATATGAACACAGCAAGCAAGGCCCTCTTGAGCTACACTTTCTATGGTCTCCCGAGACAGACCGTACCAATGGCCTCCATACTGCATTGTCTGGACGAAACAACCCTGAAAGACACACAGGGAGAGAGAGCGTCAGACTCGGAGACAGATCATGCTGTACTCTAAGTATGGAACTTAGTTGTCACGGAGCATCTCTGGTGAAAGTTATAGGTCACATCCATCTCCTAAATGAACCTTGTCTTAGATGTTCCTCCCGTTTAACGCTCCCAGGCGGAATGCAAGCCTTCAAGCATTTGAGCGGTAGCTCTTCACACAGCTGACTCCTGACCGAGTGTCCACTAGCACCTGGAACTACTTAACCAGTGCAGTGCCATTTATCAAACACTGTGACCCTGAAGCCTTTTCTCTGTCTTATGTTTTTCCTCTGACAGAGAGCAGCCACGCTCTGAGGAACTCACTCCATACACATGGCTCTATGGCTGTCGGCAGCAGTATTCAAATACGACAGCATTTTATAGACAGAAATGGGCAAAAATGAAGTGATGGCTGCATCCTGAATGCACTGTTCTAAAAGTACTTGGGATCATGTGTCTGTTGCGATACATAGATAGTAGCCTATTGTTGGGTTCTGTTTAATTTCCTACATTGTTTTAACATCAAAGACACTGTGTTGATTCTTTGTTCTCTGTATGTAAGTGTATCTCAAATAGCCTTAACAGCCCATGTGTTATTTATGACAGTGCACACCTTCCCCTCCCCAGGGGGGCAGTGGAAAGAAGAAGGCACGCACCAGCAGCATGAAGGATCTGGGAGACCTACACGAACCACGGAGATGGTGTCATGCCAGACTGTCACGGAGTGACTCAGAATGGCAGCGAGTCATCTTCAGTGACCAGTCCCCTTTGGTCTTGGTGGAGACGACAAATGAATCTGTGTGTGGAGGCACCGTGGTCAGCGCCAAGATGAACGGTTTGTTGTCACACGTCACACATCCAGAGGGCCTGGTGTCACTCCACCTTCACCCCTACCGCACAGTCTGCAGGAACTGTGTGAGAATATAAGCTGCATGGGATGGAGTATCACAGGACACCATTAGGAACCTCTACAGCTCCATGCCGAGACGTCTGGGATATTGCGTTAGCCATACTGAGAGACACTACTTCTGTATGTATAAATATTGCCCATATCAGTCTAAATTTATCATCATTTATTGTTCCTGGTAACCTTCATCTTCCTTCCCAATAGCACGGCAGTCCCACACTTCCTTTGACAATAAGTGTAAACATACACAATACTACATATTTTCTAAAATTACTCTCCTAAAAATTAACTATGAATGTGTTCCTAATATTAGCATTCCATTCCATCCCAGCACTGTACAACAGTACAACTGCCTGATAATCCAGCACATTATTTGCTTAGCTCAGGTGACTTTGCTGATTGGGGTTAATTTGCCAGCTGGTTGCAAGTACTGCGGCTGGATCTGGGTGCACATCTGTGGGGACAGGCAGGTTCGTAATCCTCACCTGAAACTCCTCCTTTGATGCTCGCAGCATACGCTTACAATCACACTTCAAAGGGCTTCCGCTCTAAATCATCCCGCGACCTCCATTCATCAAACCCACCGGACCTACAAAACCGCCCCAAGAAAGAGGAACGATAGCTTCCAACAGCACAGCTTTACAGCAGGAACACAAGAAACACTGTCGTTTCAAATATCTGGCAAGTCATCGCTTTCACAGCACATTCGCAAACTATTACCAAGCAAGTTCAAAGCAGGCACGACTCCTATATGGTTGCATGAGAAGATTACTAAAAGTAATACAAGGAGCAGAAAAACAATGCTATCTACTGCTTCAGCTGGACCCCCATGAAGGCCACGTCAGAACAGCAGCTCGACACACTAAATTTCCTGTTTTGACATGTTTTAGTGCTTATATACTACCACTGTATTAGCATGTTATGAGCCCCCTTGAGACTTTTTACGCTGTCTACATCACAGTAAAGATCACTCATACTAAAAGATGAACATGAGTGTGCATTAACCTATTGAACCTTGGGCTCTGCACCCTTTCAGCACCATGACGCTGGTTGTGTACCTGTCAATCATCATGAACACTAGTATGAACACTAGTACGGTCACTGCACCCAACATACAACACAACTACAAAGCACCATGCACTCTAAACAAGCACTAATAGCTCCTAACATCAGAACTGCAAACACATTTCTGATCAGCAAACACGAACACTGTTTCATGGATGTAATGCACTGCTTACATCAAGCATTACATGCAGGCTTTAAATTTTAGGCTTCTATTGGTGCAGTCTACAAAACGTGAGGGAGTGAGTTCCATGAGGTGGTTCAATCTAAAAACAGGATTCTCTGAGCAGCTCTTTCCGTTCACGCCTGCAGTCAGGCTACAAACAGCTATGTACAGTATATATACTTCTTTCAGTATAGTTCTACAGATAAAAACAGCTTTTAAAAGTTGCTTATAAGGCTTGTTGTGACAGTAGCCATTACTGTTTTGAATATCGTCGCTGTCCAAAAGAAAACATGTATCTCCAAAATAACAACTTTACAGGAGAGTGCAAAAACCTCATTTCATTCTAATGGAAGTCAATGGAACCAGACTTCTTTCCAAGCAGTTTTGGGCCATTTCTGTTGGTCCATTCGTCATGAAATTCCCACACAGTGTAAACAGCAGCTGCTGTGTTCAAATGATGCATAAAAGTACAAAACGACAAAAATGGAGATGCATGTTTTTCTTTGGACAGCGACAATATAATACCATACAGTCCATGCACCAGTGTTTATACCATTTCTACTTCACTGTCCAGTGTTTGTATCATTTCCAGTTCACTGTCCAGTGTTTGTACACTTTCCAGATCACTGTCCAGTGTTTGTATCATTTCCAGTTCACTGTCCAGTATTTGTACACTTTCCAGTTCACTGTCCAGTGTTTGTACACTTTCCAGTTCACTGTCCAGCATTTGTATCATTTCCAGTTCACTGTCCAGTGTTTGTACACGTTCTACTTCACTGTCCAGTGATTGTACACTTTCCAGTTCACTGTCCAGCATTTGTATCATTTCCAGTTCACTGTCCAGTGTTGGTACACTTTCCAGTTCACTGTCCAGTGTTTGTATCATTTCCAGTTCACTGTCCAGTGTTGGTACACTTTCCAGTTCACTGTCCAGTGTTTGTATCACTTCCAGTTCACTGTCCAGTGTTTGTATCATTTCCAGTTCACTGCCCAGTGTTGGTACACTTTCCAGTTCACTGTAAAGTGTTTGTACACACACAACACTGGATAGAGTCGCTTTTGAGCTGTACACATGGGTGTTTTATAATTGGCCGTTTAGCCAGATGATTAAGTTACCTGTTCTCCTGCACAGTTAAAGCTCAGGAGACACTTGTTGAGCTTCTAATGGCACTTTCCTGCTAATGACGTCACTGGTGCTGGGCATTTCAAGCTATTTGATCCATTCTGTCAACATAGTCCTTAAAGAAGTGTTTATCACACACGATCATTGCTTAATGGTGATAAAAATACAGTGAGTTACACGTTTTACATTCTAGCATGTCAATATTATCACAGTAGTGAATTATTTTCACACCATAAACGTAATTAAAACAGGTCATGCTGGCAGACGATCCACTTCCTCATTAGGCCCATTTCCGGCACCATTTTCTATTCATTTTCCACCGGAAAGCTGTTTATTGTCCAACTTTTACCTACTTTGGGCAAGCACTACTACTGTTTGTGTGTCTGCAAGGTTAATGTCACAATGTGGTGCGCAAAACCTGGCCATATACTCACGTTGAGGGAACCTTTAGTCCTTATGGGGAGGTAATTAAAAGTTAGGGTAAGGTTAGGGTTAGATTATGGTTAAGGATGGGATTAGGTTGGGAATTAGGGTTGGGGTTAGGATTAAGCTAGTAGCAGTTATGCTAAGGTTGGGGTAAGTCTACAGGAAATGAATGGAAGTCTATGTAGTGGCCCCACAATTTACAGAAACCAGCAAGTGTGTATATATATAACTATATCTATAAACTATATATATAAGCACTGTGCAAAGAAAAACATGTTTTATTTTTGTTGATTTTGATTTAGCTACCCTTCATAACGTGTGAACATTTCATAATGATCGGATCAATTTAAATGCTCCCAAATCACTTGGAAAAACTTCATTTACATTAAAAGTAAAGAATGTTTTTGCCTTCTCTTGTAAACGTTTCAGAGATACATGTTTCTCCTTGGACAGCGACGATATACTTTCAACGTACATTATAAAAATGGTCATTAGCAGTAATTCTGCTTGCTTACTGATAAGCCGACGAACTAGGGTACAGACAAAATACAGTAATTCAGTAATACTGAGACACACCATTCGAATCATGTTCTGAAATTCCTCATCCAGAACAAAGTGGTAATCAGCGCCATCTTCCTCCCCGAAGTAAGGCCCTCTGGTCGTGTGGCAAGCACTAAAAATGAAAGAACAAACATGTAAATGCAGATGTCTTTTCATGTGACGTGTTTAACATCCAATAAGTAAGAGTTACGTCATCCGGAGTCTGGGATATGGGAATGCATGGAGATTTGCACTACAGTCTATAATGAGCTGAGAGAGAAGGCATCCACAGCAGACAGGAGGTGTAAGTTCATTAACACTTTCTATGAATCAGGTATCCATAATGCATTATAGGAACATTCATAAAGATCTATAAATCATTCATAATTCTTTATAATACTTGACATAAGCCTTTGTAACTGTACATAAATGTTCATAATCACATGCATGAAATGTTGTAACACCACAGTATGAAGCTTCATAGCACAAAGTGATATAATGCATTATAATCCATATATTGTTAAGGCATTTAAGATAATCTTTAGCTGTGTCCTCATAAACTGCAGATGTAGAGGTACTGTACGGTGGCCGAGAAGTGCAAAACAAATGAACATTTCAGAAAACAAAAAAATAAATTTACAAACGAAAAAAAATCAAGAAAATAAAATTACAAAAGCAAAAACAATTTTACTAGGGCAAAAAAAAATTACATTTCAGAAAACAAAATTACAAAGTAAAAACAAATTTACAAGACGTGAAAAACTTTTACCAGTGCCGAAGCACTGCGAAGAACTGTAAATTCTGACGGAAACGGTAGGTCTAACACACAGGAAGTGCTTGTTGTGGACCCTTGTCAATCAAACTGTTCGCGGTGGTAGAGTGAGTGGAATTTGGGATGGTGACAACACTAAAGCATGATTTGTCCATTTTGTGGCATGCGTTTTAGCCAGCTGGCACCCTTTTGTTTATCCTGTGGAAGGTCTTTAGAGTTTTTAAAAGAGCAGACGGAAGAAAGAGACGAACAGGCGACATCTAAACCACCTATATAAAGCTGGTTATAAACCACTGGTTATCCACTACAGTTAGCATTACAGCCCACTTACTTTCCTTAACATTTCCAACTCCAAGTGGTTTAGACGTCACCTGTTCGTCTCTTTCTTCAAAACCGTTTGATTGACCTTTATGATGCAGGTCTCACCAACAACGCTACGCATATGTATTATAACGCATTATGTCACTTTGTGCTATGAAGCTTTATACTGTGGTTTTGTAACAGTGTCTGTGCACGATTAAGATCAGTTACAAAGGCTTATGTCAAGTATTGTTTTTAAAGCTTTATGAATGCTTTATAGATCTTAATAAATGCACTTATAATGCATTATGAACATCTGATTCATAGCAAGTGTTACCCTAACTACTGCAGGTTATAACACTGCATAATTCTATGCAACACTGTATACATATGATGATCATGACAATGCAGAAATAAAGTATTCAGAGACAAACTCTCACCCATAAGCAAAATAATCACTGAATTCCTGGCACAGCTTATGGGCCAGCTCCCTCTTTCCACACGCCTGTGGCCCTGTGAGGATGAGCATGGGGTATGGAGCATCCAGACTGGGCAGGGTGCTGGATATGAACAGATGGAAAACTGAACATTCAGCTCAAACTGAGCAAAAGGTTTAAGTGAATTAATTCATAATTCATCTCTTACATGTTCATAAACTGGGCTTGATTAATGCTTTATGGCATAGTGTAAACACAATAATTACTATATACAGATTGGAGTTTGCATCACAATGACTGGTTGATATTGGACTGGTTGATATTGGTGGCTACAGCCTTTTGGGTGAAATACAAAAGCCACCCCTGAAGACAATAAACAACCCTGTTAATAATAAGCTTCAGGCCTAAAACAATGACTGGCCTATTAAACTAATACAGCCATTTATACCTGTCAAAGATGACCTGTGGCTGCATGTGCTGGTACACCACGTGAGTCATGTGATCTCGGGCCGCCACCACTTCAAGCGGCGGATCGTATTTGTTTACAGCAGAAACCTGAACACAAGCATAAACAATAAAGCATAAACAATATGCAAACAATCCGTCTCAGTCACCCCTGTACCATACATTGTAGGGTCCACAAGATCATTATTATGCAAATCTGAGGTATTATGAATAAACTAAACCTTAAAGGCTGAAAGAAATCATGATTATAAACACATACTATGTACAGTAATGACAACATGGTTTCTGGGATACCTTTACCTTTTCCTCAGCAGTCACTGCCTCTCCGTCCAGATCAGTGAGGCGATGAAGAAGGAACATCACTGCCAGTCTGTAGTCAGGCTTTTCCTGCAGTGGCCAATTAGACAGTTATGAATTATTAAATTATTAAAAATGTCTTTTGCAGACATACAGTACTGTGCAAAAAGCTCATTTATGCTTAATTTTAATAGGGATACGGATACAGAAGGAGCCTTCTGTAACAAAAGAACAGCTGTACCCAGAAGGAAGTGTGGGATTGCCGTTCTATTGGGAAGGAAGATAAAGGTTACCAGGAGCAATAAATGATGATAAATTTAGACTGATATGGGGAATATTTATTGAGCTACACATACAGAAGTAGTGTCTCTCAGCATGGCGTTGGGCCACCAGCATCGTCTGAGCATGGAGCTGTAGAGGTTCCTAATGTGTCCTGTGGTAATCCATCCCATGCAGCTTGAATATTCTCACACGGTTCCTGCAGACTGTGCGGTAGGGGTGGAGGTGGAGTGACACCAGGCCTTCTGGACGTGTGGCGCGTGACAACAAACCGTTCATCTTGGCGCTGACCACGGTGCCTCTACACAAGGATTTGTTGGTCATCTCCACCAAGACAAAAGCGGGACTCGTCACTGAAGATGATCCGCTGACATTCTGAGTCACTCCATGATAGTCTGGCACGACACTGTCTTTGGTGACACCAACGTGGTGTTAAGGGCAGTCATTGTAACGGTCTGCGTGCATGTAGCCCTGTGTCATGCAGCCGTCTGCCAATGGTGCTGGCACTAACAGGATGACTCATGGAGGGCATCACTGCTCGCTGAATGTCTGCAATCGTGGCGGTTGGGTCAGTCAGGTACAGAGATAAGGTCTGTCCTTGCTTACGTCACATGCACAGTTGAACATGAAACTTGAATCATTTGCATGTCGCACAATGTCAAACCTACCTACTAAGTTTCATTCCTGTTGGTTGATTCCTTCTGGGTGCAGCTATTTGTGCAACTACTCCTTTGATGATGAGTGTATATTTGTGTTTGTCTGAGTAAATGGGACAGTACTGTAAATCTGAAACAAGTTCTCCTCTTCTAAAACACAACAAACATTTAAACGTGCTTTAAAAAGATGAAACAGGAATTACAGAACTCACCTGCACTGGGTTCTTCTTGAGATTCAGCTCTTTCAGCAGCGGAAGGTCATGCACATACGTGGCCTCCTTGATCTCGTTAATCTAAAGTGAAGTCAAAACATGACACAGAAGCATAAATACCTAGAACTTCATTACCAGAAATGACTGTAAACAGTAAATTAATCTCACCAAATTACTCTCAAGGTCGATGCTTCCAAGGAAGCGGAGGTTCTGAAGACCAGCCAGACTTTGGATTCTGTTAGAGGACAGGTCCAGAACCTGCAGGGCTCGGAGCGTATGCAAATTCTCAATCTTCTTTATCAGATTCCCCCTCTGCACACAGGAACGATCACCGAAAATCAAGAACCAGCATGAACACAATACTGTAACACTAATTGTGACTGCATTTATCATTATATTGTCACCGTCCAAATGAAAGCTTACATCTGCTTAGACCGTGTCACAGTGTCCCGATGAACGGACCACTGAAACGGTCCCAACTGACTTACAATCCATTCGTAAACTTAGAGACAAACTAATAATGTTTTTCCCTATTCCTGTAAAGATGCAGCCTTATTCCGACAGTAAGGATATGCACTGAGGATATGCAATGAGGATTTGCAGTAAGGATATGCAGTGAGGATAGGCAGTGAGGATAGGCAGTTAGGATATGCAGTGAGGATATGCAATGAGGATTTGCAGTAAGGATATGCAGTGAGGATAGGCAGTGAGGATATGCAGTAAGGATATGCAGTGAGGAGAGGCAGTTAGGATATGCAGTGAGGATAGGCAGTGAGGATATGCAGTGAGGACATGCAGTAAGGATATGCAGTGAGGCATTGCACGTGAGGATATGAAGGCTATGGTGTTGCTAGGCAGTTGCTATGGCGTTCCATGTGTTTACTGAGGTCTTGCTAGGCAGTTGCTATGATATCCTAGGTGGTTGCTATGGTGTCCCAGGTGGTTGCCAAAGAACTGGTAGGCTGTTGCTATGGAATCCTGGGTGATTGTTAAGGTGTTGCTGTGCAGTTCCTATGGTATCCTGGGTGGTTGCTATGATATACCAAGTGGTGGCTAAGGTGTTGCTAGAGAGATGCTATGGCATTCCATGTGGGTCCTACGATGTTGTTAAACGATTGCTACGTTATCACAGCTGGTTGCTATGGTGTTGCTTGGTGGTGGCTATGGTATCCCAGAGGGTTGCTATGGTGTCCCAAGTGGTTGTTAAGGTGTTTCTAGGCAGTTGTCATGCTCTGTGCACTGTGAGCTAATGTAACCAAAAACTAATTCCTTGTATGTGTGAACATACTAGGCAAATAAAGCTTGATTATGATTCTGATTCTGAATGGGGGTGGACAGTCAGACGAGTACGGGTGAGACCAACATTGAGTGCTCGGGAGTCTGCCCTGAGATAGTGTATGTAAAGTGGTGTCTGCAGCTCATTAGCATGTCTCTATCTGAATATGACTGACAAGCCGCTCGTCTCGGAGGTTGATGGGCAGGTCGACTGACAGTTGAACAGCTGGTAAGACACAGGAAATGCTAGCTTGTAAATCAGTGGATCTCCAAACCTCTCGCTGACCCATTCCCATCCCCGGCCCTCCTAAGGCAACTCTGGGCTGTCATCCAGAACCCAGCCTCCATGCCCTGCCCCCTCACAACCCCTGCCTGGCAGAGAAATGCAGACAGCAGGGGACGGTGACCATAAGGGGTCCTGGATGCTCTGGTGCCAAAGTGTGATGAGGTGAGAGGGAAGTTACCTGACAAGAGCACCCTGCTCAGGGCTTCAGGGCAGTAGAGGGGCCGACAGGTTCAGTGCGTGTGTGTGTGTGTACATGTGTGCTGCTGAAAGCGGTCCAGGCTCGCTCACACCGGCAGCTGCGCCCTGAGGGGAAAACGGACGACAGAGGACGCGGCACTGCTGACGATGAAGAATCACTTTGATAAAGGACAACGCAAACACCCTTCAGTGAAGTGGCAAAGGGTCTGGAGGCATGTTGGCGCGCCATATGGTGGGCTTCAACACCAGCTTCCATTTTTACATTTAGGCTTTTAAGAGGCTGGTTGGGATGGGGGGGGGGGACTAACATGGACACTCACTGTAGGGGGGGATGCACGACTTGAAATCCCTAAACGCAAAATTTCTGTCAACTGCATCAAACAAAGGAATGGGAGGGGTGGCGGAGCAAGAGTCTGGATATATACGGGTTCTCAGGGAGAGGGGTAACCTTTCTGAAAGCCATGACATAACTGAATAATAAGGCGACGGATGACACAGCGAGGTGAGCACTGAACAAAGGAGGCGAGGGAATAAAGAAGGTGTCACCAGTTTATGAGCAGCATTCTGAAACTAATTAAACCAACAGAGACACATCATAGCCATCACCACCTCAGCTGCACACACAGAAACAGAAAATGTGCATTCACTCAAACACCAAATAAATAATACTCAATGATAAAAATAAATGATACTCAATTTTATACAGTGAGCAGGAAGGTACCCGCTTCGTACTTAGTACATTAGAACCTATTTATAGAAACAAAAAGTATGTATTCATAAGAGCATACATGAAACTGGTGAAGAAATCTGTTCATATTGGTCAGTCTGAATTCACAATGGCCCCTTTACCGTCTTAAGCCATACTGGGATGGGATTAGCTGTAAATGGGGAGGTGGAGTAATGTCATTTTACTATAAGACGCATGTAGAATTCCGATGGGATAAGAAATCTCGGCATAAATGACTGAGATGGAAGTGGCTACTCAATTTCTGCACATTGTCGCCTCCAAAAAACCCTGTGTAATATGTAACCTCTGCTGCTTCCAACTAGAAAACATGGCACTAACCAAACAGAAACAAAACATGAAACTGGACCATGGCTGAAACTTTGTGACTAATTTCAGTTTGGGGCGAACGTCAAATGGTACATAGCCGTTCTGTCTGGGAAGCCATTTTTCGCCTGAATGTCCCTCTGTCAAGGTGACGTTTGGAAACTGGATGAAATGCCTAGAGTGCATCTATAAAAGAAACACAGAGAGTGCTTTAAACATCACCTAAATATAAGAACACAGACCTGAACAAATGTATTCACTCACCCATCCAAATCATTGAATTCAGGTGTTCCTATTGCTTCCATGGCCACAGGTGTAATAAACCAAGCACTCTACACACATTAGTAAAAGATTGGTTTGCTCTCAGGAGCTGAATTCAAGCATGGTACCGTGATAGGATGCCACCTGTGCAACAAGTCCAGTCATGGAATTTCCTCACGACTAAATATTCCACAGTCAACTGTCACTGGTATTATAACAAAGTGGAAGTGATTGGGAATGACAGCAACTCAGCCCCAAAGTGGTAGGCCACATAAAATGACAGAGCGGGGTCAGGAGATGCTGAGGGGCACAGTGCGCAGAGGTCGCCAACTTTCTGCAGAGTCAGACCTCCAAACTTCATGTGACTGACCTGCTCCTGACCTCAACCCGATAGAACACCTTTGGGATGAATTAGAGTGGAGACTGCGAGCCAGGCCTTCTCGTCCAACATCAGCGTCTCACCTTACAAATGCCCTTCTGGAAGAATGGGCAAAAATTCCCATAAACACATTCCTAAACGTTGTGGAAAGCCTTCCCAGAAGAGCTGAAGCTGTCATAGCTGCAAAGGGTGGGCCGACATCATATTAAACCCTATGGATTAAGAATGAGACGTCACTCAAGTTCATATGCGTGTGAAGGCAGACGAGCCAATACTCGTAGCAATACAGTGTATCTGTGCCATGCACGGCAAAACTAAATGCCTCCTGGAGTGCCTCCATACTTGAGAAAAAACTCCTTTTCCACAGGATATGACGGAATATTTACACACGTGTGGATTTGCACGGGATTAGTATACCCTGAGGTTACTTTTGTGGCTCATTTTTCAGGTAAAGGTAAAAGGAGCCGGAGTCCTTACTGATGCAGAAGCGTCACTGAAAAACGCTGGTAATAATTATGTTACCCCACCTCTCCATGTAAAACCAATCCTGTCCAAATAGGGCTATAGTTTATATGTAAAAGGGGAAAATTATACTACTCAAGTCATATCTTTGCTTGATCACCCTCCACCTCCACCAGTCTGACCAATCATCAGCGAGAACACCTGCCATCACCTCTGCTCATGACTGCAGACAACCTTCTTTATTCTGCTAGCTTTGGTCTCTGTATTTCGGTGTCTGGATCGGTTGTAAAATAATCACCTATGAGTTATTTCAGCTTGTCTGTGCTGAAAACCTGTGCTCCTGTTAACAGGAGTGAGGTAGCTTGGATTCCTGCCATGGTTTTCTGCCATGCTGAGAGGCAGTGAGGGGGTCAGCTGATGAGCACATAATGAGCACACACACACACACACACACACACATACAGTCCATCTCTTGCTCAAACGTCTGGTAATTATACTAATACAGGATTTATTGAACCTAACTTCTTATCATCCTGAAGTCCTTTCTTCTTGCTATTTACAGTTAAATTGTAAGGAGCACAAGAACAAAGCAGATGCTAACAAACTAGCTTTTTGCCTCATCTACAGCTCAAAAAGTAAAACTGAAATCAAATAACAAACTGCATTCAAATACACATCAAAATCTGGTTATTTTTAGCTTTTCCTTTGGCTTTTTCAGACTGTGCTGCCACATTCACACCAAGGGGACAATTTAGCATCTCCAATTCACCTGACTGCATGTCTTTGGATTGTGGGAGGAAACCAGAGCACAGGGATTACACCCATGCAGACACGCGGAGAACATCAAAAATGAAAAACACAGTACATTATGTGTGTATATAATGTATATACATGTATTTCAAGCAAAAACAAAAAACAGCAAAAACAAAGCCGAGTATCTACATGTTCCCCACCTCACTGTAGCCACACTACTGAACTTCAGTCCTCTGAACCAACCCTCACATTCCAGGGAAAATGGGGAGCATATGAAACTGTCAGTCAAACTAGGGAATCAAACGCAAAAGGCGATGCACGGCGGTATTTACTACTCTCAGACTGGCCTTTCTTTTCCACTGAAACTCATTTCCCTCAACTGTATAACGTTAAGCTATTCAATGTGTGAAAAGCTGAAGATTTCTGAAGTGAAAAAGCCTTCACTACAGCGCTCCCCTTCAGGCAGTTTTGCAGGCTGGAGTGTAAACATCCAGGGAAAATATTCTTCAGCGGCATTCACTTCCACTAGAGAACAGGCAACGGAATATATTTAGAATTACTAAAATGAGAAAAAGAAAACAGTGTGAACAGTACAGTTTCAGCATCAACAGCTGTGATTACGTACTTATCGCCGTGCTCTGGGGTTCCTCATTATAGTCTGTTAATAAACATACAAATATTTAATAAACATACAAATATTTAGGCAGCACTTCTGAAAGAGAATGTTGACTGCGTGACCCATTTAAACATGACTAATTATGCTCTCTTCGTAATGTAACATGCAGCTGTTTAATGCCCTTAAAACCTGCACTATGTAAGCTGTGGGGATTTGGAGATCCCTCTGGTGGAAATGCGTAACTGCAGGAAGAATATATTGTAACATGCAACCCACTTTCATCCAAGAGAACTCAAAGCTCAGTGAAGGACGTGTCTTAGAACCATTAGAACCACTTTGCCATTTGAGGAATTCGCCTTTTGCATTTAACCCAGGCGGGATGTAAAACACCCACACACTAGTATAGACACACACTAGGGGGCAGTAAGAATACTTGCCCAGAACAGTGGGCAGGCCTATCCATGGGGGCTAGGGAGCAGTTGGGGGGTCAGGTGCCTTGTTCAAGGGTGCTATTGGTTCAGGGAATCTCTGGTAATAAGAACCAACTGCGGAACCGGGCTGAAAGCTTCCACTGCAGACAAAGTGCTTAAGAGAACAGGACGTACCAGACAGAGATGTTTGAGAGGCAGATTATTCAGACCACTGATGTGCGAGATCTTGTTGTGGGCTATGCTGAGGTGGGTCAAGCTGCTACACTTCTCCAGCCCCCTGATTTCACTGAAGGAGTTACCTGTCCAGTGGGGAACTCAGTCAAGGCATTATCTTGAGAAATCTTGTTTAGAGTGACTACAGTGTGTATCATACTACTGCATATAGAGTATAAAGTAATGCAACGTAAACATGATGAGTTAAGCTGTATTCAGTTCTAGTACACTAATTATGAATGCTAGAACTGTGGTTCTAGGGATTTCATGACATGAGACATGCTAGAGAGTGTAAGTGCCTTACACATGGATCAATGGCATTGCATTCAAAAGGATACAGTCTAGTATCAGCTTGCTAAGAGAAGTATAGGCAGACAGGTCCTTCATTGCTGACATCTGGTTATGAGAGAAATCCACTTCCTGTAAAAGTTGAAGACAAAATGATTAGAAGGATTTAAGGAAATTTGTATCACAACACTGCAAAACCATTCAAATTTACCATGAAAATATTTATGTAAAAAATAATATGTGCAATACAATGTATCACTTAATATAATTTCCGGTATAGGAAACAGGCACTGCACTATAGCCTCAAAAATCTCTAATTTGTGATTGAACATACGAAATCTACACTGAAAAATCAGCCTATTTATTAACACCAATACAAGACACAACACAAACACTGGATATTTCCTGTGTTTACTGTAAATACAGTTGCCAGTTGTAATAAACAATAATAAATAAATCACTCCAAGATATACTATATTGCCAAAAGTATTCAATACGAGTTAATATTTTTGGCAATACAGTGTATATATCTAACAGTTTAAACAATCAAGGTCAATGATGCAAAAAACATGTGGGTCTCTAAAATGTCCAGGGTGCTTCCTGGCTTCCTCCAAACAAACGTTGGCATTGGTTCCAGCAGCCCCCCAGGGTTCTTTTTGGTGCTATATAGAACCTATTTCAAAAATGAACGCAAATTAATGGTGTTCATGGTTCAGTATAGAACCATTTTCTTTAATAAAGAACCCATGAAGAAGCATCTTTTTTAAAATAACAGCAGATGGAAAAGAGGGCAGTCAGGCGTCCCCATCAGTTCAGGCAGGCTTGACCTGGCCTCCCAATTAAGGTAGATCTCTGCGGCCAGGGTTGGCGACCGATAGTGGTTTAGGTGATTCTTAATGATTCCAAAAAGTTTTGCTCGCAGATGAGCTTCCAGTAAACACAGGAAATGTTCAGCGCTTGTTATACAAATGATAATAATTAGGGGTGTCAATGTTAATGTGTTAACGCATGTAAATCGCTGTCTTCGTGGGGAGCTATTATCACAAGAATTCATGAACTGTATGCCGGTGAAAGGGCAAAGACAGCTGAGCAGTTGGCACAAGCTACAAGTGTTGCACTGACTGGACACCATTGGACATCGGTAAGCAACCTTAACTACCTTGGTGTAACGGCACACCTAAACGATGACGAATGGCAACTGCACTCGTCTGCTTTAGGTGTGGAGATAACAGAGGACAGGCATTTCGCTGAAGCAGGCGCTGGCCAGTTTCTTGAAGTTGCGTGGGAGGTAACGGACAAGGTCACCACTATAGGAACAGATAGGGCGGGCAATATGCTTGCAGCAGCGAGGAGTCTATCGTTCAAGCATACGCCCTGCATAGCACACATTTTACAGAGGGACACCACAGTGGCTCTCCATGACAGCGGGTTTGCAGATGCTTTAGTCAAGTGCCGTAAAGTAGTCTGACATTTCAGTCGACTGTTTCAGGTAATGGAAAAGTGGGAAAAGGGACTGTTTGGTTTTTCAAAGACACTGTGGCATTCGGTTTCTTAAATATCTGTACTCACTGCAGCATTTATTTTGGTGAGTTACTTTGCAAACAAATTACACTTGTTCTATAGTAGATACTACTTTGCAACTGTTCTTTATGTGGTTGTCTGCTAAGTCTGCAGTTCATTCTGGATGTTGCCCTGAGATCCTGAGACTTTTACTCAGCAAATTAAAAGATTCTAATTCAGAAATCATCATAACTAAGCTGAGATGTTATAACAAAGAAAAAAATGGTTCTGACCCGTTTTCATGCATTTCTTCCAGCACCACGTATGTATTTGTTTTATCTCCTGCCACAAATACAAATAAATCCTTGTGATTAATCATGATTAATCACAGTCTATTATTATGATTAACTCGATTAATTTTTTTCACAAATAATAATACATTCATTTTTCAAGCTCTTGCAGACTTCATGTGCTTGTCACATACCGCCCTCTCTGGTGCCTGTTTGTTACTGCACAGCTCTTCCTGCTCCACCCTGGCTCCACCCACTCTCACACCTGCAGCTGATCCAGGACTCATTAGGACTGCCATTTATACCCCATTGTTTGCTCAGTCTGTTTGCCAAGTCTCTGTGTTCCCACCAGAGTTCTGAGCCGTGTTTGAGCCGAGTTCTCTGTCGTGTATCTGTGTATGTGTTGGTTTCTGTGGTTTTGACCCTTGCTTTGGTTTCTGGGTGTTTATCTATATGGATATGTCTCCGATGATGCCTGCCTGTGTTCTGACTCCTGCCTTTTCTGATACCGATTCCTGGACAACCCCTAATAAAACCACTTTGCACTTGCAACCTGCCTCAACCTCCATGTTACAGTGCTTAACTACTGTATAAATGTATTGTAAACTGAGTCAAATATCCCCAGACGGTTAGAACATCATCTGCTGTCGTTTCTCAACAAACGTAATTTTCAGTATTTTAAAAGATCTAGAACTCGTTTGTCAGCTTCAGGTCAACTGTAAATGAAACCTGCCTCCTTCTCTGACTGCATTATAGCTACCAAACTCTCCCTACGATAAAGTTTATTTGCACTAGAATTTAGAACCAGTTTTTGCCATTTGTGCTTGCACACATAGGAATCTGTCTTGTGACCCATTCTGACACTTGGGGGTAGTGAGCACACTCACTCAGAGCAGTGCGCAACCCTATCCACAGCACCCAGGTGGAGGTAGGAGCCTTGCTCAAGGCCACTTCAGTCATGTCGGTTCAGGGAATCAAACCGGTGCCCTTCTGGTAAGGTTGGTTCCCTAACCTCCAGCCTACCAACACTGACACTACTGTACACTGTTACATATTTACACATGTTGATATCCTGTATCATGTTCTGCACCTAATGCTTATTATATGACCTCTCATGTTCATACATCTCATTAGATCTTCATTATTTACTCTCTTATACTTCATCTTAGATTTTATTGATCCCATAAGGCTCTTTTCCATCACATGGTCCCGGCTCACCTCAAGATGACTGTACTCGCCTTGTTTGGTTTCCCATTGGGCAAAAGTTGTTACCTGGCACCTTGTACTATGTTTGGCATCACCTCCGTCGAGGATCCAGGTGGTGGCTCTAAAAGGTGGCGTATAAAAGCACTGCAGACTACTAATTGGTTGGAGAGAATGGTCACTATAATCCCAAACACATATGCTAATGCTAGCTATAAGATTAGCATAGCCTTTTGCATCACCAACCAGAATGGTCTTGTGGTCTAATGTAGTTTTACCCAAACTCTCCGGTCTTTTATCAGCAGTCTTCGGCCTTGCTGCCTCTTATGAACACGGTTTGTCAAGTCATGGTTTATTTATGTAGCGCCTTTTCCAGGCCCAAGTCCCCAGTGAGCAAAGTCAAGGGCGACAGTGGCTAGGAAAAACTCCCTCAGAGCAAGAAGAAGAGAAACCAAGATTCAAAAGTGGAACCCATCCTCCTCTGGTCCATACAATTTGCAATGATATGCTATGTTGAATATAGAATAACCCATAACTGTTAGATTTCTATGAGAGTAGCAATGAGAAACAGACCTGAAAGTCTGAATGAAATTTATCACAGCAAAATGAAAAAGAATTAGCTGGTACCAAAAGTGAGTGGAGTGGAGTCAAGCAATACCATGTGGTGGAATTAGCAACATTAGTAAAATGCCTCTGGATTATTTGTAAGTACTTGTTTGGTCATATGTCATATAACATTCCTAATGATCCCCAAGAATTCCTTGTATGTGTATCATATATGTGGTGCATTAATGTGGCTCATTAATATTTTAACATTTCATATTTAATGTATTATATTGTGTATATAAGTTTATTTAGGCTACTGACTTTTTAAGGCAAGATAAAAAAACATTTAATAAAAAAAAAAACATATGAAATCAGAGTATGCAATTAATGAATGTATGCATGCTTGAAAGAAGATGGTTCTTCAGGGGTTCGTCAGTAAAGAACATGGTTTTATATACAGTAGAACCATGAACACTTAAAAGGTTCTTTGGATTGTGAAAGGATTCTTTCCTCTTTAGAAAGGGTTCTATATAGCACCAAAAAATATTTTCCTCAGTAGTTACAATATCAAGCCTTGCGTTGTGTTCTTCAAATTGGTGGAAAATATACTGGATCTATGTATCGAACTTATATAGCACCAAAAAGGGTTCCTCAACTGTTACAATACTGATATTGTAACTACTACAGAAATCATTTTGGTCCTATATAGAACCTATTTCAAAAACGAAAGAAGCCTTTCATGATGCAGAGCTTCCTCCCTTTTTGAAAAGGGTTCTATATAGCAAAAAAAAGGATGTGCAGTAGTTTGGTAGGAACCAAAACGGGTTCCTTAATTGTTTCAAGCTTGATATCGTAACTACTGCTGAACTCTTTTTGGTGCTATATAAAACCCATTTCAAAAATGAAAGAAGCCTTTCATGATGCAAAGAACGCTTTAAACATGCAAATGAGCATGGTTTTATATACAGCAGAACCATGAACACTTAAAACAAAAAAAAACATTTGCATGATTAAAAGGTTCTTTGCATTGTGAAAGGATTCAAAAAATATTTTCCTCAGTAGTTACAATATCAAGGTTGTAACAATAGAGGAACAGGTTCTTTGCATTGTGTTCTTCAAACTGGTGGAAAATATGCTGGATCTATATATCAAACTTATATAGCACCAAAAAAGGGTTCCTGAACTGTTACAAGCCTGATATTGTAAGTACTACAGAACCCATTTTGGTGCTACACAGCACCCATTTCAAAAACGAAAGAAACCTTTCATGATGCAAAGCTTCCTCCCTTTTTGAAAAGGGTTCTATATAGCACCAAAACAGGATGTGCAGTAGTTTGGTAGGAACCAAAACGGGTTGTTCAATTGTTTCAAGCTTGATATTGCAAACTACTGCAGAACCCTTTTTTGGTGCTATATAGAACAAAAGAAGCCTTTCACGATTCAAAGAACGCTTTAAATATGCAAATGGTTCTTTGAGTGTTCATGGTTCTGTATAGAGCCATTTTCTTTACTAAAGAACCCCTGAAGAACCATCTTTTTTAAGTGTGCTGGTGTAACCTGAAAGCCTAAAGAATGAACGCGCATTATATTCCACATTTGGAACGTAGAGGTCGTGCAGATGTTCATGAGGAAGTTAAACTACACGTCAGAACGGTTTCTCCTCCGGTGTAATGCAAGGTCTCACCTTGAGATGTTTTGGGGGTTGGAATCCAAAAAACTCAGACAGTTCATTGTGGGAAGCGTCGAGTATGATGAGGTATGGCATGTGGCTCACACAGGATAAATCTAGCAGTCACAAAGCATTAAGCCCAGAGAGCACAGAGAGGAATGGATGAGCACAAGCGTGATGTTTTATCCAAGATTTCAAGGACAAAGATAAAGAATCAACGGAGGACGTTCAGCAACAGGATCACAGGAAATCAGTAATGAATAGCGTTCATGTGCTTCTAACACCAACATGAGACCCACGTACCTTTTATCTTGTTGTAGGGGAGTTCCAGTTTTTGAAGATGAATGTAATTACACAAAACAGACACGTTTTTTAGGTTCTGCCTCTGAAAGAAAACAATCAGACTTTTGGTTAGGTGCCCATTATCTCAATTTCCAGAACACATAAACATAATGAAGTACATTTACATTTATGCTACATTTATGAATAACCAGGCAGATCTTACGGAAGGCAGAAAAGACTGTGCATTAATTCTATAAGGCTTGTATTGTTAAGTTTTCCCTATATTTCACAGGGCTACAACAAACAACTATTTTGATAGTCGTCTGATCTGCCGGTTACTGAAACGACAGAATTATTATCCGAATCGATTATTCGGATTATGTATCACTCAGTTATCAAATAACACTTATGTAGCTTATAAATTTGGCCTGAGGTAGTTTTATGCATTTGCTAACTAACAACGAAGACTATAAAGACTATTCGAAAGTCCCTGTTTTAATGAACTTTCCTGAGAACTCCAATATCTTCTTACTGTCAAAATTTAAAACCTAGAATGTGGAAAGTAGCCACGATGAAATATAACAGAACTAAACCAGTTTTTCCTTAATCAAGAAAATAAAAAAATAATAAACAGTGTGTTCTATGCATTCTGCCGTCTGTCTTTATGGGAATGGAGGAAATTACGTCATCAGTTAAATTAGTTGCTAACTAATTTGGTCATTGATTTTAGTCGAGTAAGTCGATTAATCGCGGCAGCCATAATTATTTATCAGAAGCGTCATGTCTAACCTAAACAATTTGATTTCTCAGAGAATGTTTAATATTGTCAATTCAGGTAGGTCAAGTGCAAATGCAACCAGAACTTTTCATTTCTACCCACCTTCAGACAGCCTGTACCTGTTTTTACTGAGTTTATCATTTCCTTTATCATTTTTATTCATTTTAGACTTCTTATTTATATTATTA
>CM067474.1:30861089-30873350 GCA_034552555.1 Semaprochilodus insignis
CCCAAATGCAGTCACTCCTTTTAGCCAATCATTAACATCTGCTTTGGAGCCATTTTCCACACATGGAACGAGACATTCACTGCCCTGTACCACCTCTTCCCAATCTATGGATCCCGTCACTCACACCCTGCAGGTTTAAAGCCTCGTCATCCTTGTGCAGCGCCAACTGCAGGAGCCTGAAGTTACTACCACCCTAAACACACAGCAATCTTATGTGGCATAAGTGAACAAAGTTAATATGACAGTTTATTATATTAAGTATATATGTAACGCTGATAGCGGTAAAACAGTGGTACCTCTGAGGAAGTAAGCTTTCTTTGGGGGCTATTTTGCCTGCATCCTGCATTTTAGGCCAAGTTAAGTGTTCTGAAGAGTATAACCTGCATCCTGTACTAACTTTCTGTGATGGAGCTTTCAGAGGCATTAAACTCTTCTCTGTGAAACAGTCTAACTCAGCAAGTTTCTCCAGAATGGAGCATTTCACCTCACACCATTCTGAGTGAATTTGCTTACCTCTTAATGATTTAATTATGCAGGCAATTTAAAAAAATCGATGGACTTGCCCTTTAAGTAAGGTTAGCGAGGCTGCAGCACATAGAACTGTTGTGCTCAATGCTCAGTGCTTGTATAACTCACAGGCACAGAGAGAAACTGGTAGACGTGGTGTAGTCCGGTGGCTGAGCGTCCCAGACCGGAGAGATGATTAGCCACTTCTTCTTCAGTCAATTCGCCATCCTTCTGCATTTCCAGAAAGAAGAAAACATTCCCATTTTAAACAAGCAGCTATACAATTACTCAGCACAGATAGTACCTTAATAAGAGCTCCACCTACTTCATGAAAAAGTCTGCATAATTAAATGGCTGAGATGTAATAAGATTAATTCAGAGTGGGCTCATTGTGAAATGGTTCAGATGTTTTTCACAGTGGTGGTGATGGGAACCAGGGGTCATCATCAAAAGAGTAGCTGCACCCAGAAGGAGGTGTGGGATTGCAGTGCTATTGGGAAGGAAGATAAAGGTTACCAGGAACAATAAATTAAATTAAATTATGATAAATTTAGACTGATATGGGCAATATTTATTGAGCTACACATACAGAAGTAGTGTCTGTCAGTATGGCGTCGGACCGCCATGTTTGCTAACCTAACATGCCAGACGTCTCGGCATGGAGTTGTAGAGGTTCCTAATGGTGTCCTGTGATAATCCATCCCATGCAGCTTGAATATTCTCACACAGTTCCTGCAGATGGTGCAGTAGGGGTGGAAGTGGAGTGACACCAGGCCTTCTTTATGTGTGACATGTGACAACAAACCGTTCATCTTGGTGCTGACCACGGTGCCTCCACACACGGATTCGTTGGTTGTCTCCACCAAGACAAAAGCGGGTCTCATCACTGAACATGACCCGCTGCCATTCTGAGTCACTCCATGACATGACTGGAGTGTCTGGAACAACACCATTGCAGTCTTTGGTGAGGTTGAGGTGGTGTTAAGAGCAGTCGTCGTAACGGTCTGTGTGCATGTAGTCCTGCTTGGTGCAGCCGTCTGCCGATGGTGATGGCACTAACAGGATGACTCATGGAGGCATCACTGCTCCCTGAATGTCTGTAATCGTGGCTGTTGGGTCAGTCAGGTACAGTGATAAAGCCCCTCCTTGCTTACGTCACATGTGCAGCCGAGCGTGAAACTTGAATCATTTGCCTGTCTCACGGTGTATTTACCATCAAAACCAACAGTGAACCTACACGGGTACTCTGAGTTTATATGTAATGAACTATTCCTGTGAGGGAGGTTTTAGAGGTGGACGTCTGGTTTCATTCACAACCACTGTGAACAGACTGTGACTAGAACAGAGCTTTTCACCTCGAACCGCTCTGGATGTTTACATCACAACCCTTTAAATATGCAGGCTTTCCTCAAACTGATGGAATTCAGTTTTAACTACTCTACACATGCAAATAGTGCTGGAGTTATTGTGTTTAGCCTGTGACTGTTGTCCACAAATAGTCCACAAAGAAAGCTTACTATTTTCATGTTATCCAGATTTTCCCATCATCAACATTCCATATAAACACTCAGAAGGCCCTAGTAGGTTCACTGGTGGTTTGGATAGTCAATAAAATGTCTATATGTGTGTTGTAGACATGGGCTATATTCTAAATGGGATACTACATACTACTCACATACTAAATCTGCCTAATAGTAGTATGTAGTATGTAGCATGTGACCAAACTATCTTCATGGTGTACTGCATCCCATCATGCACCGCAGCCTCACCAGCTCTCAGCCTGCTTCAGCCAGAGAAAATGGCGGCGGGTAACACTGGGGAGCTAAACGCAGCCAACTCAGAGTGTAAATGTGGGTGTAGTGATTGTAGTGGGGTATGTCTTCTTCATAATGAGTCTCAGAAAATTAAATTATACAGGTCTGAAGATTAATAAAAGATGAACTCACTTTAGAGGTCCAATTGTAGAGTGATTTACAGGGTAGCTAACAGCTAGGCTAAACGTATTTCAGGTGAACTGAGCAGCGTTAGCAGCAGCTAGCTCTAAACAGTGGATACAGTAATAACAGCTCTGAGGTAAATGTGAGGTAACTGGTCATGTGACTGTATTAGTATACTACACTGTAGGTCAGAACTTGTTACTGTACTGTATACTACACACAGGGGGCGTATACAGTATGCAGTACATACTACTGTAGTGTGCAGTGTGCAGGATAGTAGTGTGTCCTTTCGAATACAGCCATGGTGACCCCTGGTTCCCATCACCACCACCACTGTACAGAACATTAAGTCTCTACAACCATTTCACTGTGAATGAGCCTGTTTACATCTCAAACACTGACTTATTCAGAGAACTTTAAACATCTGGTGGATTTCCTCTTTAGGCTGGTGCCTGTTGGTTGCCTGAGGTAGTGACTCTACAGCTGGCTGTGGCGGATAAAGGATAAAGCTGGAGGTTCCCCTGTAAACAAACTGTCTATCTAACTCCTACCTCCATGTTATCCTGCTGCTGCTCCTCTTCCTCCTCTTCCTCCTCCTCAGGCTGAGGGCTCCGGTTCACCTGTGTTGTGTATTGTGTTGTGGGTTAGTGTCTCCGTGGCTCCGCGGCCCGCGGGGGTTTGCCGGGGTTTCTCTGTGTTGTTCAGTTGCAGAGAGCGGCTCCACACACCTGCTGAACGGAAACTCGCACCCTGCGCGTACGACTCAGTTAATCTGTGCTGATTTACAGTCCCCGCTGCGCTACACGGCTAATGCTAACTGAGCTAGCAGGGCTAACAGAGAGTGGGGTCTGCGCGTGCCCGTTGCCTGGTAACCGTCCTCAGCGAGGGTTGGGCGCGTGCGGTGTGAGAGAAGACGTGACGGTTATTATAAATAAGTCGTGGCCACGAATTACTATACTAAGGCGACGACTTAAGATTATCATTACTAGTGACTTCAGTATATTTATCTCTGGCTTTAATATACTACTGTGTGGCCTCAGTAAATTAACTTATGGCCTCAACATAGTATGTGGCCTTAGTTTAGCAACTAGTGCCCTTTATATAGTACTGCGTGGCCTCAATATATTAATATAACATTGTATTCATGCAAACGTATGGCCTCCAATATATTAATATAACATTGTATTCATGCAAACTTCTGGCCTCCATACAGTAACTTGTGGCCTCAAAATATTAATTTGCAGCCTCCATATATCAATTTGTACGCTCAAAATATTAATTTGTGGCGTCATTATATTTATTTGTACCTTCAATATATACATTTGTGGCCTACATATAATAACTTGTGGCCTCATTATATTTATTTGTACCTTCAATATATATATTTGTGGCCTACATATAGTAACTTGTGGCCTCAAAATATTAATTTGCAGTCTCAATATATTAATTTGTGACCTCCCTATAGTAACTTGTGGCCTCAATGTAGTACTATGTGGCCTCATTATATCAATGTGTACCTTCGATATATAAATTTGTGACCTACATATAGTAACTTGTGACCTCTGTATAGTAATTGTGGCCTCCATATAGTAACTTGTGGTCTCATTATGTTCAATTTTTTTGTCTGATGCTTTCATCTACTTTTGTGAACTAACAATTGTAAGGGTTTTTGGGTTCTTGAAAAGCGCAATATAAGAATAACGTATTATTAATTATAATAATTAATAATTAATTTATACCTTCAATACGTGAATTTTTAGCCTCAGTTTATTAATTTGCGTCTCTATACAGTAACACCCAGTCTTAATATATAAATGGGTGGTCTCAATACCGTATAGCCATTACTCCTCATTACTATCATCCTCCTGATTTCAGAGGACCTGGAAGCATGACTGTAGTTCCTAAACACGAACTTGGATCTGAAAGTGTGGGGTCTAAAGTGTGTGGTGATGCAGTTCATGTTTGTGTTTATATTATCAGTAGCCAATCATTCCCATCTTTTTGGTTTTGAAAATAAACAACATTGGCCTTATTAATGACTATTGTCTACATTGGAACAGTTTATGCTTTTTGTGTACCGAAACATAATTCAGAATAAGATTTCTGCTCTTTCTCCGAAGCCAAACCTCTTTAATGACTTGCTTTCCAAACATCCCATCATAATGACATAGCAAGCTGTTATAATGAGATAATAAATCAACATTTTGGAAACACTTCTTAAAAAAAATCATGACTTACTAAATGGCTGTATATGTTTCTCTGTTGGTGGAAAGGGGCTTGCAGCTGTAATGTAGTAACCTAAGCCATCAAACTCAAACACACTCATGTGAAAAACAAACTACACATCTTTTTTGAGTCCCCTCTGTGATGTTCTGGGGTGTATTAATTGTGTGGAAATGGGATCTTTGGTTGAGGTGACAGTAGATTTGAACCACAGTGCCTACATGGAGCTGCTGGAGAACCAGGTTTTGCCTTTTGCTCATCATCTTACCGAGTAACATAACATTCCTATCCCGGTATTCCAAGCAGACAGTTCTGGTGTTCACAGGGCTACAAATGTGACTGATTGGCATGATGAACATTCAGGGGGAGCATTCACACATCTGGACTGGCCAGCAAAATCCCCAGATTTGAATCCTCTTGGGAATCTGTGGGACTAGCTGGAACAACCAGTAAAACGCCAGGGAAGGCATCCACCAAATCTGGACCAACTGACCAATTCTTTGATGCAAGAGTGTCTGAACACTGATGTGGCCTACATCCAGAAACTTGTCCAGTCCATGCCAAATACAATCACAGCTGTTATTGGTGCTGGTGGAGGTATTACATGCTATTAGGTACGGTTTAGTCACAGGGAACTCACGTGTATCATTTCTAAGAGCAAAGAGAACCAAAGAACTGAAACAGAGATCCTGGTTTAATATCATTTATTTTAGTTCTGACATTACTGTCTGTACATTGGCAGAATTAGAACTGTGTAGGTCTCCTCACAACATCGTCAGAGAACTCTGTGAAAGCTCATTAGGCCACTCAAACTTCCATAGTAGTTTGGATGGATTTCTTCCTAAACCGGGGCAACAAAGACTAAAACAAACCCGGGAGTAACAGTGCAGTGTGAGCTGGCCAGCCACCATTTGAATGTGCTTTGTTTTCTCTTTCGCATTCCTCTCTAACGCAGTCTGGCACTGAGCTTCCATGCTGAGAATTTGCTCAACACAACACTATGCAAATGTTCTTAACCAGTGCTCACTGAGAGCTCGTACTGGATCATTTCCAACACATGGTTCCGAGCGCAGTTTAAACCCATCTTCATTAAAACCGAGATGTTCCATTCCAGCTGTGAGCAAAGTTTGCATTTGCAGCACCCTTAAAACTATATTTGTCTTTGTTATGCAATGTGAGCTCCGAATCTATTGGAAATGCAGGCCCCCGTATTCCCCTCGGAATCATAAAATAGAGTGATTACTGTAGTTACACTCATCGTCCAAGGAATAGCTGCACCCAGAAGGAATCAACCGACGGATGAAACTTGGTCACGCATGTGACATAACCAAGGATGGGCCTTATCGTTGTACCTGACTGACCCAACAGCCACGATTGCAGAAATTCAGCGAGCAGTGATGCCTCCATGAGTCACCCTGTTAGTGCAGCACCATTGGGAAACGGCTGCACCACGCAAGGCTACATGCACACAGACCGTTACAACGACTGTCCTTAACACCACGTCAACGTCACCAAAGACTGCAATGGTGTCGTGACAGACTGTCATGGAGTGAATGGCAGCGGGTCATCTTCAGGGATGAGTCCCGCTTTTGTCTTGGAGACGACCAACGAATCTGTGTGCGGAGGCACCGTGGTCGGAACCAAGATGAGCGGCTTGTTGTCACACATCCAGAAGGCCTGGTGTCACTCCACCTCCACCCCTACCGTGACATCTGCAGGAACTGTGTGAGAATATTCAAGCTGCATGGGATGGATTATCACAGGACACCATTAGGAACCTCTACAACTTCATGCCGAGACGTCTGGCATGTTGCGTTAGCAAATACGGTGGCCCGACGCCATACTGAGAGACACTACTTCTGTATATGTAATAAATATTGATCATATCAGTCTAAATCTATCATCATTTATTGTTCCTGGTGACCTTTATCTTCCTTCCCAATAGCACTGCAATCCCACACCTCCTTCTGGGTGCAGCAGTTCTTTTGATGATGAGTGTATGTGCAGCTGCTGTTGGCAACAGTACAAAATGCATTGAGTAAGAGCAAAAATGTATTGGGTCATAACAGCAACACCTGGTGGAGTCACATGTATACCTGTCCATCTACTGCTTTAACACCTCCAGCGTTCTTCCCTTTCTTCAAAGCATAAACAAAATAAGCCTAAAGGCATGACGGGAAGGTCAAACTCATCTGGGCTTAACAAGTGCTCAGGCGGGCGTGCAGACAGTTTAGGAGACCCCCTCACGGGCTGCAAGATTTCTGCAATGCTGGCACAACCACGCATGAGATTCAAATTAGGCTGGAATATTAAAGATGTTTCCCCCGCGTTAATACCTTCGGCGGCCCGGAGGCCGATATTGATTTCCGACGCCGAGTCATAATGATGGATTGTTGTGCCGGCTTGAGGGAGCGGCGTTGCCTGGTGCCTGCGTTCTGTATCGACAGGGCTTTCTCTCTCCCTCTCTTGTTAAGTACTTTTCTTCAGAGTTAATGAACTAAACACACCAAGGGACAGAAAGAATGAATGATTTGTGGCTTTGTGTGTGAGTGAGCGAATAAGAGACAGATTTGCCCCCTTCAGAACGGGGGCGGGGTGGGGGTGTGCGGGAGTCGAGAGAGAGAGAGAAGGCCAAAATAAAGTTTTAATAGCTGGGGACGGAGGCCAGAGATCACTTCCCCGCCTACACCACCCTGAACCTCGACTCTCCTATTGTTTATGGTCGAGCCTACAGATGCTGCAGACCGCGTTAAGGAACGCAGGATCAATCCTCACCTCCTTCCCAAAGCCGACCACGACATGCCGCGACAAGGGACGGTGCGAAGTGGGAAAAGGGGGAATAAAAAGTCGTCGGACTGAGCGTGGCCGTTTTCCATTTCCTTCCCTGAGGGAGCAAAACAAATCAACAAAGGCAGAAGGAGCCCGTTCTATCAGGCCGATAATAATTCCAGTGTTTCTAATCTGGCATCTGTTATTCCGGGTGCAAGCTGTGGGCTGGGAGATTCCATAATTGAGAGCACGGTTTTATATTATAGGAAAATGAGATGACAGCGTCCCCGAGCCACGCGCCTAGAATCCATCTGCTTATTCGGCGAGGTGAGGCCAGAGCTCGCTCGAAGGAATTATTTCATTAAAGAGTCGCCGCTACGTGTGTGAGGAAGCAGGAATACATCTATGTAGACAGTATGTGTGTGTGTGTGTGTGTGTGTGTGTGTGTGTGTGCAAAGCCAGAATGATTTCGCTTACTAGTGTTGCCCGGAGTGCGCTTTCACCTTCGTATAAACCATAAAGAAATAAGAATGACGAAAATAATGATAATAAACAAAAATAGAGAAGCAAATAAGCAATTCAAATGCACAAAGTTTAAACTCGCAAAGCGGATCATCAGCCAAGGTAATAAAACAGAAATATTGACTGGACTGTGCAAGACACTGCCAAGGACTGACCACACGGGACCACTCGGCAGCAGCGTGCGCACTGTTTAATGCTGGGGTGTCCAGCTCCTGTCATGGAAGGCACTGTTCCGTGACCTTCCTGCTCAAACACATCAGACTAAGCTCAGTAGTTACGGTCATATGCAAAGGTTTGGTCACCCCCGGTACAAGGATATGTTCTGTCAGCATTCAAGGGACCACATCCAACATTTCACTGGCATTTTATCCTCGAAGTCTGTGAGTTCATACGCCAAAACAGTCAGAATGAATATAATTATGTGACTGTGTTTCAAGCTCGGTTTTTTTTCCAGGTTACTGTGCCTTTAAGACTGATATATGCAAATGAGCTCTATTCACATTGGCTGCTCTGGATTCTGCCTAGTTCAGGAAGCAGTCCAGGCGTATACTGCGTTCAAGTGGTGTCATAAACTGGGGAATACTGACTGTTCCAATAGTGCTCAAATGGCTGACAAAGTCGTATTTACAGCTAGTGGACTCGGAATTCTACATGATGCACGAGCTCACAAGATGTGGCATATAACATGACCTTCAACCTTTTAGACGAGTGAAAAACGCACAACTTGCGGTGAATGTGGAAAAATATATACCTGACGTGCTTCTGTTAGATCTGTGTGGTTTTTAACACAGCAATAATGTATGTAAATGAGCTCTGTTCTTATTGGCTGCCTTGAATTGGGTCTAGTTCAAGAAGAAGTCCAGGCTTATGCTGCCTTCAAGTGGTGTTTGAAACTGAGAAATAATGATTGTACTAAATGCGCTCAAACAGCCGACAGAGTCGTATTTATAGCTTGTAAACTTGGAATTCTAGCTGATACACGAGTTTATGAGATGTGGCGTACAACAAGACCTTTAACCTTTTAGGCGAGTTAAAAACTTGCAGTGAATGTCATATGTACTAGTTAACCATACGGCATATACTTCCTTCCAATGAGCACTTGAACGCAGCATTTTAACCACTGGGCAGGAGCTATGGGCGGAGCTAAACTGCTATAGGCAGAATAGCTGCAAATGACATCACAAATACAGCTCATTCAGAAGACGCTGTAGGGTTTAGTTCAGTTAGTGTTTATAATACATTTTGAAATTTGAATGGTGTTTATACAAGACATTAAACTCACAATTCTGATTTATTTACACCTATGAACAGAACACATCATGTGACCAGGCCTGTTCAGACCTTTGCACTGGACAGTAGTTAGTAGGCATGTATGAGCAGGGAGGTCACCGAACTGTGCTGGACTTCAGGTCTTCCAGGACCAGAAGTGGACAGCCTTAGTGTACAGTGTATATGTTTATCATTGCGGGGGTCTATACGGTGGTGATCTTCTTGTCCTTGGTGGCCTGTTTGATGGCTGCCTGCTCGCAGATGATCTCTTTGAGGCGCTGCAAACGCATGTTCTGCACAGTTAGGTCTCCCACGCCCGTCTGGCTGCGGTGCAGCAGGCTGAGAGCGTTGATGTACTCCAGCTCGGTGTATCGCACGCCCTGGTCCACCACCAGGTTCAGCAACTCGTCAGCTGTGTTATACAGCATCTCGTAGTACTGCCTGCAGAGACAGAGAGAGTGGGAGGGGGAGGGAGAGAGAGGGAGGGAGGGAGAGAGAGAGAGAGAGAGAGAGAGGAGAGAGGGGGTTTAACTCAGGGGTCTCACACTACTGTCCATACATCCACAGCTTCATAAAGCTGGACACATTCATACCTAAATCCAACATACAAACAGGTTTAGGAGACTGTGGTCCATTGGTTCCTCTGTATACTTTATTACCCTGTTCTTCAACAGTCAGGACCCCCACAGGACCACCACAGAGCAGGTATTACGAGGGTGGTGGATCATTCTCAGCACTGCAGTGACACTGACGTGTTGTGCTGGTGTGAGTGGATCAGACACAGCAGTGTTGCTGGACACCTCAGTGTCACTGCTGGACTGAGAAACGTCCACCAACCCCGTGGACACCGCCCCGTGGGCAGCGTCCTGTGACCACTGATGAAGGACTAGAGGATGACCAACACTGCACTGTGCAGCAGCAGATGAGCTATCGTCTCTGACTGTACAAGGTGGAGCAAGGTAGGAGTGTCTAATAGAGTGGACGGTGAGTGGATACAGAGTTTAAACACTCCAGCAGCACTGCTGTGTCTGATCCATTCACACCAGCACAACAGGATAAGTGGGTTAGTAGATGAATGAATGAATGAATGAATGAACACTGAATTATAGTGTAACTACAATGGTTTTACTTCAGCTACTAGTATCTGGGAGAACATGACAGATTTTCCTACAGTAACAAGGAACTGAATATGTTTAAAGGGGACGTTGCTGGAAACTTATATAGGTCCCCTCATAGTGAGAGCTGGTTTAACTACTGCAGCTATGAATATGCAACTTTTCCTTTTCCTCTACTGTTTAAGGTGTGTGGAAAAAAGCACAGCGACCTCAAGAACACTGTACGGAAGCTCAGCACTGCTCACTGCGTGCTGCCTTGGCCCATTAGCTCTCCAACCAGGAGTTTGATTGGTCCTAACAGAACTTCCCACTGACAACATATGGAACATCATGATGGAGCATCATGTTAACAACCTGGGGGGACGGCAGTTTTGGAAAGCGGATGTTTTAGCCCCTCTAGTTGGGGGCTGTCATCACTCTTATATACATCAAAGCCGTATTTCCTTTGCTTTGCAGTTAGATGGCAGAAGTGCTGCATAACAGAGAACCAAGGACAGAATGTGCTGCATTCTAGTCTCTCAGTCACTCCCGCATGTTCACTCAGACATTACATCAGCTGCTAGGTACATGGCCAAACACGTCTTTTCTGTATTATATTAGTTTTCCTTTAACTTCCTCTGATTCTTTCTGGGCAAAACAAACCTCAATATGCAGTACTGCTCTCATGTGTCTTTGCACATTATGAAAATTCATTTAGCAGTAAGGGGTGCTTTGGTAGCAAAATCATGAGAATAAATGCAAAACTGATGCACATTTTTTGTGTCCATGTCCATCACTATCCAAAAATATAATTAAATGAATATATGACTAAATGACCAACTATTCAACAATATCTCTTATATGTGAAACAATTTTCAGCGCATCCATATAAAGTTAATTTTTGTGCTTTTTGCCTTAAAAAAATGTCAGGTGGTGCAACCGTATATACTGACAGCATAAACAAAAAAAGAAAAAATCCAATAAAAACAATAAACTAAAACAATTCTACATTAAAAACACTCAGCTCGCTGAAAAACTTTTTCCTACGACTTCTTACTTGCCCAAATGTCAGGCGGCACAACCAAAAACACAGGACTTTTATTTTGACATGCTTTTACAAAAGACTGTCCAGGGTACTGCATCATGAAGAAGACCCCAAGTGACCTTCATGCTACAATGCCAAGATCAGTAGCCCTTTCACAATATGATGTTTAAGTGATTTTGGTTAGAATGGCTCAGTTTACCATGTCAGGTGGTGCAACCTCTCAGCAAAACCATGAAAATGTCTATTTATTATAATGTTTACTTACTTGAGTAAATATAAGAGTAAATTTGAGTTCAAGGAAAAAGGATTCTGCTAGTGTCTAAGTATATACTTGTTTAATTTAAAATTAGTCTGAAAGTCATGCGGCACAACCAGTAACTCAGATGGTACAACCAGACTAGAACAGCTGCATTAACTCAATTAGGCAATTAAAAGCTTTGATAACACAAAATATATTAAAGATATGAAATAAAAACACATATATGTAAATAAATATGCAGATCTAAAAATGCCCATCATGTCCTTATTAAGATTTTTTTAACTTGTCATTTTGAAAACCTTATCTGTCATTGAGAAGCAACAATTTATTGACTTACGATTTCTTAAAATACAAAAAAAATTTTTTATAAAATTGATATTTTGTGAGATAGCCGGAAACCAACTGTCTGACGATAACTGCACTGGGCTTCTTTGCTTAAACAGTGACACACATTATTGACACACATTATAGATAGATAGCCAGATAGGCAGATAGATAGATAGATAGATAGATAGACAGATAGACAGATAGATAGATAGATAGATAGACACACACCAGCAACATGAAGGATCTGGGAGACCTTCAGTGATGCCTCCATGAGTCACCCTGTTAGTACCAGCACCATTGGCAGATGGC
>CM067474.1:30893339-30950469 GCA_034552555.1 Semaprochilodus insignis
AGAGAGAGAGAGAGAGAGAGAGAGAGAGAGAGAGAGAGAGAGAGAGAAAACAAGAGAAAGAAACAGGGAAAAGTAACAAAGAAAAGGGAAAGAAACAAAGAAGAAAGATAGGGAGCCCGAGTGTGTGCGTGTATGTATGTGTGTGTGTGTGTGTGAGAGAGAGAGCGTGTGAGAGAGAGAGAGAGAGAGAGAGAGAGAGAGAGAGAAGAGAGAAAGAAAGAGTGATAGGGAGAAGACAGTGCGTGAGAGAGAGCATGAGAGAGAGACAGAGAAGAGAGAGAGAGACAGAGAGAAAAAGTGCGAGAGAGAAAGAAAGAGAGATAGAAAAACAGAGACAAAGAAAGAAAGACAGCAAGAAAGAGAGAAAGAAAGAGAGAGAAAGAGAGAGAGAAGTGAGAGAAAGAAAGAGAGCGAGAAACAGAGAAAGAAACGGGAATGTAACAAAGAAAAGAGAAAGAAGAAAGATTGGGAACCTGAATGTGAGTGTGTGTGTGTGTGTGTGTGTGTGTGTGTGTGTATGTGCGCGTGCATGCGCGTGTGTGTGTGTGTGTGTGTGTGTGTGTGTGTGTGTGAGCGNACAAAGAAAAGAGAAAGAAGAAAGATTGGGAACCTGAATGTGAGTGTGTGTGTGTGTGTGTGTGTGTGTGTGTGTGTATGTGCGCGTGCATGCGCGCGTGTGTGTGTGTGTGTGTGTGTGTGTGTGTGTGTGTGTGTGTGTGTGAGCGTGTGTGTGAGCGTGTGTGTGTGTGTGTGAGCGTGTGTGTGTGTGAGAGAGAGAGAGAGAGAGAAAAAGTAAGAGTGACAGTGAGAGAAAGAGAAAAAGTGAGAAAGAGAGAAAAACACAGAGACAAAGAAAGAGAGCGAGACAGAGACACAGAGATAGAGAGAGAGAGAGAGAAACAGAGAAAATTGAGAGAGAAGAGAGAAAGAAATTCTGAAAGTTTTTTTTAAAAAAACTGAACTGAACTGAAAAACAGAGAGATAGAGAGAAAGAGAAAGAAAGAGAGAGAAAGTAAAAGAGAGACAGAGTGAGACAGAGACAGAGATAGAGATAAAGACACAGACAGACAAACTTCCCAGCATTCCCATCAGCCCGACTGTCAGTATATGAATGCAGGTGTGATAGCAGATGAGCACTCCACCACAGTGCAGCTGTGATTCTCTGACCTTCATAAACACGTTACACACAGACAGGAAGCTTTAACGTGTTAACAGCAGCTACAATAGAGTTAAACCTATTTATATAATAATAAAAGTTATAAAACATCAAATAACTCTGAGGGTCCCTGGGGCTTCATCTGATGTACCCCCACAAACTACTGACCCTGTAAAAGGTGTGATCAGGTAGGATCTGAAAGCCGGCAGTGAGAGTGTCTTTATTAAACATTCATATTCAGACATGCTTTCAGTGATCTGGGAGGAGTAACCTGCATAAGACCCCTACAGAGAAAAGTGCCCATGTTACCTAGCAAAGTCTAGGTCCGCTTCCCGTGACATGGTAATGTTGGTGAGGTTCTGCTGGAGCACAAAGATATTCCTGCACATCTTCTTAATGCCAGACTCGCTGATGCGCTTGAAGTACTGAGCCCCGTTGATCAGAATGCAGGAGATCAGATGGCCCAAACCTGCAGGACGCACAAAGAGAGAGGCAGCATGATGCTAATGGCAGAACCAGCTTTCATTCTCTGCTGGCTACGTTTGTGCGGTTTAGCTGAAATAGTCTAGTAATGAACCTGGACCTGTTCCATGTTGATGAAGGGGCCATCAGATATGGAGAGCACGGTCAGCACTCTGGAGACCCCACTAGAGTCACCTTATTTCAAATTGGGGTCAACAGGAGAGCTTTAAAAGGGGTACCACATTGGGAGCTACACTGGGAGCTCCACTATAAAACAGGTTTGCTAACACACTGCAACTGAACTGAGCTGTTTCTGGAAGGGAAATGTTACAGATTATCAGCCAGATTGTAAGAGATCCTCCTAGAAAGCCACTTTAGCTGGAACCTACTTCATGCACTTATAGATGGCAGCTGTTATTCTGCTCTTACAGACTTTTCTTAACAGGTTTTCCTAAAATATGGCCCCTTTTAAGCTGGTACACTATTAAAATCTGTCTAACTGTGACTTACAGCCCGTTCTCTACATAATACAGTAGCTATCTGTAAGAAACTGCTCTACTATTCTGCTCCAGGGCTGATCGGATCTGAACTGGTGATACTCAGCACTGAATGGCTAAATTAACTTAATAATAAAAAAAAGCTCCAATAACCTGTGTCACATTCAGACTCAGGTCAGAAATCACATGTATTCTCAATTACAAGATTTACATTAAATATACACTCATCAACAAAATAGTGGCTGCACCCAGAAGGAATCAACCCACAGGAATGAAACATGCCAATGATTTAAGTTTCACGTTTGGCCGAACACGTGACGTAAGCAAGGATGAGCCTTATCGCTGTACCTGACTAACCCAACAGCCACAATTGCAGACATTTAGCGAGCGGTGATGTCCACGAGTCCTGTTAGTTCCAGCACAATTGGTAGACGGCTACACCACGCAGGACTACATGCACACAGACAGTTACAACGACGAGTGCCCTTAACACCACGCCAGCGTCACCAAAGACTGCAATGGTGTTGTGCCAGACTGTCATGGAGTGACTCAGAATGGCAGCGGGTCATCTTCAGTGAGGAGTCAGTAACGCATTACACTTACTGAGTTACTGTACACCGACGCGCTACTTACAGTGCACTAACGCGTTACACTTATTGAGTTACTGTACACCGACACGCTACTTACAGCGCACTAACACGTCACAGTCACTGAGATACTGTACACCGACACGCTACTTACAGCGCACTAACGCGTCAGTCACTGAGATACTGTACACCGACACGCTACTTACAGCGCACTAATGCGTCACAGTCACTGAGTTACTGTACACCGACACGCTACTTACAGCGCACTAACGCGTCACACTTACCGAGTTACTGTACACCGACACGCTACTTACAGCGCACTAACGCGCCACACTTACCGAGTTACTGTACACCGACACGCTACTTACAGTACACTAACGCATTACACTAACTGAGTCTGCAGCATATTTGTATTACCTGTTGGTATCAGCTCAGCTCACCTGTGCTATGGAGGTCTGAAAGAATGTGTAGCTGTTCAAGAAGCTCCTCACTGTTTATTCATAAACACATTATTACAGTATCACAGTACAGCCAACCTCCTCCCACCCTCGCGCTCACCCTCGAAGATGTACTGGAACTTGTGCTGCTGCAGCGCGGCCCCCATCACCTCCTCGATGGCACTGATGTCCTTGTTAAGTTTGACCACCAGGGGGTCGTAGTCCATGCTGGTGGCGTTGGCCACAATGGCGTAATTGCCCTGCTTGGCCAGAGGGATCAGATGGTGGAAGCAGTGGACTCTGAGAAGAGGAAGAGGCACAATGACTCAACATTTCACTGACTGGAAAATTTGATGTTTTGACAGCAAGATTGCTGCAGGGCTTATGACTTTTACTTTTTCCTCGGAATGTAGTTAAAGCAGGCTTTGAAGACGCACTTGTAACTGAAGGGGATAAAAAACCCTCAAGAGCTCCTGAAGAATCTCAAACTCTTCCAGGGACGTATGGGACAAAGTGAGAGAGAGAGTGAGAGAGAGAGAGAGAGAGAGAGAGAGAGAGACAGAGAGAGAAAAACAGCTCTCCATAATGGTTGCCTCCAGTTACACGTTCATCAGTTTCCCATAAAACAGCTGAAGCCTCCACTACCATTAAAAACCTATGAGTGCCGCCACTCCGCCACCAAACCATAAAGCCCCCATCCTCTCCTCCCCTGCCTTAATTTACTCACAAGCACTGTCAGGGGAAATTTGCTTGATGGGAAAAGTCAATAATGCGTGGCATGAGAGCAGGGAGTTACTGTTTCCCAATCATAAAATAGGAGAGCATAAGCTAAACAATATCTGTGAGCAATCAGGGAAAGGCGAGAGGTGGCCATTAAGGCTCTCTAAACCCCCCCAAAAAAAGAAAAGAAAAAAGATCACACAGCTGATGAGAAATGGATGTGAGTTGAGGCCATTTAATTTTATTCAAACTGTGAATTGTACATTTCTTTTTATTTATTTATTGTACATTTTGTCATTTCTTACATTTATTTTTATTTATTTTTGCACATTTTGTACAGTTTATACATTTATTCGTATTTATTTTTACATAAATGTATTTATTTATTTGTTGTTGTATTATTTATTGTATTATTTATTTATTTATTTGTTAGTTAGTTAGTTCCTTTATTTTTATTTATTACTAATTATTACTAATTATTCAGATCTGTTTAACATGAATGATTTTCATGTATTAGTTTTTACTCTGAAACTTTATTATGATATGGTTATGAAAGCTAACTGGTTCCCGCACTCGATTCTTTCATTGTGTTTTTTTATATATTTATTTGCTGCTCAGGGGAACAAAGACACATAGAGAAGCAGCCTTGAGGGCTGTGAGGCTCGGGTTTCGAGCTTCATCTGCAGGGAAGAAATAATAATAATAATTGATAAGTGTATGAGTGCACTGACCGGACACTTTATGTAATGTGAGGAGCAGTTAATGGACTCGGGGCATTCTTAAAGACAGGAGCGCTGGCTGTGGACCATCAGGGTCAGGCATGAAATGACTAGTCCAGATGCCTGCTGGCCTGGCCTTGGTCTCTCAGTCTGAATATTAATTTGATTAGGACTCACTGATACTGATGCTACATGGCTTTATGTCTTTCTCAGTTAATGCAGAATATATACATATATATGTCTTAAAGTGTGTGTAGTAAAGACCCCCTGGCGGCTCCAGGCCATATAAGAGTTTCATTTATATTGGCCAATAATATCTGTTACCTGAATATTTAACTCCTCAGAGACATAACCTCCACATCGGTCAGGCCTCAGTATTCAGTGGACCAGGAGTGCTCCCAGAATGTAGTGCTTTTGTCAGAGGTGCTGAGGTTTGTCTGAATGCAGAGAGCTGGTTCGACCTACCTGACCTCCAAGTGCAGAACGAGCAGGCAGCGGTCGGCAATGTCCTGGAAGGACCGGGAAAGGTCGGAGAGGGTCTGCAGGATGTGCTCTCGGCTGCGGGCGCTCTCATTGCTCGCCTGGGTGTCTGAGCCCGGAGACGCACCTGCATGCACACACAAAATAGGGCTGTAATGATACAGTCATATGCCCCGGTCAGATTCCACACCTGTGCATGTCTCAACAGACAAATACTGTTTATTTACTGATTATTAACATACTAGAACAAAATAAAACACAAACATGGCAGCACATTTTATAGTTTATGTTTTATTATTTTCCAATATGTTAAACCCAGCAAATACATAGACAACGGTGCACTGCAAACAGCATTCTGAGTAAAAAAAAAAAACAGCAGTAAAACAGAATTAGCCAACTAAAACTTGTCCTGAAACTAACAAGTTGTCTCAGTAACCTACTAACCCATAGGGTATTATTTGATTTAATCTATCAAATCTATATGCACTCATCATCAAAGGAATAGCGGCACAAATAGGTGCAGCCAGAAGTAATCAACGCACAGGAATGAAACTTGGTGGGTAGGTTTGACATTGTGAGACATGCCAATGATTCAAGCTGCACATGTGATGTAAGCAAGGACGGGCCTCATCACTGAACCTGACTGACCCAACAGCCACGATTGCGGACATTCAGTAAGCAGCGATGCCCTCCATGAGTCATCCTGTTAGTGCCAGCACCATCGGCAGACGGCTGCACCACGCAGTACTACATGCACACAGACCGTTACAGCGACTGTCCTTAACACCACGTCAACATCACCAAAGACTGCAATGGTGTCGTGCCAGACTGTCATGGAGTGACTCAGAATGGCAGCGGGTCATCTTCAGTGACGAGTCCCGCTTTTGTCTTGGTGGAGACGACCAACAAATCCGTGTGTGGAGGCACCGTGGTCAGCACCAAGTTGAACGGTTTGTTGTCACGCGTCACACGTCCAGAAGGCTTGGGGTCACTCCACCTTCAGCCCTACCGCAAATCTGCAGGAGCTGTGTGAGAATATTCAAGCTGCATGGGATGGATTATCACAGGACACCATTAGGAACCTCTACAACTCCATGCCGAGATGTCTGGCATGTTGGGTTAGCAAACATGGCGGGCTGACGCCATACTGAGAGACACTACTTCTGTACGTGTAGCTCAATAGATATTGCCCATATCAGTCTAAATCAGTCATAAATTTACAGTATAAGAAGAGCAGTTATGCCAAGTATGGCTCCAGTGCGCCATGATTTCCAACCCGCCCAAAAAATCCTGAACACAAAAATGATGAGAAACAGTTTAACGCTCCGACTTCACAATTCTGTACCACACAGCTCACAGTCTTTTCACGTAGCACTGTCACCTCAGTAAGAAGGGCACAAACCAAAACAAACTCTATTATGTCTGTAATGGATCCCATCCTGCACAAATCAGAATAAACAGAGTGGTCTTGTTAAAAGGTCCGATGGCCTTGGAGTGAAAGGAATGGACGACTGGGCTGTGAACCTGTCTCCGCACTCCGCACCACAATCCGTGTGTGTGTGTAAATCAATGGCTGTAAATTACACTACAGCAGAGCAAAAGTGGAGAGACTTTGGCACCGTGGCTCATACGAGAGCCTGTTCAGTCAATGAGACACAGGGACGCATACGGGCGTTGAGTGACTACTAACAGATAAGAGTACGTATGGAGGTAAATCAATGAGACAGAACGGACGGTGATGGGTATAGACTATCTGAAGTCTCTTGCTGACCTTCTGAAGGTCTCTCTCTTTCATATTCACTAGCTGCAGCACATTTACAGCAGGGCTAACTGTCACGGAGGAGCTGCTAAACAGCATGCAGGAGAGTGGAGAATCAAAGAGACCTGTCCACCTCAAGTGCTATCTTTACTACGGACGGGGTGGGGGGGGGGGGGGTCTATCACAGTGTGTCTCTTCGGAAAGAGACGTGAACCTGTACATACACATACAACTGACAGTCAGGCAGAGATAAAGCATGGAGATCTGAGTCTGTGTGTGTGCTGGTTAATTGAAGTCTCCTCTATAAGCAAACTAAGGTTCTAGATAATGCTGTGTTTGGCCAGGCTTGATTTAAAAGTGCAAATATTATAAGGCTGACAGTGTGGCTGAAGATAGATTCTGGCTTCTGACATCCACAAGATATGGAAGAGGGGGCCTTATCCAAGTCATTTAAAGATGGATTTCTCATACAGAGTCATTCAGGGTACGAAATGGTCGATTGCAGAGGCTCAGATTTCTTTTACAGTGGTTTGTGAATGGAACCAGACGTACACCTCTAAAAGCTTCCTCACAGAAAGCTATATGAATACGCTTTCTGATTTGTGATTAAGGTTTGGCTTAAAAGTGTATTTTAATACATTCATTTTCAGCCTATTCATGGCGAAGGGGGTTGAGAGCCAAACAGTCTTTTTACTTTGGACTGCACCCTGTAACCAGAGCTCAATAAACTAAGATCATATCCAGAGTGGTCTCCTCTCTTCAACGGACACCAAAAGAAAAAAATTACAACAGCACAAACCAGAGAAACATTTGCTGCACTGACTAATCGGCTCAGAAGCTACAGCCGTGAGTCAATCACTAGATATACTAACCAGCATCTTCATAACTTAAGCAAAGAGTGTTTATATTTGGAGGAGCTACTAGCACTTGAAAAAATTGGACCTCATGCAACTCGTAATGATGTGTTCCTGTGTGTTAGATGAGTACAGTAAAGGCTGCGTTCTCCATGTGCTGGCTTATTAAACTTAACCCTTTAGCTGAGCTGGACCCCTCCCACACACACACAGACACACACACACACAGACACACACACACACATACACACACAGTCTTAAGCAAAACTAATTGGAAGCGAACGTGATCGCCAATTACCCTCCAATCACAAGTTAAAGCAGCACAAACCTGGAAGTGTGAACATGTGCATCAGGCTGTTTGTGTGTGTGCATGCTTGGCTAGTAAACAGCAGCAAGGTTTGGCATGAAGAGAATGCTTTAATCCATCATCATCATGTGGCAGATCTGCTGTCTGGCCTATGTGTTAACACTGGATACGGCACTGATCTGATGCCCAGTAAGAGAATCAGCCGCTGGCGCTGGTATCAGATTAAAAAAAAGAGAAAAGAAAAAAAAAGAACGAATGAATTTCAAATCCAGCCTGAAGAAAGGCTAGTAGAATAACAAGGCAAAGACAGTAAGCCAGCTCGCTTGATAACGGCAGCCACTTGTTAATGGGCTAAATGGGTTTGGTGTGAAACACTCCATTCTAGAGTAACCTACTGAGTCAGAACTGCTCAGAGTGGTGGTGAATGGAACCAGATGTCCACCTCTAAAAGCTCCCTCACAGACAGTTATTTACCCATGAGCCCAGTGTGCACTGATTGGTCAGGTGTTATAGAATAGCTGTACCCAGAAGGAAGCAAACGACAGGAATGAAACTTGGTGGGTAGGTTTGACATTTTGAGACTCATGTGAATGATTCTGGTTTGGCACGCTTGGCCACACATGTGACATAAGCAAGGGACGGGCCTAATCGCTGTATCTGACTGACCCAACAGCCATGACAGCAGATATTCAGTGAGCAGTGATGTCCTTTATGAGTCATCCTATTAGTGCCAGCACCACTGGCAGACAACTGCACGACTCAGGACTACATGCACACAGACCATCACGATGACTGTCCTTAACACCACGTCAACATCACCAAAGACTGCAATGGTGTCGTGCCAGACTGTCATGGAGTGACTCAGAATGGCAGAGGGAGACGACCAACAAATCCGCGTGGGGGGTCAGCACCAAGATGAACGATTTGTTGTCACGCGTCACACGTCCAGAAGGTCTGGTGTCACTCCACCTCCACCCCTACCACACCATCTGCAGGAGCTGTGTGAGGATTTTAAAGCTGCACGGGATGGATTATCACAGGACACCATTAGGAACCTCTACAACTCCATGCCGAGACGTCTGGCATGTTGCGTTAACAAACCTGACAGCCTGATGCCATACTGAGAGACTCTACTTCTGTATGTGTAACTCAATAAATATTTCCCATATCAGTTTATCATCATTTATTTGTCTCGTCTGTCAAATCTGTTTGCATGTCTGTTTATCCGTCTGCAAGTCTGTTTGTGAGTTCCTTCACACGTTGCTTCATCCTTCCATCCGTCTGCACCTCTGTTCGTCCATTTTTAGGTCCAGTTATCCAAGTCTCATAAAAGCGGGGTAATGATGCTAGTTCTGTTTGTTGGAGGAGGCTAGGAGAGCTGGGCATAGAGGTGTCAATCAAGCTGTTAATTAGCCACGCCCCCACACTTCCCAGACATGGCCTGACCAGCGGTTAATAAGCAGTGTTTTTATCATATTTAAATCTAATATTTTTCCTTCAAGCTTTGCCCAGTGTTTAATAACAGTCAAGTTTAACATCATAAAAGATGTTTAATGTTTCACTCAGCGTTCTCTGAATGGTGGTATTAGAAAAGCAGCAGTATAGTGGACGCTGCAGTCCCCACAGGCAGGTGTTTGTTAATATGAGCACGTGTTCATGCACTGACACGGTTTATTTGTCCGCGAATGTGCTATGTGATGCAGTGCTACGTGGGCCGCTGCAGCTGCTCTGACGAAAGTCCCTGTGTGCCAGCCCCCCACTGAGAGATCAGAGAGAGCAGGAGAACCTGCTATTCATTTTCCCCTGCCCCATTGCCTCAAAGCCTGTCCCACTTTGATGGTACGATCAAGCCTGCGCTGCATGGGATGGCCAATTTAGAGCATGCCGCGTCCCCCCAGACTGTATCCCTACTGCAACCCCCCCGACTCTCTCTCTCCTCAAGTTAAAGGCTTTTATATCTCTTTTATGGGAGAGTGTATGTGGTGAGCTTTTCCAATTATGCTCAGACTCTATCTCTGCCAAAGCGTCTGTTTGGTGCCATCTGTGGGAGTACGAGAGTGAAGGAATGATGGACGAACAGGACACAAGTTTCAGGCTGAGACTCTGCTTCATTATGATCCTGTTTTTCTGCCTCATACATACAGAGCTGGTTGCTTAAAACTGCCGTACTGTCAGCTGAACATTAGCCAGTCTTTTCAATGGCAGTTCAGTTCTCTCCTCTGCAGTATCCGCTCTCACTGCTGTTCCTGAAGTGGTACAAAACCTTGGGATGAGGAGGTCTCGAGACGACTGGAAAAAGCTTGTTATAGAGCTTTCAGACAGAAAGATCGCGGCAAAACAAGAGAGAGAGAGAGAAAGAGGGGGAGAGAGAGAGAGACAGAGATGTAGTCTCATCTCTGTGGTGTGGGATTAAAGTTCAGCCCTCCTTAAGACACTCATCAGCCACGGTGACTCCTACAGGGATTCGCTCCCCCAATCCCAGAAAACAAAACAACTCTGACCTCTGCAGCACAAACTACTGCTGCAACCTTGAAGGACAGACAGAGAGAGAGAGAGAGAGAGAGAGAGAGAGAGAGAGAGAGAGACAGACAGAAAGAGTGAGAGACAGAGAGAGTGAGAGAGAATATGAGAGTGAGAGAGAATACGAGAGAGAAAGAGTGAGAGTGAGTGAGAATGTGAGAGTGAGAGAGAGAGAGAGAGAGAGATAATGAGAGAGAGAAAATATGAGAGCGTGAGAGAGAATATGGGAGAGAAAGAGAGAGACAGACAGGGAGTGAGAGAGAATGAGAGACAGAGTGAGTGAGAGAGAATGAGAGACACAGTGAGTGAGAGAGAATGAGAGAGAGAGAGAGAGAGAGTTCATGAATGATGCATGAGACTGGCTGCGAGCGTTGATTATTCATCTGCAGTAACAGCGGTGACATCTGCATAGGGAGAGCTGAGCTCTGTCGGCCCGCGACCTTTGACCTCACTGCATCTCTCAGCATCTCAGCCCCAGGACGGCAGCGACGGAGGAAGGAGAAAGTGAAGCGAGAAAACTGAGTGAGGGGGTGGCTTAGGTTAAAAAGAGCGTGTGTGTGTGTGTGTGTGTGTATCTATCTGTCTGTGTGTGTGTCTGTGTGTATCTATCTGTGTGTGTGTCTGTATGTATCTCCACAAACACTATGCTAATAGACAGACAGCCGTCTTGTACTAGTCCAGGTAAAAACAAACAAACAACAACAAGCGGTACACTACACACAGCTTGACCTGAAACTCCTACAGCACAGAATCCACAGTGCTTGGATCTTCTCAGTGCTGCATTTGCTTAGCGCTGGAGAAACGAAAGGTTCCTCAGAGAGCCATAGAAAACACAAGATAGTTTTAATTAAAGTGCAGAGGAGAGGAGCTACTCTAGCGAGGAGATTACAGCCTGCAGACAGAGAGGAGGAAACACTGCACACAGAAAAGTTAACAGTGAATAAAGGCCGGAGAGGAGCAGCTGGCATGAACACATCTTAACTGCTCTACGAGCTGTCATTCATGATCAAAATCCTTGTTAGTAGTTTTGAGCGAAGTGTTTTACCTGAGCTGGTATACATACAGCAGCCCTGCAGACCTGATAGGACATCATATGTCCAGCTGCATAAAGCAGTGAGAGCAGGAAGACTGTGACCTCAGAGTGGATGAACGAGAGTAAACAAAGGAAAACCCTGACCATCCTCACCAAACCGCTGTTTTGTGGATGTATATCTCAATGTGATACATCAATAATGAGTCACCTTGTGGGTTTAAGGTGGTAGTAACTCCAGGCTCCTGCAGGTGGCGCTGCACGAGGATGATGGTGCTGTAAATCATTGCGGGTGTGAGTGACGGGATCCATAGATTGAGAAGAGGTGCTACAGTGCAGGGAATGTCTCGTTCCATGTGTGGAAAATGGCTCCAAAGCAGATGTTAATGATTGGCTAAAAGGAGTGACTGCATTTGGGCGTGACAAAGACCATAGTGTGAAGGAAGTAGCTGAATCTGCAGGTATATGGAAGTGTACGGTCATACGGGTCTATCAGAAGGGCTAAAATCCCAGCCTATAGAAAATTCTCCTCAGAATTGTGCCAGGGAAAGCATCCACCAACTGCACAATTCTTTGATGCAAGAGGGTCTGAACATCGATGTGTCCTACATCCAGAAACTTGTCCAGTCCATGCAAAATCCAATCACAGCTGTTATTTGTGCTTGTGGAGGAATTACGCGCTGTTAGGTACGTTTCAGTCACAGGTGATGGAATTTTGTCCATTATTTAGCTATGCTTTGAGGAAGAAGCAGCGTTCCTGTACAGCTGTAAGTAAAGCATGTTTCACAGTTTTGATCCTTATCTGTCTCTTTCAATGACAGTCCTCATAACACAGTGACAGCAGGAATCACATCTGAGGAGCTCGGGTTTCAGACTAGTTCTGTTTTGACAGAACAGACTTCGGTGACTGTTGGCTTCTAGTGCTTGTTAGCAACGTTAGCATCATAGCTAGACTAACAAAACTTGCTAAAGTGGCTAACAATGAATATACATGGTAGGTATAGTGTAGCAGGTAACAAACTGTTGGATCCCTACCTGGGCAACCACCTTACACTGTAGCAATTATCAAGACTCCTAATGCTACCTTTGCCTTCCTGTGGAAGTACTGACCAAACTGTAAGTCACCCTGGATAAGAGTGTCTACCGTAAACAGAATGAGTTTATAATGCTAATCTGTGGTTATTCGCTTTCATTCACAGATAGCAACATTAGCTTTAAGGATTCTGCGATTCCCATCACGCGTTCGTTTAGACTTTCCCTCATGTGCGCACACACACACACACACAAACACAAAGCTGTCCTGAGCTGAATTCGGCACCAAGAGTGAGTAAATATTGTCACTGGGGATTACGTGTCCAGCACAGGGCCACGACGGGCGATATGACCCAGACACAATCAATGACAATCTCACAGCAGATGCCAAGGACACAGTTAAATCACATCACTCCTTCCCTTTCTGTCCTTTCTTATAACATGGTAATCACCTGCATCTAATTAATGTGGTATTCTGGTTCATCACCAGTAGCCTGCATGGAAACCCCTTAGAATACTGGTAGGAACTCTATCTAGTGAACAAGAACATAGTACAGTGCAAAATCCAGATCATCATCCACTCATTTATTAATAAAAGATGAAGCTGTAAGTGCTGTTTATCTGATGGGGCCAGTGTTGGGGGTCTACCAGGTCTTGCGGGTGGTTGTTAAGAGCCCAGTTTTCTTTGTAGCCTTCGATCATTTTCCACATTTAATTGTCTTTTTAGTACCCAGCTAGTACCCAGTACAAGTCATTTGCAGTCAATGAAGACTGAATTTTAGAGCCCACAGATGCTGGTTTCTTCTCTGGTGATGCCTTATCAGACCTTCACTGCGGGCTGTTTCTAGGATGCTTTACCTTCAGTTTGGCCTGGAGTAGGTGAAATGCATGCTCTACTGGATTGAGATCAGTTGATTGACTTGGCCACTGAAGAACATTCTTTGATTTACAAAGTGTTGGGTTGCTTTCTTAGTATGTTTCAGGCCAAACACCAGGTTTTTGACTGAATCCTAGCTGATAATATAACTGTACACACTTCAGAAATCATCCTGCTGGATCATCCCACCAATAACATCGTCAATAAACCCAAGGGAAGCGGCTCCACTGGCAGCAGCACAAGCCCACACCTCAAGACCAACTCCAGATAAGGTGGATCCATTTCCATCATTCTGGTACAAGCTGATCTGTCCAGATGACACTGTTCCAGAACTGTACAGGGTTCTTTGGGAAGCTCTAATCTGGTCACCCAGCCCATTTTGGTGTGCCTCTCGTGGTAAAGCCTCTGTATCTACTCTGGTTTTTACCTCTCTGTCTCTGGATATAGTCTCTGACCAGCTGTTAGGAAGGTTTTCCTTCAACAAGAAAATAAACCTTCTGACATTCTCCACAGTTCTCTTCCATCCTTTTCTGGGCAGTCCTGTTTCTGAGCTGACCGGTACGTTCTTTCTTTTGACCACAAAGTACCAAATAGTGGCTGGGCACACCTGATGTTCTTATGGGATTATGGGAATCGTAGTTTGGAGCTTCAGAGGTGGGAAGAGAACCGTAAGAGAAGAGAAGAGAAGCATAACACCTTCTAATTTGGTCCCTGATAACTCGGGACCGAGTACCAATAGTAACTTTCTAACCTAACTGACCCATAACACCTGTGTTTGTGTCACAGTTAAAGCATAAAAAATAAATTCTTGGCAAGTAAAATACAGATCTTAAATATAGTTGATATATATATAATAGATTGCAGTAAGCTCATTTTGTTCTATTGGTCTGTCCATCATGAATATTCACTAAACTGAAAGGGGAACTAGAGCTTTTAAAGTGTGCAGAAAAAGAGATTTTTACAAAGTTTTTACACAGCTAAATACATATTAGAGGTGGAGATATGGAGAAATTGCATTTAGCTGAAGGCTCACAAGGTTAGCGACTTGCAGGGTTAATCATATTACAGGCAGGCCAATGTAGTGTTAAGAGTCTTTCCTAGGGACTCATATTGGTGTAGCACAGCACAGTTACCAAGACTACCCCAGTCTCCACATGGGATGGTAGCTCACTGGCAGGCAGTGGTGTTATCTTTTGTGCCACACCAACCATATGTATTCAGACATCTCATCAGCTGGAACTGTGAGCCTGTAGAGTCTTTAAGACCAACAACAACATCCATTTAGATGGGTGTACCTAAACTTTTGACTGGTAGTGTATATAATAACTTTGTTCATGTATAAATACTAATGGGCCGTACTATAAATAAACGAAGGGTGTCCTTTGACCTTTGTACAGTGTTATACATATACAGCTTGACTACACCTCCACAACAAGGGGTTGACTGCTTCCAGCTTCTCTTCCAGGTAAAAAACAGCTGCCTGTCTGTCTCTCTGTCTCTCTCTCTCTCCCTCCCTCTCTCTCGGTATCTCTCGCCCTCTTTCCCTCTCTCAAGGTCGTCTGTGTGAGAGGAAAAGAGCTTGTCCGCTGCACTCCAAAGCTTGGTCTCTAGCACGGAGAAGCTCCTTAATCTCGCGCACATTACACTGGCAAACGTGTATGAGTCTAGAAGACAAGGCGGGGAGAAAATGACTTGTTCATACCTGACTGGCTCTGTAATATAAAATCCAATTTGGGTAGGGAGTGTGTGTCTGTATGCGTGTGTGTGTGTGTGTGTGAGTGTGCAGAGGAGGTGGTGGTAGTGGTGGTGGTTGGGGGGGGGGGGCCTTTAGGAGGGAAAGATAAGGGTCTCCGTCGGTGACGGTCCCATCAGCTCGGCAAACACTAAATAATGAACAATACTGAGGCTGTCCCGCCATGATAAAACACTCCATTACTGCCAGTGTGCAGAATTAATGATAATTATGCCACGTCCTCCGCGGCGCTCTTATTGAATTTTTATCTGCTCCTGGAGCAAGACTCTCTCTCTGAAGCAGACTTTGCTCCCCCGAAAAGGAGAGAGAAATAACAATAGTTTAAAAAAAGCTAATTTGCCATTTTTCTGTTTAAGAAAGGTGGTGGTGGTGGTGGTGGTGGTGTGTGTGGTGGGTGGGTTGTGGGGGGGGAGTGGGGTGGTGTTGGCTGGGAGGCTGCAGTGATGTGGGCTGAGGTTCAGAGAGCTGCTTGAGTGATCTCTGAGAGAGAATGTGCAGAGGCACTCTGGGGCAGTGGAGCATTTAGCAGTCTGAATAGCGCCTGGAAGTCTCAAAAAATAAAGAGAGAGAGAGGGAGAGAAAGAGAGAGGGGGGGTAATTAACTGCACGCTCAAATATGTGAGGTTTTTGGTGCACATACAGTTCGCATTAGGGCCTGACTGATATAAAAGCCGACTGATATTGGCAAGTCGCAGTATAATCAGTATTACCATATACAGGGCCAGCATGTGTCTGGTTACAGATTACCGATTGCCTGATAAAACACATCACTGTAACATAATTCAAAAGATTACTATACTGAAGTGATGTAATGTAAGCTGAAACTAGGCACAATTCCGAGGAGAATTCCCTGTAGACTGGGATTTTAGCCACTGCTGGTAGACCTGTATGACCGTACGCTTCCATACACACCTGCAGATTCGGCTACTTCCTTCACACTATGGTCTTTGGCACACCCAAATGCAGTCAATTGGAGCCATTTTCCACACATGGAACGAGACATTAACTGCACTGTAGCACCTCTTCTCAATCTATGGATCCTGTCACTCACAACCTGCAGGTATTTATAGCCCTGTCATCCTCGTGCAGCGCCATCTGCAGGAGCCTGAACTTACTACCACCTTAAACATGCAAGGAGACTCATTTTCCAGTCTACAGGAAATTCACCTCAGAACCGTGCCGAATTCCAGCTTCCAGTCGTTTGCCACTCAGTGTGAGTGGGGAAGTTATGTCAGATTAACTACCCAAACGAGCTCCGATTCAGCAGTTGGCTGGATGGATGAATTTTGGTGGCTTGTCTCACAGCGTGAGCAGATCTCACAAATCGATTTCTCAAAGTCGCACCCAAAACCAAACAGTCATGACTACTGTTCCTACACAGCTGCACACAGACAAACGGAGACAAAAGAGTTGATATGTGTAGTACCAGTGTTTGTATGTGCAGACTGTACTTCAGTGATGCATATTGTCTCTGTAGTTGGCTGGTTCTCAGCTTCAGTACAGTGTAGTAAAGTTAGCGAAGCTGTTATAGCGCAGTTGGTTTGTCAGTGGCTGAATGCCGAACGCCCACCTTCCTTCCTATATACTGCACTTTGCAGGTTCTGGCTTCTACACTAAAACATTAGTCCAGTATGGACTTGTGTACACATGGCTGAATCCCAAAAGGCTGTGTATTAGACATATGATGCACTGTTGGTTGCAGAAGCCACTTATCCTATGTAGTGCACTACTTAGGGAGCAGGGAGTCATTTGGGATTCAGCCAGTGCTGTTGCTCAGTACTCAGACACGCAGCGTGTTGTTTTGAATGAAACAGCTTTATTGGAAATTGTCTGTGGACAGAGCTGACCTGTCTGTATGGGCTGTGTTTCACGTGCAGTGTAAGCACCCATGTTGTGTCATGTCAGCCGGACGGAGCATTTTCATACAGTGTGAGTACATACATTGCAGGTTTTCTCCGTAAACGGGGGCCGATTCAAACGCGTAGTACGAGCTGCCAGCAAACAACAGGATTTCTAAAATAACACACTGTATGCCTGGGTTAAGGTAACCCTCGTGGTCTAGTTATATTTGGCCCAAGCCCCAAGTGGACATCACCCTGTTGTCTTGTATTGCATATCCACCTCAACTCCTGGGCCCATAGCGCTAACACTGACCTACAGTACAGACAGAACTTCTGCAACCTGATATAAACATAGGAATAAATAAACATATCTGTAATCTTTCCTGTTGGCATGATTGAACACTCGTGTGCTGAGGTTTGTACCTTAACTGATCAACAGAAACCTACCTGAACCTGCGGGAGAGCATCGCTTTAATCAGAGGATGTTGTTTATAGCCCAGGCTAATTATTCATGCTAATAAAGTCATCTCAGTCGTGTTCAGGCAGAGAGCCATAAAGCAGCGCTATTACACAGGCAGTGCCTAATGTAGAGGCCTGTTTTTATACCAGTGCTTCAATAATGTTCTATGTTTATTCACTATAATAGCCAACTATGCTAGCTTCAAGCTAGCAGGGCTAGCTCAGTGCTCCTATATATTTAAACATGGACTATTTGAGCTCATTACAGGCATGTCAGTAATATTCTTAACTTTGTCTCTCATGGTTAGCTTTCGGCTACCTGATCAGCCCACTAGCAAAGTCAGAGGTCAGCAAACAGTGACCAGGCTGTTACGGTGCGTGATTATGAAGCCATAATCACGTGAAGCTCTGTAATGCTTATAGCTTTGCTGCTCTTGCCGGGTTTTCCGGAATCGACTTCCACTCTTGACTCCTGCCACTTGAGTTTCTGGAAGCTGGTGATATAGGGATAGCATTAACAGAGATTAACCCATCCTAAACATAGCTCTAAATAGCTACAGATGAATAATTCCACATGTGTAACATCAGTTTGATGTCACTTTTATGAAACTACAAGTGACTAAAACCTGTGGGTACTAGTGTCTAGACTTGCACTGCATACATACGTACGTCTCTATATGTATCACGGCCTTCTAATCCTAATCTTAATCTCAGTTGGCAGAAGTAAATGGTTCACCAAAACATGCTGCAGCTTCAGGGAAAAGAACTTTACAGACTTGGGAGTGTTTTGCTGGAGGTGATATCGTAGATGTGGACAATCACACACACAGACACAGACACACACACAGACACACACACAGACACACACACAGACACACACACTTACTGGAGCTTTGGGGCAGGCTGGAGAAGAAGCCTTTGAGGCGAGCAGCCAGCCACTCCATGCTCTCCTGCAGGTTAGCCAGAGCCTTCAGGTCACTCACATCCCGAAGAATCTCGTTCTGAGGGATCAGCTTGTCTCCAAGGTTACCGGTCAATACCTCAGACTCCTTAGCAAAGGCCGCTCTGAGAGAGAGAGAGAGAGGGAGAGAGGGAGAGAGAGAGAGAGAAAGAGAGAGAGAGAGAGAGAGAGAGAGATATTCTTCATTAAAAATATGACATGGACGTGTAAAAGATTTGGTTTCCCTTTTGTTTGGTAGAGGAAAGGAGACAAAAGGAGAGGAGAGGACAGGAGAGGAGAGGAGAAAGGAGGAGAGGAGATGAGAGAAGAGGAGAGGAGGAAAGGAGAGAAGAAGAGAAGAGAGGAGTGGAGTGGAGAGGAGAGGAGAGGAGAGGAGGAAGCTATGATATGAGACTATGATAACAATCTCACACTCCCCTGAACAGGAGACGACTAGCCTTGCTTCAGCCCTGGACCCATGCCAAAAGTCCACATCAATACCAACATGCATTCAATCAAGCCTGACCTCGTCCCCTCTTCCTCACTCTTCTCTTCTTCTCTCCCTCTCTCTTCTGAACTACAGCATTCCGGGCAGTGGGAAGAGAACTGGAGAACTGGATGAGAGTTTGTTTGAGCAGGTTGTGTGTGATGTTCTCCTTCAGTGAACACATCTGGATGTGCTAGATGAAGGACTTATTAATAGGGGTGTTAATGGGTGAGTGTAGGGCGGTCAGACGCTGCTGACCCTCCTGCTGATGAAACAGTGATGAGCGGTGGTGTAATAAAGCCTCCTCTCCAGGTCTCCGACTATGACGTCAACAAGCAAGACTGGCTTTCTGTCCACAGAGCCCGCTCCTTTATTCACTTCACCATCGCTTCTGCAGCACATCACACTTCTAAAGCAATTCTGATACAAACCGACCCCAACACTTCCTTCCATCTGCTCACTCCTCCAACATTCATTCACTCTTACAGAGAGAGACAGAGTGAGAAACAGAGAGACAGATACAGAGAGAGATAAACAGAGAGTGAGAGAGAGAAGAGAAAGAGAGTGGGGGAGAGAAAGAAGAGAGACAGAGTGAGCCAGAGACAGAGTAAGAGACAGAATGAGAAAAAAGACTGCAGGAGAGAGATGCAGAGAAAGACAGAGAAAGAGACAGAAAGAGAGCGAGAGACAGAATGAGAGATAGAATGAGAGAGAGAGAGAGAGAAGGGGAGAGAGAGAGAGAACGAGAAAGAGAGAAAGAGAAAGACAGAGAGGGAGACAGAGATACAGAGAGAATGACAGAGAGACAGAAAGAAAGATGCAAAGAGAGAGAAAGAGTGAGTGAGAGAGAGAGAGAGAGAGAAAGAAAGAGCAAATGAGAGGCAGAGAGAGACAGGCAGAGAGAGATGCAGAGAGAGAGATGCAAAGAGAGAAAGAGAGAGAGACAGACAGAAAGACAGAGAGAGAGAGGGACAAAAAAAGAGAGAGAAAGAGCAAGTGAGAGACAGAAAGAAAGAGGGAGACAGACAGAGAGAGAGGGAGATACATAGAGATAGAGAGAGGGAGAGAGAGAGAGGGACAAAGAGAGAAAGAAAGAGAGATACAGAGAGAGGAAGCGAGAGAGAGAGAGAGAAAATGAGAGACAGAGAAAGAGTGAGTGAGAGAAAGAGCGAGTGAGAGAGAGAGAGAGAGAGAGGGACAGAGAGAGATAGAGAGAGAGAGACAGACAAAGAGAGAGAGCAGCTGCTGGTTTGTAGAACGACTACCAAAACACCAAACTCCAATTACTGGCAGCTGGATCTGAGTGGAGTGAGCCGAGCAGCAGCGTGACCGTCACTTCTCTCTCAGAGGAGAAATGAAAAGCACTGCATGAGTTATAAGATCAAGCTGTGCTGTTGAGCCTGATCCGGACTCCGGAGTCAGCAGTGGGGGAAAGGGACGGTGGCCAAATAGCTGGTCATTATTAACAGCACTCCTCATCCTCTTCACAAGGTACTGTAGCTCCTTTTAGAAACACTCTGCTGCACATCAAACTCACCAAGGAACGCTCCGGAAAGTCTTTTATTCCAGCAGCCATGAGGCTTCTTAATAACACCGCCTCTGCCTGGGAGAGTCCGCTCTGACATTCCGCCTATTACCATTCCTTATCTGTCTAGTGTGATATGGGTATGTGCCACAGATGTGCTTGCATGTCTTATTATCCTTTTATTTTTATCTTCCTATTGTTCATATTTGCTTTTCTCCATTTCACCACTGGCCAAAAAACATGCATCCGAAGCCGGGGAGGTTGCAGTGTGGAATGTAGCCGCTGGGCACTGACCTAGCTGAAACAGCCCAAAAGGGCTAGAGCAGGCAGGCTGGCTGATAGCAAGCTAGCAAGACTAGCGCTGTAGTGGAAGACATGCGAGTTGTAACGGAGGTTAAGGCTCTTTGGGAGAGCAGGAAGACTCCATGGAAGGTTCTCCTTTGCTCAGTGAAATGTAGCCGTTGAGCAGTTATGTAGCTTAAGTGCAGTATGAAGTTGCTTGAGCAGGCCAGGCAGCAGAGGAGCTGTAGCGGAGGAGCTGTGAATTCTGGGATCCAGGGAAGATCTATTTGTGGGATGAAGGCAGAGCTAGTCAACTATAGGCTGTAAGAGGTGTAGTAACTCGTGATCAAGCAGGAGAACCACTGACGCCGATGTGCTGTAGTTTTAACAGTGTTATGGTGTTGGGGGAGGAGTTAAGTACGGCTCCAGTGAGACACTGTGAGTCATAATTTCAGCCCTGTCCAAAAATCCCAAACACAAAAGATGATGTAAAACTGCTGAACGTTCTAACCTCACTATTCAGTACTACATGGTCCAGAGTCTCCTCACGTTTCAGCACTTATCCAACACGTAGGATCTCTGGATATCCTTCACACTGACTTTCAGAGCTCTCTATGCAGAGCGGTAATTCCTGAACTGAGGTACACACACTACTGTTCCCCATTCCTGACACAGAGAACAAACTACAACCCAATAGAACCCAACATAACCCAATACAAGCCAATACAGCCCAATACAAGCTAATACAACCAAATACAAGCCAACCCAACACAACCCAACCCAATCCAGCCCAATACAAGCCAATACAACCAAATTTAAGACAAAGGAAGACAGCTCAGAACAATTAAGAACTTTCGTCTGTCCAGTGCTGCTGTGTCAGCACAACACACACTAACACACCACATCAGTGTCACTGCACTGCTGAGAATTATCCACCACCCACATCATACCTGCTCTGTGGTGGTATGTTAGTGTGTGTTGTGCTGGTGTGAGCGGATCTCTGTTGTGGTCCTGTGGGGGTCCTGACCATTGAAGAACAGGGTAATAAAGTATACAGAGAAACAGATGGACTACAGTCTGGAACTGTAGAACTACAGAGTGCTCCTATATGGTCAGTGGAACCGATACGATGGGTAATGAGTGTAGGTGGTTTGGATTTATGGCTGCTGTATGTTTATTATATAACTCTGTGTTATTTTCTGTTTTATTCCAGTGTATAAAATCTTCTCAGCGCTGCGGAGCGGTACATGTCACCTGCGTAGGCTGCACATTTCTGCATATTTAAGTGTATCTGTGTGTGTTTTTACAGCCTGGCATCTTGTTTTCGAGTTATGCCATATGTCGTTGGTTAATGGGCAGCACCTTCCTGTTTGTAAACATGGCCGCAGTGAAGGCAGGCCTGCAGTCTTGGTGGACCCTCCTGCATAAATAAGTAATAAAGGAAATAAGACTGTGTGCGGGTCTGTGCGGAGCGATGCTCTCCCTCTGCCTCCTCGCTCGGAGCTGTCTGGGTGGAGTGGTGTAATATTTATCTGAGGTTGTGTGTGGGTTCTCTCACCGTGTAAAGTCCTCTTCATCCTCTCGCTTCTGCCGCAGCTGTCTGGGCTGAGCCATGTTGGCCCAGTTGGGCAGCGACTGCAGCAGCCGGCTGATGTCCTCGTCTTTGGCCCAGGACGCGCTGATGGTCAGCTTCTCCTCACGCTGCACTATACCTCTGCAACACAGACACACATCAAACTCGTATATCAGGGGGTCCAGACTTGTTTATTTATCTTCGTGTATTGTTGTTATTGTTATTACGTCAGTGAATAGAACTCTTTGCAGACCCTGAACCTTAACAATCTTAGTTTCACCATATTTTTAAATATTTGAAGGTTTTAAAATGTCTGTGAGCTCAGCCTAAAACAAGCAGCATTCAGAGAGGCTAGCTTGGCTCATGCTGCATGCTAACTACTAATAATCATATACAGTGGTTTTGCACTTCTGATGCTAACTGCATTTCATTTAGCTCTGTACCTGTACTCTGCACAATGACAATAAAGTTGAATCCAATTTAATCTAATCTGAAATGCTGGAAACTAGGTCGACAATCACTCACCAAAAACCGGTCACTGAAAACTTTTCTCAACGTTTCTCAATGCAGGTTCTTTGTTTGGGAACACCGAAGAGGCCCCATTCATTCAAATATAGTTTACTGAGAACAATGAAGGTAAATCTATTCTAGCAGGTCCCAACAATAAATTTATGAGCTCTGAAAATGAGCATAATAAGCTCACCAGGCAAAATAAAAAGAGGACCTTGTAACTGAAGGGTGGCTTACATCCAGAAACTTGTGGTTCCTATGGGAGAGAGTTCCCCCTCTGGGCTTCAGAACTTTACATGCACTAAAACCCACAACACACTAAAGGAAAGAGGAAAAATACCGGAAAAGTACCTCATAATAGACCCTCTTTAAGACTTTACACACGTTCTGTCCGCTTCTCTCTCTCCATCTCCCACACTTACAAACCATATTTCCCTGGTGTACCGAGATCATGGACGGTTTGCTCTTAGCCTGATCTCTAAGTTATGATTCGTGAAGCCGCCTGCCTGATTGAAGCTGCATCTGAGGGCCTTCCCCTGGCTCCACATCAAATCACCCTCAAGCCTGCACCGTTCTGCCATTCTCTTCCGCAGACACGATATGAACGGCCTCATGCTCGGTAAGTCCGGATGGCACCTTTAAAAGGAACGGGGTCTCTGATAATGGGTTATCATTTCAGACAGCTTCTACACGACGTGTCAATAACAAAGCCAAAGACATCAAATCAGAAGAGGCGGTGGCGGTTAATGATAGTTCACGACCTCCATTATCACTTCGTCATGTCACGGTCTTCTCACTGATACGAGGACACACGTTGACATATGAGAAATTAATTTTCAATGCCAGAAAAAAAAAGCAAGACACATTTAATGAAAATATACATGTTAAAAGATTGAACTGTGAGACCCGGTTGGCCACCAAAACGGTCTTTGTCAGGATTAGGCACCCATTTAACCTTAGGCTAGAGATACACTTACTGCCATGCACTGGTGTATGATCATACGAATGATCGTAACTGTTGATGCCATAACACCTATATGACTTGTCTCACACAGGAACCAGGGAATAAAACACCCTATCAGCAGTGTAAAGCTCACAGTCTTTCACTTTGTCACCACTATCATTTATATGCAGTACAGCACAAATAACAGAGGCCCTAAAACAGAGCCCTGCGGCACTCCTAGGAAACGAGGCTGCATTCCATCAGCAGCTATACTCTGAAGTCTATCAGGGAGATTACAGAGTCACAGATCCTGACTTTATGATCTAAGCCAGCAGGGGGAAAATGTGCTGAATAGAAACAAGTTAACAACCACACAGAATCTCACAGAAAGAAAACAGCCGGGCGTAATATGTTATTCAGACGAGTGCTGCTGCATGAGCAGCGTGGAGAGCTTAAAACAAATGAATGTAGATAAAATGGAATGGGCACTTCCAAACTACCGGTGAGCAAGGTTTCCTCCTTTTTCTAGCAGTGGATGGAGGTCCCTGCTTCCAGGGATGAGTCACTTGTCAAATTACCAGAAGCAAAGCCCCTAGCAAAACTGAAATCAGGTCCAACCCTTCGGCACCTAGACACGTTATTCAGGCAGCTCAAGGCAGAGCATTCAACCCAAAGGACGGGCTGCATTATTTACTCTGTCAAAAAAAAAAGTGCCCACTGAATGAAAACGACCATTTAGAAACTTCATATATGTGCTTGATTACAACCTACAACCCCAATTCAGAAATATGTGATTTGTATATGATTTTTGGTGCAGCTACTACTTTGTAATCTTAACACTTAACAGAGTTTTAGGGTGTGCAGAAGTATAGGGGTCTTCACTGTTGCACATTCTCTACTGGGGACAGGTCAGGCAGGCCAGTCCAGCACCCGCATCCTCTTCTTCCACAGCCTCTCAATAATGAGCAGTTCTGCACTGTCTTGTTGAAAATTGGAGGACTTTCCAGCTTTAATGCTGCATCACATACCTCTTTTCCACCAACAAAGTGCCAGTGTTCATGCCCATGCCGGTCCCAGGCTCTACTGAACCCATTAGGAACAGGCCCCCTTTTCCACTGGTTTGAGAGTCTAGCAATTACGTATCTGCAGGTGGGCGGTCCTTAGTCCGGAAGCAGAAGTCATCGGACAACGTAGAAAAACAAGATGGCGGAACAAGCTCTTCAAATGCAAACTTTACTTCCTGCTTTGAGGGCGTATATCTCACCATCCAGAACCAACTCTTTCAGCATCTGTGCGCAGCCCAGAGGGATCATCAAAGACAGTGATTATGCGCCAGACGACTCGTACGTGTTTCCTCTTTCCGTTATGAAGTTCCACGGTTCCACACCAGAGAGGTTTTTTTGAGGTGGAAAAATGCAGAATGGTTCGAGATTTTGGCACCATGTTGGTGGAAAAGGGCTCACAGAGGTCTAAGTGACCTTTGCCAAGGACACTCACACGGACCCCACACCGTAACTGGACCTGGCTTCTGGACTTGTTGCTGATAACAGTCTGGGCAGTCCTTTTCATCTTTGCTCCATTACTCCCAAAAACGATCTGGAATACTGATTCATCTGACCACAGTACATGCTTCCATTGTGTGATGGTCCTTTCCAGATGCCTCTGAGCCCAGAGAACTCGGCGGCGCTTCTAGACACGCTTAACATTAGGCTTCCTTTTGGTTCAGTACATAAATACTACATATATTACAGTGTTAACTAGAGTTTGTGGACGTAAATAAATACTGTAGGGTGTTCGACAGAGGTTTAATCCTGAGCCTGTGTGGTTCTATGATGTATAGATGAATGATGGTTCTTGATGTGGTGCCGGCTGAGGGAGCAGAGAGCTGTTATTCAGTTTAGTCTTGCCTATTTTCCTTGAACCTTCCTTTTAACTATGTTTTCCACAATAAAGGGTTAAATATCCAAATCTCTTCCTGTCTTTCTTTGAATGGTGTGTTCAACCATTTCAGTCATCTTTTCAGACAATTGTTGGCAAACTGGAGATCCTCGACCCTTCAGTACTCCTAAAGGACTAGCTTTTGTACCAATTCATGACTACAGCCACCTGCTGGTATCAATGTTTAAAACTTCACATCAGTATTTAATTATTTTTCATTATTTAAATTATTCAAATTATTCTAAATAAAGTAATTATTCTCATTCATGGCCCTAAATTGTCCCGGTTCCAGGTTTTTTGGAATGTGCTCCAAGCCTAAATGGCAGGAATGTATGTATATTTACAAATGGATCGAAGTTGACCAGACAAAACATACAATGTCTGCAAACAAATGAAACTAAAAACAGAAAAAGCACATTTTCAAATCACTCCTTTCTTTAATTTTATTATTTGTTTATTTACATGTTCCATTCCATCCAAAACTTTTCTCATTTGGGTTTGCATATCCAGCACTAGTGGACAAGACATGCTTGAGGAACTGTAACGGGCTTGTTGTGCTACTCCACGTGGTTTGTGTTTGTGCACATATGTGATACAGACTGTCACATGGGCACTGCGAGGGGAAATTGCCATCTTTGCACTTTCTCTCCATGACTGAGCACAATTCGGACCCCCTCCTGATGAATACACATGCTTAGACACACAAGCACGTGTTTGTTGCTGTGTTTGCCAGCAGGAGTTCTTACTCGCAATGCTCAGACATGCAGCAGCGAGAAGACACAGATTGCTGTGTCACAATGCACTGCAGGCAGGGCAGCTGCCTCAGAGGGCACTCAGTGAGGCACTGAGGGGCTCTATTTGGTTAATAAGGTTCATGCTCTACGCCACTTATAGAACTCTGCCCAGTGACTGAGACGAGGTTCACTGACATACTGAAGATTTAGTTTGACACTGAATTGAAATAAATTGCATATATTCACATATTCACACCATCAGCATAATAGCTGCATAAATAGCTGCACCCAGAAGGAATCAGCCCACAGGAATGAAACTTGGTGGGTAGGTTTGACATCGTGAGACATGCCAATGATTCAACTTTCACGCTCGTCCACGCATGTGACGTAAGCAAGGATGGGCCCTATCGCTGTACATATATATCTACTGTTTACACCCACATACTTAACTGGCAACCTCAACACACTCTCCATTATGTACACTTACACTAAACTGGATTTCACTCTACTGCATATGCTAACTGCTGTTTGCAGTTCTAGTCCTCTAACATACTGACGTACAGTTACTGCTCCTGCACATTTTGCATGTGCCCTACTGTTCAATGTTTATGCACATATTGTCTATTTGTCTATCTGTTTTTGCACTGTACTCATATATATATATGTATATATATATATATATATATATATATATATATATATATATATATATATATATCNTAACTAAAAAAATACACTGAACTTTAATTACACGCATCATCAAAAGAACAGCTGCACCCAGAAGGAAGTGTGGGGTTGCAGTGCTATTGGGAAGGAAGACAAAGGTTAGGCTAACGCAACACGCCAGACATCTCGGCATGGAGTTGTAGAGGTTCATAAAGGTGTCCTGTGATAATCCATCCCATGCAGTTTGAATATTCTCACACAGTTCCTGCAGATTGTGCGGTGGAGGTGGAGGTGGAGTGACACCAGGCCTTCTGGACGTGTGACAACGTACCGTTCATCTTGGCGCTGACCACGGTGCCTCCACACACAGACTTGTTGGTCGTCTCCACCAAGACACAAGTGGGACTCGTCACTGAAAAGGACCCGCTGCCATTCTGAGTCACTCCATGACAGTCTGGCACGACACCATTGCAGTCTTTTGACGTGATGTTAAGGGCAGTCGTCGTAGCATGTACGGACAGTCTGTGTGCATGTAGTCCTGCATGGTGCAGCCGTCTGCCAATGGTACTGGCACTAACAGGATGACTCAGGGAGGACATCACTGCTCGCTGAATGTCTGCAATCGTGATGAGGCCGGTCCTTGCTTACGTCACATTCGTGGCCAAACATGAAACTTGAATCATTCACATGTCACAGGATGTCAAACCTTCCCACCAAGTGTCATTCTTGTCGGTTGATTCCTTCTGGGTGCAGCTATTCTTTTGATGATGAGTGGTATATATAGCCATCACCTAGACACAACATGCCATTGTACTGACACCAGCAAAGATCAGTTTTGTGAATGACGCTCGATTCTGGCCCTGAAAAACTACAGAAAACAGAAACCTGCCATATTCAAAAGACGTCCATCTTGTTTGACATGCTTTAAGCTACGAGTGGCTATTAAATGTGACAAGCTTGAAAGAACTTTCTGAATTCCATACGTCAAAGCCTTGCTGAGGGATCGATTGCTGTGCTACAGTCGCTGATCTGACCGCTGGTGGCCGTATTGTTTTCAGTCTCTGAAATGAAGCACTTGCAAATGACAGCTCAGTCATTTCTCATGTACAGGCCTGCCTGTCAGCCGCTACGTACGGCATTTGCAAAAACGTCAGGCACTCCGTAAATGACATGCAATCAGGTCTCCTGTTCACCTGTCAGCCTGGTGCCGCTCCAGGAGCGGCTGTCACTGATAGGCCGTGTGCGCAATGGTGGAAGAGAAGAAATGCCATTATATGAGACTCGAAGCCATTACAGATTAGCCACAGAGCTGGAACTAATGGAGAAAACACTGCATCAAAAGATGCCAGGTAAACTCCACCACTAAAGCAACTTCCTATGCTACTGATCTCCTTCCCTGTCCCCGCCATACCCTCGCTGGCAGAACAACGAGCGGCGTTACGACACAGTTTAACGGAACACGGCCAAAACAGAAGCGCCGCGTGTGGAGAGACAGCAGTCACACAGTGTTGTTAGTGCTGCCCGCAGCCTTTGGCTGGGGTCCCTTCACGAGGCAGTGGCCGGCAGGATAGGAGAAGCGTTGGCAGTCGTAGAGGAGGTGGTGGCGGTGGCACTGGCTCGCGTACAGAAGTCAGGAGAGTAGCTCCCTTGCAGCCTTGGCGCTGGCGTAAGCCTATTTAATTGGCCCTAGTGTTGGGAGGGCCCCCCATGCTACGCTGCTATGACACGCCCCGCCCAGTAGGGGGAAGCAGCGGCCTTAAGCAGTCAAACACTTCATCTGCAATCTGTTCTACATTTCAGTGCACTCTGCCGGCAGCCCTGAGGAGGGCGGGGGGGGCGGGAGGGTTGGAGGTAATGATCCGTAGAGAGGCTGGAGCTGTGACTGCAGCTGAGGGAAGGAGGGTAGGGGGGTTGGGGGGCCGACGGCAGGAGGTGGGATTGAACGCTGGGTTCCGTGCCAGCCTGTATCAGCAGGGGACTATGCGGTGGCCTTGCTGGAACAACTCCATCATCTCCACAATGTGTCAGCGTTTGGACATAAGTGTGTATAATAGCAAAGCTCGGCGGCTGCCCCGACTTGACATCCAGACTATTGTTTAAATCAAAAGTTGCCCTGAAACGTAACACAATCAGAAAGGATCAACAATTCCCGCTCGGTCAGTCGGACAGATCTCTCGTGCTCTCTCTCCAAAGCCGCAAAGCCAATTATTCCAGTAACAAATGCTTCGGCACTCGGTGGCACTTGTCTAATTCCGCTCATTTAACACAGCTATTCGTCTTAGCTCGGGAAATCATTAAAAAGTAATCAAGCCGCAGAGAGAGGCTAGAAGGGCAGAGGGAGAGAGAGAGGGAGAGAGGGAGCGTCGGAGCAATGCACGGGCGGAGGACGGAAGCCAACGGTCCATTGGTCCTGCAGCTAGAGAAATCTTTCCATCTTAAAATGCCACGCTGGGACAAGTGATGAGAGAAGGAAGTGCCACTCCTCCCTGCCCATCATCCCTCCCTCCTTCTCCTTCTTCCTCCTTTCAAACCACCCACCTCTCGTGCCCAAACGACACTCCAAGCAACTTCAGAATGCCATTAGCATCTGAAGCACTGATTACGCACAGCTGCGCTCTCTGTTCATTTCAGTACAAATCTAGGACCAGCTCCCCCCTCGCCCGTATAAACATATCCATTAATCCACAAAAAAAGACCCACACATAATCCAACATCAGAATTCCGAGAGGTACTCTAATCCGTGTGACCCCCCCGTCTTTGGTGGCACGGTGCGTCAGACACTGATACCCACGCTTTTGCCTTTCCTACTAATTGCAGCGGTTTCAGAGCAGGAGAAATGAACAGACTGGGCGAATGCTGGGCAGGTAATAGTTCTCTACCTGTGAGAGCTAATGAAAGAAGCGGAGAGCAGAGAACACAGATGCTTATACAGAGTAGAGAGTCTATTTATATCAAGTCTCGTTCAAAGGAGCTCATGCTGAGCAATAGTACAGTAGCGCCCTGAGTGGACAAACAGGCCTAGAAAGCAGGACAACCAGCACAATATCCACTCATCTAACGAACAGCTGCACAAATAGCTGCACCCAGAAGGAATCAACCGACAGCAATGAAACTTGGTGGGTAGGTTTGACATCGTGAGGCATGCTAATGATTCAAGTTGTGACGTAAGCAAGGACAGGTCAACAGCCACGTTTGCGGACATCCAGTGAGCAGTAATGTCCTCCATGAGTCATCTTGTTAGTGCCAGCACCATTGGCAGACGGCTGCACCACGAAGGACTACTTGCATGCAGACTGTTACGACAACTGTCCTTAACACCATGTCAACATCACAAAAGACTGCAATGGTGTCATGCCAGACTGTCATTGAGTGACTCAGAGTGGCAGCAGGTCATCTTCAGTGACCAGTCACACTTTTGTCTTGGTGGAGACGAGCAATGAATCCATCTGTGGAGGCACCGTGGTCAGCACCAATATGAACGGCTTGTTGTCATGCTTCACACGTCCAGAAGGCCTGGTGTCACTCCACCTCCGCCCCTACCGCACCATCTGCAGGAACTGTGTGAGAATATTTAAGCTGCATGGGATGGATTATCACAGGACACAATTAGGAACCTCTACAACTCCATGCCGAGACGTCTGGCAGGGACTTGCGTTGGCAAACATGGCGGCCCGACGCCATACTGAGAGACTCTACTTCCGTAGTGTCACTAACCTTTATCTTTATCTAAACATGTCCCAAACAGGGGGTTTTGGGCTACTTAGAATAGACGGTCCCAATATACAGGCTAACAGGAAATAATGGTAGTAAAAATAGGTAGCAGAAAATATCCTGAGGCCTACGGCTACTGTTTATTGCTATGCTGTGCACTACAGTCCAACTTTATAGGGGTCTCTCGTCTATGGTCACAAAAATTTGTGTATATTTAGATTTGCATGATGCTAATTGGTGGACATAAATTTATATGCCTTAGCTGTGTTAGCCTCACAGCTCTAGTACCAAATCAAAGAAGCAAACCTGTCTTGGCTGACTGATCATCCAGGGAAAACTGAGGGAGGAGATCTTTTACTTTATAGACGGGATTTCAGCGATCACACTGATGACTGGCACCAAAAGACAGGATGAAAAATAGGGGTAGCTGTTGGACTGTGTATGTGGTTCTCATCTGTAATGGCTCAGGGTCTCTCCCCTCTAATCCAGCGGTGACCCCACAGCTTCCAAAGTTCAGAGCATTTAACCCTGAATGTTCCAGTGCTCCACTCGTGCACACGCATACAGGCACACGTTCCCAGGCCGTGGAAGCAGGACATGCAGGCTGCTCACTCTCCGGGGTAAAGGAGTGTGACTCGCGAGAGGATGGCGTTGTGACAGTTCATTCATCACTGTCAGAGCGGTCGCATGCCTCTGAGACCCTGCAACACAGCACACGGGTATGTGCTCTGTCCGACATGACCCCGCTGCACAGCTGCAATACACCTGCAACATCGCCACTGCAGTGTTACATGCAGGATACAATGCCTACGTCAGCTTTAGGCCACAGTTTAAGCCATCATGGAGCAGGAGTGGTTTAACCTGTGCTGTAATGTGGGTAAATGCTGAATCTGCAATAGTATCAAACAATAATTCTGGAGTGAATGACCTTCAGTAGTTTGACAATCTATTAGCTCCTTCACCAACAGCAGTTCTGATTCGACCAACCTCACAGAAATGTAACAGCAAATTCCCTTAATAGACATCTGCACCGGGACACGAAGCTAACCACTAACATGGAGCTACTGCCAGAGTTCATTCATCTCCAGCGCCTGCGGTTATCTTGTGTTTGGTGAAGGGGCTAACTGGGGCTAATTTCTGACCTGTTGGCCGGCATTTCTTAAGTTGAATGTTCTGCTGGTCATTGGATTTTACAGTGATTGGATTGGGCATGGACTGGACAAGTTTCTGGATGTAGGCCACATCAGTGTTCAGACACTCCTGCATCAAAGAATTGAGCAGTTGGGCCTGATTTGGTGAATGCCTTGTCTGGCACAATTCAGAGAGAGAGAATTCCCTGTAGACTGGGATTTTAGCCACTGCTGGTAGACCCGTATGACCATATGCTTCCATACACCTGCAGAGTCAGCTACTTCCTTCACACTATGGTCTTTGGCACGACCAAATGCAGTCACTCCTTTTAGCCAGTCATTAACATCTGCTTTGGAGCCATTTTCCACACATGGAACGAGACATTCACTGCACTGTAGCACCTCTTCTCAATCTATGGATCCGGTCACTCACAGCCTGCAGGTATTTATAGCCCCATCATCCTTGTGCAGCGCCATCGGCACTAGGTAAGCGTTAGTCACATTTACAGTTCTCTCACTTACCAGCTATTACAAAATTCAGGAGCGGAGACCGGAATCAAGGTCCCGATTTGGGAAGCTCTGGTATATAGGTTTGATGTAGTATGTAAACACTGTTGAAGTTTCTGTCCAGTCTATGCAGTTAACGTCACACATGCTGTCCACATTGTAAGTTAAGGTAGACCAATTTCATTCCAAACTATTTGGAGCATTTCTATTGGGCCAATGACAATTAAATTTCCACAGGACAAAAACTGCCAAAAATGCAGATTATTTTCAGACAGCGACAGTACATGAACACTAATCTCCAAAAACTAATCTATTTTGCTATTTACTGGGCCCCTATGAGACCATTGACTGACTGTGAAAGAACTTCCCGAATTAGCTCTCCAGGAAATACTCCGTTGGTGGTCCGTGGAATGGCTTCCACCAAATGAACTCGCACATGTGAAGGGTGACCCCCCCCCGAACTTCTCACCCCCCACCGGCAAAGCCTGACGTGCGAATCCCATCTCTTGATCCACTGGCGCGGCACAAAAGAGCGCACACCGCACTTCCGCATGCAAATCCCCCCAGCGCAGGATTACGCGTGTCCTAATGTGTGCCATTTCAAAGGGAAAGCTCCTTTTCCATTCGGGCTCCATCTCTGCGGGCCGGGCGATAACTGAACCCATGCAAATGAGCTCACACATCCATCACGCCTGCGTGTGTGACACTCGAGAGCCAGGTGTGCGAGCTATGTGATGTGCAAATGAAGTATCATCAGCAGAATTAATGTCTGGGTGTGAGAGCGTGGTGGGGTGTGGTCTGAGCTGAGTAATGTCTCTCTTCTCGGCAGATGGGACCACAGGCGGAGAGACGCACGCCCACCTCTGGCCCCTTCACTACTCCTGTCAGGGGTCCCCATAGCTTTTGCCTCCCTACTTCTTTGGAAATGTTCGGAGTGCAGACAAAAGTTGGATCTGATTTGTTCCTGTATGTGTGACACACATACATACATCTCATTCTTAACTTGGCCAGCTTTGGCCACTCCTGGTCAAGCATTTGCATTATTGATTTTACTGCACATCAACTTCAACATCAACACCAGGCCTGGATTAGATATATTCTAATTGTGTACATAAATGTTTACTGCTCCTTTCATTGGCTACCTGCTCTCAAATGATCCAACTGGGAGCAGCAGCACCTTCAACATGACTATTGGAGGTTAGAATACGCCCTCAGGGCAGCAGCGCTACATTTTCATCCTCTCATGTTGGACTGATTGTACTCCTACAGCGCTACAGTGACTCACTATCGCCTCTTCAGGTACAAAGTGTTATAGGACAAGCTGGGGCTACCTGGTTAGCACGCTAACTTCAGTAGATATCAGTGCAACACTATACATAGACATCTTTTGCACACCGTCAACACTGTTATTTCTCCACATTCTGTCAATAATTTGGTCTCATTTTGGAATGTATATACGCTCATCATCAAATGAACAGTTGCTCCTAGAAGGAAGTCTGGGATTGCAGGTCTATTGAGAAGGAAGATAAAGGTTACCAGGAACAATAAATGATGATAAATTTAGACTGATATGGACAATTTATTGAGCTACACATACAGAAGTAGTGTCTCTCAGTATGGCGTTGGGCCGCCAGGTCTGCCAACGCAACATTCCAGATGTCTTGGCATGGAGTTGTAGAGGTTCCTAATGGTGTCCTGTGATAATCCATCCCATGCATCTTGAATATTCTCACATAGTTCCTGCAGACTGTGCGGTAGGGGTGGAGGTGGAGTGACACCAGGCCTTCTGGACGTGTGAAGCGTGACAACAAACCGTTCATCTTGGTGCTGACCACGGTGCGTCCACACACGGATTTGTTGGTCGTCTCCACCAAGACAAAAACGGGACTCGTCACTGAAGATGACCCGCTGCCACTCCGATTCACTCCATGACTGTCTGGCACGACACTATTGCAGTCTTTGGCAATGTTGACGTGGTGTTAAGGGGAGTCGTTGTAACAGTCTGTGTGCATGTAGTCCTGCGTCGTGCAGCCGTCTGCCAATGGCGCTGACACTAACAGGATGACTCATGGAGGACATCAGTGCTCGCTGAATGTCCACAATCATGGCTGTTGGGTCACACATCACATATGAAACTTGAATCACTTGCATGTCTCACAATGTCAAACCTACCCACCAAGTTTCATTCTTGATTGGTTTATTCCTTCTAGGTGCAGCTATTCTTTTGAGGATGAGTGTATATACATACACTAGTTTAGAATAAACATTTTCGATTTAGAAAATCACCACAACATGTAGTTTGATTGGGGTCCCTAAACTTTTGCATGCTCAAGATGTTTTATGCATGATGCCGTTTCTCCACCAGTGAAGGACCCCTCTGCTTCTGCCTGCCACACACACAAAAGTGCACATGCTCAGTAGGAGAGGCCATTTGGGGTTAACACAAACAGCAGCACACACACACAGAAGTGCACACACCAGTGCATCTGCCAAAAGAGGTCCATATGGGGCTAATGGTGCAGAGAGAGAAACAAACAGAAGGCAATGATATACACATTACCATAATGGAATGGAGGTGTGGTTACACACTCATATATACACATGTGCGCAGCCCGAAGAAGCAGCTCGGCACAAAGCAACTCCATCAAAACGGCTCAGTTCATCAAATTTATCCTGTCTGACGCCTCAGTGTTCCTCACAAATGGTCATCCTAACGCAATCCTTCAGACTCTAAAAGCCCTTTCTGTGTTTTTCAACTAAGTACAATACTTCAAAGCTCTCCGGGGGTAATTAAAACAGCCCAGTTTTCCTTGTTCTGCTCCTGCCATCACTTTGTACTCACGACTGCCAGCACTTTCGGTGACATTTCGGCTTCTCTCTCGCGTCTCCCTCCGCAGGCTGAGATTAGCGCCTCTCTCTCTCTGCTCTGAGCAGTCCGCTCTCCACACACAAGTTACCTGAAAGAAGGCCCATGCCAGCACCCGAGGCTCAGCTCCCTGCTGCTGCTGCTGCTGCCGTCAGATTAGGAGGTTTGCTGAGGTCAGGTAGCAGAAGGGGCATCCCCAGGACAGGGCAGCATTCACCTGGGGGGGTGGTGTTAATCAGTGGGTTGAACCGTAGGGGGTAAAATGGCAGGAGACTGATATGATAATCCAGGCTCACAGTGCTCAATACAGCTCGCACGCACAAAAACAATCTGAGTAATTGATTATTCAGCACTGACTTAATGAACGCTGTTGACACAGCAAACATATGATTAAACAGAATGCACCCATTTATCTCCATTTAGCAGTCACAGTTATGGCTAGCGATAACAAAAGCATGCACCAGGAACCTCATATTTGGGTAACTGGATGGGGCAGTAGGCCGCCATAATGGTTTGGAGCAAAAGTGAGAGACCACCATCCAGAACAACACTGTCGCCATCAGACAAACGGCATCTAGAGCTTTCATCTCTAAGAGAGGAGAACATCAAGCTGCTCCAGATAAGAGAGAACATCCACAGGTGCTTCCGTCCATCCTGCCACTGTGAGAAGACACCTCAACGCTATGGAGGTCTGAAAGGATGTGTAGATGTTCAAGCTAAGCATCTCCTAATGCTGAAAAACTAATAACTTGTACTTGACGTCTGTTATCTCCTTGATCCCCCCGACTGAAGATGCAAGAAGCCTGTTGACCAGTTATCGTTCTCAGCTCATACTGCAAACCTGACTCGGTTATGCAGATTTCTCCTCTACAGCATCCGGAGGATTCAGCTGTTCCTCTCTCTTAAGAAACCACCCAGGTGCTAGTCCAGTCTCTTGTCACTTCAAGGCTTGATAACTGCAACTTGGTCCTGGCTGATCTTCCTCTGCAGACCATCAGGCCCTTACAACTGATCCAGAATGCAGAATCTTCCCAGGTTCATCATGTCACTCCACTGCTGCACTCCCTTCATGGGCTTTCGGTAGCTGCCTGGATCGGATTTAAAGCTCTGATGCTTGCCTACAAAGCCAAGAATGGACCAGCCCCTCCCTCATTATGGCAATGGCTAAGAGTCAATCTGTACCTTGAGCCCTTCGAGCTTCAAGTACAGCTCGGCTTGACCCGCCATCCCTCAAGATGCATGGAAGACAAGCGCCCAGACTCTTCTCTGTCCAGATGTTTCAATGTGCATCAAAGAATTGCACAGTTGGGCCAGATTTGGTGGATGCCTTCCCTGGTACAATTCTGAAGAGAATTCCCTGTAGACTGAGATTTTAGCCACTGCTGGTAGACCTGTATGACCATACGTTTCCATACACCTGCAGATTCAGTTACTTCCTTCACGCTATGGTCTTTGGCACGCCCAAATGCAGTCACTCCTTTTAGCTCCTATCATTAACATCTGCTTTGGACCCATTTTCCATACATGGAACGAAACATTCACTGCACTGCAGCAATTCTTCTCAATCTATGGATCCCGTCACTCACAGCCTGCAGGTATTTATTTATAAAGGTATTTTAAGGTGTATATGTATTTGTAAGGTACTACCACCTTTAACAAGCAAAGTGACTCATTATTGATCAGTAAGCTTATGATATTGACACTGTCTTTCTTTTACTGCCCGTTGCTGTAATTTCCGTGCATCCTCCGCAGCCATGCAACACAGAAATAGTCATGTTACATAAACAGAATTTACAGGAAATGTACAACAACAATCAAACTACGTCCAGCACGTCCAGTACATTTAGGCATGAACCGTAAGCCAGAGAAGCTTGCCGTCTAGAGCTCCAGCACCTCTGAAAGAGCTTATAAATGTGTGGGTGGCCTTATGTGATGTGTGGTCTCCATGTGAGCATGCATGTCAGTGTGTGTTCCTGAAGTCATGACAGTGGCAGGATCCCCGCTGTCCTAATCAGGGGGTACACAATGCGCCTTTAGCCCACATTGTTCTGTGATTGGCTGTTGTTGTCTTTGTGCTGAAGAGGGTCCTTAATAAAGGCCCATGCTGTGTGTTTGTGCCACAATGAGCAGCACTTCTCTAATGGAGCTGTGCCTGTAGGGAGCCAATCAGCAGGTGCCTCTCACACACACACACACACACACACACACACACACACACACACACACACAGAGTAAATATACACATTAGCCCAACAACACATGCCTACCCACAAATGGAAAGGTCAGTCTCATTAGTTCATCTTCAGACTTGCGTGTGTGTGCGTGCGTGTGTGTTGAAGACTGAGTGAGTGAATACAGTGAGATTAAAAAGGTCAGCTTCATTAGCAAAGCACTGACTGCACTTCCGTGTCAGCATTTCCACAGGAACTTCGCTGAGTGACAGACTCAATCATCTCTAAAAACATGCTCATGGCGGAAGCCCAGTCCTGTCCACTCAGACCGCCCCCCTACCATCTACCACACGAGTCATCGGTTCCTGTCCTGCATGGCTGGAGTCCAGCACAGGTTGGTGAGTTCCCTGCTTAGGAGGCAAAACAAGATCCACACCCTGTAGGTAGCTTCAAAACCACTATCGTTAGTAGCTACAGTAGAAGGTGACCAAATATCTGGAATGAAAACCAGGGACATTCCCAGATTGGTGGTCAACGGTCATCAAATACCCAATGCTTTTATCTCTGAAGGGCGCCTGTTCGGGGCAGATACTGACTTTCATGATGGAACCACATGGGGGTGCCACTGGTCCTTATTAACTATGGGCTAAGGCAGAAATGAGGGCGGCTGGGGCACTGGCGGGAAACACTGCTGTTTCAAACACTGGGTAGACAACGGCCCTTTCCTGGATCTGGCCCTTACATTTCTGTTGGGGCGCCCATTCCATCAACCTGTACAACCTGAACGCTATCATGAACACTGCTTGAGCTGGCCAACCATGGGCTTGTGGGGCGTTTGAGGTGCTTCAGTGACTCAGACTGCAGGTGAGTTGGCTTCTCAGTGAGTCCAGCTAGATTTAGGCACACGTCTTATGTCAAAGCGCAACACGTAGGGTCAGTGTGTCTTTGCTCCAGTGAGAACCAGAAGGATATAATTAGACCCTAGACAGTTTGGTTGTTTGCTTTTTCAAATCAGTGGTTCATGGGCTTGTAGCACCGACTGATAAAACTGGGTACTAACGGAGTAGCTTTGTAAACAGTGGCTTTGTTAGAAATACAGTTATAAGTAAAATCGGTCTCGAAAGTCAGAAAGCCCAGGGGCTTAGGCAGGGATGAAACTGGGATACGTTTACTAAAAGATACAGTGGTTGTACAAGCCAGTCATTCAGGGTCATAAACACAGCTTCACATAAATGTCCTATACCTCGCACTGCAAGGACAGACCGGAGTGGTAGAGGACAGACGCAAGCCGGTGGTTGATGTGGACCCTGATGTGTGTCTATGCAAGCATAGAAAGAGGGGCTTATAAGTGGAGTCTGGACACGTGGCCCCTGCGACCAGCCCCCGCGAATCCAGTGGCGGGGTTCAAGAAGATTTATGGAGCCAATCTCCAGCCAGGCTGCAGAGTGACCCCCTCCTGCGGATACGGTTCTAATTAAATGAATCAATCAGCGAGCGCGGTGGCTGCAGATAGCATCAGAGTCGCCAAGTGGCTGCACACTACACAGCGAAAAAATAACCCCCCCACCCAAAAAAGCTTTCCAGTGATTACCTGCAGAAAGGACGGAGGGAGAGGAGAGAGAGAGAGAGAGAGAGAGCGAGAGAGAGAGGCAGTACAGTGTGGACGTCCCCACTGCTCCAGTTTTCAGCTGATATCGCAGGCTGTCCTATCACTGCGGTGAAGGAGGAGGCCGAAATGCACCTTTCAGCACTATGCTTTTATCAGAAATGGAGTGAGACTGGACGCTGAAGCACTGATAGTGCCGGCCCTGTCTTTATTACTAATTCCGCAGAAATAGCTCCCTTCTCTGCTACGGTATCTGAGCAGTATCAACTCCCTCACCTGTGCCAAGGTCTACTTCACTTCAGTAACAGCACTGATACTGCCTCAGCAACATATCATCAGGAGTGGAGGTATCCATCACGCACGGGCTTCCTACCCACCAAGGAAAGAGGATTTGCTGCTTAAAGCCCTTTTTTAGACTTTGTGTCCACAGTTCAAGTTACACAAGGCCAGTGTGCGAAACACCCCCTGGTATTTGGGAGAGGGTCCCATGCAGGGTGGCTACTCCAACGTTGACTAACTTACTTGCTATTGCAGTGCTGACGTTTCAAAGGCAATATGATGTCTGGTTTAACTATCCAACTATTCAAAAACGGTCCTTCCCAGCTCACTGATGGTTTACTTTCTGAGACCCCCAGAGAATTGAGACATTCAGGTTCCTAGAAGCTCCTAGAAGGAGGGTCATGCCCCTAATAAGACCCCCTGTATTTTGCACCTTGCCAAAGACCAAGGCTGTATTCTAAAATGGGACACTACTATACTGCACACTGCATACCACAGTAGTATGTACTGCATACTGTATACGCCCCCTTTGTGTAGTATACAGTACAGGAACAAGTTCTGACCTACAGTGTAGTATACTAATACAGTCACATGACCAGTTACCTCACATTTACCTCAGAGCTGTTATTACTGTATCCACTGTTTAGAGCTAGCTGCTGCTAACGCTGCTCAGTTCACCTGAAATACGTTTAGCCTAGCTGTTAGCTACCCTCGGCTGTTTCACTCTAAAACTGATCCTCTAAAGCGAGTTCATCTTTTATTAATCTTCAGACCTGTATATTTTAACTTTCTGAGGCTCACTCTGATGTAAACATACACAACTACACTTCAGTTTGGTCACATACTGCATAATACTATTAGGTAGATTTAGTACATGAGTAGTATGTAGTATGACATTTCGAATACAGCCCAAATCTGATTTGTATAGTGTTGGAGTCATACCTGTCCTGAATCACTGAATGCCCTGCGATGGACTGGCAGCCTGTCCAGGGTGTATCGTGCCTTCCACCCATTAAGAACTGGGATTGGTTCCAGCACTCCCAGCCACCGGGTTAAGCGGGTTAGAAGATGAGCGAGTGAGATTGTTACGTGCAAACTAAAAACATGAAAGTCGCCCTTGTGTTTGTGAGCAAATACAATATATTATAAGGTGATATTAGAATGCATGGTGGAGACCGTGCAGCTTTAATCACTAAACAGGCTGATATTCAGTCCAGAAACAGCTCAAATAGCTGCACCCAGAAGGAATCAACCGACAGGAATGAAACTTACTGGGTAGGTTTGACATTGTGCAACTGATTGAAGTTTCCTGCTTGGCCGCGAAGTGACGTAGGCAAGGACAGGCCTTATCGCTGTACGTGACTGACCCAACAGCCACGACTGCAGACATTCAGCAAGCAATAGTGCCAAATGTCTCGCAATGACATTCCAGACTGATGGGCCATTACCTCCGACGGTGGGGAGGGGGGTTATTACAGGTGTGGCGACACCTACCTCATGAATATTCATTTTGCATGTCACTGGCTTTGGGGGGAAAAAGGAAGTGGCACTCCAAAGTTCTAACACTTTAGTAGCCAACCCACATGACATGTCTGAATGGATTAATCACCCATTTGTAGCCAAAGCCCATATTTACCTGGGTTCACAGGTCGAAAGTCTTGGACAGAAAGGTTTGGAATGTGCTTATGTTTTACTGTATACGTATCAGCAGCTCTGAATATACAGTACCAGTCAAAAGATTAGACACACCTTGTAGATATCTCAATATACAGGCATACACGTAACAGCTTGGAACATTAATACCTGATAGTTAAATAATGCAGGATATGTCTAGATGTCATATATATTGCTCCCCTTTAATACACACTCATCATCAAAAGAACAGCTGCACCCAGAAGGAAGTGTGGGATTGCAGTGCTATTGGGAAGGAAGATAAAGGTTACCAGGAACAATAAATGATGATAAATTTAGACAGATACGAGCAATATTTACTGAGCTACACATACAGAAGTAGTGTCTCTCAGTATGGCGTCGGGTCACCATGTTTGCTAACCCAACATGCCAGACATGTTGACGTGGTGTTAAGGACAGTCGTTGTAATGGTCTGTATGCATGTAGTCCTGCGTGGTGCAGACGTCTGCCAATGGTGCTGGTACTAACAGGATGACTCATGGAGGGCATCACTGCTCGCTGACTGTCTGCAATCGTGGCTGTGGGGTCAGGAAGGTACAGCAATTAGGACCATCCTTGCTTACGTCACATGCGCCAAATTAATTGTATGCCTCATGATGTCAAACCTACCTACTAAGTTTCATTCCTGTCGGTTGATTCCTTCTGGGTGCTTTGATCTCTTTTTCTGCACAGTGTAAAAGCTCTAGTTCTCCTTTCAGTTTATTGAATATTCATGATGGACAGACCAATAGAATTGCTCCAAAACTGCTTAGAAATAAACAATGTTCTATCAACCTCCACTGCAGGTTCAGAAAGCTGTTTCATCCTCCTGTAAAGTTCCATTTTAGAGGGTGTTAAGGTGGACTGTATAATTCCATGAGGGCTATTTTACAGTTTATGTCTTCACTTTTATTGTACAGTAAAGCATTAAGATAAACATAAGGGGAAAACTGCTATGAGTAGCCATGTCTCTCATAGTGTTGTCAGATTAGAAGCGTCAAATATGTATTTAAACACATTAATAGTCAGTTATATGCTCTTGTTTATTGTATGGCAAACGTTTTAACAGCTAGAATACTTCATAAGAAGGCAGGTGTCCCCAAACTTCTGACATACAGTGTCAGGACACACACACACACACACACACACACACACACACACACACACACACACACACACAGTCTTTGTCTGCGAGCCCCATCACAGGAGAGCACTACTGTGTAAGCATCATTGCACTCCTCCATTTGGCCCGGACCAGATCTCAGAGGCAATTCACAATATGGAGGGAAGCCATGCTCATCTCAGAAACGGCTCCTTATATAACGGATGGCTGTCCATCCCAACAAGATGCTCAGTCTGGGTCAGTCTCTTTCCTGCAACAGAATTGCTGGAATTCCCAACATATATTTCACTACCACTGCTCTGATCTGTTCTAGAGCGTTACAATAACACGGGGCACGACAGAAATAAAATGTGTCTTCCTGACAAATCCAAGATTAGAACCTGATATAAGGCTTGCCTGGACAAACTTTGTGCTCACTGATATTCAGGAATAAGAGAATAAAGGGGTGTGAGGGGTCTCGGTGCAGGAATATCGGCCTGGATTAATGGCAGAAACGGCAGTAAATCCAATGAAATCTAATTAGGGATGTACCGATCAGATATTAGGATCGGATATCGGCTCCGATATGAGTTATATCAGCTGGATCAGGTATCGGATAATTAGGTCGATCCATGGTGGCGATCCCCAGTCTAATTCGTTTGCGATGTGTGTTATGACGTCAATAGCATGTTTGCGGGGTGCCTGTAGTTCTCCAGCAGAGTGGACTCAATGTGCAGAGGAAAAACTTACAAACGGGGATCAAACAAACCAAGGCTGCCAGGAGGAAAAACTGATGTGCTCAACGAAGCAAAACAAAACAATTTCCTCAAACGAAAAGGAATCTCACAATGAAACCCTCCTAACGCCCGACCAAATATATATAATTTTTCTCTGTACTTCAGCGGCGCGAGAGTGCTCTGGAGAGGGGGAGAAGCAAATACCCTCGAGAGGTGGCAACGTGAACTCAAGACTGAGCAACCAAGGGGCGGCACTCTCACGCTTAAGTAGCGTGAGCTGCAGGTGTTAGCGTTTGCCGCTTGATTGCTCATTGGTTGCCCTTTGTCTCCCTCTGAGTGGCCGGAGGTGGATCTGCAGGAACCCGAGACCTTACAGTAGACTTGACTTACAAACAGGAACAACAACATGGAGTGAGCCAGAGAGTAAGCTGTATGAGTAAACTTAGTAAAGCATTGTTTAGGTCAATCCTGGTGCCTTACATCGCTCCAACATGGTGAAGTATATGGTTTATTCATTCAAAAATGGTATCGGATCCATATTGGGTATCGACAGATATGCAAAGTTTATGTATCGGTGCTGGTATCAGAACTAGAAAAGCTGGATCGGTGCATCTCTAAATCTAAACCAGTGAAACTTTTATAAGCTCCCCAGCCAAAGAATGAGTCCCCTCTGTGATGCTCTGGGGGGATTTAATTATGTGGAAATGGGTTCTATGGTTGAGGTGACAGTACATTTTAACCACAGTGTCTACACTGAGCAGCTGGACAACCAGGTTTTGCCTTTTCCTCATCATCTTAAAGAGGAACACAACATTCCTATCCCTGTATTCCAAGATGGCAAGTCTGATGTTCACAGGGCTGTAAATGTGATGGACTGGCATGATGACCATTCAGGAGCATTCACATATCTGGACTGGCCCACACAATACCCAGATTTGAATCTTCTTGGAAATCTGTGGGACTACCTGGAACAACCAGTAAAACGTCAGGGAAGGTATCCACCAAATCTGGACCAACTGACCAATTCTATGATGTAAGAGTGTCTGAACATTGATGTGCCCTACATCTAGAAACTTGTCCAGCCCATGCCAAATCCAATCACAGCTGTTATTGGTGCTCGTGGAGGTATTACACACTGTTAGGTACAGTCATTTAATGTCCAGTGAGCTTATGTCCATGTTGAACAGGGCTGTGAGTACAAGTAATAAGAATAAAATCAAAACCGCTTATCCTCCTGGGTCACGGGAGGTGCTGGAGCCTATCCCAGCGCTCACTGGGCAGAAGGCAGTAAACACCCTGCACAGGCCACCAGTCTATCAGTCCACAGACACGAGGAGAACATGCAAACTCCACACAGAAAGGACCCTGGTTACCCGACCGGGGAATCGAACCCAGACCCTTCCTCTCTGTGAGGAGACTCAGAGACTCAGACAATGCACACATAATACTTAGCACTGAGTAACTTCTCATTATGATCAAAATGGTTGAAATGTAGAATAAAACACACCAACCCCCTAAACAATACCTTCTGGTGGGCTAGAATAACTAAATCCACACTAGGAAGCAGACCACACAGCAGTCGAGGATGTGCAGCCCTGTTTCAGGACAGTCCAGCTACACCTTTCCAACAAACTGTCACACATACAAACAGAAACACAGACAAATCACCCTCATTCTCAGCCTTCCTCTCCTTGTCTCCATGCTAAAGTGGCAGAAAGAGCCCAAAACCTGTCCAGCAATTCATGCTGTACAGCAAGGACAGCTCACGCCAAAGCCGGACAAGGCTCAGTTCATCACCACTGTCTCACTAAGAACCTCCTATATGAGAACTCTCATTTCAGGAGAGAGATGGCCAACGCCATTGTTAGGTTCTTCACAGCCAGCTTCAGAATATGTCCTCATATGGTTTAAAGGCACAGTTATCCTTAACGTTAAATACAGATACGGATATGGACGGAGCCTCCCACATTCATCTTGTCCGTATTTGTGCACTGTGTTCTCTGAGAGCTAACGGATACTGACAGAACGGAGCACTACCACTAGAAGTCATGGGAAGGGGGGCAGTGTAGCCAATAGGCCAATGGTTCGAGCCAAACATGACCAGTGCCATATGGACACGATGAAGAAGACACTCTGGCAATAAACTGAAGTCATGGTGGAACTTTGAAGACATCTTCAAACATCTAAATGATGTTGTCATGGGGCAGTCGTGGGCTGGGAACCAGCTTTGTGGGCAGAGGATCACCAGTTCTACTACCTGAATTGACAGTAGCGACTGAATTCCCCCTGAGCAAGGCACCTTACCCCCAACTGCTCCCCAGGCGCCATGGATAGGGCTGCTCATCGCTCCGTGCAAGTGTGCTCACTGCCCCCTAGTGTATGTGTTCACTAGAGTGTGTGTGTATGTGGGTGTTTCACTTCAAGGATGGGTTAAACGAGGAAGACAAATTCCTCTGTGTGTAAACACAAATGGCACAAAATGGCCCTAAAAAACTCTACTCAGAGAACGATTGGCCTCACCTAAATTAATTAAATTAATTAAATCACTGGGGCACAGGGACAAACTGTTGGAACAGCTGGGAGTAGACTGGACAGGAATCTGAACTGCCCTCTGGTGGATGCACTGCTTAACATCCATGCAGGATACATAGAAGTATGTGGGCAGTGGCGGCTACAACGTCTGAAACGGAAATGTGTTCATTTACGTACATAAAGGGAGCATAAAGGAGCCTCAAGATGTTCTCTGCAGATGTTCATATACAGGACGTAAAATGGCAAATGCCAGGAAACTGACTGTAGAAGCCAAAAGGTTAAATTGACATGTTTTGTTGACTGTCCAAGTTAAAATACGTTAACAGATCATCTACAGAGAAGACACTATATTAGAAAACACACAGGGCACGATTTCTGCTGATCATATAACACATATTATAACAATAATAAAACACAGAATATAAGAAATAAGCCGTAACACACGTTTATGATTTTTCCAGTATGCTAAATCCAGCTAATAAACAGTAACTGTGCATTCAAATCTGTGGAAATGTGTTCTCTGTAGAGGAAGTGTTAAAACCTGCATTAATGGCTTGTTTTGTGTGGCTAAGTACTAGCAAATCAAAGCTTTCTGAGCTTTAGCTTGTATGTCAAATAAATTAGAAGCTGCTTTCGGGTCACGGCTTAATGATAAAGAACAAAGGGGGTTCTGAGGCAAGGCCCGCTGAGAACCACTATATTGCACCGCCTTAACTTAAATCTGCTTATTACTGTTCAGGGAAAGCAAACCCAGATCACTTCCGAACACTGAAGTCTCACTTTGGCTCTAAAGACAAACTAAATCTGTTTGTGCTCTACACCACATCAACACATCCGAGAGACCTTAACGAAGACCTGGATGCAGTGTAAGTAGATGGAGAGAAGTAGGCAGTAATGGGCTGGAGGTTAGGAAACCAGCCATGTGATGAGGCGGTTGCTGGTTCAATTCCCTGAACCGAAGGACACGACTGTAGTGCCACTGACCAAGGAACCTAACCTCTAGCTGCTCCCTGGGTGCTGTGAATGGGGTTGCCCATCACTCCAGGCACGTGTCTACACTGGCCCCCTAGTGTGTGGGTGGGTTAAATGCAGAGGTGGAATTCCTCGTTGTGTAAGCACAAATGACCAAAATGGGTCTAATTTAACGTCTATAATCTAAGTTTGATGACAGATCTTTAACAGACATGATTTAGGCTATTTTGGGTGACTACTAAATTCAATAGTGTGTGTTAAGGAAGCAAAATCAGGACTCTGAACACGTCTTGGCTGAGCGACAACATCTGGGGTAAGTGGAAAATTGAGTCTAGGCCTAATATCATCCGACACTGCAATGTATTTGGGAAATGTCATAGTATTGAGTCTCAGCCTGAGGAACAGAGGACTTCTGTCCCGATCTTTTTTGCTTTGGCTAAAATGCGACAATTTCTCACTGAGCTGACTCCAAACCCCACTAAAGCCGGAAATCAAACCACAATATTTGACACTGCCATCTCAATGGGGGTTAAGATGTGTGCTACATCAATGAACTTTTTCATGCATGCTGAGAGGGTTCGGGATGAGCCAACGTCTCGCTGATCCTGAACAAAAAGACCACAATTTATTTGCAGCCATCGATCCATATGTCGGTTACTTACCATAACTGCAGGACACCATGTCTGCTGCTGCTGTGTGGCAGAAAGCTCCACTAAAAAGGCATAGTCAACTGAAAAGGAAACTAACGCTGGTACACACGGCCTACACCTGACTGTAACAGAAGCTATTGTGAGTCAGGGAGGCGCTGCTTCTGCTCACAGTCGGATTTGGAATGTGCTTTAATTAGGGGTGTAATTAATTATTAGATTAACCATCAAATAATAATAAGTGTTTGATCAATGCTCAGGTACTACATCTGCCTAATAGTGGTAAACAGTGGATACAGTAATAACAGCTCTGAGGTAAATGTGAGGTAACTGGTCATGTGACTGTATTAGTATACTACACTGTAGGTCAGAACTTGTTACTGTACTGTATACTACACACAGGGGGCGTATACAGTATGCAGTACATACTACTGTACATACTACCGTAGTATGCAGTATGCAGTATAGTAGTGCGCCATTTCGAATACAGTCCTGTGTATTAAGAGCTCAGCTTTAGCATTACAGCAATTTGAGAGTGGCAATTTACCACTCTCAACGTTTCAGTGGATCACTGTGACAATCTCATTGCATCACACTCTACATCCCTGTAGAGTTTGGGTTTGAACACTTCTCTGCTGATCTATAGAGCTACTGAACACTGTTATCTTAGAAGACTACAAAACACAGCCATGTGTTCCTGGAGAGGAAGCATAATGTCCTACAATCCATCTGAAGTAAGTAACTCTTTTTTACTATGTTATGGTCCTCTAAATCCCTCTGGTACTTTGGACCTCCGCCATGGGCGAGCATCTCAGCAAGACTGTCTCGGGTGCACCTAAGTCAGATAGAAACTTGTGAGATGTTGGGGTCTGTATCTCCAGTTCATAGAAGGCTAGAAAAGGCTAGTTGGAAGCGGCACTACACGCTCTAATAGTCATCTTCAGTGACGAGTCCCGTTTTTGTTTTGGTGGAGACGCCCAACGAAGCCATGTGTGGAGGCACCGTGGTCAGCACCAAGATGAACAATTTGTTGTCACGTGTCACACGTCCAGAAGACCTGGTATCACTCCACCTCCATCCCTACCGCACAATCTGCAGGAACTGTGTGAGAATATTCAAGCTGCATGGGATGGATTATCACAGGACACCATTAGGAACCTCTACAACTCCATGCCGAGACGTCTGGCATGTTGGGTTAGCAAACATGGTGGCCCGACGCCATACTGAGAGACACTACTTCTGTATGTGTAGCTCAGTAAATATTGATCATATCAGTCTAAATTTATCATCATTTACTGTTCCTGGTTACCTTTATCTTCCTTCCCAATAGCACTGCAATCCCACACTTCCTCCTGGGTGCAGCTGTTCTTGTGATGATGAGTGTATATTATGCTGGAAAAATAAGCTTAACCTTTGAAAATTCCACCACAAAGAGTGAACATATGTGGAATGATGTACTGGTTGCATGCTTCCTCTATGGACAAGAAAAGTAAAGCTATCCATTGAAAGACTCTGTGACCTCTAGTGAATGTGTTTAGCCTAACATACATCTACCGATTAGTAGAGATGGCACAATCAGGTTGAGTTGAGTTCAATACCTTCTTTATTAAAATCTAGTGACTCAAAATGTGCTCAACCAAATTCATTTCTCTACAAAAGACCAATAAACGCACCATCACGCACATCTAACAGCTAAAAAAAACCCCAGAAACTTCACAAACAAGCTCATGCAGTTCCAAGATAGTAGTTCATTAGACACTTATTCAGACTGTAGGCTCTCTCTCTTCCCTCTCTCTGTCTCTCTCTCACTCAAGACTAGAAGGAAGCAGATCACACACGCAGCAGCACAAAGAGAAGGGCCAGGCCGGGGATGTGGTGTGCAGGCTGGCAGGCGTGGAGCAGAGGCGTCTTTGATTGGGGTAATTAAAGAAGGGGAAAAAAAAAGCCCAAAACAAAAGAGCGGTTTTATGGAGCGCCCGCTATCTGGAGAGTCGCTCATTAGCCCAGCAGGGTAATTAGCAAGATGCCGCAGTCCTCGTTAAGGAGAAGTCATAATCGTAAACAAACGGCAGCGAACTCCTGCCGCCGTCCCTTCTGTAATGAACTGCCACTGATCTCCAAATGAAAGGAGCGCAAAAGACACACACACACACACACACACACACACACACACCGTGTTGGATTAATGGGGTTCAGGTCTCTATATAAAGGAAAACAGCATCCCATAATGCCTCTTATCTCTGATCTGTCATCCAATAAAATCTCTAATTGTGCCTGACCTGCATGCCGGAGGGTTCTTGAACAGTTTTAGGGTCAAGCAGGTGACTACCCGTTGGAAGTGCAAGTGGAACAACTTCATGCAACACTTTGTGAAGGTATATGTTGGGGGGGTGGCGTGAGTCTGGATGAAAAGCTGTCCCATTACGCATGCAAATGTGTCATATTCGTCCATATGCTTCCAGTTCACATGCATTTCGGATTTAAAGCTTTTCATTACAACTGTTTTTGGGTTCAGACTAAAATTTCAGGTCTAATTAAAGCTGTGCACCAAATCCCGCCCCCCAAAAAAATCAGTTGTCAAGTGTGAATGACTGATTTGTGGCCTCCTTGCAGTCTTCTTTTAGGTCTGCTCGAGCAGACTGGTTAGTAGGTAGATGGTGATCACATCTGTACTGATTTCTGATCAAGCTGCTGATGGTGGAGCTTCAGGGTTATTTCAGACTTAAAGAATCCCAGTAAGAGAAGAACACAGCTGTACAGCCCTGGGCTCCTGAGCTGGAAGATGATGAAGTTACTCAGTACCCAGCAGTTCTTCACCTTATCCTGTTGTACTTCTACTCAAATAGCTTACCGGGGAAGGACCTTTACTTGCATCCTCACATCACCCACAGTGAAGGATAAACCCTGAGAGGACAGCTGTGGTTACTGTGCAGTGACAGTAATAGGTATACTTGATAAACAGTTAATTATATTATTTAGAGATTTCACATGAACTAAATATAAAACAGCATACAATAATGGACTGTTATATGTATGTAGGCATATGTAGTGTATATATTGTAATTACATTCTATTCTTCTTATTTTAAATGTTATTTTTTGTTTATTTAACATTTTTTAAATTCATTTATTATTTATATATATATATGTTATTCGTTCTACTTTATTTCAGATATTCTATCTTTACATTTTCTTAGTTTCATTTGAGCAGGCACTTATCAAGGCATTTCACCGCTAGCTGTACTGTGCATGACTATGACTACGTATGTGACAAATAAGCTTTAATTTGATGTTGATTTAATATAACTACTGTTTACATCCCGCGTTAACCAGTTTATCCATTTAACAACGCTTAGGAAGATCATCACAAAAGCGCTCCATCATCTGTTTTACATAGAAGGTTGGATCATTCTCAGCACTGCAATGTGTTGTGTGTGTATTTATTTATTTAAACAAACAAACAAAAAAAATACATATAAGCTAATAAGCTAAACTCAGCAAATTAACAGAAGTTTCTGTTCTATTCTATTTCACATGTTCTATATCTTTGTATTGTTCCATGTGAGCCATCAGCCTTCGAAGCCTTTCACTGCTAGCTGTATCGTGTTTGACTATGACAAATGTATGTATGTGACAAATAAGCTCTGATTTAATTTGATTTCGATTTGATATAATAAAAGGACAGTGCATTTTAGAGTTTATGTAAAATATTTATTAACATTTTTTTAAATAAAATATTAATAACAATATTTTTAATTTAGCAAATAAACAGGCTGGATCTGGTTAGCGGTGGATATTGCACCAAAAGTCCAGCACCAAATGTTTAAGAAGTGCTCTCCATGCATGCATGGTTTACGAGATCCAGACGGGCCCAGCAAGACTACACTGAAACATACTGGACTGAAAGGTGACCACCAAACCAACACAAGCAGAACGAGGGGAATAAACCGCTCTGAAGCAGAAGGATGCAGCAGGATTCATCTGCTTACATATTACAGTCACCGCTAGTCACCTTGGCCAGCTAGCATGCCTGACAGTCGGGTCAAGTTAGACAGTAGGAGGAAAGAGAAAAACCGCTGTGTGTGTGTTGAGGCTAGCAGCAAGGTGAGCATAGCAGCAGCTCTCTCTCTTCCCAATGGACAAAAAGAGCGACTGTCTCCATGGCGATGAAAGTGCCACTTCCTGTGCCAGAGGAAATGGCCCAGGGGGAAACAGGCAGCTGACAGCTGGTCTCCACAGAGATGAGCTGCGTATTATATAACCAGCAGTTAACTGCCGTTTCCAGGTTAGCCAGGATCAAACGCAATCTCGGTTCCAATTTCCAACCGCTGGGATAAGTGTTCCGATGGCCTTCGCCAGCTCCCCTCACATGCGGTTACAGTGAGGTGACGTGGGGAAACACATTTAGTTATTCAGCTTACGAGATACTCAACCCACAAGACTTGTTTGCACAGTCCCCATGGGGTCACCTGTGGTTAAGTGACTGTCCAAGGGGGCTTAATGACAGCAGGCATCAGTTAGGACCCATCCTATGTCCCACTGAGGCACTGGTGAGTTCACTGGCTGTTGGGTTACTATCAGTTCACCAAGTGGTGGCACAATGGCCTCACATCACGACGGGCCTGGGTTTCATTCTGTGTGGAGCTTGCATGTTCTATCCGTGTCTGTGTGGGCTTCCTTCCACCATCTAAAGACATGCAGCCAGGCTGACTGGAGATACTAAATTACCCCTAGGTGTGCCTGTGTGTGGATGGACTGGCGGCCTGTCCAGGGTGTTTCCTGCCTTCCGCCCGAGGAGTTCTCGAACAGGACAGCAGCCCCTGTGACCCAGGAGGATAGGCAGCTTAGAAGATGAATGAATGAATGAATGAATGCAAGAATGGGTCTTCTACACAGTACTATACTCGGGGTTGCACAGACTAAACTATGCTCAGTGAGGACGTTTTAAGCTTGACACACCAACAACATGGACGCCTCAGAGAAAACAACAAGTGAGGGGGATTGGGAGACTGATGCAGCAATGTGATTCAAGGATTGCTGCCAAAAGCACAGCACAGTCTTACGACTTCTTCGTTCTAACATGCCTCCGTCAACCTACAGAGCTTCAAAGGTCAGATACTGAACATCGTTAACTCCGTTTTCCCAAAGACTACAATAACATGTCATGGGTGGTTGGAGAAGGAGCATAACATCCTTAATCTTGCAACGTTGGTGCTCTAAATTTTAATGGCTCTAGGCACAAGCAGGTGAGCATCTCAGCAAGGCTGCCTAGGGAGCACCTAAAACAGATACAAACTTGCAAGATTCCGGGGTGCGTATCTACAGATCCCTGAGGACTAGCAATGACATACAGCGTGAAATATCAGAATAATATCACTGATTGTCATTATTCCAGGTTTCCTAAAGGCTAGAATAAAAAGTCATGTGGCTGGAGAAAGAGCATAGCACTCTGTAATCCTGAAACATTTGAAGGCAGTTACTCTTGTTTTTGCAGAGTTACAGGGCTCTGAATTTATCTGGCTCCAAGTATGAGCCGGTGACCGCCTTGGCAAGCTCGCCTAGGGTGCGCCCAAGTGGGATACCAATTTGCAAGATTCTGGATATCTCTGGGTCCCTGGAGGCTAGCAATGTGATCCTTGGCTCACTGGAAAGAGCATATCATGCTCTACCTGCCTGTGGCTTTATGACATTTCGCTTGTTGCAAAGCATTCCGCTCTCCTGTGGTTTTATTTGTGATGCCATCAACGATCAGTCGACCCGTCATGCAACCCCTATATCCTGTACAGTAGACAGCTCTTACAGCCGGAAGAACACTGGAAGGTTTGTTTCACTTTCTCCCCAAATGCTTCCTGTGAATTTGATAAATCCCACCATTAGCTCTGAATATGATGTACTCAGGCAGGATTTCTGCTGCACTGCACCCTTAGCCAGCAAGCCAAATGCCTGTTTCGAGAAAAGAGAAGGAAACCTACCTGCAGCAGAGGTCTCTGAACACCCAGGTTCTTCATGGTGTCTGCACTGGCCAGGATCTTGAGGGGGTCAGACACTTTGGTAACTGCCTCTATCTCCTTGTTGATCTCAGTGCGCACCTGGTTGAGGAACAGGTCGTTGATGTAGTAGGTGAGGAAGGTGCGAAGCTGGCACTGCTTGCCTGGCCCCATGTTCATCTCCACCTCCTGGATAAACCTGCACAGATGTGAAGCAGGACAGCACCGATATAACCACATCTGAAAGAAGTCTGTCCATTTCAGTATCTTGGTCTAGTCCAGACTGAAGCAGTACATCAAAGGAAACCATAGGGATATCAATCATTGTGATGCCACAGGTACATAACAACCCCACAGTACATCCAACTCAGGGACTACAACAGGCCACAATACAGCAATCAGTAATGCATGCCTTGACTTCCCTACCAATCCCACCCTACCGGTGTACATGAGCACCTGGTAAAGCTGAACTCGAACTGCCTGTGGGTTACGACGTGAGTGTGCAATGGTGATTGGTTTATGACACCCCAAGAGAAAAATTAATTCAGAGGTCTTGAGGAAGCACACAGAGGTAGCTGCTAAGATGAGGGTCAAACTAATTTGCAGGGCACCATATGATGCGGCCTGTTCCCTATGGGCAGCAAGCAAACATTACAGTCCTCGGCTTCAGCTGTCAGGAGCTCCGCAACCATATGTGGATGTGCTATATCGAACTGCCTGACTAGCAGAATGAAAGAAGCCCTGCAGGCCCTGCCTCATCACAGGTCTGCCTTCTAGACTATAGGAGGCCGTAGGCTCCCGCTCTGACCATAACGCTGGCTTTCTAGGCCTTATCAGATCTCTTCACACATTAAGGAATAATTACACCAGCAATTCGACCCTACATCTGATTTTAATCCACTAAAACCTGAAATATTCGGCCCTGTAATAATAAATGAGATTGTTTCTGTTAAAGTTTTAATGTCATTTTCATGGTTCAGCCTCTGCAGTGCCCCCTCTAGCTCAACTCTTCTATGGCAGAATATGAATTGACTTCACGACATGCAAATCGATCAGCCTGAGAGCTTATGAGCCGAAACAAATACTGTGCCACAATCTACAAGTAGTGTGTCCATAAAGCCATACATATAATGAGTTTGTAACACGAACAATTTCTTATCTTGGTACCTTGTGTTCTCCATCAGGTTTGGCCAGCTAGTTTCTGCTAGCCTGTCTATGTGGTTTACACTGTTATGCTACCAGCAAGCTAACAATGGTGAATGTTCACCTTTCCACACAGGATTTCTGCATGCTCTGGCAATCATGCCCATTCTCCCATCTCTGTTTTCATCCTGGTAAGGTTCTCTTGCATGTGTTTCATCAGTATTACTGTAATCATGTCAACAGTCTATGATTGTGAAGGGGACTCTGTTGGCTTTTTTGCATTGTTGCATAGAAGTCAAGACACGTCAAGGTTTATTTATATAGCACCTGTTATAAGAGACATTGCCTCAAAGCAGCTCCACAGAACATCCAGGCCCAAGCTTCCAATGAGTAAGCCAAGGGTGACAGGGGGACACCAAATATAATTTAAAAGAATTTAAAAGCTCTAGTTCTCCTTTCAGTTTAGTGAATATTGACGATCGACAGACCAATAGAATTGCTCCAAAACTGCTTAGAAATAAACCTTGTTCTATCAGCCTCCACTACAGGTTCAGAAAGCTGTTTCATCCTCCTGTAAAGTTCCATGTTGGAGGTGTTTAAGGTGGACTGTATAATTCCACGAGTGCTAGTTTTTATAGTTATATATACATATATATGTGTGTGTAACAATAAGAAACAGTGAAAACGCATGGATGCCAAGAACCACTGTTATAAGCCTACAGTTGTGACCCATTAGTAAGACTATGAGAAGAGCTCAGTTTATTGTGAAGCAGGACAAAAAAACGTCCGAGATTAAAGTAGCAGGATCTTGGGGCCAGCACCATGCAGGCGCAGCTTCCCACATAGCACTGGACTGCAGGAAGCTTCAGGGAGGGTACACTGGTCCAGGATGCAAGCAAGCAGGGGCATCTGGTTATTCTCAGCAGGCCTCTAATTTTACAGTACACCAGCTTTCAATATGATAAGACCCCTAACAGACCCTGTCTAGGCCCCTAAAAGGCTATAGCCAGCCCCATCTTCCCCAAAACGGGAGGGTTATGGTGCCCTGACATCGAGAAGAAATGGGGGGGGGGGGTGTAGGTATATAAACCACTGCAAATGCAGCCGGAGCACAGAACGCAAGACAGCACTGCACTAGAGCTACACGGGTTAAAGCGCTGATAGCAGACCTGCAACATAAGTCAAAACCAACGACATCCTCCTATCGCTGGACTACAGTCTCTCTCAAAGGCTGAGAGAGGTGGAAAAGGAAATGAATGTCAGCAGCTGTTCAGGTACAGGTCCCAAAAAATTCACCAGAACACATAACAGCTGCACGATCTGATGGATCAGGCTTCCGGAAAGCTGTTTAATGTGATTTCCCATCATTTATAAGCTAAAACCTGACCTAAAATGCAGAATGCCGGGATCAACACTTTCTTTGGTGGGCCTCTCTAGTGGAGCACATGGCATTAGCATATCAGGGCATGCGGGAGTGAAGTTCAGGGGGACAGGCTGCCCCACACCAGCTGACAGTGGCCATAGATCAGCCAAGGAATGCTGATTGATCACTGTGTACATAGAGCCTTATAGCTTAAACCGCCTCTCTCAGCAACGCAGTGGCCAATTAGTCAACCCGTCTGCTGAGGGGAGCTGATCTGTGTGTGTGTGTGTGTGTGTGTGTGTGTGTGTGTGTGTGTGTGTGCTCACCTAAACACCTCAGGACCTGCTGGTTCGTCCACAGAGCCATTAAGAGTAACACTTTTCCTAACACCACAAACACTCGCCTTAATGGCCGCAACTTGGGCCATCGTCAAGCACATAAACGTGGCATGAATAGTTTATGTACACTCAGTCGCCGTCTCAATACGCTCATCGAAAGGAACATTAGCACAGATGGGTTTGTGCAAATTGGCACATAATAACGTTTCAATAATGGTATAAAAAGGCGCCAGTGTAACAATCAGCGAGAACAAATGACCATCTGGTCACAAACCCAAGGCCCTTTTCAAGAGGAGGTGAGCTGAGCCAAACCAGACCTGTGTTCATGGTTTCAGGTCTGAGTCACAAGAAAACTTAGTGACTGTTCATAATTGAGTTAGACTGAAAGAAATTTTATTCCAAGCTGTTGCGAAGCATTTCTATTGGTCCATTCATCATGCAACTTTCACACAATGTTTCACATTAACACACACACATACATTAACACACACATCATCATCAAAAGAATAGCTGCATCCAGTGTGGGATTGCAGTGCTATTGGGAAGGAAGATAAAGGTTACCAGGAACAATAAATGATGATACATTTAAACTGATTTGGACAATATTTACTGAGCTACACATACAGAACTAGTGTCTCTCAGTATGGAGTCAGGCCGCCAGGTTTGCTACCGCAACATGCCAGACATCTCGAGTTGTAGAGGTTCCTAATGGTGCCCTGTGATAATCCATCCCATGCAGCTTGAATATTCTCACACAGTTCCTGTAGACGGTGCGGTAGGGGTGGAGGTGGAGTGACACCAGGCCTTCTGGAAGTGCGACGCAGGGCAACAAACCGTTCATCTTGGTGCTGACCACGGTGCCTCCACACATGGCTTTGTTGGTCGTCTCCACCAAGACAAAAGTGGGACTCATCACTGAAGATGACTCACTGCCATTCTGAGTCACTCCATGACAGTTTGTCACGACACCACTGCAGTCTTTGGTGATGTTGACGTGGTGTTAGGGGCAGTCATTGTAACGGTCTGCGTGCATGTAGTACTGCGTGGTGCAGCCGTCTGCCAATAGTGCTGGCACTAACAGGATGATTCATGGAGGACATCACTGCTCGCTGAATGTCTGCAATCATGGCTGTAGGGTCAATCAGGTACAGTAATAAGGCCCGTCCTTACTTACGTCAAATGCGTGTTCAAGCGTGAAAGTTGAACCATTCGCATGTCTCCCGATGTCAAACCTACCCACCACCAAGTTTCATTCCTGTCAGCAGATTCATTCTGTGTGCA
>CM067474.1:30958333-30988898 GCA_034552555.1 Semaprochilodus insignis
ACTTGAGGAAAAGAACAAAAGTATATATAACTATTGCTGTGCAAAGAAAAACAAGTATCTCCAAAATGGCAGTTTTACAGAAGAGGACAAAAACCTCATTTAATTCTAATAAATGTCAATGGAACCAGACGTCTTTCCAAGCAGTTTTGGGCCATTTCTGTTGTCCATTCATCATGAAATTTCCACACAGTGTAAACAGCAGCTGCCGTGCTCGAATGACGCATGTTCCTGGTAACCTTTATCTTACTTCCCAATAGCATTACAATCCAACACTACCTTCTGGGTGCAGCTATTCTTTGACGACGAGTGTACATCACCAGTTCCAAAAATGTTGAGACAGTAGATAAAATACAAGTAAAAACAGAAAGCGGTGATTTATAAATCTAAGCTGTGTTTTAATACAAACATTACAAGATACCGTCGCTGTCCAGAGAAGAACAAGCCTCTCCAAAACGGCAGCTTTAAGGAGAGGCCAAAAACCTAATTTAATTCTAATGTAAGTCAATGGAACCAGATATTTTTCCAAGCAGTTCTGGGCAATTTCTGTTGGTCCATTCATCATGAAATGTTCACACAGAGTAAACAGCAGCTGCTGTGCTCAAATGATGCATGAAAGTCAAAATCGACAAAAAAATGGAGAATGAGATGGTTTTCACTGGACAGCGATGATACATTAATAATAGCTGACTACTGAATATAAGTACAAAAATACAGCTGTCTTGCACTCTATACGTCGGAACCTGGCAAATAAAGATTCTCACTCTATACATGGGGTGGCCCATACAACGATACAACGATATATCGCTATCATGACATCACGCTAACCTTTTCTGAGCATGCTGTGGGTGTCTTCAGTGCTTAAACAGCACCAGCCATCCTCATGATTCATTACATTTGAGCTTCAGATGGGCTCCCAAGTGGTTTCACTCTGTTGTCTGGAAACAGCAAGCTCAAATCCTGACAATAGCAGGAACGCAGGAGAGTATAATTGGTTCTGCTTAATTGGATGTAGTTGTGAAAGGTTGAAAAGGCATAGTACTCACAGCTTTACACTCAGAAAGCACTGTGTTAGGATCACCTCTTTGTATCTGCACGCACTGACCATTTTATTAGCTCCACTACCAGTGGATCAGACATAGAAGTGCTGCTGGACACCTAAGGGTCACTGAGAATCGCCCACCAACCAAAACTATCCAGCTAACAGCGTTCCGTGGGAGTGTGTAATAGAGCGGACACAGTGTTTAAACACTCCAGCAGCACTGCTGTGTCTGATCCACTCACACCAGCACAACACACACTAACACACCACCACGTCAGTGTCACGTCAGAGTCAATAAATGCTGTATTTAAGCGTGTTACCCATAGAGGGTCTATTAACTTCCTTTCCAGGGTTGTTCGAACTGCACACAACCGTAACTACCCCTGATCACACAACCCAGGATTGGATTCAATATCCGGAACACTCTTCCGTCCTATGGAACCGCCCCAGGGACTCTTTCTGGCGCCTTTAAGAGTGCAGACTACAAATAAATCCTGCTTTTATGCTCAGCGATGGGCTCTTCCAGCTTCTGGAGCAAAAGTGCCAAGAGCGCAGCTCGTGCTCCAAACCGCCACTCCTACAGTCTCCAATTCTGCTGCTCATCGTCACGTTAAACACTGAAGGAGCGAAGCTCTCCAACTTCTTCACCATGACGTGCTTCCTCTCAATCAAGGAGTTCTTCTTCCAGTCACACATACACACGCGCACACACGCAGGGTCCCAGTTTATTAGCGGCGACTGCCTCTGATTGCGCTCGACAGCATCTAATTAACTGTCATTAGAAAACAGATGTCTGAGCCTGAGGCCTGAGCTGGATTACTGCACGCAGGCCAGCCTCGCCTGTGTGTTCACACAAACACACCGGCACACAAAGCCGTTTCCTGCCTCCCTCTACCTCCAAACCAATTACATGGCCGGTAATCAAACCGTACGTGCAGCATAAATATATGTTTATGTGTGATTGAAGGAGAGTGAAAGGCAGAAAAGAGGTTAAGGCCAGGCCATCAATAATAACAGATAAGCGCGTTCAGGTGCCGCCATCCACGCCATATTGCCTTCCCTCTCTATTTGTTTAGGGAGATGAGCCGACCTCAGGGCTGATATTTGTGGATCTAATAGACAGGCTGCCGTTAGGTGCTGTTTGGGGTGTAGGGTTGAGTTGTGCGAATTGACAGTGATGCTCATGTGATGTGACGGAGAGCAGAGAGCTTCACAGATCAGTTCAAGCTACGGCACCTCGTGCAGTTTCACAGGACTGCATGTATGTAGAAGTCCTGGGTGGCACGGGAGACCAAGCACTCCTTGGGAAAAAAAGACAGGAAACACCCTGGACAGGTACTGAAGCCTATCCCAGTGCTCTTTGAGCAGAAGACAGAGGACACCCTGGACAGGCACTGGAGTCTATCCTGGTGCTCCTTGAGGAGAAGACAGGAAGCATCCTGGACAGGTCCTGGAGCCTATCCCAGTGCTCCTTGAGAAAAAGGCAGGAAACACCCCGGACAGATAACGGAGCCTATACCAACACTTCTGGGCAGAAGAGAGGAAACAACCTGGGACAGGTACTGAAGGCCATCACAGTGATCCTTGGGCAGAAGACAGGCAACACCTGGGACAGGTACTGAAGCCCATCACAGTGCCCTTTGAGCAGAAGACTGGATACACCCTGGAGAGGTACTGGAGCCTATCCCAGCACTCCTTGGGGCAAAAGACAGGAAACACCCCGGACAGATAATGGAGCCTATACCAGCACTTCTGGGCAGAAGAGAGAAAACAACCTGGACAGGTACTCGAATCTATTTCAGCACACCTTGCGCAGAAGACAGGAAACAGCATGGGCAAGTACTGGAACCTAACCCAGTTCCCCTTGAGCAGAAGACAGGAAACACCCAGGAGGGGTACTGAAGCCCATCACAGTACCCTTTGAGCAAAAGACAGGAAACGCCCTGGACAGGCACTGAAGCCTATCCCAGCGCCCCTTGGGCAGAAGACAGGAAGTGTCCTAAACAGGTACTGAGGCCCATCACAGTGCTCCTTGAGCAGAAGACAGGAAACACCCTGGTCAGGCTGCCAGTCCATTGCAGCCAAGATAGACCAAGACATACTCAATCACACCTAGAGGGCAATCTCCAATTCACCACAACCATTTACAGCTGGAATACAGCCATGCGTTGAAGAGGTAGTAAACAGATGTTGAGGGTGAATTTGAACCCAGAGAGCTTTTACTGGCTCTCACTGCCGGCATTCCAAAGCAGGGCTCTGTTAAATCACGTTATGCTACACGTGCGGTGGCCTTTACAGCACTGTCTTGCTGCCGTCTTGACAAAACACTCTGGGATGCTTTCCTTTCTACGGTTTGTGCATAGAAGTTGTACATCGGTGATGAGCCTGTTCCAATTTGTAGAGCTTACAGAGCACCAGAGCAATCTCTTACAGAGATTGGTGGGTCTCAGACTACCACACATTAGATGATCGTGGGCGAGGGTTTTCTGCAGCTTGTTCTCCAGGGGAGGCCACGGGCACAGCCATCTTATGCCGTAGTGTCACGCCGACGGATGTTATGCAAATTGATGTATTCCTTTAACTGATGTTGCTGACAAGTAACCCCAGCCCTAGTTCTTAGTAGGTCTTTGTCAATTCTGCCTTGGCTGTGTCTAAAAACACTTGGTACTAGTTGAACACCACACCATAATGTCATAATATCAGACAGCAAAATACACTGCGATCTGGTAAGACATGGTCCTTGCTCATTAAGTGCAAGTAGGGGGTGGGCAGCCAGGGGGTCTAGTGGCACTTAATATCCACAGCAACTAAGAAAGCTTGAGAACTGCTGCTTTGAAGAAACTAAATGCTTCTTTAGAGAATCAAGGGAACTCTTTCCGGCACCTTCAATTTTAAGAGTTTCAGGACATGTCTAGGGAGCGTCTCAGGAGTGTCTATGGTCTGAGCTTTGAGCAGTAGTCCAGTCCATTACACTGATCTTTTGTCTTATCTTTGATGGTCTTCCATTTCACTCTAGATGAGCTCCTCATTCATCGTCGTGGACGTGGCAGTTGTGGGCTGGAGGTTAGGGAACCAGCCTTGTGATCAGAAGGTTGGCGGCTCGAGTCCCTGAATGGACAGGACATGCGTGAAATACCCTTGAGCAAGGAACCTAACCTCAAACTGCTTCTGGGGCGGCATGGACAGGTTTGCCCACTGCTATGGGCAAGTGTGCTCACTGCCCCCAAGTGTGTGTGTTCACTAGAGTGTGTCTATGTGGGTGTTCCACTGAACAGGCTGGTTAAATACGGAGGTCAGATTCCTCTGTGTGTAAGCACACATGGTCAACTGGTTCTTAATTCTAATTCTCTTTAATTCACAAAACTCAAATCTAGATTGAACTACATTCAATGTCTCTAACCTGATTCCTGTCTAATCCCTCTGTATGAATCTCATCACTATTCATTACGGCATAATTTCCCCTCACTTTGTGTTCCCCCGACTCTCAAGATCATAACGACATCCTGACTTCTCTTTAATAATGTCTGCTTTCGGTTGGATACTGGCCAAAAGCACTGGATCACATATTAATAACAGTGTAATCTATGTGATGCATTAGCCTAAACTATCACATGAACGCTTCACTATGGTTTGCACTATGGTTTGGACTTTAAATATGATTATGGGTGTTTCATAGTGCTGACCAATCAGAAACACTGCTGAAAGTTCTGTGAGTGAACAAAGCCTGAGTATAAAGGAACGGCAGTGCTGCGGAACTGAGTCATACTGTGTGTTCCATGTGTTTCATCCTTCAGGGCAGGGGAATATCTGTTCCACAGTCCGATTATGATGTCATTTTCATGGCCGGTTAAGCAAACTGCATCCAGACTAATGTATTATTGATAGCTTAGTTTTTTACCCCTATGTTCACCTTAGCAGGCGACGGAGCGATAAGCCACCAGTCATTTCCTATGGGAGTCTGCGATTTGTAGCCACAATTTAGCGTCCAGTGACAAATCCAGACAAGTTTGTCACAACTTCATGCAAATGAATTATGACGGTGTGAAGCCACATTGTCAATCACTGCCTCCACCATATTCTTCAGGACCAATCATACACATGGGGGTCCGAGGTCCCCCCAGCTTCAGCTCTCTGAGCATTTAGTTCCTACCAGCATTTGGTTCCAGTTCAGCAGTGTGGTGGTAAACATGGAGGAGAAGCTCATAACTGCTGTTTCTTCTTTCCCCAGTTTATATGATACATCTTTGTACATACACGTGAAGAGTAATGAAGTGTGGAAGAAAGTAGCAGATATTGTTGGAGGCTCTGTGGAGTTAGGTCACTTGAGAGGTAGCTGGGTTAGCCAGCATGCTAACCAGTCAGTAAAGCTAGCCAAGAATGAAAGCAGTTAAGTTTCCATACAAATTTGTTTGCCAGTAATAACATGTGCTTTCAAAACTAGCTAGGGTAAACGGAGGCTAAGTCTATATTTGACTAGTATCGATCCATTCCCACTGTACACACTCCAAATTAGAGGCCGTCTGCTGTTTTGAATTCCCTGTTTTTAATGAACACATAAATACACCAATACACTTGCACATCTGGCTATTTAGCCTGAGAAGTGTAGCTCCTCCCACTCACTCTGGAGTGTTTCAGGCTAGCCTCCTTATTGGATCACGTGCAGCCAATAAGAACAGAGCTCATTTCCATGCGTCAGTCTTGAAGGAGAAGCAACAAAGCAGCAGGTTTAACTGTAAGTGACAAAGAGAGGTATGAAATAGCATGCTAATAATTTATGCTGTTATGCTAATAGTGGCCTTAGCAATGATGATATCGTTGAAAGCTGCAATATGTGATGTGTGAGCATCTGTGCCAGATGAGCTTTGGTATGCAAGCCAACAAAACAATGGACAAAGCAAAGCAAAATGATGCAGGCATCTGACATAACTCAATCGCTGTGTTGGATATCATACGCCAAGGTTTCTCATCAATGTCCTGGACATTTTAGAGCTTTCTGAGCTCCCAACACACCTGATTCAACTCATCAGGTCATTAACAAGCTCTTACAGAGTTGCAGGGATCGAGTTAAAGGAGGGAATCCACTAAGATGTGCAGGGTGGGGTGCCTTGCCTCCAGGACCAGAACCATTCACTTAGACACTCATACATGGTAAAGAGAATGCCTGCTGCCTATCCAGCTCTGAGGAAGCATCAGTTGACTCACCATACGAAATCTGCCTCTCGGATTACCTGGACTTCCTCTCATTTCTCCAGCTGTGTAACACTCGCTATAGACCTGAGGTCGTACTGGTGTTGCCAGGCCTCTCATTGACATTCAGCCTTCAGCTTTTAAGCTGGTGCGGTGCAGCTCTGGCCCTGTGCTTCAGATTCCTCACCCTTACTCCATCCTTCTCTACTAGCCGTACTTCTCAACTTTAATCCAGACGAGACTTTCAGCCTCCGACTGAGAAGAATTCCAATTTCCACCAGACGGCACTTCTCCAAAGAACTTGCAGAGACCACGAACGATGCTCCAAACTTTTCCCTCCCTCCAAATCTGAGCCCTTTGGAACGCTCCGAGATTGTTTTACAAACATGCAATTTTCCTGCTCTGTTAAACTTAACATAAGCGGTGCTTAGAACACAAACAGCTTATTTTCCCCCTCTAATAGGAACCGAAGCACTGGATTCTCAGATGTTGAGAATTCAACACATGATTGCTTCTTCGGGAGTTCCTGAATATACAGATAATGAGACGTCTCTGACCCTAAGGTAGCAAAACCACCCATGAGCAAACATCCTTTCTGATTGGTGACATTTACTATAATGCCAAGTATAATTGCTGTCTGAAAAAACAACAATAATAAAAGTTTTGTGACTCTAAAGAAGACGCCATATTGCACAGCACGCGTAAACATTCCTAAGGTTTGCTCAAAGTTCAGTGGCTGGAGTTCAAAATAGAGATGCACTGAAATGAAAATTTCTGGCCAAAGCCGAACAAAATGAACAATTTTACAGTGTTTCCTTCATTTTGCCACTTTTTCACCGTTGCATAAATAAAATAGGCTAAATCCCAGATAGTGTGCGGATGTGGGCCACATCTGGCAAAGATATGGCACTGCTGGTCCACCGTCAGCATTGGCAATCTGCTGTGAGCCAAAGGCGGCCCACATATTTACAACATGCATTTGGCCCAGCTGTCCCAAAACAAATATCTGGTCCACTTCTGGCACAGATACAGAAGAGTTGCCTACGTCTGGCTGAGGCGTGGCCCTAATGTGGTGCCCACATCTCACTACCAGGAGCGGTCCACCCAAGTGCCATCAACCCATCTGGCAAGTGGGTGAATGGGGAATGTGGGCCGGATTTGGGCCAAAACAGTTTTGCTGTCTGGGACGTATTTTTGTCTTGGTTTTCAAAGGAAAACAATCACTAAACTGCAGATAAGACACACTTACTGAACACTGAACATCTTAACATCCCAGCAGACACACCAACACTATCCCAGCAGACACACCCACACCATCCCAGCAGACACACCCACACCATCCCAGCAGACACACCCACACCATCCCAGCAGACACACCAACAAAGCACCATATGACTTAAATACATCCTGCATGTTGCATTCACTAAGAGCACTTCACTACACTTTGTGTTTCTGTGTGTTGTGTTTGTGTTTCATGGAAATATAAAATGCGCGCAAAAGAAATAAGATTAATAATTAGAATGCGAGTGCACGTGTCCACGTGTGTCTGCCTCGCTGTAGTGGCGGACGAATAATTTCAGTTACAACACCCTGCACTGCTGCAGCTACGTAGCAGCCAATGAGTTGAGAAATGGCCGAAGGACTTTTCCCACGGTGAGGAGAACACTGCACAGCCAGCAGTACTAGAATACTGCAGATACACTCACCACCTCAGCAGCAGGAAGTCACCTTTCAATAGACTGGATCCTCAGCCATAAAACACTTGGGCTGATTTTATGGGATTTATAGAGCACATAACATTAGCTTTATTCAAATATGATAAATGCTTCATTGGCACTTTCGTTTTGGCTAACTGGCGAGTCTTTAACTTTGATCTTCACTCCGGTTACAATATCGCAGAGAATAAAGGAGAGAGCGCTCATGAGCAAGCAGGTCCCGGGCAGTTAAAACCTACCGGCAAAGAGCTTGTAAACGCTTTATAAGCATGTAACACTGAGGCGCAATGCTGAGGAGCGCCACTAGATGGCAGTGTGTCAGTGCTGTGTGTTCAGCGCGTGTGCACTTGGCTTCCAGGCAGACTAAATGAAGGGAAAACGCCTTTAAAAAGCATTAAGATTCCATTTAGTGGGTTACTATCTAAACTGCCTTTGCCATGTGATGCATTTAGCTTTCCTTTCCGCAGAATGTACAAAGACAGTGGCGAGGTAAAATGAATATGGTCAGCCCACGCAGCCGCCCACCAACTCCTGGACCTCCTGCTGTCTGCCTCGGATCTCTGAGCAACGCACGCACACACACACACAAACACAAAGAGACAGATACACGACACACACACACACACACACACGCACACACACACACACACACACATACACACAGACTCTCTTTCATACACATACACACAAAAGGTAACATAATTAATGCCATATTGGAAAGCAGGAGACCAGTGCGCTAATTAAAATATGTGTGGGCGGGAAGCAAAAGGAGGGATCCATAGCAGCATCGCACTGAAGTTCTTCTCCCGCTCGTTTACCATCTCTTCTCACTCCCTTCACTCTTTTCTGCCCCCCCCTAACAATTTTAACCAAACAGCATCAGCAGCCAAAATAAATGCAGCAAGTAAACGAAACAACATGCGTCAAGAGCAAGCCAAGGTCCGCTGTACGTGAACCGCTAGGCACGACGCACCCCTTCATGGAGGCTATGTGGGGGTGTGCACATCTCAGCCCAATTAAAGCAGGTGGAATCTATCACTGGGAGGATACAAGAGACTCGGAATTCTGCAGTCAACAGGAAATGAGATTGGCTCGTTTAAGCCGACACAGGCTCACAGTGACAAATTACCCAACCCCCGAATTCACTTTCCACCACTCTCATTCTGCCTCTCCGTCTACCTATCTGGCCTGTTTCGCTGCTGACGTTGTCACCCTTTCGTTATAGGTTCAGACGTTTGAGGCTAAACACGTGTTTGGATGCTCATTCGGCAGCACAGCAGACACACACAGGTAACATCCACCTTCAGTACAACTCTCGGAGGTTTCTTAGGAGCACCTGGGCACCGCTGCCTTGCGGAGGAACAGACTGGAACATAACCTGGATCTGAAAAGGTTAAAGGTAAGCACACTGCCAGGGAGTTGTCGTTAAGGATGTAATTAGCAGGAAAAGGCAGCTGGAAGCAAAATCCAGTGAGAAGCTCTGAGTGAGGCCTCGACAAACTAGCACACTAGCACATCAGCCTCAGAGGAGAAATTAAATGTGTGTAGAAGCCCACATGCTACCACCACCACCACCAGCTCTAATACTAGCGTTGGCTCTCTGTAGCTCATCTGAAGGGGCAGCATGCTTTTTTCAAGCTTTATCAGACACAGAACTCTACCACGTTTAACCTAGAGTCTAGAATTGGAATCTAGAACCATTTACCAACTGGAGTTTGTCTACCGCATTTAACCCATCCATAAAGTGAAACCCCACATACACACTCTAGTGAACACACACACACTAGGGGGCAGTAAGCAGACTTGCCCAGAGCAGTAGGCAGCGCTATCTACAGTGCCTGGAGAGCAGTCAGGATCCTAACTGGATCGGATATGGCATTTTCTGCAAAAATGCTGGGGGTGTATCCAATCGGAGGAAAAGGTGCAGTCTCTCTCAAAAGTCAAATACCACTACAGCCTGAAACATGTAATTCATAGCCTTGATTTTATATGATTTGCTGCTATATAGATAACAAATGACTGAAAACTAAACAGCTGAGATATTAGCACACTAAACAGTTAGAAATGCACTTATTAGTGTAGGAGGTAACGTGTGTATTTCAGGACTAAGCATCAGATAAGCCAGTGAGACACGTCATGGAGACTGTATCCAAAGATTTCACATACGTGTACAAAAAAGTCCCCTGTGACTGAAACGTACCTAACAGCGTGTAATGCCTCCACGAGCACCAATAACAGTTGTGAATGGATTTTTTGGATGTAGGCCACATCAATGTTCAGACACTCTTGTATCAAAGAATTGAGAAGTTGGGCTAGATTTGGTGGATGCCTTGGCACAATTCCAAGGAGAATCAGACATCAGAAAATCCCTGTAGACTGGTATTTTAGCCACTGCTCGTAGACCAGTATGACCGTATGCTTCCATACACCTGCAGATTCAGCTACTTCCTTCACACTATGGTTTTTTAGCTCTTTCATGGTCATTCTGGCTAGTCTGCTTGGCCTTCGTCCACCTTTTACAGCTGCAACAAGAATGACAAAACAGCTTGCCTACCAAAACTGTGTTGGGGCGTTCTTAATGGTATATACTATTAATATCCAGATAAGTATTACAACCACATTTACCTTTGGCTGATTTAGACTTATGCCCCCACTCCTAGCGTGCATTAGTCGCTACGTTCCCCTTTAATGCGAACGGCTACTTGAATACTCTGGGTGCCTGCAGAACTCTGCACAAAAGAGAGCCACACAAATTGCATACAAAACCAGCGCCCAAAACATGCCTCATTGAAAACAATAAAGATGCTCAAACGGCGTGTACAGTGTGAACAACCCCAACCCCTAAGGCAGCTGCTACTACAATAGTAACTGTTAGAATTGAAATAGCACAATTTTGCAGCTTCCTAATCTAAACTCAACTCTAATGAGTCTGTTCACATGAATAAGCGATACTTGGCCATGAATAGAGAAACTGCAGTCCAAGCAAGTCAATGCAGACACACTCTGATGAACGCTGATGCGAGGGGTTTAGACTGTCCAAAAAGGCCATCATTATTCAGAAGAACTCTCATCACATCGACTAAAGCAGGTGTGCAGCCTGGGCCAGGATACAAATAGATAGTGGGCCTGCTGCCAGTCCCCAATAACAACAGCTTAACTGGACCTTAAGCACCCCAAATCAGGACCTGGTGCATATTAGCGGGAGAAGCGAAGGGCTGATTGGGAAGTTTAATGGGAAGGAGAGCTGACTGACAGATGAAGCCAGAGGAACTATTCAAATCCCCTCAAGAATAGGGCCTCATTAAGCGCCGATTTAGGTCTAAAAATGGCGGCGGCCGATTCCTGACCTCTCATTTAATGAAAACCGCAATTGCTCATTGTGCTGCAACTGCACGCTTGCATTTCGCCGCTTTGCCGGGTCTCCATGGTGCGGGCCTTTAAAGTCGAACAGGTGCAGAGCACAACACTTCGCTGGAGTTCTGTAATACTGAATGGGCTCTCAGGGCCTCCCAGGGCCTCGGAGCCTCAGCAAATTTGAGCTCATCTCCTGTAGGTAGTGCAGCTGCTCCTGAGGGGGCTGCTGGAGAAAAACACTTAATTACATCACGGGGGCTTTGCCAAAGAGTGCATGTTTTTTTATAGCGATTTATTTACTCCACCCCCTTCACCCGAAAGCAGCAGGAGAAGGTTTTCACTACCGCATGACAGCACTAACAGAGCAAAAGGCAGGACAGTGTCACGGTCCACAGTATTTGATCAAGTAGCAGTGTCGATGAGCCACAATGATGGCAATACAGTCCCTGTTGGAGGAGTGCGTTGGGTTTTTCCCTCAGATGTTTCAATGAAATGGCAGGATCTTCCCAGAGCCTTAGAGGAGTCTTCCCTCAGATGGTAACGCAGAAGGGCTGAGGAAGGCTACCATGATACCTTGGAGCCCATAGAGCCTGCAGCTTTTCTTGGCCAGATTTGGATCTATAACTAAAATCTGGCCTGCTTCAAGCCATGCTTCCAACCAGCTTAGGTTAGGTTCTAGCTAAAGTGAAGACTTGAAAGTCTGGGTGGGCTGCAATCTGTCCGGTGGAGCATGGCAGTTTCAGCCAAACAAATTCTAGGATCTTCTCAGAGCTCTGGAGGAGTCTTCCCTCAGATGTTAATGCAAAAGAAATTCTAGGATCTTCCTAGAGCTCATCCATGATCCACTAGTCACCTGAAATGCTTCATGGCTGCAAGGAAGATCTGCAAATTCAGAAAAGCCTAAGAAATTGTGTTGTACTTCTACCTATATGTAAAGTTCAGGGGCAGCCTCATAGGCCTGAGCCAAACGTTTGCTGGACAGGCAGATGGCCATGTTTGGCACATTTCCGCTCATTCCTCTTCCCTTGACTCAACGTTCTGTTCCTGCGTGGCATAAAGGCCACCGATGACAATGCAGCGGGGAATAAGAATGACTCAGCTATGTTGCAAGTATCGAGCACTCTGAGCCTTCTGAGCCCAAGAGACCTAACTTAACAACCACTCTCCACCTTTTGCAGACAGAGATAGAGAGGATAGATAGACAGAGAGAGAGGGAGAATGATCTGTAAAAGACACAGTGCCCAAAACAAACAGCACATTTAACCTCCTCACTTTGAGTCTTATTGATATCATTACCCAGAATAATAGATTTGTGCTTCATTACATTTTAATGTAACCTTCTTTTAAACACCTCCACGACTGAAGAAAAGAGCATGGGAGACACGGTTGTGAGGTTAAGTGCCTTTCTCTTGCTTGAAAGAGCAGCTGCCACACCTCCAAACTGTTCTCTCTCCACATAATCTTCATAAGGCCTTCTAATCTGGTTTGCACTGCACAATACTGGGACTGCTCCTCTGAGAGTCATTAACATCCTCCTCCTATCTGCTGATGCACTTAAGCTGCTTATCCTCAACCTCAGTATTGTTTTTCATATCGCGGACCAAACTTTCCAGAGTTGGTACAGCATTACTAGGTCCCCTTGTTTTATTACAATATAAAAACATAAATCTCAATTTAAGGAGTGCCCCAGGGCTCAGTTCTCAGGCCCCTTCTATTCTTAACATTGTTCTTCTTCTTCTTTGCTGAAATCATCCACCCTCTTGCCGGGGTCAGACTAGACAATATTTTTGTCTTTCACAAAGGTCACTATGCCTGATTAGGCAATCATAGGCGCCATAAATGTGTGCCGTCTCTTGTTGGTAGCCTGGCAACACTACTCTTACCAAACAATCACCATTCATGTTCTTTATAGGTTGAGTTTATAGGTTGTTGAGAAAGCGGGTCAACAAGGGACAAGTGTGAAGTGGCTGGTTTTGTGTTCCAAAAAGAAAAAGAAAGGAAAGAAAAACAATGTTCCTGGGGAGTACAGAGAGAATGGTATGGGCTGTCTAGACTTCAAAGAGAACATGAGGTAACTAATGTGTCAAGAACAGTTTCATATTCACAGGGGCAGTTAAAAATGTATCTGAGATCAGCATTTAGCCGTTAGCATTTTCGTAGCATGTTTGTAGTGCTGCTTTATCTTCATGTTTCAGCTAAATTTGGAGTGAACGTTACTGTGATGTATGTGATCTGTGGCTTGTGAAAGCAGCTCCACCTCCTTCTCCATGATTACATATGTGCTCCAGAGAGAGCTCTGTCCTGCTAATGGTCAACATCAAGGAACACGTCATAGATGTCAAACTAGGTGTAAAGATACAAAGATTCTGGCATGCTGGAATTTTCATTGGGGTGTCATGGAGAGTCCCAGACGCCACATCACTGTTCTTTGATTAGGTCACTCTGAACAGGTGCTTCTCATTTCTGATGCTCATATTGCAGTCCGATGCTGGAAATTTGTTGGACATGACAAACTCGAGTCAAAATTGTGCTAAATTTGTGTAGCCTAATGCCGACATAAGAGCGCTTTCACACCTACCTTGTTTGGTCTGGACTTTCAGGCTTTTCAGTCGGGTCTGAACCAAAACAGCAGAAGTGCAGTCTGCCTTGAACCATAATCTGAACCAAAGAATCAAAAACTGGTCTGACCAAAGGAAGTGGTCTTGTTCTGGATCAAACCTAACAATTATCAGGTTAATCTCTAGGCTGGTTCAGACTTTTGGACCAATTACAGAAAGCAGAGACATCCATAAAACAACAGAAGAAGGAAAAAGAGAATACTGCAACAATGAAAGGGCTATAAACACTAACGTTCTCGCTTCAGGTCTGCAGGGTCCAGCAACACCCAGCTGTCTTAAAGGCGAATGATGCCAGTGGTGAGCCACTAAAGTAACAATACACCGACATCAGACAACCCTCTATAAACCAATCAATTAAAAAGTAGAGGTAGAGGCGAGCCTCCTGAGTGATGACGACAGGACATAGCTCTTCAGTGCACATGCTAAGTTGCAAAGCCAAACCAAAACTAACTAGATCAAATGTATACAACAACAAACATGTGAACCTTGGTCCAGAGTTTCTGGTGAGAAAAGGTCTCAGCACTGATGTTCATTATAGTTTGTTAACTGGGTGGAGACTACCTTTTTCAAACTACATATCAATGAAACAATGTTATGTTTGCTGCCATGTTAACAGAATGCCAAAGTTTTTGCCGCACTATTGTAGATCAAGCTTTCTCAGATTTAACATCTGACCCATCTTGAAAAAGATCCAGTTGAAATATCAAAGATTAAAAACCCAACTAGCCTAAACCCTCAACCGAACTTTCTAATCTAATTCATAATCAACAGACTTTAGTGCATACAACAGTCAAGTCGAGTCAAGAGTCACAATGTACATTAACACCACAACATCCATGTACAAGTAGACAAAACATTCCTTCAGGGCCTCAGTGTGACCTGCAAAAGTTCTTACATGCATTGAGCACCTGTAATCTTCTTTGCCACCCCTACAAGCCCTCCTCTGACAATCTTGCTGATGGTGCAAGAAGCAATCTTGAGAAAGGTGTTATTACCATCATCACTATTACCATTATTACCAGCAGTGCCAAGAAAAGAGGCCAAAATATAAGAATCAATCCACAGTTACACAGCTATCTATCACCTTATAGGCCTACAGATACTGTATATTGCAGTCCAAACTTCTGGTTTGACTTAAAAGCATCCACCATATTACGACACCGTTATCCTTTCCACAATGCTTCCTGAGTAAGCAGGCATCCAATAACGCTGCTGCTGGTTTTAGAGTACTCAGGACAAAAGAAGCCTTTTACAGTAAGATCTGAATTTAAAACAGTGAATTACACCACTCTTCTATTTGCCCCCCTCCTAACTCTCTATAAGCCGTGCCGTTATTCCCCAGTTTCTATCCCCCAGCAGCCATTTACACCCTTATTTCACCACGGGCAGCTCCATCCCTTCAGCTAAGTAGTAAATTGAAATTGGTTAGAGGTACATCGCTGGCTGATTGAATGTGAAAAGAAAACTGAGTTAAAAATAAAACCATGGTGGGGGAGGATTTCATACGGCACGTCTCCCCGAGACAGAGACACCGCTGTCAGGGAGGAGGGGATCAGGGAGAACAATTGGAAATTGGTTCAACTCTAGGGTAGTTTGAAAAGCAACCCATTAGGTCAGCCTTCCCTTGCTGCTTCCCCCTTTCGCCACTAAACAGGAGCATTTGCTGTTGCCAAGAAACGTCTTCATCACCACCCTGAGGTGAAGCAATACGCCTGCCGTTTTCGCTCAGCAAGACGCAGCTCCAGCCGGCGGGTTCGCCCCTGTTCCGGGCTGTCATATCGGCAGTACGTATTAGAATGTGTGAAAGCGAATGGGCCGGCTCCTGTTCCTCAGAGGACAGTCTTGATGTGCTGGTAGTGCACGTAGCTATGAAACGCATTATATGAAGAACATCTGCAGCGGTAGATGGGGAGGGGGGTGCGTGTGAAATTGGCCGTCTGCTCATTGGATCGGGGAACTGTCGGTCCTATGAAGGGCCTAGAATGAAGCTTGGGGGTTATTCTCTCTGATAGCAGGGTGACCTTGAGTCAGAAGTGACCTTTGGTTTGGGCTTGCGAGCTTGAATGACAGCCTCTACGTGTGTGTATATATATGTGAGTGTTTCCCTTGTGTTTTCTTCCATTTCAGTGTGGATCAATGAGAAGGACATTTTGGACGTGGTCAGGAGATTTGATGGCAGGAGAAGAAAGGGCAGGCAGGGAAGCGTGAGCCTAGAAGGACGTCCTCACCCGAGACGGGGATGAAAGGTAAACAAGTGAAAAAGTCAGAGCAATGGCGCGTAACTAATATGATGAGACTTGTTCAAGCTCTTCCATGGTGATTAGTGTCTGTCAAAGTTATCAGGGAGGAAGGTAAAGCTTCCTGTATGCTGTAGATCATACAGTCACTATACTGTAAAGCATATCTGGTGAGTCGCCTTGACTTACATAGCTACTGCCGGTGAAAACAACCCACCCTCTTAAGGAAGGCCTGTCTTTTCTGTCTAGCAGATCACAGCTTCCATTCTGAACCGATGCAGGAACTGAAAGGGAATTCAGGGCACTTCCTAAACGGTTCGCAGTTATCTTTAATATCCGTTTTTTTATTATTTAGGACTTTCTGCTGACAGAAAAGTGATTGAAGCCATCATATCTAGGCAGACAGCACCCTATTCGATCTGTCCGAAGTCAGGATTTACTGCCACCAAAAGTTCTTGCAGAAATCAAGGCATTTGGTAACTAGAGTAGGTTCTAAAACTTACTTGATTACCAAGTCAAAGAGATACATGGTTTTAATCTGGTGCAACTTCCTGTCATTTTTAAGTCATTTAAGTAATAGTTCTGGCGTGAACTACCTCTTTTAACAGCTGAACCCCCAGTTCCCTCAGTATTGGCCGTCCCATCCCAATCAACCTCAATAATCAACAACAACACTCCCGGCGACACCAGTTTCTTGTCAAGGAGCAGGCGTGCAGAAAGAACAACTGGAAATTGGTTCAACTCTAGGCCATTAAATCCAGGCAGACGTCACCCTATTCAATCCTTCTGAAGTCAGAATTCACTGCCACCAGAAGTTCTTGCAGAAATCAAGGCATCTGTTACCGAGAGTAGGTTAAAAAAAAAAGACCCAGGATTTTAATGCAGTAATTTCCATCATTTTTACAAGTCTGCTAAGTCATAATTCTGGTGTGAATTACCGTCTGTTACTGGCTGAGCCCTCAGTTCCCTCAGTAACAGTAGCCCCAGTGCAATCAACCTCAGTCATCAACCACAACCGCACCTCTTTTTAGGCGCCAAACCTCTAATATCCAGCACAGTGTCTTCATACAATGGTTCCCTACTGTAGGCAGCAACATTTTGGGTAAAGTCCCGATTAGAAAGGGAAATATTTTGAACATGCCTCTCGCAAGGCAATTTTTGCTATGTTGAGCGGAGTTTTGTATTGAATAAGCCCCCTGTAAGCCCAATGCTCCGTATGTGGGAACTTGCATGAATCCCATAGGAAAAGGGCCATCAAATCTCTTACAAATGACACTGTAGAACTCCCCAAAGTAAAGCTAATCCAGCTCACGAAGTGTTGAACACACTCAGGTAAAGGGATGTCTGGATGGATTAGGGAGGACCCACCCAGGTCTGTGCTAGTAACAGGGTCCTCTAATTCAGGTAGCTGTGCAGAAAATAAGGTTATGAGGTTGAACCCGGTTGGGGTCATCATTTCTTTAGCCTTCCTTTTCGCTCTGTAATATTCAGACTGGTTCCCAACAGCAGCGCAGATGTGGAACCAAGCATAGTGATATCGGGTTTAGGCCTAATCTTTTGTCAAACAAAAGAAGGTAATCTGGTTTTTACTGGTAACAGGTACTGATTTTGTTTTCAGACTTTCAAGAGAGTAGCAACTTTCATTGCTACTCTTGTAGGACTCTAACAGTTAGCGGTTATTCTCTATTCAATTTTGCATATAACTGTAAATTCTGATCCTTCTTATATTGCTTGTCTTGCTATCCAGTGTGGACCAGAGGCGGATGGGTCTTGGTTCCTCTCGAGGTTTCCTCCTCTTGCTCTGAGGGAGTTTTTCCTTGCCACTGTCACCCATGGCTTGTTCATTGGGGGCTTGGACCCGGATTCCCTGTGAAGCTATTTTGTGACAACATCTGCTGTAAAAGGTGCATATAAATAAACCTGACCTGACTTAAAAGTAAAATTGCAGTAAAAGTCGCTGTAATCTTTATTTTGGCCACAAAACTAACTAGTACAGTAAGAAAGAACAAAGCTGTAAACGTCACCAGGACTTTCTGAAACCTGACGCTGTGGTGTGGCACCACCAATCACGTTAACCAGTGCAGCCGTGCTTCCAGAACCAAGTCATCTTTGTTAGATGGGTAGTATTAATGTAGGACTTTAGCCATCAGGCAGTATGTTTATGAATTCAGTTATATAGTATTTGTGTGGTTGACAGCAATGAATAGAGCTGAAATAATTAAGGGTTGTTTTTGATATCAACAATGAAATGTTTCTGTTGTAGATTTTTGGGTTTACTTTTGCAAGGTGACGTCCAACCCAGAGTAAGTTAACGACTATACTACATATACTCCCGACGTACCATTATTATATTGTATTATATAACAATATATTATATTTCTGCCATATCTCCATGTCTAATATATATTCTTGCCAGCACACCATCACCGGAGACCCGTGGTAACATTTACCATTAACATGAGTAATCTTAGTTAACAGTCAACAGGTCCAGGCCTACCAAACACCACTACATAAACTTTGCCCTGGGTTTGATATCTAGCATGGCAGCCTACAGTAAACAAACGCTGTACATGCAGGAAGAAACCCAGGTGTTTTATTCACCTGATGCATTCACAAAAAATGGCAGGAATCCATCAACATGTCTGTTTCCACTAGGAAACTACAGGACCAGAAACACAGGGAACACAGCAGGGGGTCGGGTATAGCCAGCTATCAGCAGTCCCTCCACCAAGGGCTCCATGCTCCTCAATCGAGGCTGTACAGTGGCACTATTTGAACAGTATCTGGGTTATTCAAAGGCGCTCTTCCTCCCAAACCCTGGAATGTTTCTGCAGAGAGAAATGGAACTCGAGCAGACAATACGACCTGCCACCTTAAAACACTGCAAATAGGATGTTAAGAGAATTATTCTACTTACGGTTGCTAAGAGAACATGCCTGGTTTTGGGCGATTTGTGCTGAACCTCATTTGCAAGTGACACCTACCATTTGCATAAACTCCCCTTTTTTGAGATTTTAAATATTGTCAGGAAGACACTGGAGGTTACAGTAGAGCTTGTTAATTCCCCTTATTACAATGCCAAAGTGGCACGCTGTTGCATTTCGAAGCTGATTGGCTGTGATTTTTTCAGATCAACGTCTCGGAACACAAACACGCGCTAATCAAGAGCGGGTCCGCTCTAATCAGAGTCGAAGCCTATTATTCATGCCATCTGAAATATGTAATGAAAAATATTCTCCCGGCGCCAAACGAGGGGAACTCTCTCCACAAAGCGGGTCACTCTCCGCGGCGCCAACACAGCCCGAGTCGCTATTAGTCACTGTGGGCGAGCGGAGGGTCCTCCGCGAAAGGTCAGCCCAGGTGGTTATTAGAGGGAACGTCCACACTTCCACAAAAGAGCAAGCAAAAGGAATATGACTCATTTTAAGTTCGCAATTCAATGCTCGATGCAAACGACGGCGAAACAGAGATAATGACCCGTACCGACAATAGCACGAGTGAGAAAGAGAGATATTGTGAGCGGAGACAAAAGAGAGACACGTAAACAGAAAAGAAGCGGGAAAGAAAAGAGAGCGAGAGAGGGCGAGGGACCGAACAATACAGATCTTGGCCTTTCTCCGGCTGCTGTGATTGGAAAAATCCCGCCATTCAGCCCATGCCCGGTCTGTAACGGAGCCTGGCTCCTCATCAAATGCACATTCTCCCATTCACGAGCGCCGCTATCCCTTTGTTCGTCCGGCTTCAGGCAGCCATCTGATATCTCTGACGGTCTCTCCTGCCGTATCTGAGGCTGGATCTATCCTGTAGAAACCCTTCATTCACTTCCCCTTCTTCTTCTTCTTCGTCTTCTTCCTCCATCTGCCTCAATAGAAAGAAGGGATCGGGCTGATGCCTTGTACTTAGCAAATCACATTTGCAACCAGGGGGAATAAATACCAGTGATAAAGACTGCTCCAGTCTCCTCGAATCCATTAGAATCTCATATTCACACATCGCAGAAATCACATTACAACCAGCCTAATATCATTTCCCTGGTTTTTGGCAGTGTCGTACCCAAGCGAGGCAGTAACATCAAACATAATGGATTTTCTCCACTTCTTTTCCTCCTCCCCCCATCTCCACCATATGCTGCTCCGACTGAAATTCCGTTAGCAGGCTACGTTAGGCCGCTGCCGCCGCCATTTCAATTTCCGTTGCTCTTTCTTGTGGTCTTCTTTCATGTGCTCCCCCTCACTTTCTCTCTCCCTGCCTCTCTCTCTCTCTCTCTCTCTCTCTCTCCCTGGACATAAAATCCAATATTATTTGCAGGTGTTACATTATAATCCAGGGCTTGAGAGAAATACAGAACATTGAACGCGTCTGCCAATCTGACACATTTCTACTGACCAAAGACGGTTCCATAACCGACCATGGAAGATGCACACAAGGCCACATTTGCATGAGAAGGTGCAGCGAAACATCCCATGATGTGGTCGCAATATGTCTGACATTAAAGGGGAATTCTACCAATTCAGTCAGTGAGATGTAAACGGTGTCATTCTGAGTGGCTGAGTATGAGATGGTTGATTATATAGACTCAGACGTTCTTTACAGTGGCGGTGCTGATGGGAACCAGGGGTCTAGAACACACATACAGCCATTTTCTTTACCACCCCCGGGGGTGGACGAAGCACAGTCCAGACACTCTGGCCCCTCAAATCAGATTTTGTCAACATGACACACACCAACAACGTCAAATCCATAGTAATGGAAGTGCTGGCATTCAGGAAGAGCACCAAGAAGTTCTGAAGTGAGACTGGACAGAACAACTGTTTGGAGGGCAAATGATGCACCTACAGCATACCTACGCCTACGTCGCTCCAACCCATGCAGCTAGAAGCAGTGCGGACAAAATATTCTCCCGGCACCACATGAGGGGAACTCTCTCCGCAAACCGGGTCACTCTCCGTGGAACCAACAGAGCCCGAGTCGCTATTAGTCACTGTGGGCAAAAGAGAGAAGGTGCAGCAAAGGTGCATCGAAACATCCCATGATGCGGTCACAATACATCCATCAATGAGATGTAAACAGAGTCATTCACTCAACAGAGTGGTTGAGTGTGAGATGGTTAAAATCCATCCAAGTGTGACCTAACACAACAAATGATGCACCTACAGCGTACCTACGTCGCTACAACCCATGCAGCTAGAAGAAGCGCGGACATTCGCCTCAAAATATCTGATTTGAGAAACAACTCAGATTTCCCTGCAGTCTGAACACAGCCAAAGTGAAGGAATGGTAGGTTTAATATTCACTTCTTTGAGGTGTCCCAGATTACCCATGAAGGGTGCAAGTGGAGGATGCAGGTTTTCATTCTAAATGAGCGGGAGCTCACCTGATTCCAGTTGCTTAATCAGCTGGTAAGTCTTCAAGCAACTGGTTACTGTAGGTCAGCTTGGACTGAAAATCAGCTTTTTGTGGACAACACTGGGTACTTCCTGCCTTATTCATATATGCTACCAGCCAAAAGTTGAGACACACCCCTTTATAACAGCTCCAACTGATGAGAGTCTGAAACAGTACATATCCTGATACACCACATATACTCTTGATGTAGCACAGTATTATATTTCTCCATATCTCCACCTCTAAAAACTTTGATCTCTTTTTCTGCACAGTGTAAAAGCTCTAGTTCTCCTTTCAGTTTAGTGAATATTCATGATGGACAGACCAATAGAATTGCTCCAAAACTGCTTAGAAATAAACCTTGTTCTATCAGCCTCCACTGCAGGTTAAGAAAGCTGTTTCATCCTCCTGTAAATTCCCATTTTGCAGGTGTTTAAGGTGGACTGTTTAATTCCATGAGCCACAGGTCTGCACTCAGGAAGCACGGCTTTTTTTTTTTTTTTTTTGCACACTACAGAGGAAACGCTCCAGAGATGCAGCAGTGAGAGAAGGAGCTATACAGCAAACAACCTGTTGGGCTAGAGCTAACATGGTCACCAAAATTCACAGGTGGCCTGTAAAACAAACACACGAGCTGAAAACAACTTATGCAGGTGACAGCGTGAAAACAGTGCAAGTTGACTCATGCCTTAATTGGCCTCTCTGGCATCCTCTGGTGCAGAAATTATCGGTGTTACCTTACTAACGTTTACCGGAGACACTGTGAACAGCACTGTGGTGGATGAAGAGTTGCTGGAGGTAATGAAGGATGCCTTAGTCAAACATTTCACGACATACACATAACTGGGCTCTGCAGCTTGGGGATATAATATAGCACTACTGAAGTGTACTCATACGAGATGGCCAAAAAATGGGACACAGAAGAAACAGTTTTATTATGCTAAAACTATGCAGTTCATGTTATGCTGTATGTAAGATGAGCAGACCAACCACTTAGTAGGAATGGAATAATAGACCAATTTCACAGGAGAGGCCAAAAACCTGATTCAATTATAAAGCAAGTCAATGGAACCAGATGTTTTTCCAAGCGGTTTTGGGTCATTTCTGTTGGTCCAATCATCATGAAATTCTCACACAGTGTAAACAGCAGCTGCTGTGTTCAAATGATGCATAACAGTAAAAATCTACAAAAAATGAAGATACATGGTTTTATTTGGACCACGACAATAACTGAGGAAGTGGGGTACAGTCATTTTCACCAGCATTTCTCAGTGATGTTATTCCCCTCTGAACGCGCCATGGCAGTCATTTGTACAGACTGCATGCGTCCGTACCTTTAACCCTCTATAATATGAGCTGTGGAAATAACCTCAGGTTATATTAACCCTTTGGGCATCAACATGTTGGTGAAAACCATCATCTTATCTTGTCTTAGGCAGTGCATTTGACTGCTGGCTGTAAATTCGCCAACAAATGTTCATGCTGCTGATGCCCTGCATTCAGTTAGGCCAGTGAGATGAATGGTTAAGGTATTTAATAACCTCTTTAATTAACTGTTTTAGTAATCCACACTATAAAACGTGATGGGTAACGAGGTCGTCTCCTATAGCACTCTGGAGAAAATTATGTTTAGTGTCTCCCAAAACCCCCCAACTGGTTCTTCAACATATGGGGGGCATTTGTAGATCTCTTACCATTGATCAAACTAGAATAGGATAAATACCCTTCAACATTTACTGTTGTTAACTTGGGCCATGTTTATGTACAAAGGAATGAGTGAGAAACAAGGTAATACACAGGATTTATGACTCATGTAAGATGTGCCTTGATTAAAGGTTTTCTGGTGGGGGGGTATCACAAGGATAGAGATGACAAAAAAGTGTATATTAATATTTCTATCAACAAAGCTTTTCAAAACCAAAAAACACAAAACAAAACAAAATGGTGCGCAAAATGTAAAAACTGTAGTGCATAGCATTTTTTAGATTTGTGTTTGACTCAATTCTGGAGTGATGTTGGTGCGTAAGTCACGTCCTGGTTTGGATAATGTCCCTTAGTGCACTTGGTTGAGAAACTTGGTCCTGAGGGACTCTCTGCAAACCTGGTCCTGAGGTACTCTCTGCAAACTTGGTCCTGAGGGACTCTCTGCAAACCTGGTCCTGAGGTACTCTCTGCAAACCTGGTCCTGAGGTACTCTCTGCAAACTTGGTCCTGAGGTACTCTCTGCAAACTTGGTCCTGAGGTACTCTCTGCAAACTTGGTCCTGAAGGACCTGACTCCCTGGCCTGTGTCCTGCTAAAACACACCCACTTCAACTCAGGAAGGGCTTGTTAACATAGCATCTTAGTTCAGGTGTGTTGTGAGTGGAGCAGACACTAAAATGTCCAAGGTAAAGGGCTCTCCAGGACCAGGGTTGGGCACCACTGCCCTAGCGCACATGTTTATGTTACGTTAAGGTGTACTGGCGCTGTACTGAGTGGTCAGTATGACAATAATCTATCATTATCATGATAAACTATCTGACAATACTTTTCTGACCATATCTAGGATTGTGTAATTAGGCCTGTTTAATTGGATTTAGTCCAGTGGCTGTATGCAACATGCCCTTTCGGATTACGTTCGTTAGCAGTAGGTCGCTGCCACTGGTTTTCCCAGACTACAGCACCTATTTCTATTTCAGAGCAAACACTGCACTATTTCTGTTAATGCTATTCTACTGTACTGCAGTATTAGAGCCACGAACTCTGCCCTTACCTAACCAGCCAGTGCATGTGGCCTTAATCAGCTCATGCATGAGTTGCAAGAAGCTGACCTCCCAAAATCTGAGCCTTCACAGACGTTCGGCTCAAAGGCTTACTGCTAGTGACTCCAGTACATTAGTAGAAGCTATCTGCTCCTCCTCAGCTAGCAGTAGCTAACATCTAGCCATGTCTCGCCAAGCTGTGGCTGACATTCTTTCATATATCTCAATAAGTGGCTGACATAGCGTCTCGTGGTTCCACGGCCGGTCTTGTCCTAGCTCCCATGCCTCTTCTCAGAAGACAATCCCTGGTTCTTTACTCTGGAGGTGGAAGCAAGATCTAACCATTCCATGTGTGGCAAGATTTCACAAATGACCGCTAGCACTGGCAATTACATCAGCTTGAGAGCAACAGGCAATATCTGTGAGCTCCATACGCTTCCTGTAGAGTCCTGATGGCATTACACTGTGGATCGAGACGGCACTTCTTTCTAATAGTCTTATCCTCTGCACTGAAGTGGATTCCTTCACCAGACAGCAGAATGCTCAGTGTTCTCAGTTACACCCGGTCTAGGCTTTAAAGCATTATGTGGACTTGACCGCTGACATTCGTAAGACAGACCAATTATTTGTTTGCCTCAGTGTCAGGAATAAAAGGGCTCTGTTGAAACAGAGGCTTTCACGCTGGGTGGTGGAGGCAATTTCTATGGCCTACAAGTCCATCCGGCAGCCACCACCTAGGTTGGCGTCTTATCAGTCTGTGCAGAGTATTTCTGCACCTTGTGCAGTGCTGAAAGGTGTTTGCTGGTAGGCACCTGTACAGTAACTGCATAGAAGCGGAGTTGCATTCATAACTAGAGTTATTACCAGCAGCACAGACACTCTTAAACGGGTCTACATTCAGAGAAGCAGCAGCAAATATTCCCAACATCGGTTGTGGCAAGCCAAGGATTGGAACCGCACTTCATCCCACTTAGATAAAGCATCTACATACTCTATCAGCAATTGACTTATTATGTGAAGGTGCAAGAAATCCAATTACATTAATCTGTCCCATCTGGTTCATACTTAATATAGATGCTGGCTCTGAATGTCGTCTTTCTGAACGAATGAAGACTTACCACTCTCTCAAATCCTTTATAACAGGCAGTCATACTCCAATCATCGACAAAAACAATGATGTCCACCAAATGTGTATAACGATAAGGCTGTACACTAGAAGTCTAAGGCACTGCAGATTATGGTGTTTCCTCACTCACAATGAACCTTTTAAAGCCATTATTAGCCAGCGCGTTTAATTAACTCAATTAATACAGGAAAACAGTAAACTGTGCAACGCTTTGGGGCTCCAGGACTAAAGACATTTTGTTGCTTGCTAGGTTTGGGTGGTGTTCATTTCTCATAGTCACCTGTACCTATTACTGAAATGGTGCTAATTGACTGGACATTTATGGATCAAATTTGAAAGATGACTAAAAGTGCTCCGTAATTTACTGGCCTCATATAGCTCTTTTCCACCAACACGGTGCCGATGCCAAAATCCTGAACCGTTCTGCGCTTTTCCACCACAAACAAACTCTAAATTCAAATTCTACTTGATTAATCAACTACTCAGCCTTCAAACAACTGATCATGTGATCTCCTGCAGCCATACCAGCTCTTTGTGGACTGGACACCCCTGTATTAGAGGTAAGTAAGCGACTTGGGCAGCTTATGAGAAGTTGGAACTGATCTCTGCAGGAATGTAGCTCTCCAGAAGCTTGGAGACCACTGACGTCAAATGTCCTGCAACTCATCTCAAACTCGGACGCAAGAGTTGCACAAACGTCCCAACTTTGTGAAACAGCCAATGAAAATCAAATGATTTCACCAGATAAAGGCATAGAACAATAGGGGGGTTAAGGGGTCTTCAGGGAACCCTAGACCATGATAGAATCCAAATATACATTGCTTTGACTATTTTTGATTAGACTGCGTAACTGTCAAGTTGCACAGAAATCATGTTGTGGGTAAACAGTGGCAGTCATGGGCTGGAGGTTAGAGAACCAGCCTTGTGTCCAGAGGGTCACTGGTTTGATACTCTGAACCGACAGGACACGACAAAAGTGCCCTTGAGCAAGGCACCCAACTGCTCACTGGGCGCTGTGGACAGAGCTGCCCACCGCTCCAAGCCAAGTGTGCTCACTGCCCTCTAGTGTGTATGTGTTTCACTGCATGGATGGGTTAAATGTGGAGGTCAAATTCCTCTGTGTGCAAGAACAATTGGACATCGGTTCTAAACTGTAATTCTCACCAACACGACAACAAATTGCATGAATGTTTAACCTTGTGAAGCCAGCCTAAACAGGGTGATTTGTGCATGCCTTCCTTTTTATTTGTACTTGGTGCTTTGTGCAAACCTCTTTTTCTGAGCTGTCAACAGCTTCTTCAGCATTAAACAAGCATGCACAATTAAGCAGCAAAGTTACTAATCACCAGCTCTCCCTAAAAATAACACTGTTAGTCCAGACTGCTAGCAGTCAATGCTCCATTTCAGTTCCTGGGGCAGTAATGCATGGTACCACAATGGGAATATTGCACCTCGGACTGGGAGGAGCACCGACCTCAGTGCCCTGGCCTGATGAAAGTTAATTGGCAAGGGATGCAGGATGTAGGTCTTGGACTCAGACAGGGCAAGAAGATCTGCATCCGATACAAGTATGTCGCAAATCCTGGCATCGGGCCAATGACAAAGGTCCACTATTCATCCCCAATAATTGGCAATTACATGCTTTGATTTGTATTCAGCTCCAATTTGTATTTCTTAACTAGCCAGTTCCTGTTCATCAGCGACTGGATTAGGGCAAGAGTAAGCCCCCGCCCTTAATTAAGCACCATGGAGAAAGATGGATTATCTTGAGCAACAAACCAATCTAGCCTTGTTCTTCACACGCTCCCTCTAAACCCACAGTTTAATTACAAACCTATACAAGTACCTGAGATGTCATTTTAGCCTTCCATCTTGACCATGTTGTTTCAGGAAGCTCTAAAATGGCCTCTCTTTCTAACCCACATCCTCTTGGTGATTTAAAGGGAGGTGGGGGTGGAGGGGTGGTGGTGGTGGTGGATGTGCTCCTTGATGAATGTACTCCAGCAGCTAGCTCCCCTCTGAAGCCTGACCCCAGACACGCCGGCGGATCAATCAATTACATCTCCACTCCAGCAATCAAACAATGTTATTATCAGGCATCAGCTCGTCGACCTGGAAAGGCTGGCGAATCAAAGGCTGCTGTGATGTCGCTGCCAGAGCTTCATGGCGCGGCGCTAACACAGAATGGCAGCTCCCCTCCGTTCGGGGAGATGGGGAGCGCACACACATACACGGCCACCGCCGACCAGGTATAAGCACGCGCAGACGTGCAAACAAGGCCAATGTTGACCAGCTAGCTAACCAAACAACAAGATTTGTGTGCTCACAAAAGCCCTTTTGACACCAACACACATGCGCTGGCCAGGTGAGCCAAAGCGTATATAAATCAGCGACCTAACGTGGATGGAAAGAAGACGCCAACAAAATCAAAGGGCTCAGTGAGGTCCCAGTAGATTCACCAGTGGAAAGGTTGACAATAAAGTGGAGATGATCCCTGTAGCACAGAACAAACCTCAGCTTTGCCTTGGGCTTCAATCAAGAACGTTCGCTAGGGAAGGAGTCCCCCTCTTCGTCAAGGTGTGTCAAATATGGTCGAGTGATTAGTGCTCTCCGCCAAACACATTGAAACTCTTGGCACTTCTGGGTTAGCTAGTAATACTGAAAAGTCCAGGTGACGTGAAGTTTTTCTGAGGGGACTTACGCAGCCTAGACCTTCTTCGAAGTCAGGTACTTTGACTTTCCACACTTTGACTTTTTCATGAGAAGCTTTCAGTTCTTCAAACTTCTAGATCTTTTCCTCAGATTCGAGCTCAGTCCTAGAAGTTGTTTGTATTTTCTGCCTCTCGTGATCCAAACAAACATTCAGGCCCTTTTTCGACCAAAAGGACCCTGGTTCTTGATCTGGTTGTGTTCAGGCTTCACAGAACCTTGGTGCCATCCAGGAAACCAGCCAGTGTTTGCACCACCTTTTATTGGAATCAAGGAACATCAAACGATACGTCATCAATCCCAACAGAAGGCGCTGCAGAGGTGTAGTAAATAGTAGTTCAGAGATAGCGGTGCGTACGGATTACAAGTGTTTGTGCTGTTATTCCAGATGTTTCATTATATCCAGAAAGCAAGCATCAACTACTAGAGATGAGAAGACGTAGAAGAGGTTCTTCAGCAGACCTCTGGGTGGTGCCATCGTTGTCTTCTCTTTCCTCAACAAATGACATGCCCACAGATGTCACGGCACCACCAGCGATCTCCTTTCTCAGTGGTGAGCTTCTTGGAACAGTTACACATCCTTTCAGACCTCCATAGCATTACGGTTTCTTCTCACAGTGGAAGGATGGACAGAAACATCCGTGGACGTTTCCAGATCTGAAGCAGGAGTGGAGTCTGACCCCTCAGAAATATCTCCTGAAATGTGAATACCTTGACTAGCAAGTCAATAAATAAGCAGCAACACTAGAAGACAAAAGTTTAGTTTTAGCCTAAACACAGCTTATCCGCCAAGACAAGCTTGAGGGTTTGCTACTTTAGGGCTACACTGGAGCCCTGCACCTACCAGTTAGCATTGCCTGGACACCAAGCAACTCCTGACTGATTGACTATATTCAGGATAAGGGGAAAACATACAATTAAATGGGAACACCGAGGTTTTTTTCTGGAATTCTACATAAGAATATGATTCAAACATAAACAGAGTCATTTAAAGTGGGTTTGGTTTGAAGCGCGCTGTTCCTAAAGAAGCTAGTCGGAACTGTTCGCAGTGGTGGTGAATGGAACCAGACGTCAAACTCTAAAACTCCCACATGGAAAGTTACTACATGAAACAGTTATGAAATGCCGCCTTATGCCTGACACACTGTGTTATAATGCTATGATGTTAACCCATATCACAAATTGCCAAAGGGATATGTGCAGGGTGTCCCTAAGGAAAATACATACACGTCTATTTTACCATCATTGACATTCCAAATACAGTATAAACTCCAAGGACTGTGTAGGTTCACTGGCTTCCCTGTAGCTGCCTGGATCAGATTTAAAACTCTCATGCTCGCCTATAAAGCCAAGAATGGACTGGTCCCTCCCTACGTTACGGCTATGGTCCAGAGTCAATCCGTACCTTGAGCCCTTCAAGCTTCAAGTACAGCTCGGCTTGACCCGCCATCCCTCAAGATGCACGGAAAACACGTGTCCAGACTCTTCTCTGTCCTGGAGCCCAGATGGTGGAATGAACTTCCACTGGCTGTCCTAACAGCAGACTCTCTCGTGGTCTTCAAACACAGGCTAAAGACCCATTTCTAGCAGTTAAGTGAGTGAGCACTAATAGATGTATATACTGAAAGGCTTTTTATGTTTATGCACTTAAACTGAGATTAACGTTTCTTTGCTCTAGGTATGAGTGCTGGGTTGGGGTTGCCAGGTAGTGCTCTAATGCTGTATTTAACTCTGTATTCTTCTTTCTAGGTATCAGCACTGGGTCTTGATTGGGCTGTGTCTGAGCTCAAGGCGGGTTTTAGACTCTAACCTTCCTGTACTAGCTAAGAAACGTTCTCCAACAGAACACTAAGCATGGTTGTAAGTCGCTCTGGATAAGAGCGTCTGCTAAATGGTATAAAAGTAAATGTAAAGAACATCTGAGTCTCTACAATCAATCATTTCACATCAAAAACATCAAATTTTGACAATCTGGTGGAATTCCCCTTTAGGTTAGTTACGTCTTCTATACCCAGAATGGTTTCGGCTAGTACGGCAGTGAGGATACCAGCTGGACTGAAAAGGGCAGACAGAACACTAATGTGGAATACTGTGTACGGGAAAGTAGGAGGACCAACTGAAAGCTACGTGCACTGCAGCACTGTACTGAGGAGATGAGCCTTAAATGGGCAGACTGACCGTTCCCCCTCTGAGTAGAGCCAGCTGACTGACCGCTGGTTAGGACCCCTCCTGAAGGAGCGCATGCTTTTGCTACTAAGTAAACGTGTCGGATGTGTTTTCTCTTCTTTCGTACACCTATAATTCCTCTCTGTATCTTCTGAACCGCTGTGTGATTTATGACCGGAGACCTGTAAACCTGGACACCCAGGATTCACGACTCCGAGGCTGCAGGTGCGAGGGAGTGAGTGAGAGAGTGATGTCTCTGGTTTCTCTCTCTCTCACGCTAACCCTG
>CM067474.1:30989398-31045511 GCA_034552555.1 Semaprochilodus insignis
GGAAGGCATCCACCAAATCTTGTCCAACTGCTCAATTCTTTAATGCAAGAGTGTCTGAACATTGATGTGGCCTCCATCCAGAAACTTGTCCAGTCAATGCCCAATCCAATCACAGCTGTTATTGGTGCTCATTGAGGTATTACACACTATTAGGTACATTTCAGTCACAAGGGACGGATAATCAACAGTATAGTGTTGATTTTGAGATCATTTGAGCCCTACACATTGAGCTGGATCCTGTTGCTGAGCCTGTGCTATTCCTGATGAAGGAATGCTATTTCATTTAGGCTCACCAGGCAAAAAAAATACCTAATAGTGTGTGATACCTCCATGAGCACCAATAACAGCTGTGATTGGGTTTGGCATGTACTGGACAAGTTTCTGGATGTAGGCCACATCAATGTTCAGACACTCTTACATCAAAGAATTGTACAGTTGTGCCAGATTTGGTGGATGCCTTCCCTGCCACAATTCTGAGCAGAATTCCCTGTAGACTGGGATTTTGGCCCCTGCTGGTAGACCTGTATGAGCATATGCTTTCATACACCTGCAGATTCAGCTACTTCCTTCACACTATGGTCTTTGGCAGCCCAAATGCAGTCACTCCTTTTAGCCAGTAATTAACATCTGCTTTGGAGCCATTTTCCACACATGGAACGAGACATTCACTGCACTGTAGCGCCTCTTCTCAATCTATAGATCCTGTCACTCACACCCTGCAGGTATTTATACCCCCATCATCCTCGTACAGCGCCATCTGCAGGAGCCTAATATTAATTACACCCTTAAAAGGGGACTAATTCTTTGCCCGGTGAGCTTATAAGCACACTGCAATGGAGCTGGAGACGGCAGATTCTCATACAATCTAACGGCTCTCGTTTTCAACATGATTGGTGATGATGATTACATAAAGACACCTCAGGTAGTTAACCATAATGTGTTCAGTAATTTATTTGATTAACAAGCCCACTCCCCCAGCCCACTGCCATACTTAGGAGATTAGCAGTCACAGACAGATACAGATTTGTCTTGAGCTACTAAATGGCCAACATCTTCCAGGTCCAACCAAAGCCCATTTGCAGTTACCCATCAGACACACTTCATCAGTGAAAATCTCTGTGGTAGAGAAGACAGCCTGCCTCATATCCAACTCCCTAAAACACTGCATTGGGAGTGTCTCGTTAACAACAGGCCATTAGGATTCCGGTCAGCGCGATGCAGAATGGCCAGTACAGGCCAAGCCATTAGAGAGAGAGACACACCACAACAGAATGCGTGATTACTGCCGTAATTAATGAACTTCGAGTTCTGTTCCTTTCAACAACAACTTCACAGTGTAGCCTGAGGTACACGGGGGCACCGAGTGTTCAAAGATGGAAAATATACCCCACACTGCCGCAATCATTTAACTCTGCGGGGGGGCTCTCATGAGACCGGGAGCTCCACACGGACTATGGCCGTTTACAACACATCATACACAATAAACTACAGCAGTGTATTTAATTCTCTCTCGTCTTGTTTATGCACTCTAAAACAGAGGTGTTACTCACGGGTACTTCAAGGACAACACTATGTCTAAACAACACGCCGTTATGGATCAACTGTTCCAGCATCTTGCTTTCTCCTCTTTATCTGACATCAATCCTTCCCAATTCATTCTGTGATGTTGCTGAGGATAGGCAGCAGTTGGACATATAATAGTTGGCTGCAGAGCCTAATCGGCTCGTTGCTTTAAGCTTGATGTTGACGAGTCGCTGGTCACATGGTTATGGCACTAACAACATGGATGCCTTTTCCACCAACATCAACAGGTTCCGTTTCGGTTGCACATTTAGTTTGGAATCGTTTGGTGCATTTCCTGAAAAGTACGTTACCAGCTGGAACCAAAGAATAGTAGGTTCCTTAACATGAATCGTGACGACATCCAGGCAGGTCAGTGGTTCAGAAAACGGAAGGCAACAATGGCCACCTAGTGTGTGCCTAAGACGGATACAGATTTGCAAGTATCTCCAGTTCCCTAAGGACTAGCAATGAGATCCAAGGATCACTGAAAAGGGCATGTTGAGGGCTTTGCATGACTAGTCAGAACCTCTATTATGGCAGTTACGGCACTCTAAATTTCTCCGGCTCTCCAGACAAGAGCGAGCGTCTCGGCAAGGCCTCCTCGGGTGCGCCTAAGACTGATACAAATTTGTGTGATTCTGGGGTCTACATCTCCAGATCTCTGGAGGCCAAACAATGAGATCCAGGGCTTGTTGGAAAGGCCACGTCACATTTTGGCTTTGGCTTCGTTCTTAGCATGTCTCTGCCGATCTACAGTGCATCAGGGATCAAATATTGATTGACGTTATCTCTGGTTTCCTGAAAGCTTCAACGAGACATGCAGCGATGCAACCCCTGCATATACGCCCAGAGATTAAAGACACTGCCCTGTGCCTCATTCCAGTAAAAGCTTTGGAAAGTGTCTCTATTCTCCGATGCAGAGCTATGAAGTAGCAGCACATTGTCACACCAGAGTGGGTGACTCATAAAGCATCAGGCACTTAAAAAGAAAAACTTAATTGAACTGTGCTCAGACTGAATAGCCAGTATGTCCCTTCCAACCGGCTGCGTGTCCAAATCACAGAGCGGCAAGACGAAGGACCGAGTAAGAGTCCGCTAATGAAAAATGAAGCTTTAAGACGCAAGTTAAAAGGAACTCTCCAACTTTCTCACTCGCATGTCCGAGCTGTTTACAATCCTCTGCTCATTAAGTAGAGTACAGCGATGGCTTCTGGTCCACAGAGACATCAGGATCTAATACTGTAATCAAGTCAGGGGTTGGAACTCTCGCAGTAGTCCTGTGGTGGAGTGTCTGATTATGAGGTGATCTATTACAAACCTGACATAAATTACGGACTCGTTACAAAATATAAACAACAGGCTCTTCCATACATACACTCATCCTCAAAAGAACAGTTCAGCACAGATAGTTGAGCCCAGAAGGATGTGAGCAGTGATGCCCTCCATGAGTCATCCTGTTAGTGCCAGCACCATTGGCAGACGGCTGCACCACGCAGGACTACATGCACAAAGACTGTTACGACGACTGCCCACGTCAACGTCACCAAAGACTGCAATGGTGTCGACTGCCATGGAGTGACTCAGAATGGCNCCAGCACCATTGGCAGACGGCTGCACCACGCAGGACTACATGCACAAAGACTGTTACGACGACTGCCCACGTCAACGTCACCAAAGACTGCAATGGTGTCGACTGTCATGGAGTGACTCAGAATGGCAGCGGGTCATTCTGTCCCACTTTTGTCTTGGTGGAGACGACCAACAAATACGTGTGTGGAGGCACCGTGGGCAGCACCAAGAAGACCTGGTGTTACTCCACCTCTACCCCTACTGCACAATCTGCAGGAACTGTGTGAGAATATTCAAGCTGCATGGGATGGATTATCACAGGACACCATTAGGAACCTCTACAACTGCTGAGACGTCTGGCATGTTGGGTTAGCCCGACGCCATACTGAGAGACACTACTTCTGTATGTGTAGCTCAGTAAATATTGATCATATCAGTCTAAATTTATCATCATTTATTGTTCCTGGTAACCTTTATCTTCCTTCCCAATAGCACTGCAATCCCACACTTCCTTCTAGGTGCAGCTGTTCTTTTGATGATGAGTGTAATATAAACTTCATATATATTATAAATTAATATAATTAATTATGATATGTTATGTTTTACTAATCACATTTTCAAGTTATTTAATGATATTTAATTAAACTAAGAATTTAGTACTTAAAATCTATAAGCTTTTGCCTGTTGCTATTATTTATTAGCAATGTTATTATTTAATATAATAATTGTTTTATTATCTGTATTTCTATTTATCTTACTTTGGCTCTCTGAACTATGTTGCTATTGTCAGTTTCTTACATGTATAATCTTATTTTGGGTTCACTGTTCACCCTCTTTTGTCTTTTACAGCATTCTGTGAAGCACTTTGAGCTGGATTTATATATAAATGGCGCTATATAAATAAATATTATTATTGTTATCATCATCATTCTTCTTGCTATTATGTAGTTTTACTGTTATTATCATTGGCAATTATTATTATTGTTGTTGTTGTTGTTTTTGTCATTATCATTATTATCACTATTATTTTCATTATTATTACTACTATCATCATCATCATCATCATCACTATTATTATTATTATTATTATCATTATTATTACTACTACTACTTTGAAAAAGCAACGGAAGAAAGAGTATCTCCATCTGAATTCAGGAGCCGAAACTTCATGAGCTCTTTCACTCACGGCTCAGATCTCCAGCTTCAAGTGCAAATGAGACCTTCATTGCTCCTCACAGAATGGACAAACTATGACAAAGCGAGAAGTGAGAGGAGAACAGAGAGTTTCTTCTCCTCATTTCAGGAGTTCTTTCACACACAGCCAGGATTTCAGCTGAGTCTGACCTGATTTTTAGATGCTACTCCATTAAACCAAGCACAAAACAAACAAGCTGAATGTCCAAGCGTAAATAAGGTCCTATTCTTTACTCACAGCAGAACAGACGACCAGTGACATTGGACTCCTGCCCGTTCTGGATCAAAGAGGAGGAGCACAGAGAGTATTATCACTTCATTCAGAGACTGGGAATGTTGAGTTCTTCCACAGTGAACTGGATGTGTGTAGCTCAGTTAGTGCTGCTTCCGGGGATTCTGATTCGTCCTGTGTTTGTGGTTATACAGACTATAAGGTTCTGCTTGCTGGAACACAGACGCTCCATCTATGTGGTTGTAATCATGTCAGCCCCAGAGACGCTGGTCAAAGCATTCCTACCTCCAAGGAAAGTTCACCAAAACTGGACGAATAAAACAATGCTGCACTTTCACCATCATGCTTGGAGTACAAATAACGTCAAATTCAAAACTGACATTCCTAGAAATTGGTGTTCAGTGTGTAACCGCTTTACATGCTTACACTGGAATTTCAGACTGTATTTGGCTTTTCCTGCAATAAATCTGCCAATAAAATACAGCACTATAGTACACTTCAGTTCATTATACTTTTTATAATAATTTTATTGTTTTATATTTGAATTTCTGTTTTATGTTTCGCTGATTTTATTTTTATTGCTAATATAATTATTTTATCATCTGTATTTTAATTTTTATTTACTACTACACATTACAAACAACTAAAGCATTTCAGATATTTATTTTGACCATTCTACTTTGGCCACCCTTTTTTCCTCTGCTTTACTATTCACATTTTTATGTTTCTTTTATATTTAATTAACATATTTTGGCATTTTATAGCCATAACCTTTTGAATTTTTACTTTGTTTATTTTACATCAATTTTTTTATGATTCTCAGATTTTGTTTTGTTTTGTTTTAATGCTAAAATCCTCTGATTATCTATTTTTATTTTATATTTTATCTTACTTTCAAACATTTTATATCATTATTTTGTTCTTTTTACTTTACTTTTTATATTAATTTTACAGTTGTATTTTAGAAATTATGTTTATGTGTCCCTAATTTTATTTTTATTGCTAATACATATGGTTTTATTATTTGTATTTTTATTTTTATATTTCAGGTACCCTCTTTTTTCTCTTAAAACACTCTGTGAAGCACTGAGCTATATTTATGTAGAAAACCTGACATATAAATAAAGATTGTTACTATTATTATTATTATTACTTTGGAAAAGCAATGGGAAAATGTTCATTTCAGGGGGCGAAACTTCACTCTTCAGGGGGCGGAGGTTCACTCACGGCTAGGCTCTCCGGCTTCAAGTGATAACGAGACCTCCGGGAATTAAATGAGAAAAGAAAAGAAATTTATTTGAGGCTACTACAAGTTTTTGAAAGCTTTTGATTAATAAACAGTGAAATAAATACATGTAAAAAGTGACTGGATTATATTAATTATGCAGGTCATTCCTAACCTTTACAACTGATCCCATTCTGGTGGCTCCAAGTAGGGGCAACGCATTTCGCTACTGAATGTAACGAAAGTAAATATCAGGTTCATTCTAGGCTCAAAATCCTCAGAAAGTCATTATTCTCCCGGGCTTCCCATATTTTCTTTCCTCACGTCTGTCAAACTGCTTTCCGAACTCGAGGTATCCACTTAAACTAACTCCATCTTTTTGCATCTCCTACAAATCAATGTTCCACAGTCCTTACTCATGAAATGGCAGAAGTCTTTCAGAGCAAGGGTAACAAGTCTGAGACGGATTTAACACACACAACCTTGTGTTCACCCACCCATTAAACGACAGGGCATAGTTAAGGGAAGGGAAATGGCTCACAGGCCAACCTAAAAGGAAAAGGAAAATTGATCACGTTTTTCCTCGTGTCCGTCCAGCATAACTGTCATGTCTTCTGTTCAGCTGAAAGGTCAACGCTCTCCCTACCATTCTCAGGAGGGCTAACGGGAGAGGACGGACTGGGTGAGGAGGCTGAATGAAAATTCACATAGCCAAGAAATCTAACAAGATCCCATCCAGAGAAACAAGGGGTTAGCAACTGGGCTAGTTCATGAAGCTGGTGGTTCATTCTCACCTATGGCAGGCTTGAATTAGGCCAAATAGAGCTCATTTCAGGACAGAGAGAAGAAAACCCTGTCCAGACATCCAGCTAACACTTGGAGCGGGTCTGACAGGCTTGATCAGAACAAAACAAACCTTGGTGTGCACCTAATACGCTAACCACAAATTCAAGCAAGATTGTCCTGCTATCCATCCCTTGAACATCTTGCCATCTCATTCAAGAACTCTGTGGTTGCTCCATCTGCAGATGCAAGAAGTCATGGTTTGATTCTGGACAACCAGTTATTACTTCCAGTTCTACAGGTTTCTCTTCTGCAACACCCGGCGTAGCTAATCCTTTATCTCTCAGGAGGCAAGCCTGGGGCTAGTCCAGTCATATTAAGGCTTGACTCCAGCAATCTGCTCCAGGATGGTCTTCCTATGTGCACCATCCACCAGCCCTTACAACTGACCAAGAAGGCATCAGCATGGCTTGCCTTCAAGCTCCCCAAGTTGACTCATGTCACTCCACTACTCTGATGCCTACAAAGCCAAAAGCATGGACCCACTCCTCCCGGCCCTTTGGCAATGGTCAAAACCTTGATCCCTACCTAGAGCCCCTTGAGTTTCAAGTACAGCTGGGCTTGACCCGCCATCCTTCAAGGCGCATTAAAGACAAGCAACAAACATTATGGTCGTTCTCTGTCCTGGCACCCGGATGGAGGATGAAACCTCCACTGGCTGTCCAAAGAGTGGACTCCCTCTCGGTCGTTACATGCAAACTGAAGACCATCTCTTCATGAAGCACTTAAATGAACACTAATCTGAGTACTCATTGAAATGTACTGTACTGCACTCACGTTTGCACTCTGTATTTTCTTTTCCAGGTATTTTTCTTTCTAGGTACCAGCCCTAGCTTTTAGCAGCGTATGAGCACAAGGGTAGTTTGGACGACAACCCATTTGTACTAGCTAGGATACCTTCTTCTGAGCTGACAACAAAGCACTTTTGTAAGTCCCTCAGGATAAGAGCATCTGCTAAACGCCATGAACGTAAGCGGCCCACTTTAAAGCAAACTCTGGTGCAGTTCAGTTGGAAAACACTACGGTCCAAAGACATGTAGAATGAACCAACCTCTCCGTTCCCTAGATCTTCCTTGACACCTGCAAAAGGCCAGTTTGTGATGCTGTTTAATCATGTATATATATAGCAATAGAGATAGTTGTACAACAAGACTGATACTAAAGCCGTGGTTGATTCCGGGGCTTTGAAAAACTGTCCAGCATCAATCAAAGCTAGGGCTCCCAGACACAGGCGCTAAATGCACCATTTGTTGGTTGTGTCAGGGGAAACATGGCACTAGCCAGTGATGGCACTCCAGGGTATATACAAGCCTTCTAAGAGGACTATGTATAAAGTACGATGGTATTTTGACCTGTGCCCCGATATTCCCTGTGCCTTGCCATGAGCACCCTGGCCACGGTTCAACCTCACTCGCAAGGTAAAACCACACAGCATATACTGGTGTGGGCGCTCCCAAGCTGTCCCCTAAGGAAACACCTCTTCATAACCAATAAACACACTGCCATCCCATGACTTCTGGTATATCAGTGTACTACATTCTCCTTTATGCAGACTAAAGGACCTCATCAGCACTCCTGCACCTATCTTGGGTGCTGTGAAATAATTGAACTTTGTCTGCCAACACGTCATGGCCACCAACTGGGCGCGCTATCATGTTCCTTCCCATTAAAAGCATACGAACATGTCCACTAGCGGAGCACAATTACCTTACAACACTGACAGACGTGTCACACACTGTCCACTGTGACTGTCGCCTTTGTCTGCAAAATTACAGTGTCTCAGTCGGCTGGGCTTGGTAATGAAAAGCAAAGACATTTCAAGACATTGGACCAAAAACCTTCCTCATGTCCTCCTGTCTCGCTCTTACTTGAAGGTGTATCTGTACTGTCATGTCACCGGCTGCGCTTTGCTTGATCGGCAAATGCTTTTATCTCAGCTCCTCCAACGGCAGCTTCCCAAGGTGCTGCAACATATTCCCTGTTTTCTCCCGACTTGATATCAGCTCTATGTTTCCTGCTGGAGCTGGAAGAACAGTAGGAACCTGCTGGACTGGAATCAGCAAGCCGGCCGCGACCTGAGGCACTTTCAGAGGAAGCGGCTGTGCTTGATCGCCAGACAGGGCATGTATTTGCCATGCTGTCTTTGTCATTCACAGCCTGAAGAAGAAGAAGGGAGAGGACGAGGGAACTCCCGAGACGAGGGGCCTTCGGAAAGGAAACAATTGGAGGGGGGGAAATAACACGAATGACTGAATATATAAAAAAGCTTGTCTCCCATCACGAGGATTCTAATCAAGAGATTACATTATCTCTTATTGCAGTGACGGGAGGACTGCACAGCCTCCAGCGACGGCCGTGCTTATACTGTGCTGTGTAGGGGGACTTAATGGGATCCATTTCAGCAAAGGCAGGGAATTAGGTGGCAAAAGAAAAGTGTTTTGCTTCATTCATCCCAACCTCCACCACTTACCTTTGCATTCTCAAACTCACAAGTCTTTATCCACTCTTGTCTTTGCGTGAATCACTCCCTGATCGTCTGCCTTTCACGCTAATCCCATGTGCCTATTTCTGGTTAGGGTCTGAGTGTTTCCCTGATCTCATTTAGAAAGCACAGGTTTGATGCCATCTCAGAGCACAATAGACAGCAGATGCAAAAGATGAGACAGCATTGAAAGCATTAGAGTAGCCTTAAATTCATATTCAGATCCCAAACACCCTTCAGCAGTGTAGCGTACAAGCACGTGACCAATTTGCCAGCGGGACTCAATTGTCTACAATGAACAGCTACATAGTGATTCAGAATTACTGGATATATGAAACGACACTAAACTCTAAGCTCTCCGGACCAAATATGTGGTAAATATGTGGGCCACCTTTGGTGCACAGCAGATTGCCAGTGCAGACAGTGGACCAGCAGTACCATATCTTCGGCAGATGTGGCCCACATCCACTTGATATCTGGGATTTAGCCTTTTTAATTTATGCAATGGTGAAAAAGTGGCAGAATTTATGAAATACCATGAAAAAAACGTGTTCAGTATTCGGCCTTTAGCCTTCAGCCAAATGTTTCATTTTGTTTGTTTTTGGCTTCGGCTAAAAGATTTCATTCCGGTGCAACCCTAACAGAAACAACTGTGGATGTTCTCAGACCTGGAGCAGCTTGAGGTTCTCCTTTTCTCTCAGAGATGAAAGTTTTAAGTGCTGTCTATCTTACAGAAGACAGTGGTGGTGGTCTTACCAGGTCTTCCAAGTGGTTGTTAGGATACTTGTTTTCTCTGTAGCCATTCCTTCCTTATGCAATCAGAAATAAGCTCCCCAGACAATAAAAGAGTCCCCTCTGTGATATTCTGGGGGTGGTTAATTGTGTGGAAATGGGTTCTTTGGTTGAGGTGACAGTAGATTTGAACCACAATGCCTACACTGAGCTGCTGGGCAACCAGGTTTTCCTTTTTGCTCATCATCTTACCGAGGAACATAACATTCCTATCCCGGTATTCCAAGATGACAGTTCTCGGGTTCACTGGGCTGCAAATGTGGCTGATTGGCATGACGAACATTCAGGAGGAGCATTCACACATCTGGACTGGCCCGCAAAATCCCCAGACTTGAAATCTTCTTGGAAATCTGTGGGACTACTTGAAACAACCAGTAAAACGCCAAGGAAGTCACCAAATCTGGACCAACTGACCAATTCTTTGATGCAAGAGTGTCTGAACATTGATGTGGCCTACATAGAGAAACTTGTCCAGTCCATGCCAAATACAATCACAGCTGTTATTGGTGCTCAAAGAGGCATCACTCGGTACTTAGGTACTAATTGTTCTGCCCGGTGGGTTTATGTACTTTGCCTCTACGTCAACTCTACCGGGGCTATATCAGAGTGATGAAAGTCTACCAGCAGGGCTGTCCCCTCTCCCATCTCTCCCTGTTCTCTGTCTCACTCTGAAGAGAGAGGAAGGAAGTACAATACAAGGGCAGCATGCAACTCCACGCCTTTGCTGATGGAGTGATGACAAACCCATTTACTCATTCCCACCCTGCACCGCCAGTCTCCTCGCTGCTTCATTCTGCTCACACTCTCATTCACATACATCCTTTAACTCTCTGTCTCTCATCTTCTCTCATCCCTTTTTGACCCAAAAGAACCCTGATTCTTGAACTGGTTCCATTCAAACTTCTCATGGGTGCACCAGTTTTTACTGGAAGCAAGGAACATCAAAGGATACAACATCAATGTTAACAGAGGGCGCTGCACAGTGGTAGTAAACAGTAGTACCAAGATGGCGGAGAGTGTAAATTACCTGTGAGTGTTTGGACTTTTATTCCAGATGTTTGTTTATATGTAGAAAGCAAGCACGGATCAACTACTGCTGATAAGAAGACGTAGAAGAGGTTCTCCAGCAGACCACTGGGTGGCGCCATTGTCAGCTTCTCTCACCTCAACAACTGACACGCCCACGAACGCTGTCACGGTTCTTGCTGAGGAACCTACTATTCTTTGGTTCCAATTGGGAAACAAACTTTTCAGGTTCCAGACATACTTATTTTTGGTGGAAAATTAGGTGCATGAACCGGAACAAAACCTGTTCCACATCCAATGTACTTTGCTGCGCTCTACTTTCTACCATGCAGCTACAGAATATCATGAACCATTGAGAGAGTTGAGTGAACTACAGGAAGAAGCGAGAGTGAATAAGAGAGGGACAGCCTCTGTTACTCATCCGATACCAGATTGTCCTCAGATGGTTACATTACTTCTTTTACTAGTCTTTTTTTTCCTCGAGCTGATTTTCCTTCCATGAACTTCCAAGAATGCCTACGAATAGCTGAAGATCAAGATTAGTCAGAAAGCGCATCCTGGCCCACGAGGCACTACACAGATGCACAGAACCTCTGAAGAGTCAATATTTCACAATTAATACACTCCAATTAAGTACGGCATTAGGAAGAGCTGGCGTGGGTTGTTCAGCAAACGTACGCTTCCCACTCAACTTTCCGAACGCCTCCTCCATCCACAGAATGGCAACTCCTCATTATCCAAAATAAAATCTCCACTGACAGTGGTCCTCTTCAGAATGAAGACTTTATTTCTTTAAAGGTGCCACAAAACGAGAACTGTATGTACATTGTGATGGTGTAATAAGGAGAGTTCAGTACAGAGAACTGACATACCGTGAACCTCAAACACTGTTGTTCCTCCTTCAAGTACAAATCCTGCATTTCCAAAAGACAACGGGAAAAGGAGCCGATTACAAAATCCTAAACTGTTACAGAGCAGACTCGGTAATATTTACACCCCCAACATTTATATACAACCACTACGGAGCTACAGCAACCAAAATGGTGGAGCACGTGGAGAAATCTAGCATTCCAGGCAGTGTTCATCTTTAAACCAGGCTGAAGTTGCTTCCTATTCAGCAGTTTCTTAATCCAATGTTCCAGTCCACCTTAAAACCTACAGCCTGTACAGGCAGCAGAATGCAACTGCAGCAACGTTTAAGGTGGAACGTAAAACTCACAAAACAAGCTGTAGAACAGGAACTCCAGCTCCCACACTTTAACAGGATCCCGGACAAGTTTGATCCTGCAGTCTGCACATTTCACTCCGGACAATTTCCCAAACTTCTCTGACAATACAGAGCAGCTCCGCTCAGCGTTGGACCCTGAAGAGACTGAAGAGAGGAGCAGCTCCACCTTTATTAGCATCACAACGACAACAGCAGCCTGTAAATAGCAGCCATGCTGTGTGATTGTATCCGTGTTTGCCGGTTGAAGCAGATTATCTTAAACTGAGAGTTCCATAGTGAGGAACAACTTTAATCTACTTTGTGTTGACGTCCAGATGGAAAGCCAGTAGCTAGTATAGGTAACGTTAGCATTAGCTCCAAGTGACTAGCATAGCTAACTAAATAGTATGAGGGCGGAGCTTATTTACATGGAGGCTCATTTTATTTAGTCCATGTGCTTCAGTGTGATCATTGCAGCATCTCCCTGTAAACCAGCAGATCGGAGCAGACTTATGAGCTCACCAAAACTCGTTTCAGAGGGCCAAATCACAGGGCTGTAAACGGGCATGTAAAACCACATCACACATTTTCTATACAGACAAAAGAGAGGAATTTAAAAGGCTGGATAAATGCTTCTACTGCACCTTTAAAGCCGTATTCAAACACTCTGTGCATCTGCAGACAGACAGGACCATATAAACAAATTGGCTATAGGAGAGACATTCACAAACCACTCAGGCTGTGAAACCGGCCCATGATCTCATTGTCTGGAGATCCGCTGCCTGTGAAAACTGCAGTCGACTGTTGCAGAATGCAGCAAAACCTGATGCACCGCAGCACGATGCCGTCTGGGTACCCGTTGCCATGGTACCCCCTGCATCAGGGCGTTCTGTCCGCTTGATGCTCTCTGGTCCTCCCTGCATGCAGTGGATACCTGCAGCCTTTGGGGGCTGGCAGCGGGGGGCTGACAGCAGGCTGCTTCTTCTGTGTCTGTGATGAACTTACGACCCCAGCAAACCTGCATAGGGAGTGTCCACACCTGTCTCCAGCTGGACGAGTATAGGCCTCCTTCAGAACAGAGCTGACCTGATGTGACGAGGCTTTATCTACCTAAAGCTTCTCATTTGCACCCTTTTAAGTCCTGTACAACTGATAGATTGCAACTATAATTAATCCTGATAGTTGTCCAAGAGAATCTCATTCACTGCTCAGAGCTGGCCAAGACAGAACGAGTCATCTCTCCTGATTTGTCTAAGAGAGACAAACGTCCAGATTTTAGGATTATGACATAAACGCCACAGCTTAAACTGTTCAATACTATTCTTGCAGCCTTTTAATGTGATGTAGCATCTTAATGTAACCTTACATACATCAGTCACAAACACTAAAGGCAAACAACTTTGAAGTGCTCTTTAAAGTGACCATTACATAAAAATATATTAGCATTAATTATTAATTACTAATTTAATGGTGCACTGCCAACAAATTTATAAGAGAAAACGGTACTCCTAACAACCTGGAAGACCTGGTAGACCCCCCCCCCCCCCCCACCCCCCAACACTGTCCTCTATCAGATAAACAGCAGCTTCCATCTCTGAGAGAGAGCAGAACATCAAGCTGCTCCAGATCTGAGAACATCCACAGATGTTTTTGTCCATCCTCCCACTGTGAGAAGACACCTTGACACTGGAGGTCTGAAAGGATGTGTAGCTGTTCAAGAAGCAAGTCATGGGCTGGAGGTTAGAGAACCAGCCTGGTGACTGGAGGGTCGCTGGTTTGATTCCCTGAACCGACAGAAACGACAGAAGTGCTCTTGAGCAAGGTACCTAACCCCGGGCACTGTGGAAAGGGCTACCTACCACTCCGGGCAAGTGTGCTCACTGCCCCCTAGTGTGTGTATGTGGGTGTTTCACTTCACAAAGGGGTTAAATGCGGAAGACAAATTACTCCGTGTGTAACTCAAACGGCCCTAAAACTCTACTCAGAGAACGATTGGCCTAACCTAAGAAGTTCCTCACCGAGAAAACAAGACAGCACAATGGCCTGATCACCCCATAGTCCAGAACCTCAACACCACTCAATGTGTTTGGGGTTATTTGGGCGGTAAGGGGAAAAAGAACACGTTAAACCAGCTTCTAAGACTGAACTTTGGAGGTGTGTCTCCTTGAGGAACTGAAAGTGAGACTCTTGAAAAGAATGGAAGCTGTAATGAAGGTGAAGAGTGGACAGACTAACGGATACCATCTTCAGCAGTTGAGGTATCTGGTATGTGCACAGTATTGTAGGAAGTATTAAACATGGCCAATACAGCTGTTTGAATGTGTTCAATCTAAAACAATAACTTGGTTCTGCTTCGTGACGATGTCTGCACTGATTCTGTGAATAAAACAAGACTAAAAATGATTTCACTGGCGTAGCTCACCTGCAGCACAGTCTGGATCTTGGCGGAGACGTCAGCCTGCTCGTAAAGTTTGATGCCCTCCTGGGCTCCGTTGGGAGACACCACAATCTGCTGCAGATGGCTCAGAACCACGCTGTGAGCTGCAGCCACGGCGTTGAACTTGTCAAACAGCAGCTCCAGCAGTTCCAGCAGCAACCTGAGGATGGCAGCAGAGCGAGAGAAAGACAGAGAGAAAGAGAGAGCCAGAGACAGAAAATATATGATTAAGAGAGCAAGCCATACAACACAATGACCTCTCCCACGATCGCTCGTCTCCATCAACACCATTATGCTCCTGCTACGCCACCTCCGATACTTTGTCTCCTGAAACGCTGCAGCGGTCCAGCCAGTGGAATAAACCTTCAGAGACCCCCTCCACCCCACCGAAGGGTCCGCACCACTTGTTTATAATAAACACAGAACCAGTAGGGTGCTGACAGGCTCTCCCCGCTGAGCTACGGCAGCTGTTCGCAAACAACAATTAGCAGCATCTGTCAAACTCCCTCGGTCCACTAGGAGGACTAACATCTGTCTGAGGTTTTTGTTCGCTGGGAGGCTGGGACACTTCTGGACTGCTTCGTATTCCAGAAAGCTGCCTCTGCTGGATAAAGGATGCACGGAAAAGCCTTGGCTGGGAAAGAGCAGGTCTGCAGCCAGTGATGGCAGTCTTTCATGGGGGGGGGGCTTAGTGTGTTGTCAATGAACCAGTGAGATGGAAGGAGATGAAAATAGAAAAGATCAGTACGGCTGCATGGTTTAGTGGTTAGTGTGGCGCTGGCCAGCAGTTCAAAAGGACTGGATGCTTTTCAGGAAATAAGAACAAAGAAATGAAGATAACTGGAAAAGTGAATTCCCTGAAGAAGATTGCGCAGCTAAGAGTGTCGCTAAAAATGAATAGGAATGTATTGGAGGAACGAGGGATGAAGAAATGACACATAGAAGAGTGCAGGTCAGTATGGATGTGAAGAAATTAGATTTACTAACAGCAAAACTGGCTAATTTGTGGATTTTTTTTTCCGGATGCTTTTTATTAGCCTTCTAAAAACCCTAAATGAAGACACACTAATACATATCTGGCACTTTCTATTAAGGCACAACATAAACCACATGACTCGCTCGTTAATGGGCCCTGATGACATTTTAGACTCTGAAATAAATAAATGTGTTAAACAAATAAATTGCTACATGGCAAGTACAAGGCGACTGGCTATTCAGCACAATGAGTCATGTATAATTATGCTATGACACTGCGGTATGGGTCTAGCAGCAGCATTCAAATAAACAGAGTGCAATAGCCAAGCCAAGAGCCGGGCAGATAGCCAAGCCAAGATCCAGGCCAACAGTCGGGCCAAGAGCCGTGCAGGTATTGGTGGTGGATCATTCTCAGTACTGCAGTGACACTGATGTGGTGGTGGTGTGTGAGTGTGTGTTGTGCTGGTGTGAGTGGATCAGACACAGCAGTGCTGCTGGAGTGTTTAAACACTGTGTCCACTCACTGTCCACTCTATTAGACACTCCTACCTTGCTGGTCCACCTTGTAGATGTACAGTCAGAGACGATAGCTCATCTGCTGCTGCACAGTGCAGTGTTGGTAATCCTCTAGTCCTTCAACAGTGGTCCCAGGACGCTGGCCACAGGACGCTGCCCAACGCACACTAACATACCACCACCACGTCAGTGTCACTGCAGTGCTGAGAATGATCCACCATAATACCACATAATACCTGCTCTGTGGTGGTCCTGTGGGGGTCCTGACCATTGAAGAACAGGGTAATAAAGTATACAGAGAAACAGATGGACTACAGTCTGTACCTGTAGAACTACAGACTGCTCCTATACGCTCAGGTGAACTGATAAGATGGATAAAGAGTGTGGATACATTGAGGTGGTTTTAATGTTATGACTGATCAGTATAGGTTTGTATGGTTAGATGGAGTCAGCATCAGAGTCGGCCTGTACTGGGATCAGGTACCGGAAGGGGAAACGTGATATAACTTAAATAACGTGATATATAATTAATATATATTACGTCCTCAGGAAGTGCTAAAAACACACAATCTGGTGTTATGAATTCTTGCTACTGGCATGTGACTTAACTCAACATAGTCACTGAGCTACATTCCTTCTTGAGCACCATGCAAGGATGCCTTCCCATCTATGTTGGGGTTTCCATAGCAACAGTCCCCAACCCCAGCTGCCGTAAGCTGCCAGAGACGCAGAAGAGTAAAGACAGGAATGACTCTCATCCCAAAAGGAGGCTTCTACTTACAGCAAGTCTGTTAGGTCTGAAAAGATCTGTTAATGGTAAATGGAGAGGTATAACAGAGCCACTCTGACTGTGATGCTACAATGTGAAAACTTTCATTTCCAAGGACTCATAATTATCCATAGTCAAATCTGGAAAACCGATACGGAAACAAACTGGGAAAGTGATCTAACCCTGCACCAGGCTGTGATGGTGAACCGTGAAGTCTCTGCGCCTAACAGTACAGAACTCGTTCTTATATCCTTTGCAGGAAAACTGCCTTAGCTGCACTGTGGATTGTACCAGCACACAAATGGAAGGCCAATTTTCTCAAATCACTGGATTGTCCGGCAAAAGCGATGACACAGTAATGGCTGACCATTTTAAACGGCAAGAACAAGCAACGCTCGCTCCATACAGACCGCCAGAATGAAGTCATCAGACCACCAGTTGAGGCTCTCTCAGATGTAAACAGCTGGAAGATACATGGGACACATGATAATCATTAGGGATGCACCGAAATGAACATTTTTGGAACTGAACAAAATGAAACTTGGAAGTCTCCCCAAAGGGCGCGCAGGAGACAGGCTGAGGGGTTTATTTCAAGGCGATCACAGTTGAGTCTCAGCTCTTGTCTGAAAACAGTATCCGGACACAGTTTTTACAGGTTGTTTCACCCGCCTTAAGGTCGTACACGAGGGGTGTAGTCTTGGAACTACGTATGTTAGTGTTGTTTCACCAGATGGTCAACTCTCCTAACCAATAATAGCCTAAAGGTATTTGACCTTTAACCTACAGCTACATACCCCTGATGATAACCCTTTCCCAGGGCTCAGATCCTGTTGGAAATGTGTAAAATGCAAGTTCTGTTCTGGGAACGCAACTCTTCCGAGAGGGGAGCCATAAAAAAAAATAAATAAAAAATAGTTCCACTCTGGTTCCCCTCTTCATCTGGGGGCTAGAGAAAGGTAACGTCGTCATTAAAAACATCACTGTTTGGTATAAATTATTCAGTCTTTTAACTTATTCGGCCGAACACCAAAAGTGTCTTTTCTGGTGCAATAATTTTGGTTGCCGAACATTTGGTGTATCCCTAATAATCATCTCTGGGGCAATCAGATCATGTGTCCACGTTCACATTCTACGTCTTATCCTTTAATATTGCTGTTGTGCCTGTCTTAGACCAGTGGAGGATGGGTTCCCCTTTTGATCCCCTAATTTGAACGGTTCGGCACATTTCCCCCAAAATAAAAAGTTCGTTCCCAGCTGGAACCAAAGAGCAGTAGATTTCTCGGCACGAACCATGATGACAGCCATGGGTGTATGAGCTGTATACTGCTGTTCATGACTTTCTATGCTACCAATAAAAGCTGGCGAAAATGCAGACTGGTTCCCTGGATAGAATCATGAGTCTAAGAAGCTGGAACAGAACAAGTTCAAAAACCAGGGTTCCTTTGGCCAGAAAACGGGCCTGGGTGTCGACATTGTTGCCTCTTTCCTCAGGAACCTATTTTTCCTCTTTCAAAGCTAATTTATTTCTTGTGGAAACGGACTGAACAGTTCAAACCACAACAGAACCTGTTCCATGTTGAAGGAAAAAGGCTATGCCTTGTTTCCAGTCAAGATGTCTTGGTGAATTTCACCTTTGAGTAAAACACTGTGTATAATGTTACATATTCAGTGTTAATTACTGACAAAAAGTCCCACTTTGACTTTCCCCAATTAATCTATTATTCGAAATCCTATTATTATCTGAAATCCATTACCACATTAGTGTAGAATGTGCATGTAAAGACCAGTGATGGGAAGAAGGGAACCTCACAAGTCTATTGTTCACATGAAGTTGTACCTGTGAGGACCTTGTGAGGTCCTCAGAAGTATAGCAATACCAGTACCTACCATACATGGCCACATACTATATATATACTGTATATACATAAACTACACAAAACAGGAAAAAAGGGTGTAATATCCAACCAAAAGAGGTTCATAGAGATTCCTACTCGGAATAATGCTACGCATCGCACAAGCTGAGCAAGAGCACCATAATCCGGGGAAAGCTTAAGGAGAATAACAGTTCCAGAAAGCAGAGTTCATTTTGGCCCTGGGTAAGTGCTCTCGTAAGTGGCATCATTATCTGCCTTTTTCTCCCATTGCTTTTGTTTTTCCTCGCTAACTCCGATACTTAAGGAAATGCAGGCTGGGGCAGTTTTATGGATTATACCATTTCTCTAAATGAGGGAGTTATGAATAAGATGTGATAAAGGCAGGCATTGATCCCACAAGCCTTAATGGCAAAGAGAGAGTGAGGAGGAGAAAAAGCCCTTACTATAATGCCCTGAAACACGAACGCCGTACAGTACATAAGCCAAAAAGACTCATCGATACTCATTTCAGCTTCTTTAAATGAGCCTGAACAAAGATCGCATGTATGATGTAGATTCAAATGACTGAGACTGAGCTCAGTTTCAGGGAAAAGGAAACAAAGCAAAGGGACTGTCTTTTTCTCAGTGCACAGCCACGAGGTGTAATCACCTCACAATCCATTTCAATTGTGTTCATATCACAGCTTCCATACTGTAGCCACGTAACTGAGCCATTCCTGCTCTACATCTTTAATCCAGTTTGACCAGGTCTGAAACGTTTTTACAGCATCCCTGAACCATACGCCAAACTAACCACTGACTATCTTTACTGCACAACATATCGGTTTCTCCACTACAGCAACACAGGCTACATTTAGACCGTCAGTCCATATCTGATTTCTGGCATATCCAGATTGTATCCAGACTGATTTCTGATAGTTTGAACAGCAAAAAACCTAATGAAATCCGATCTGACGTTTGAAGGTGGTTTGAAATGTACACTCATCATCAAAAGAGTAGTTGCACCCAGAAGGAAGCAACCTACAGGAATGAAACTTGGTGGGTAGGTTCGACATTGTGAGATATGCCTGAGTCTTCATGTGATGTAAGCAAGGACGGGCCTTATCACTGCACCTGACTGACCCAACAGTCACGACTGCAGACATTCAGCGAGCAGTGATGCCTCCATGAGGTCATCATAATTGTGCCAACACCAACGGCAGACGGCTGCACTGATGACTGTCCTTAACGCCACGTCAACATCAGCAAAGACTGCAATGGCGTCATGCCAAACTGTCATGGAGTGACTCAGAATGGTAGCGGGTCATCTTCAGTGACGAGTCCTGCTTGTCTTTATGGAGACGACCAACAAATCTCTCTGGGTGCAACTATTTTTTGCACAATGAGTGCATTTCCATTCAGGTTTTTACAAATACATCTCAGGGTGAACGCTCTGGCAGCTCAAAATGGATTTCGAAGTGTCTTTTGTGTCACTCGCAACACCATAAATAACAACGGTGTCAAATCCAGAGCGAAGGAAGGAAGCGCTGGGATTCAAGAAGAGCTCCAAAGAGTTGTGAGCCGTGACTTGATGGATACTCAGCTACACCGACATGTTGCCGGTGCCAAAATCTCTGCGCTTTTCTACTGCAAAAAAAACAATGGTTAGCAAAACTGGTGCTGTTCCAGCCTCATTAAGTCGCTGGTCTGAAAGTGTGGAGTCTGTGATGCAAGTGGCGAAAGGGCGTGGTGCTGCCGTCAAGACAAAAACTGTCAATGCCGCCAATTCCAAAACCACAGGAGAATCAGTGGTCTGCTGAAGAAGGAACATGTTCGGCCATGTTGTTTCAATATAATATATATATGTATTCAATATAATATAACACATAATCTCGCGGTTCTCGGGTTTGATAGATCTTGGGAAACACCACCAGCTCTGGCATAAGCGTTGGTGGTGGAAAAGTGGTAAGAGCGACTGTCTGGAAGCTGAAATGACGCACCCATATGATCCACCACCCACATAATACCTGCTCTGTGGTGGTCCTGTTGGGGTCCTGACTATTGAAGAACAGGGTAATAAAGTATACAGAGAAACAGATGGACTACAGTCTGTAACTGTAGAACTACAGGGTGCTCCTATATGGTCAGTGGAGCAGTTGAGTGTAGATACATGGAGGTGGTTTAATGTTATGGCTGATTGGTGTATATATCAGTCTCAAAGGGACAATAGAGAAAACAACAGAAATGGTGATTCTAGTTACGCCATTGACAGCACAAGGCTGATGCTGTGTTCAGCACGTCACTGATGTTTGAATATTTTATAATGACAGTTTTCGCTCTCCTGCTGCAAGCTCAGTCCCGAAAGCCCCCTTTAAACCAACATTATAACACCATTGTAGCAATTATGTAGGCAAGCTTTAGTTGCAAGTTACTCCCTCACTGAACGTTTAAATTACATACTACCTGCTCTCCAGTGTGCAAAGCACTGCTCATAATTCACTAGGTAATTCTTTAGCCATGCTCTGGCTCAAAAGCAGAGGGAGAGTACATAATCCCTATAGTTATACACCTCGAATGATTAAGGATGGTGGACACACTGCTGTCGAAACAAAACCTTGTATGCCCAGAATAATAACTTCATAGCAGAAGGAAAAACATGCAATATGTGTCAAAAGCTGTGAGGTTTAGTTCCAATAGCAGTAATGCATACACCGATCAGCCACCTCCTTATATCTACACTCACTGTCCACGTTATCAGGTCCACTGACCATATAGGAGCACTTTGCAGTTCTACAGTTCCAGACTGTAGTCCATCTGTTTCTCTGTATACTTTATTACCCTGTTCTTCAATGACCAGGACCCCCACAGGACCACCACAGAGCAGGTATTACGTGGGTGGTGGACCATTTTCAGCACTGCAGTGACACTGATGTGGTGGTGGTGTGTTAGTGTGTGTTGTGCTGGTGTGAGTGGATCAGACACAGCAGTGCTGCTGGAGTGTTTAAACACTGTGTCCACTCACTGTCCACTCTATTAGACACTCCTACCTTGCTGGTCCACCTTGTAGATGTACAGTCAGAGACGATAGCTCATCTGCAGCTCGCACCAGCACAACACACACTAACACACCACCACCACGTCAGTCTCACTGCAGTGCTGAGAATGATCTACCACCCACATAATAACTGCTCTGTGGTGGTCCTGTGGGGGTCCTGACCATTGAAGAACAGGGTAATAAAGTATACAGAGAAACAGATGGACTACAGTCTGGAACTGTAGAACTACAGGGTGCTCCTATATGGTCAGTGGAGCTGATAAAGTGAACAGTTAGTGTAGATACATGGAAGGGGTTTAAATGTTATGGGTGATAGGTGTATGTAAATGAGCTCTGTTCTGACTGGCTCCCTTACATTTCCAAAAGCAGTCCATGCTGGAAAACATTCCTTATAACCCCAACAAACACTAACACTTTGAGACAGCTTGCCTTTGCAGCTCAGTGTCCACTTGTGTACTGTTTGGACTGAGAAGTGAACAGTATGCATTCAAGTTGTGCCCTTTAACTACTCTATGCAGTCAAACACCATCTCCCTGCACCTGATCCTTACCTCGGCTGGTTGTCCTGCGCCAAGCTTTCTCCTCTCTGGTCTGCAATCTGGGTGGTGGATCTCTTCAGGATCTGTTTGAGCTCTGGCTCTAGGCGCTCCATGATGGCATTAATGGTCTCTGGTATCTTCTTCAGTTTGGCCAAAGCCTGGATCAGTATACCCATAAACTCAGCGCTGTTCTCCTCCGGGTCTCCCTCCAAATCCTCGAGATCTCGAACTACAGACAAACACAAACATACTGCAGTCAGAAGTATAGAATAGCACACATCGGCATATCACTGCTGTTGGAACAAAACCTTGTGATAACTTTACATAATTTAATGTATGTAAGAATTGTAAGCCAATGAAACCAGTCTGTCACACCCCCTGCCCTCTCATTCTGGGCCACTTTGGGAAAAACTAAAAAACTAAAAAACAGAAATAAAAGTTTTTGGATCCAACAGTGGCAAAATGTGATTTCTCACATTGAATGTAGACAATAACAACAATAACTTTTTTTTTTAAATACAAAATGGCCATTAAATGCATACTTATTCAACTGCAATGGATTCCGAAATTCCTCAAAAAAACAGGCAGTCGAATCCCAGGATTCCGATCAGCATATTACACCCTTACTGCCAAGTCGCTACACTATTTCCAAGTCTGATACCGAATACCACAGTGCAGGTAGAGTTCAAACGCCTACTGCTGTTCATCCTTTACCGTCACTACAGTCAGCACGCAAGCTGAAGCAAACCAAGTAACCCAAGGTTGGGAATGACTTCACAGTCTTCCCAGTAAACAATGGTCATCTGTGGACGTCTAAAATGTCTTTAAATATAGTCAGATATGTGATTTCAACATTGTTTCAGCAGTTCAAATGTTTACTGGGTTCTCCTTTCCTGGCTCTCTTCCTATCTGTCACCAAACACACATCCTCAAACCTGTGAACCCCCCCAGCTAAGTAGCTCAGGACTTCTGGTTCCATTAAGAGTGATGGCAGAGTGACGTTCCAGTGTTTCTCTCTCCTGTCTCTGGTTAATTCCTCTCAATCCAATGAATGTTTATGGCAAGTTAATGGACTTTGCTCACTGTAGTTTGCACAATAATTACTACAATTATTACCAACAAATGAGGTGCACTGAGGCCATTAGACAACACAGTGGGTGACAAAAGGAAGAGTCCTCTGCGCCAGAGAGAAAAACGCTTTTGGTGGCACCGTCCTATTACACTTGAAGTACCGCCAACACCAGTAATTGCACGCTTTTCACGTAACTGGGGGAAAAGTGCAGTTAGTGGAGGGATTACTTCAGCCCCGGGTGCGAATTAGAGGCGTTTCTACCTGCTTTAGCAAATAACAGGGACAAATAAAGGAGGAGTAATCAGCTCAAGTGCAATCACTGATGGATGGACACAGGGAGGGAGGGGTGGGGAGTGTGTTTGGGAGCTCCCCGACTGGATTTCAGGTCTGAGTACCAGGTGTACCACACAAAATACTCAACAGTTACAAGGTTCTAAAACAGTTACTCCTCGGCGAGTCAGATGTCCCCATATCTTCAGAGAGTCTGGTGCATGTTGCTGCTTGAAGGGAGCATCACACCATACAGGAATTCTCTAGACAATGCCACTGTAGACAAACCATAAAGGAAGTTGAGGTCGTTGAACATGTAGCATAACATGCTACGCGGCAGCCAATGACCTGCCACTGTGACCAAAGACAGCCCAGGATAAAGTTCTAGCAGTGGTCCGAAATCTGGCACACTGTGTGCAATGACTATACAGCTTTACTCTTCGGAATGTCAACAGTAAGCTCGCCTTGTGTGTTTAAGGTGATAGTACCTTCAGGCTCCTGCAGATGGCGCTGCACGAGGATGATAGGGCTATAAATCCCTGCGGGGTGTGAGTGATGGGATCCATAGATTGGGAAGAGGTGGAACAGTGCAGTGAATGTCTCGTTCCATGTGTGGAAAATGGCTCCAAAGCAGATGTTAATGATTGGCTAAAAGGAGTGACTGCATTTGGGCGTGCCAAAGACCATAGTGTGAAGGAAGTAGCCGAATCTGCTGGTGTATGGAAGGGTATTGTAATACGGGTCTACCAGCAGTGCCACAAATCCCAGTCCACAGGGAATTCTCCTCGGAATTGTGCCAGGGAAGGCATCCACCAAATCTGGGCCGACTGCACAACTCTTTGATGTAAGAGTGTCTGAAAATTGACGTGGCCTACATCCAGAAACTTGTCCAGTACATGCCAAAAACCATCACAGCTGTTATTGGTGCTCGTGGAGGTAGTACACGCTATTAGGTACGTTTCAGTCACAGGTAAGAGGTTAGAGGGTTTTTGGGGGGTGGTGGGCGATGGCTGCTTGAGGCCTGAATGCCTAATGCATGCTCTAGAAATGGTCCACCAAGACCTGCAGTGTTCTCATGAATCAGTGTGAAACAGTCAGCAGGCAAGTGAAACCAACCAAACAAACAGACAAAAACAAATAAACAAGTCCAATAAGAAGCAAAAAGAGGAAGGGTGGCACGCAACAAATGGGGCAAGAAGACGGCTCGCGCGAAAGACAGGCGACCTACTGAATGACGGAACAGAAGATAATTGGCTAATAACTCTACAGAATGAGCATTTCAATAATTGCCGGCGTAATTGAGCTGGTGTTTGAGCTAAGAGCCGTGGGACAGCAGATGCGGGGGAAGAGGACAGCGGTGGGTGGGATAGTGGAGCTGATAACACCAGCAGGGGCTCCCCAGAGGAGTGGAGCCCACACTGGAGCGCAGGGCTAACGAGGCCTCCGCCCCCACTGTGCTGACAGCTCGGGATGATTAATAATGGAAGAGTAGAGCTGCTCAACAGTCGTTATCTCCGTTATTGGAACACAATATGACGGTATCATGATTATAGACGGGGGGGGGGCACACGCATGCAGATGTGAGCATGTTAAGTGTGCAAACGTGTTTGGGCACGTGGAAGTGTCTCCACTGATAGAGGTGGTGCCATGTATATGCGTGCCTGTATGGTTTAGTGGCACGTGTTGTGCCTTACGGCTGCTCTGAGTGCAGCTTCTAATGGCATGTTAATGGACATAATGACTATAGCACGATCTGCGCTAATGTTTTCATTAGTGCTAATGCTGGCAGGAAAAAAACTGCACCTCACTCTCTCGCTACTGCCACAGCTGACACTTACCTCTCTCGCCTAGCTGACACTCTGCAGCAGGACTTACACTGCAGCTTTCACCAGTGCCCGCAGAGGAACCCAGGCTCCACTAGAAAAGCGTATGTCCTCAAGAAGGTGCAGAGGGATTGTGCAGCTTAGGAGTTTGGGGATCTGCCTTCAGTGAGAACATGCAGTTGTGTCTCTGTAGGTCAATGGAAATAAAAAATAACGCCCAGGAGGGACAGTGGGCAGCAGAACGCCCAGGAGCAACACTGGGCAGTGGAACACCCAGGCAGAACACTAGGCAGCGGAGCACCCAGGCTGAACACCGGGCAGCAGAACGCCCAGGCAGAACACCAGGCAGTGGAGCAACCAGGCAGAACACTGGGCAGCAGAACACCCAGGCAGAACACTAGGCAGCGGAGCAACCAGGCAGAACACTGGGCAGCAGAACACCCAGGCAGAACACTAGGCAGCGGAGCAACCAGGCAGAACACTGGGCAGCAGAACACCCAGGAGGAACACTGGGCAGCGGAACACCCAGGAGGAACACTGAGCAGCGGAACACCCAGGAGGAACACTGAGCAGCGGAACACCCAGGAGGAACTTTGGGACGTGGAACACCCAGGTGGAACACTGGGCAGCAGAACACTCAGGCGGAACACTGGGCAGCAAAACACTCAGGCAGAACACTGGGCAGCGGAACGCCCAGGTGACCCTAATAACACTGCTGAGAAGCTGGTACATGTAAAAGACCAGGACACGGATGTCCACCGCGGCGCCGGACACAGGGAGAAATCCATTACTGCAGGCAGTGGACGGGAGCACAGTGCAATTTCACACTGGGGGCTGTGAAATGGGCTTCTGTCTCTTTGTTCATTTTTCAGACTACCAGACTTGGTTCTGGTAGTCTGAAACTAGCAGACTTGCTTCATTTCTGAGACTCTGCGTTTCCTTTCCTTAGCTCTCCTTACCGGTTGATGTTCCCGGAGTGCTGAACTGAGAGGACTCTGTGAGTTTGCGCGGAGTGGACAGGCTGCTGACATCCAAAATGGACGAGTCCTTAGGAGCGGACCTGCAGAGACAGGAAAGACAAACTGAGTTAACAACGTAAACACACGCTGTAACCAGACTGCAGTGTTAGTTTCTACAGCTAGTGACACACAATCAAAGCAGGAAGTTCAGCCTCGCAGCAGGCGCGCAGTAGTACAGGAGTATATGAGGTGGGAGAAAAGCACTGGGGTCTGCAGGAATCCCAGCAATCAGTACACAATGCAAAGTAAACACTACATGATCTCGTCTAGTAAAGGTGTGATAAATGAGTGCACAGGAATTTCACTGATAGTTTTGCTGTTGGTCAGTTTCATCGGCCGTATCTGGTAGATGATGAGGTGCGCGATATGACAAAAAAAAAATATTACAATACATGAGGATCTTTGATTTACGTTAATATTTACATTATTATTTACATCAGTATTTATATTATTATTTTCATTATTACTTACATTAGTATCTATATTATTATTTACATTAATATTTACGTTAGTATTTCACTTTTATTTACATTTATCATATACATTTTAATTTTTTCTAACATCTAATTATTTTATTAATATATATATATATATATATATATATATATATTTTTTTTTTTTTTTTTACATTTATTGAACCCAGAGCACATGGAGGGTGACCTTCATTTACAGTGTAGCTGAGCATTGCACAAAAAGAAGGGACTGGAAACAGTAAACATACAGTTATAACTAAAAGTGCAGTAAATAAGTTAAAATATGACCACAGACCACAAATAATTATAAAGTGGTACAAACAAATAAAAACTAGGAAACAAACAGGATAAATCAGGGTCACCAAATGAAACTATTAAATACATAAATAAAAATAATAATTAATAATAAAAGTGTGAGAGTAAAATAACTGAAAAGAGTAAAAGTAAGAGAAAAACAAGAATGATAAATAATTATGAATAGAAAATTATTAATAAAACTTTGTATAAAAGTACAAATTTTAAAATATAAATTAATAATAAAACTATAAAAAATAATAACACAACTTTTTTTAAAACACAAATAATAAGAAATTCTTTAAAAAGTACAAATTAATAATAAAACTTTATTTAAAAAATAAAAAATAATAACAAAACAAATAATATTTAAGCTGCATGGGATGGATTACCACAGGACACTATTAGTAACCTCTACAACTCCATGCCGAGACGTCCAAGTGCCCCTTGCAGTTTAGTAAATATTTATGATGGACAGACCAATAGAATTGCTCCAAAACAGTTTAAAAATAAACCTTGTTCTATCAGCCTCCACTGCGGGTTAAGAAAGCTTTATAGTTTGATTAAGATACATAAGGAGGACCTCCTATGAGCCTCGTAGCCATGTCTAAACTTCTGACTGGTAGTGTATGTGGATGTTGGACTGTGCTCAGACTTATAGGTGACTGTTTCCTGGAGAACAAACAAGCTAAAACAGGGCACTTTCAGACCTGTTACGAAAGACACCTTAAAAAAAACCCATACACACGACTGCAGTCGCTTTATGACCCTGACTAATAAATCACTTTGGCTCATGAAAGCTGTGAGCTGTAATTGCGGGCCAGTAAACACAGCAGTGGCGGAATAAAAACACAGCGCCGCATTCCTGAGATCAAAAACAGCAGCACAACAACACACTTTAGCTCTGCGGGGTCGCCGACCTGCATTAGCCTAATGTGCTACACTGTGGCGTCTTAGCTAATACAAAAGAATTAGCATTGCGGCGGCGGCAGCGACACTGGTCCATACAGCTCCCTAGCACGGGGGGGCTGTAATCCCCTGGCGACCGCTGCGTGGCTGCGGGGAAACAAAAACCTGCCCATTATTATTCCCCTCATACTCATCCGCACGCCTCGGAATGAGTTATCTGTGTTTGTGGTAAATGGTGCAACCCATCAGCCAGGCCGTATGCATGGAAAAGGGCGGAAAGCAGCGGCATCTCATTACAGGGTAGTATAGAAGAGAGGCAGAGCAAAAGAGATGGAACTTCCTCTCGTTTTACTGGAGGATTAATTAACACTCATAAGGATTAATAAAGCTCATTATGGTGGACTGCCTGTAGAGCGCTAACGCTTTCTCAGGTCTGGATGACTGTGACAAACTTCGATTTGATTTATATATCTGACTATATTTATATATTTATATTGATTTATATATTCAATTCTATATCTGACTTGATTTAATTTGATAAAATTTGATTAATTCCGATACTATTCTTTTTTGATTATTTGATTTGATTCAATTATTGATTAATCTAGATTTGATTCCATTTTTAATTTGATTAAATTGCTGATTAATTTCGATTCTATTTCATTTTTGACTCATTTAATTTTGACATATTTAATTTTGACTCAATTCGATTTTTGGATTTGATTCAATTTTTACTCAATTTAAATTTTTGACTCGATTTGATTTGATTCAATTGTTGATTTGTTTCGATTCAATTCAATTTCAGACTATTTGATTAGATTCGACAGTTGATTAATTTTGACTCAATTCGATTTTTGATTGTCTTTGTTTTGATTTGACTTAAATTTATAGTCACACTATTGGGTCTCTTTACTGACGATTCTCACTCCAGCAGCACTGCTGTGTCTGATCTACTCACACCAGCACAACACACACTAACACACCACCATCACGTCAGTGTCACTGCAGTGCTGAGAATGATCCACCACCCACACAATACCTCCTCTGTGGTGGTCCTGTGGGGGTCTTGACCATTGAAGAACGGGGTAATAAAGTACACAGAGAATCAGATGGACTACAGTCTGGAACTGTACAACTACAGAGAGCTCCTATATGGTCAGATACATAGGATACAGAGTGTAGATGCAAGGCGATGTCGCTCATGAAGCCGCCATCCTGAGCATCACTTGAACTGATACACATACTGATTTCGATATTCTAGCATTCCTAAGAGCTAAATAAAGGAATATCCCGGAAACTGCACTGAAGGAAAAGGAGACTGAGGCTGTAGACTGACCTTTAAGATGACAGCCCTGGAGGTTAAAATGTGAAGTTATTATTACTCGATATTATTCAAACCATGCAAATCGGGAGGTTTCATGTCTGATGAGCTTCCCCGAGCTTCCCCGGAATGCGCGGCACAGTCAGTAACAAACCTGGGAAGTTCACTGTGGATCATTTGCAGACTCGCTATTGCGCGTTTTGTGATTTGCACTTAGGGGCTTCCATAATTTCCCCTCTCTGTGTCAGCGAGTGACTAATTCTGCCTTATTTCAGGGTTTTCACGACTTCAAACATGCAGCGGTTTACGCCAGCTTCCCCCATGTTCTGCCCTGCACTGCGTAATTAGTCTAATCAGTTATTCTGTCTGACATGCTCCACGCCCTTTTAATGATAAACCCAGGCTGAGGCCCTGGATGGTTGTTTGTAGGAGCTTTGAGAGCTCATGGTAATGAGTGATACAACATCACCGCAATAGGTGAATTAATCAAAGGCTGAAAAATGCCTCGGCTGCTCTGAAGCTTCCCATATGAAGCTCGGTGGCTCGGCAGAAGAGGGGAATATTACACTGCATATAGACTTGAGCAGACCTGGCTTGTGATGCTGCATTAAGAATTCATATCACTGTAATTACCTGCCCTTTTACAATGGCGTACAACACAACACGCTTATCCTTCTGGGTTCTGGAGGAGGGCTAGCTGGGATTTATCCCAGCGCTCATAGGGCAGAAGACACAATACTGAATGAGTCAAGTGACATAACCAAGGACGGGCCTTATGGCTGTACCTGACTGACCCAACAGCCATGGTTGCGGACATTCAGCAAGCAGATATGTCCTCCATGAGTCATCCTGTTAGTGCCAGCACCATTGGCAGACGGCTGCATGATGCAGGACAACATGCACGCAGACAGCTACGACGACTGTCCTTAACACCAAGTCAACATCACCAAAGACTGCAATGGTGTCATGCTAGAGTGCCATGGAGTGACTCAGAATGGCAGCAGGTCATCTTCAGTGACGAGTCCCGCTTTTCTTGGTGGAGACGACCAACAAATCCGTGTGTGGAGGCGCCGTGTTCAGCACCAAGATGAATGGTTTGTTGTCACATGTCCAGAAGGCCTGGTGTCACTTCACCTCCACCCCTACCGCACAATCTGCAGGAACTGAGAATATTCAAACTGCATGGGATGGATTATCACAGGACACCATTAGGAAACTCTACAACTTTGTGCCGAGACGTCTGGCATGTTGCGTTACGCCATACTGAGAGACACTACTTCTGTATGTGTAGCTCAGTAAATATTGTCCATATCAGTCTAAATTTATCATGATTTATTGTTCCTGGTAACCTTTATCCTCCTTCCCAACAGCACTGCAACCCCACACCTCCTTCTGGGTGCAGATATTCTTTTGAACAGTGAAGATGTAGGCTTGGTCATGGTCATGGTTCTGATGAGGAGTGTATCTCTGTATATTCTACGAAGTGGGCCAAATGTTCAGTTGTAAGCCACATGTGAGACGTCATAAGTGCTTTTCAAAGCCTTTTTGTTCCATTGATGTCACAGGTACTGTATTTTTAGGTAGGTGACCATGGGGCAGCACAGTGGCATGTGCTGTCGCCTCACAGCAAGAAGGGCCAGCTGGGGAACCAGAGTCCTTTCTTTGTGGAGTTTGCATGCTATCCCTGAGTTTCGTCCAGGTGTTCCGGTTTCCTCCCACAGTCCAAAGACAAGCAGTCAGGTGAAATGATGCTAATTTGCACCCCCCCTTTTTTTTTTAAGAGAGAGAGTGTGTGTGTGTGTGTGTGTGTGTGTGTGTGTGTGTGTGTGTGAGATTATGTCTGTGTATCTGCCCTGTGATGGACTGGTGGCCTGCCCAGGGTGTGTCCTGCCTTACACCCAAATGAGTGGTGGGATAGACTCCAGCACCCCCTGTGACCCAGAAGGACAAAGTGGCTTAGAAGATGAATGAATGAATGAACTGTCCTCACTCCACACCAACATCTCCTCTTATTACTTCAGTGTGTAATTGTTGATTAAGCCGTTTATGGCCATTTATTAAGAGCGTGGCTAGCACGGTGGCTAATACGGTGGCTAAAGCATTTGGTAGCATTAGTATCACCCTTCACTGGAACCAAGGAGCCCAAACCCTGAAACCCCCCACCAAACCATTATGCCCACTTAAAATGTTCCCGTTGGTACGCTGCATTACAGTAGACAGAGTTCTCCTGACATCTACCAAACCCCGGCAGGGCCTGATTAAGTCAGCAGAACGATGGCTTAAATTACATTCCAAAATGAAGCTGTGTAATCACATAGCATGCAATAATATTGCCTGTCAAGCTAGACTTTTATATCCTGGACATCTATTTTGCTGGAGACACGTATCACCGCTAACATCTATCCAGTAATAGGTTTGCTCCAGCCATGTAGATAACTGTAAATTAAGGCTGCCAGTTAAGTTACTGGTAATTACACAGAGCATTTGTTTTCCTAGAAACGACATAGGAATTTACAAAAGGGCTTCAAAGGGCAATTATAAAGCCCTTGTCAGAAATCAAAGCACGCACGCTCACCCTCCAAGCCGGCCCTTGTCCTTGTCCTTGCCCCGGTGGCCCACGCGGCTGGTGGACTTGATGTAGAGGTGGCGGTGCAGCTCATCAATCAGCACCAGATGAATGTTCAGCTTCTTGCTGTGCAGCTCCAGACGCAGGTCGCTCAGGCCTTCCACCTGCAGCAGAGGGCCCTCCAGAGACTCCACTGCAGACACCTGCACACAACCCAGCACATCTGAGGCTACAGATATTCAAGAGGAACTCTGTTTGATCAGTAACATATTCATTACTGAAGTCTGGAGTATTAAGTACGTTATACCAAATGGTCTCCCAATTGTGCAACAGAATTTCCCTCTATATTAGCACTGAACGATTTGAGCAAAATATTTTAGGGAGGGTTTTATCAGACTAATATTGCAACCGCAATTTAAATTATGGTCATTTTCTATAAATCGATTTCCAGCTATATGTTTTGTGGCCATGTAGACCACATTATCCTCTTTTTAACCGGCCTTGGGGTCGAACCCTGACTGTACACTCAACGACAACAACATTTACATTTACACTGATGGCATTTATCTGATGCTCTTATCCACAGAGACTTACACTGTTAACTGTATCACAGGTAGGCCAATGTAGTGTTGGGAGTCTAGCCCAATGACTCTTATTGGTGTAGCATGGCATAGTCACCCAGACCAGGAATCAGCCCCCGGGCTTCCACATGGTAGCTTACTGACAGGTACTGGTGCTATCCACTGCACGCCACACCAACCACAACAAAAACAATACCGTACCCACGTATGCTGGATTGCTCTCAAACCCGGCATGCAGTTATGTCTCAGGCAGATATGTTTACAGGTGTGGTCTGGTTACCTGAGGGCACACACACACACACAGTAAACACACACAGCTCTGGACACCCCAGACAGACCACCAGTAGACAGAATCGACCCATTTGATCCGCCGACAAGCACGAGCAGCTCCCAGAGTTTCCTTGTCCACCATCCAGACACAGGTGGCACCTTTATTACACACCCCTGTCTCTGCCCGGACCATTTCCAGGCACTAAGCAGATGGAAATCTGGTGTCACGGTGCCCATTACCTGTCCTGCCATAGACAGCCGGCCACCATCACTTCGTTAGCGCAGTGCTGTCGTGACTGAGAAACCTGGACTGCTACCGACTGGAACCGTATCGCCTTTAGAGACAAATCCAGGCTCTGGAAGACAGTCGGGTTAGAATATGGAGACCTCGTGGTGAGCGCTTCAGTCCTGCCTTTGGTGTGGAGCTGCCCCATCTGTTGGTGTGATGATCTGGGAAGCCATTGCACACATCAGTCGGCCACCCCTAGTAGGGGGACACTAACAGATCAGCGATATGTGCAGGACGTCCTCTGGCCACATGTGTTGCCTCTCATGGCCGGGCTTCCAACTGGCGTCTTTCAGCAGGATAATGCTCACCCAGACAAGGCAGGGGTTTCCCCAGGAATGTCTCCACCCAGATTACTACACTTCCTGCCCGGTCACCAGATTGATCGCCAGTTGAGCATTTACGGGACCAGCTGGGATGCTCAGCTGCAACATCTGCGGACCAACGTTCCAAAGGATGCCATACGGAACCTGTATGCCTCCATGCCCAACCGTGTCTCATCTTGTATCCAGGCTAGAGGCACCCCAACAGGGTCCTACAGCATCTTTTCAGTTGTACACTTCTCCTCAATAAGTGTCTCCTTTCACTCTAGTACTATAGTCACTCACATATATCACCATTACATTCACACATATGCAGCTTCATTCGGTTCCAACAGCTCGGTTTTGTCAATCAGTATAGTTTGCCAAACTGCCAGTGAGCTGGTGGTTGTGATCAATTACACAGTTCTGCCACCACATACACATTCAAGACCTACTGTACTCTCTCGCCTCCACCCAGACAGGAGACGGATGTATCTACTACAGGCTATAAAAGAGTTGCAGGCTGAGAACACAATAAGGGGCCGAGGAGAGCCCTAATGGATTTGAATAAATCTGTAATATGAAGTCTTTATTTCTACTATAAATCTGAATGCCGGGAGACTGTTGGCACACACCGGGAATAAAAAGGGAGCCTTGCAAAGAGAGCAACCGTGATCCAACACGGCATGGTAAACAAGGCGCCTCCCCTTAGGCTTGACTCTGCTATCGCTGCTCTCAGTGCCATTTGGTCAGTACAGTATGTGCAAACCACATCTAAATCAGGTTACTCGAGGTAAATACACAAAGGAGGAGCTCGAGTTGGTGCATTCGATTCACCTCACCTGACCCCCGCTCCTGCATCTATACTCTCCTCTGCAACAAACCTCTCCTCCCAGCCCTTTTGCCCTCAGTCAGTCTGTAAGTCAGAGATGCACGATACACCCAAAATATCAGCACTGTGTTTATACTGCTACATACTGATGTTGCCATAAGGAAACAACTATATTTAATCACTTCATATTAAACCTACATCATTCAAAGCATCTACTTTCTCAGGAGAACGAGAAAGAAAGTAACTTTTATAGTACAGTTTGGCAAAAAGTTGAAAATCAGTACTCGTTGCCTCATAGCAAAAAGAGTGTATTGTTATTAGTAGAGATGCACTGATACCACACTTTCCCTTCAAAATAAGTAGAACGAAAGTAGATATGACTGGACGACATTTTTAAAATTCACAAAAAGCTGGTGGATAGAAAACCAGCTAATGTGTAGTATCTGTTGATACACCAGTAGATAGGGCTGTGACAGTATTCATTTTTTGTCACCGCTGTGATAGTTGCTTTAAAGTGTGCACGCAGTTTGGCAGTTAACCACCACCGACTCAATTGCGACCCGACTCAACCCCGAGCCGGAACCAACCCCACCACACCCCGAGCCGGAACCAACCTCACCCTGACTCCACCCTGACCCAACCACTAGCAAACCCCAACTTGAACCCAAACCCATGCCATCCTGACCTGACTCAAACCAACCTCGACCCAGAACCCAAACCCACCCTATACCGACCTGACCCAACCCAACCCCATGTACTGGACAAATTTCTGGATGTAGGCCACATCAATGTTCAGACACTCTTGCATCAAAGAATTGTACAGTTGGGCCAGATTTGGAGGCTGCCTTCCCTGGCACGATTCCGAGGAGAATTCCCTGTAGACTGGGATTTTAGCCACTGCTGGTAGACCTATATGACCGTACGCTTCCATACACCTGCAGATTCAGCTAATTCCTTCACACTATGGTCCACCCAAAAAGCAGTCACTCCTTTTAGCCAATCATTAACATCTGCTTTGGAGCCATTTTCCACACATGGAATGAGACATTGACTGCACTGTACCACCTCTTCTCAATCTATGGACCCTGCAGGTACTTATAGCCCCGTCATCCTCGTGCAGCACCAACTGCAGGAGCCTTAAGTTATTTTTTTTTTGTCTGGTGAGCTTACTATAGACTAGTTGTTCACAGGCTTCTATACCTTGTATAAAAAGGGCACACGTTACGCTCTGGAACACTTACTGTGACTCAATCTGCAACAGCAACAATAAGGTATAGGCATACTGGGCATCCCTAAGCACAAGAGTGGAGGAGCCGCAAAGTGAGCGGTGACTGACCTGCATTACTTTGACCAAACCTCTTTTACTTATGATGGACTGCATGAACAGCTTGATTCATTGGTCAGAGAGCTCATTTGCTTACTGCAGGCTTCAGATCAGTATCACAAAGGTCATTATCAGGATAACGATTAGTAAACAATAAACTGCGCAGCTCCTCTACTGATCCTGCTTTTCTCTTTCTGCATGCCTCTTCCTTTTTCCCCCACCCCACTGTATCTTCCTTATCTTCCCATTACTCTCTCTCTCCCTCCTCTGCTGCCCCCAGCATCTCTTTTCATTTCCCCATAGCGGTTATTGCATGTTTGCATTTAATAAATCTTTATGGCAGTAAATGAAGGCCTTTTTTTATTAGGGGGGAGCTAATAGTCGAATAATAGTGCTCTGGAGGGCCATTGCTGGATATCTGCACATCGCCCCTGACAAGCGGACGGGAGACATTACACAGGTCAAGTGCGTGTGTGCATGCAAACGAGGGATGCATTAGCTGCGGGCTATGCTGAATCACCGCATGATCATCTGCTTCAAACTAATAGGATAACTCCAAATCTCTCCCTCTGTTTTACGGCCAGTGGGATTTCATGACGGGAGACGGGACGGTTAGTGCAGGATACGTTTCCGAGTTCACGCAGCTGAAGCACTCTCCGACCGGCTGTAAATTCAGCGCGCTGTCCGGAAACTTGGAGGGATCTGGACCCTCTAGCTGAAGATTCAAATTAGCCAGAGCATTCGAAAGCCATTAGCCAGTGGCCGAAGGGCCCACACAGTAAATCTAATATTGGTTTGGAAAAGGTTTATTATTCGCTTGATGAAACTGGCTGTTTAATATCCGATGCATTTAATGGTCATAAGTTCTTTCGCTTGTACGTGTAGAATCTTGGGGGCATTCAGATGGAGGAGCGGTATTCAGATGGAGGAGCTTAAGTCGGGTAATAAAGGTGGTTTAAAAATGCATGCATACTGATCTGAGGAGGGAAAGACTCTAAGCGTGTGTTAGAAAGAGAGTGGGTAATCTATACAGTACAGGGGATTTGTTCTGAACTAGCACGGCTTGGTGCATGCAGAAGTAGGACTGTGACAATAACCATGTTATGTGATGCCTATCGCAGCGTGGAGCTCATTAGCATCATCGCTTTACTGACAGCTCTCTTGTTAGACTGATAACAGTCTGGATAGCACTTTTTGTCTTTGGTCCAGAGCACACGACATCCATTTCTTCCAAAGAAGCTCTGGAATACTGATTCGTCTGACCGCAGTACACGTTTTCTTTTTGTGATGGTCCATCCCAGATGCCTCAGAGCCCAGAGAAGTCGGCGGCGCTTCTTTCGGGACATGCTTAACATAAGGCTTCTATTTTAAGTTTTAAGTGCCATTTGCAAACACAACTCCATATTAACAAATGAAATGAAGTTGACCAGACATGGAATCATGGATTAGCTTGTGTTCACACTGCCTACAATGAAAAAGTCACAGTGAATGAACAAGAAACACTGCATTTGTTTATTTGCCTTTTCCATACTGTCCCACCCTTTCCTGATTTGGGGTTATAGAGTAGGTGTAAGAAGTGTATACCTAATGCTGTGCAACACTTACCGTGACAATCTGCACCCGCAACAACAACATATCGTCTTACCGCGCATCCCAAAGCACAGGAGAGGAGGAGCGGTAAAGTGAGCAGTGAAGGACGGTGAGGAGAGCGGTATAAACACAGGCAGGAACATGGTAAAGCGAGGGAGACGTAAATCTGACAGATAAGAGAGGTAATGAGTGACATCCTGTCTGGAGGACTCACACCGGGGAGCCTGAACGGAGTGACAGATGCGGGATAGAGTTACAGCCGCGAGCGTGTGTACTGCCTTTCACGGCTCTGACCGAGACAGAGTGTTTTTATGACAGAACTGCAAATTGAAACACCTTGTATGCAGTAATCGACACTGGCAGTCCCTATGCTTCCCGCCTGATTCCGCACTGTCACACATGCACACAGGGGAAAGAAAAGGTTGGGGAGGGGGCGGGGTTCCCCAGAGGAGAGCATGAGATGGCCAGACAGAGAGAAAGCGTGAGAGAAATCATGCAAGGGTGACACTACACGGTTTTAGCTCCGATTTTTGAGCTGCCGATTGTTTTTTGGAGATGCCCCCCCAAATCGGGGTTCGCTTGGTCGCTAGGTGGGAACTGCTAAACGATCTGATCCAAGAGCTTGCAGGCTGACGGTCAATGCCTCCTCACAAGCCCCGACAGATATCCAGGATGTTTAATATATGGACCTGTGGGCGACTCCAAATCTGCCTGGGACTAGACGTCAATGCAGCGACTAGCTACAGCCAATGAGAGCGCAAGGCAGGAACCGAGTTGTACAGCGTCAACAAGCATGGCTACACGGAAAGTTCCTTGGCCGGCTTAGAGCCAAGAAACAGAAGGACATACAAGCAGGCAGTTACGTTTCTATTTATCCCCAACTCTCTCTGCAGAACAGACCATCCCTGCTGCCAGCATGCCTAGAACCACTTTGCTCATACAAGTCAGCACACAAGCAACTTGTATCACTCTTTTCTTACATACCTTCATTTTGGAAGAACACATTAACTCATGTTCTATGGTCTTGCGGGAAACTTTGAGAATTTTCAACCAGGGTTAATGACAATCTCTCTGAGATTTCAGAACTTCGAATTTTGCTCAGCCCTAGGTTATTTATATTGGGTGACAGATCAGTACTAGTAGGGGGTGACAAAAATATTAGAAGTTGGGTCCGAACTAGTATCATGGTGGGCAGACAAATTTTGCTTAGAGGAGGGAAGCATGAGGGGGTTCCACCAATTACTGAAATGGCAAGAGTGGCCGCTTTTGAAAGGATGTCTTATAAACAATGTGGAAGACTGAAAGAACACATGAGTAAGTGGGACAAATATTTGGCCTCTTTGGAGGGTTCCTGACATTGTTAGAGCTGATTGGGAGACATACGCTCTGTATATTATGCCTTAATTCAATTTAAGTCAACAAACGTATCTTCAGTCTGTATCTGTATTATTCATTTAATTACACTATTATTATTTATTGTATTTTATTCTTTTGTTTTCCCAAAACGTATGTCCTGTATTTAGGAAGCTACAAAGGAAGTGTAATTGTCAATAACCAGATTGTTCTAAATAAAAAGTGTTAAACAGGAAAAAGAAGACATAAACACGTCTCAGTCTAGGTAACAAACGCTGAGCTACACCAATAAGAGTCCATGGGCAAGACTCCCAACACTACACTGGCCTACCTGTAATACAATTAACCTTGTAAATCACTCCGTATAGAAGCGTCAGCTAAATGCCTAAATGTAAACGTGGTGGTGAACCTGCTTAGCAAGATTCCCTGAAAAGTCACTCACTTTGAATGAAACAGCACACGCGGTGAGAAAATCTGGACCTGCACGGCCACATGGGGGGCCAGAGGTGCCAAGACTGTGCCATTTTGGCGTGCACAGCCTTGCACCACTAACACTGCATCAAATGCTCAGCCTTCACTCCAACGCATTCCCAGTCCAGCAACATCCAAACATTCCAAACTACTGTTTTTAATGAAGGTACGGACACCGGCACCATTGTACGTGCACCACGCAGGCATATGGACGCCACAGATTACACTCGGTTTGTTTCTGTGTGTGAATAACGGTTAATCCTGATGGTTCCTTCATAGCAAACAGCACAACTGGACCTAAAGCCCAACACAGAGTCTTAAAGTGATAGTTTAGCTTAATGTACTGAACTAAAGACGCTGGTTGTTGGTGTAGCTCTCAGGGGACTGAACGCCATTCAGTCATGCTGATCAGTATAGCCAGAACACTAAGTCTGGAGGAGTAAGATACCGGCACCGTAGTAGAAGACATCACTGTTAGACCATTTAATGATGCCGGTACTGAGGGCCGAATGAGCTGCAGTCAGCATCATATAACCTCAGTATTGCTGTAACACGGTTATTGTGCACAGCTAGCTACAACCACTGAAAGATCCCTGACTACAAGACTACAAGTTGTGTAGTGTGAAAAGCACAACGACTCTGTCAACTCTGAAAGTCATGTAGTGTGTACATGACATTAGCAGACTCTCCACAACCACATGAAACGTCCCGCACCCAAGCCAGGTAGCTGCTAATTGCCCAGGTCTGCAGGGAAGAGTGGGGGTGTTAAAGGAAGGAAGGAAGGAAGGGCACCAAATTCTCAGCACCCTGCAGACCTCCTTTGGTACCAGTGTAACGCCCACTGAGGGACCCCAGGGAAAAACACACATCAAACGCTAGCAACCCAGGAAACTTACCTGCAGTACGGCTTCTTACTCTTTGATGAAGCTGAGATAGTGGGCAGTGCAGAAAGCCTCTGACTGACCGCCAGGTTCTAAAAGCTTATACCATATTAATGGCTCTGAAATTAGTCGCATCGATGGGTCATCTGGGACTCAACGTTTATGCAAACAAATTGTCCCAAAAGATGGAATATGGGAACGCTAATTTCACTCCCATTCAGTCTGGTTAAAAGGGAGCCATTTGTGCTGGCACACAGAAGAATTTGTCTCCCATTTAACCCATGCATGCAGTTAAACACCCACATATGTACTCTCACTCTAGTGAACACATATGCTAGTGAGCAGAGTGGTTGGCAGCCCTATCCACAGCACCTGGGGAGCTGTCGGGGGTTCTGTGCCTTGCTCAAGGGCACTTCAGTCATGTCCTTTTTGTTCTGGGAATCGAACCAGCGACCTTACGGTCACAAGGCTGGTTCCCTTACCTCTTGTTACGACCAGCCCTTTAAGCTCTTTCGCATTTTCTGCATAACTGATCAGGGAACACGTAATAAAAAGTCATTCAGCGTGGATTTGGTGTGAAATGCTTCGTTCCAGAGAAGCTAACCAAGTCAGAACTGTTCACAGTGTTGGTGACAGTGTTTTATTTCAGAAAGTAGTCAGCAATATTTATTGATCCCCCTTATTTATAATTCCTTACTAAATTTGTCAATTTGTGTTAGCATCTGTCTCTTTGATCCTGTTATTATATCTGTTCAACCGCACGACTTGAAGACCTTCATTCAAGTGACGGGTCTCCAACAGATGATTCGACGTGTCAACTACCAGGGGGCAACCACTTTTTGAAGCACCAGGGAGATGACCCACTTCAGGACACACACCAGGTCTGCAACAAACAACTATTCTGACAGTCAAAAAGTCTGTTAATTATTGAAACGTATAATCGATTACTCGGATTATGAACCGCTTAATTACCAATAACTCTTATGTACCATTACATTAAGATTAATACACTATTCAAAATGAACTTTCCTGCAAATATAGAGGATAATTAAAACTCCAATATCTTTTACCTGCCAAGTGACAGCCCGAGATATACAGACATAACAGAACGAAATTTTCTAAATTAACAGTTTTCCCTTAACTGCACAGCGCATTGACCGGCATGTACAGCCAGAGAGTCTAACGCAGTAGCTGAACCAACCACAATCTCCATTTCAAATGGGACTCAGGACGTTTCCCAAACAGTAGAGGTTTGTGAGCTTGTGTTCAGTGAGAGAAGCCTCAACTTATTGGTCTGTCTTAGCGTGTGAACAGCACACCTGTGTTCAGGTCCACTCTGAACCGTGTTAATCTCTCACTCCGCATGTCCTCTATATTGTACCTGCCTGATGTTAACAACACACGACAAGAAATTTGTGATTGTGGAGGTATTACATGCTTTTAGGTATGTATCAGTCGCAATGGACTCATTCTTTGTCTGGTGAGCTCACATATACATACACACATACACACATACATACACACATACATCCATACATACATCCATACATACATACATACATACATACATACACATATACACTACCCACCAGGGAGCTACCACCCCAATGTAAATGTAGTGGTGAACCTGCTCAGCAAGATTCCCTGGAAAGGCACTCACTTTGAATGAAGTGGCATACACGGCCAGAAAATCTGGACATGAATAAAGGTATTACAGGTATTAGGTATTATCAGTCAATAAAGGTATTACTTGTGAAGGTATTACAGGCTATTAGGTACATCACATCACAATGAACACATCACAATGAACTCATTGTGTCTGGTGAGCTTATACACACACACACACACACACACACACACACATTTACATTTAGCTGACGCTCTTAATCATTGTAGTGTTAGGTGTCTTGCCCAAGGACTCTTCTTGGTGTAGCACAGCACAGTCACCCAGACCGGGAATCGAATCCCAGTCTCCCATATGGGGTGAGAGCTCACTGGCAGGTAGTGGTGTTACCCAATGCACCACACCAACCACCATTCGAATATCCATATCCATATATCCATACCTATATGTATATATACAGACACACATCAACAAATTCTGGAAGCACACAGTCAGTCAAGGAATATCCAGGTTTCTACTGGACAATAATCCAAAACATAACCTCAAAATCCACAGGGAACTACTTCAAGAAGCACAAGCTGAAGGTGAACATCACTGGAAACCTGTGGGTAGATCTTAAACAAGCTGTGCACGTAAGACGGTCCAAACCTTAGTTCCAGGTTTAAAGGAATAAACGCCAGATTTTTTAAGGTGGTCTCAGGCGTTTGGACTGTATATAACACACACACACACACACACACACACACACACACACACTAACTCACCAACATGTCGGTGGCATGCAGGTAGTGTTTGCTAGCCATGAACGTCTCCAGTTTCTGTGGGACCTGCTTGATGTTCTCGATCTCGTCCAGCAGGTTGAGGACATGCTTATGCTCTATCCCTTCAATCCACAGCTTCCTCAGCTCGTCCCGCTTACAGTGCAGCAGCATCTTACACGACAGCAGGTTCTCCTTCACCTTAAGAGTGCAGACCAAAGAGATAATTAAGAAATAGCTCAGCCAGAAATGCTATCTGGAGTAAGTGGGAACCAGTTAGCATAATCTTATCTGCATAATTCTAATTGCAGCCCACCCGCCATTCATTCCTGGGAACATTTGCATATTTTGGAAAGCTCTGCTTAAATGATGATCGGGGTTATTGTCATTTACATCTCTCACAGTTTTAAAGATACTCAAAACAAGCAATTTGTTGCAGACAGTCTGCTGTGTGTGAAAGCCTCAGTGGCAAATTGAGAAACATAAAACAATCTCACACATTTCAGTTGCTTTCTGAACTCCTTGATTCCATTTTATGGTTGGGAACTTCAATATACCGGACATTAAAGACCACCGTTTAATGGATAGACCACAGAACAACACAACACAGTTTAGTCTGAAGTTCAAGTAGAGTTTCAAGCAGGAGCACAATAATTTGTCTTTACTTTAGCTTTTAATTAATATTGTACTCTCTTTCATTTTTTTTATTTCCTTAAAAAGAACTGAATTTAATTTCAATTCAAATGTAATGGTCTTAATATTTTCTATAAATAAAATAATTATTTGTTACATTAATTAATATTATTATGGCGTATAATGGCAAGAGCTAATAAAAACCTAGGACTAGTTTGAAAAAGAACTTAGGACTAGTTTGAAAAAGGACCTAGGACTAGTTTGAAAAAGGACTAGTTTGAAAAAGTAAATGATCCCATTTTCAAATTGAGCAATGAAATCAAGGGGAAAAATATTTTTCTCCCTAAAAAAAGAAAAATATAAATCACATACTTAGGAGTTATAAGGCCAAACGCAGTGGGCTATGCTGGATCACTTGCTTTAGACAGATTAAGCTCATGTCATGCACCTGAGTACCTGGAGGAACTCCTACCTACTGACCAAGTTTCATGTCTCCATGAGCTACAGTTTGATCTGGGCGAATCGTTTTAGGGCAGGATCAGAGAAATGAGAAATATACACACTAGTTATACGCACTGCATGCTCAGAGCCTAGTAACAATAACTCAAGACGGTACAGACACAGAACTCATCTCAGAAAGGAAACGGAGGTCAAATGCGGCAGCGGCATCAAAGAGAAGTCTGAAAGCAAAGTTTAAAGAAACCAAGGACGCAAACTATAGAAGAAGCCACGGCCAAACAACGTGCTCTTTTTACAGCAAGCTTGACCATGGTCTCAGTGATGAGCCCAGCGGTCAGAACACCGCGATCACACTGTGATGCTGGCCAGGATGAAGCCAAAACCTCCGGGAGTGGAACCTGCACCCGTCAGCAGTCATAACTGTTGACCTCCAGATGAGCGTGCCATGTGAAGCCCTGTTCTTTCATACATGTTGGTCAGTTTAAGAGATGACCTTTTCAAACTAACGTGGGTATGGAACACAAGAGATATTCCTAACAGCCTAAAAAGAAAAACGGATTTGGTGAGGAAATCGGATCAGGCCCACCTTTACCTCCAGTGTGTTCATAGCCTTATTACAAGCAGCCTTTCTGCTAGCACAGGTTTTGAGGAAACAAGAGATTTTAAATGCTGTAAATTCAATAAGACCACAGTGTTACTACACGTACATCCATATGAGCACGACACAGACTACACTTACACAAGCAGAGCCAAATAAACATCCTGCATGTGAACATCTTTCAGGAGCACAGGAATTAATTCAGTCACTTTTGTCTTAAAAATGATCTGCGCATGAGTAAAAGCAGCGATAGCTGGTCCCTCTGCATCTCTCATCAACAACATTAGCCGCAAACAGAGTCGACTGCTTCCCCCTAATTTCTCTAGAGAGACAGAGAGCAGGGAACAGTGTTTGTGTGTGTGTGTGTGTGTGTGTGTGTGGTGTGTGTCTGTGTGTCTGTGTGTGTGTGAGGAAGCCATCAATGACAGGAAGACAGATTTGACACAGCAAAAAACTGCCAAGGGCCTCAGGGACAAACCATCGGACCGTCACTGTGCTACAGCAGTGCTCCCCGTGACTGAGACTGGTGTTCAAACCGGGAATGGGGTGTAAACACTGTTGATTTACGATGGCAGGCAGGGATCGTTGCATACTGTAATTACACCATCATGCCTATTTCTGTGTGGTAGACTATGTGTATATGTGCCTCCCTCACCTGTTTGATCTTGTTGCGAGAGTTGGTGATCCTCTCGGTGATGCTCTGGTAGGTGCGGATGGCAGTGGTGAGCTCAGTGTAGTGCTGAACGATGAGCTCGTCCAGATCACGGTCGCACTTCTCATAGGCCTCCTCCAGGCGACTCTTCTCTGTCTCCCGGTCCTGAACATCGTCACTATTTGACAGGGTCCTGTTAAAAACACAACACAGATTATATACTCATCAACCGTAACACTAAAACCACCTCCTTACAACCACACTCACCTGCTCCACTAATCATATAGGAGCACTCTGTAGTTCTACAGCTACAGACTGTAGTCCATCTGTTTCTCTGTATACACTGCTCAAAAAAAAAACAGGGAACACTTTGAAAACACATCAGATCTCAATGAGATCCTCATATGGACTGGGTAGTGTGTTAGGAACGAAAGGATGCCACATTGTTTGATGGAAATGAAAATGATCACCCTACAGAGGGTTGAATTCAAAGACACTCTGAAAATCAAATTGAAAAAAATGATGCAGCAGGCGAGTCCATTTAACCAAAATTCCATTGCAGCAACTCAAAATGGTACTCAGTAGTTTGTATGGCCTCCACGTGCTTGTATGCAACGTTGGGGCATGCTCCTAATGAGACGACGGATGGTGTCCTGGGGAATTTCCTCCCAGATCTGGACCAGGGCATCACTGAGCTCTTGGACAGCCTGAAGTGCAACCTGGCAGCATCGGACGGACCAAAACATAACGTCCCAGAGGTGTTCTATTGGATTTAGGTCAGGCGAGCGGGGGGGCCAGTCAATGATATCAATTCCTTCATCCTCCAAGAACTGCCTGCATAATCTCGCCACATGAGGCCGGGCATTGTCGTGCACCAGGAGGAACCCAGGACCCACTGCACCAGTGTAGGGTTTGACAACGGGTCCAAGGATTTCATCCCGATGCCTAATAGCAGTCAGGGTGCCGTTGTCTAGCCTGTAGAGGTCTGTGCGTCCTTTCAGGGATATGCCTCCCCAGACCATCACTGACCCACCATCAAACCGGTCATGCTGAATGATGTTCAGGCGGCATAACGTTCTCCACAGCGTCTCCAGACCCTGCCACGTCTGTCACATGTGCTCTGATGAAACCTGCTCTCATCTGTGAAAACCACAGGGCGCCAGTGGCGGATCTGCCAATTCCGGTGTTCTATGGCAAATGCCAATCGAGCTCCACGGTGCTGGGCAGTGAGCACAGGGCCCACTACAGGACGTTGGGCCCTCAGGCCACCCTAATGAAGCCTGTTTCTGATAGTTTGGTCAGACACATTCACAGCAGTGGCCTGCTGGAGTTCATTTTGTAGGGCTCTGGCGGCGCTCATCCTGTTCCCCCCTACACAAAGGAGCAGATACCGGTCCTGCTGAGGGGTTAAGGACCTTCTACTGCATTGTCCAGCTCTCCTAGAGTGACTCCCCGTCTCCTGGAATCTCCACCATACTCTTAAGACTGTGCTGGGAGACACAGCAAACCTTCTGGCAATGTCACATATTGATGTGCCATCCTTCCGTAGTTGGACTACCTGTGCAACCTCTGTAGGGTCCAGGTACTGCACCATGGTACTAGTAGTGACGCTGACCCAAGCCAACTGCAAAACTAGTGAAAAATCAGTCGGAAAAGACGAGGAGGGACAAAATGTCAATGACCTCCACCTTTTAAACCATTCCAGTTCTGGGGATGGTCTCATTGTTGCTCCTCTAGTGCGCCTGTTGTTAATCTAGTGTCCCTGTTGTTAAAACACCAAAGCAGCTGAAACTGATTAACACCCCCCCCCACTACTTAACTGACCAGATCAATATCCCTGAAGTTGAACTGAGTTGATGCTATAATCTGATTAAAAAGTGTTCCTGTAATTTTTTTGAGCAGTGTACTTTATTACCCTGTTCTTCAATGGTCAGGACCTCCACAGGACCACCACAGAGCAGGTATTATGTGGGTGGTGGATCATTCTCAGCACTGCAGTGACACTGACGTGGTGATGGTGTGTTAGTGTGTGTGGCGTTGGTGTGAGTGGATCAGACACAGCAGTGCTGCTGGAGTGTTTAAACACTGTGTCCACTCACTGTCTACTCTATTAGACACTCCTACCTTGCTGGTCCACCTTGTAGATGTACAGTCAGAGAGGACAGTTCAACTGCTGCTGCAAAGTGCAGTGTTGGACATCCTCTAGACCTTCATCAGTGGTCACAGGACGCTGCCCACAGGACAGTTTTGGTTGGTGGACGATTCTCAGCCCAGTAGTGACACTGAGGTGTCCAGCAGCACTGCTGTGTCTGATCCACTCACACCAGCACAACACACACACCACCACATCAGTCTCACTGCTGTGCTGAGAACGATCCACCACCCACATAATACCTGCTCTGTGGTGGTCCGTGGGGGTCCCAACCAGTGAGGAACAGAGCAATAAAGTATACAGAGAATCGGATGGACTACAGTCTGTAATTGTAGAATTACAGAGTGCTCCTGTATGGTCAGTGGAGCTGATACAATGGACACTGATACAAGGAACATTTCCTAAAGCGAAGTGTCTGAAAAGCCAGGTTGTGTTTCACTGTTGCTGTGCAGAATATCCATGGAGGTAAAATTGTGAAATGAACACCTGGAAACTCTATATGGATGATAAAATGGCACTTCTTATTGGCCGACACCAAAACAAATACCGGAATCTCAAATATCGGCCAACACAGATACAATACTCCTCCTTTAAACCCTACTACTATCACACTGAGCTGTTTTTGACTAAAGCACTTTGCTTAAGATGGACGGCAGTGCTTCTCAACCCTGGGCCTGAAAACACCTTGCGCTGCACATGTTAGTGCTTTCCCTGCTCCCAACACACCTGATTCAACTCACCAGCTCAGTATTAAGGCCACTCAGAGGTGCAGGAGGGGTGTTACAGCAGGGAATCCAGGGTTGGGAAACACTGGTATAAGGAACTGTTTACACCTGGTCATGTCATGTGATTTGTGTCTTGATACGATTTTGAATGCATGCATTTACACATACTAGTCAGACACGCCTCCAGATTGAAATCCCTTTAAAACTAAAAATGAGCTCATGCACAATAGCAATAGTCATACACAATCACCTACATTGTTATTAGCTTTTCCCCTCTGTATTAAAAAGGCGAACCTGTATCTAGGAAAACACAAGTATCGGATAAAGACTCAGATCAGATATTAGTCTGAAAGGTCATGCGGCACAACCTGCAAGTCTGATGGTGCAACCAGACCAGAACAGCTTTAATAACTGAAATAGGCCATTAAAAGCTTCAACATCACTAATAACGTTTAAGACACAACGTGAGCATAGATACAAATGCAAATATACACAGTCGAGCCACATTATTTTGGCGGCACCAGCCCACCAGTCACGTGTCGTGAGCTGGCACCAGTTACATGAAGTCACGTGTCGTAAGCTGGCTTGGTGGCTATATAAGGTGTGCGATAGGCTGTCGGTACACATATCCCTCATTGCTGTCATGGGTAAAAGGGGCGATACATGCCGACTGTCTTCCCCGGGGCAGATGGGATCTTCCAACAAGAAAATGCAACATGCCACACAGCTGTCATTACCAGGTATATGAATTATAAACACACCCAGCCGTTTATGAAGCTCTGAAAATACACAGTCGAGTCACATTATTATGACCACTATGTCTTACTTCCAACGCAGGCAGTGCGTAGCTCATGAAGGAAGTCACGTTTTCCACTCATCCGTGTGGAAGGCACTCTCAACCGTATGAATCCACCCTTGCAGATCACGTACAATCATACATGCTGACTGTCTTCCCTGGGGCGGATGGGATCTTCCAGCAAGACAATGCCACATGTCACACGGCTAGAAACTTCCGACACTGGTTGGAAGAGCATGGACAAGATTTCCAAGTATTACCCTGGCCCCCTACTTCCCTAGACTTGAACCCAACGGAGCATCAGTGGGACCACCTCGATTGGCGTGCTCGCTCTATGGATTCTCCTGTTAATCGCCTGCATTGTTCTTAGTTTTTCCCACAATATTAAAAAAGGCATTCACATCAGAAATTGCAGTTTTCCACACCATTATTCATTATTCATTTCCTTACACCAGCTTTACGTTAACGTTTATGGGAAAATGACAGTTTAGACATTTATTAGCCTTATAATTTTATATCAGTATTAGTCATTGTGGTTGCACAGCACCTACGCTAATTAGGGCTGTCTCTAATACTGTATAATTGCTTAATCGCAATTATATAAGCTGACTGCTATATTTTCCACAGCTGCCGGAGTTTCACAGTGTCTGTTAATACTTAATTAAAGGACGTTAATTGGGTGTGTTGGGTTGCGGGAAATAAATGTAAATAAAATAAAACAGACTTTCCAAAAGACACATCATACTGTAACGTGTTACAGCTCTATCTCTCTTAAATGGCCACGCTGAGTAACGTCTTTGGGCCACGATGACTAACGCCGACTCTCCACTTGACCCAGTATAACTGCAGTCTATAGCGTAGCGACTGTATAACTAGCGCCAGCTGCTAATGCTACGAAGCAAGGCGGCTAATTTGCACACTGTAGGCTTCTACTTTTAGAGCCGTGTTTATGTTTATGGGAAAATGATCCTACGTTGTCATATACCCCGATGATAAACAGAAAGTACAATTACATCACCAATCGCAAATATCTACACGACAAATTGAGTGCAGCAGTTGAGTGTAGATACAAGGTGACAGCAACCTGGCCAAAAAAATCACTGGCATCGCTGTGTACTGGAGCTTTTGGAGCCACAGTATGTCCTACCTTCTCAACACTACATCTCAGACTCAGCCCTACCGCAGATATGGGACCAAGTTCACGACCACCTGTGAGGTCTTTTAGCACCTTTAGACAATACAACACAACAGGGCTAAGTAACTTGTTGCTCTATAACAAGCTGCATCCAAATACAAACATGTTAAGCAACAGCATGGATACTGTTCAATTCAATTCAGTTCAATACAGTGTTCTTAATGCACTGCAGAGCTATTCGGTTGTCCAACATACTCACTAAACTGATTATAACTGCATTGTATCTGAAGTGTGCCACAGTAATATCAAGGAAAACACAAGTATCAGATAAAGACTCGGAACAGATATTAGTCTAAAAGGTCATGCGGCACAACCAGTAAGTCAGATGGTGCAACCAGACCAGAACAGCTTTAATAACAACATCACTAACTACATTTAAGATACAAAGTGAGCACAGATGCAAATGCAGACATACACAGTCAAGCCACATTATTATGACCGCTTCCTACCTTCAACGACAGCAAGCAAGTCACGTGTCGTGAGCTGGCTTGGTGAGTATACAGCTGTGCAATTGCTGTCATGGGTTAAAGGGGTGATGCATGCCAACTGTCTTCCCTGGGTCGGATCGGATCTTCCAGCAAGACGATGTGACATGTCACACGGCTAGAAGTGTCCGACATTGGTTGGAAGAACATGACTTCCAAGTAGTACCCTGGCCCCCTAATTCCCTAGACTTGAACCCAGTTGAGCATTTATGGGACCACCTGAATCGTCGTGTTCGCTCTATGGATCCTCCCCCATGCGCCCTCCAGCAGCTGGGGGATGCGCTGCAGTCAGCATTGCTCCAGATACCTGTGACAACCTACCAGGACCTTACTGAGTCTCTCTCAGACCGTCTAGCTGCTGTCCGTGCTGCATGCGGCGGTTACTCTGGATATTAGTTGCTGGTCATAATAATGTGACTCGACTGTGTTACTGACCCATATAACCACAAATATAGCCATTTTGATTACTATCCAAACATACCAGTGAACCTACATGTGTCTTCTGAGTTTATATATGGAATGTTCATGATGGTAAAGTTCGATACGTTTTCTTTGGAGACTATTTTGCCTCACAACACCATGCACGTATCCCTCCGGCATGGATGGATTGAAATATGTAAGTACATTTGGACCAATAAGCTTCTCAAATCTATCATAAAGTGTTGTTTTAGCCTTCAGGCAACTTAATCATTTCATTTACTAACTTGTGATCTGAACTTTCTCCAGACATCTGGTTCCTATCGGCACCACTCTAACTGGGAATAAAGTTTCTCTAGAATGGAGTATTGCACATCAAACCACTCCGGATGGGTTTGTTTACATATCATCCACTTAATTATGCAGAAATGTGGAGCATAATGAACATTTGGTGGATTAAAAGAGCAGAAACGCTTCACAAACTTGGACTCGAGCACAAGCTCCTATCATAATTGTTATCTTGTAGGCACTCAGAATAACGCAGTTGGATTCCGGCAACACACTTTTAATTAGTCTATCCGCTTAATTTAAAGACAGCGCCTCCTCTAACTCAGATGCTGACAGGGGACAATGGCCATCCAACAAAAATCCCAGACGGCCAACTGCCCGAGACAACAGCACAGCTCAAAGAAGCTGTTGTGATTAATCTCCACTGCAGTGCAGCTCATGGTTACAAAGCAACAGCAAGCAGAGCACACTCTCCCCACAGAGCTCATTACGGCCTTACCGCGCTCTCACAGCCTTTCAGAGAGAGACGCTGGACTCGAAGGCAGGCCAAGAAAAGGTAAGAGGGGAAAAAAGCCTATATGAGCTTTGAGTCTGGGACCTCACTAATCTAATCCTGAAGACTGAGAATGTCCATCATGCTACAGAAGTGATGAAAGGACCTGCTCGAGTGTGGCCTAGGTGGAGCTGGTACTGCGATGGAAAGAGCTTTGGAAAGTCCTTAACTGATCATCAGCAAAGATGGAGACCCTCTCACTTTCCCCCTCCGAGGCGGGCCAACTTGTTAAACACAAGACGGCAGGCTCCAGAGGTGTTCATCTCCCGGGTTTTCCAGCAACGTCCCTGCGCTGTGCTCTTGCTGCTGTGCTTACTTCAGCATAAGGAGGAGACACTTCGGACACTACTGGAGCTAACACTGGTAACCCCAAACAGCTATAAGCTCACAAGTCACCTACTAGATCGGGGAAGGAAGAGCACAGTAATAATTGTGCCACATTATCATGACCACTTCCCACCTTCAACGATGCCAGCACGTAGCTCATGAAAGAAGTCACGTGTCGTAAGCTGGCCTGGTGGGTATATAAAGTGCAGGATAGGCTGTCTGCACACATATACTGTCTGTCCCATACATGCTGATTGTCTTCCCTGGGGTGGATGGGATCTTTCAGCAAGACAATGCGACATGCCACACGGCTGTCGTTACCAGGTATTTGTATTATAAACATCCCCAGCCACAGTCGAGCCACATTATTATGACCACTTCCTACTTTTGATAGCGACAGCACGTAGCTCATGAAGGAAGTCACGTTTTCCACTCGGAAGGCACTTTGAACCGATTTGGATATGAATCCATCCTGCAGATCACCCATACATGGTGATTATCTTCCCTGGGGCGAATGGGATCTTGCAGCAAGACAATGCCACATGGCTAGAAATGTCCAACTTTTGAACCCAACTGAGCATCTGTGGGACAACCTTGATCAACATGTTTGCTCTATGGATCCTCCCCCACGCTCCCTCCAACAGTTGTCAGCAGTCAGCATGGCTCCAAATACCTGTGACAACCTACCAGGACCTTATTAAGTCACTGCCGGCACGTCTAGCTGCTGTCCGTGCTGCACACGGCGGTTACTCTGGTTATTAGCTGGTGGTCATAATAATGTGACTCGATTATGTACATCTACTGCTTACAACCACACAGTTAAGAGCACACCTGGCTACCACAACATAGTGTACTCTCCTATATGTACACTTACACCAAACTGTATTTAACTCTACTGTGTATGCACACTGCTGTTAGCACCTCAGTTCTAGTACTCTTAATTGAAACTGAATAGAATAAACTTAAGTCAAGGCCTGAGTTCTGCGGGTAAGCAGAATCCAGCGCTCATTAAGTTCTCAAGAATGACACTGAGTGGGAGAGCTCAGCATCTTTCGAGGAAGAGACTCACTGCTATTATCAGTGCAGCTGCTGAAGACTCTAGTAACGCGACGGTGAAGACTCCAGTCAGGTCATCTCCAGCCTTCTTGTTGACCTTTTCCCAGAGTTGCCAAAGTCATAAAGAGAGCGTTTCACCGTCGGCATGGCAGACAACATCGGACAGTTACAAAAAGAGCTACTGCAGTGACAATGATTTACAGACCACTGTGATTAAAATGACCATCAAAGGGGAAGTTCACCAATTTTAGTCCACAATAATTCAGTCTTTGAGATGTAAACAGAGTGATTCAGTGTGGATTGGTCTGAAATAGTTGATTGTAGAGACTCTGATTTTTTACAGTGGTGGTGATGGTAACCACTTTACAGTGGTGGTGATGGTAACCAGGGGTCACTATGTCTACAGAACAAACATTGGCTTCTAGTACAAGTCCCGCTATGATACGAGATCAGTTCCAGTTGGGTTTGGATGGTTATACAGACTAAATAAGCTTGTCAGTTCAGTATACAGTCAGTGGAGGTCATAAAAGAAGCGTGCATGTCTTGTCATGTGCTCATATACGACTGCACTAAAGGGGAATTCCACCAAAATCCCAGTTTTCAAAATTTCAGCATAATTGACATGTAAACAGATTCATTCCAAGTGGATTTGGTGTGAAATGGTCCAGATGTTCTTCAGTGTGGTGGTGGTGGTGATGGGAACCGGGGGTCTCTACGTCTACAACACACACATATTTATTTACTATCCAAAAGTTTTCATATGGAATGTTGACAATGGTAAAATAGTCAAACGTGTGACAACAATAGGTTTTCTTTGGGGGCTATTTTGCCACACAACACTCTGCCATGAATGGAGTAAACGCTGCCATGAAAATATATGGATTAAAATACATGTTAGGACAAAGCTGTCATAAAACAAGGTGTCAGACATCAGGCAGCATGTTCATAACCACTTCATGTAACGACTTTTTTACAAGTGGACGTCTGATTCCCATCACCACCACTGCAAACAGTTCTGTGTCAGCTTGCGTCCCTAGAAATGAGCATTTCACACCAAACCACTCTGAATGACTTTGTTTACTCTCAACCACTTAATAACAGAAAATTTGGGTGGAGTTACCCTTTAACTCAACTGCTTCAGGCTGCACCTCCAGCATTATGAAAGACTGAATGGTGCAACTTGCTAATAACATTTGGAGGTTTGTTCAGGCTTTATAAAACGGACAAATGCCACCCTAACGTGAATGAAACTATATTCTGAATTTTATGCTAAACAGGAATACAGGATGTATCGTTAGTTTCGCTGAGTTAGCTGACATGCTAACTGTTTTGCATGTTTAGGCCACTGATAAGAGCTCTTCTGCAAACCGTCCCGCCACGAAACCCCGCACACAAGAAACCAGGACTTCAAAGAAGCTGAAAATGCCAAACTCACCTTATAACAGAGATTAATAACCCCGAGGGGTCTTTGCTTTTGGACACTGCGCTCCGGTATCGTCCTGTGTCGGCTGCCATCTTTCCGCTACTACACCCAAACAGACGTCACACGGATTTCAGCCAATCAGAAGCGGCGTTGCTGCACTGTCATGTGACAGGACCTATGCATCATGGGAAATGAAGTATTTTAAGTCTATGCTGCATTTAGTCACTTTCCTTCTCATTTCTCTGCACCTAAAGAACCCAGAGAACCTAAATCGTTGCTTTCTTTCTGCTTGTTCTTGTAGGTAAACAGTAAATGTGTACTAATAAGCCCTTTAATAAGGTTCCACTGACCAATAAATGACCGATATATTTGACCATGTTCCTCTCCTCTCCATATACATTTGGTGGTACTAATCTTGGCTAACATTTCCATAAAAGCCATGTAGAGAGTCCTCGTGGACCATTGTTTTACAGCACTTTCAAGAACTAAGATGTTTAAACACTCAGACTGTATATTATCAGCACATCTAAACCAAGTCAACATTAAAGCATTAAAGCATGTTAGTCTCCCAACAAACTGGTAGATTTAGGGAACGCTAACAGCTAACAGATTGGGCTAGGATACTGAATAAGGTTAGCCACATTTAGCATTAACCACTTTAGCCACGTTATATGTAATCTCCTTTTCCTAATGCCAATTTTATCCAACATTGTGGAGAGAAACAGACTTCTAAATATGGTTTCTGCAGGGGGTAGTTAAATACTAAATATGGCGTGTGATGGTGGAGTGGTGGGTGGATGAGGTGAAATGTGGATATCCATTTTGGAGTAAGAGCTGATTTTATAATAAGGGAGATAGCTAGCTGTTTTGTAACACAATATTATTAATATGGATTTAAAGCATGTTTTAGACTAACGAACCAAAAACAAAAAATGTAGGATATATACAAATGCATTATTGACTACTAATCACCAGAAATCGCAGTTGTCTCTGGCTGTATTCTAAATGGGATACTACATACTACCCGTGTACTAAATCTGTCTAATAGTAGTATGTAGTATGCAGTATGAGACCAAACTGAAGAGCTGTAGTCCACTGGAGATCCCCAGATGGTGTTCTACTCCAGTCAGAGTTTCTAGTATACAGGGGGAGCTTCATGGTGTACTGCATCCCATCATGCACCGCAGCCTCACCAGCTCTCAGCCTGCTTCAGCCAGAGAAAATGGCGGCGGGTAACACAGAGGAGCTACACGCAGCCAACTCTGAGTATAAATGTGGGTGTAGTGATTGTAGTGGGGTATGTTTTCATCAGAATGAGCCTCAGAAAGTTAAAATATACAGGTCTGAAGATTAATAAAAGATGAACTCGCTTTAGAGGTTCAGTTTTAGAGTGAAATTGTTCCTTCATCCGTTCATTCCTTTATCCATCACAATGATTGTTCTTTCACCTCTTCATTCCTTTATCCATCACCAACATTGTTCCTTTATCTGTACATTCCCTTATCTGTACACCGACATTGTTCCTTCATCCGGTCATTCCTTTATCTATACAGCAACATTGTTCTTTCATCCGTTCATTCCTTTATCCATACACCAACATTGTTCATTCATCCGTTCATTCCTTTATCCATACACCAACATTGTTCCTTTATCCGTTCATTCCTTTATCCATCACCAACATTGTTCCTTCATCCGTTTATTCCTTTATCCATACACCAACATTGTTCCTTCATTCGTTCATTCCTTTATCCATCACCAACATTGTTCCTTCATCCGGTCATTCCTTTATCCATACACCAACATTGTTCCTTCATCCGGTCATTCCTTTATCCATCACCAACATTGTTCCTTCATCCGTTTATTCCTTTATCCATACACCAACATTGTTCCTTCATCCGTTCATTCCTTTATCCATCACCAACATTGTTCCTTCATCCGGTCATTCCTTTATCCATCACCAACATTGTTCCTTCATCCGTTTATTCCTTTATCCATACACCAACATTGTTCCTTCATCCGTTCATTCCTTTATCCATCACCAACATTGTTCCTTCATCCG
>CM067474.1:31045847-31059632 GCA_034552555.1 Semaprochilodus insignis
GAGGACATCAGATCTGAAAAGTATGCAAATTGATTTACTGATTACTAGATAATGTATATGGAGTAAAAACATGAACGAATAGTCGAATCGTCAGCCACGACGGGCGAATCCGATTCGACTGACAAAATTCTGAGTCGGATACAGTCCTAATTCCTTTATCCATTATTTATTACTGGCAGCATTACAATTAAAACCAATATATGCAAATCACTATGGCGAAGCAATCTGAATAAGAATCCTCTCACAAACAGCTTTATTCAGCACATCAATAGACAGTACTGTGGTGTCAGAAAATGTGTGGCTTCCCATGATGCCTTCCCATGATGCCTGATGATTGGCCAGGACTGTTTAGTTTTGGACAGCTCTTGTTGGTGTTTAGGGCTGTTCTAGAAGTACAGATGAGAATACAATCACCCCGTTTGCAGACAAGAACAATGCTCCTCTCCTGGTGTTTGTGGCTGCCGAGACAATCCTAAAAAAATCTTCACTATGGATCTAATTCCAGTTGTCCAAGCTTGCCCTTTGCACTCCCACATGCTACAATGGTGTCAGAAGTGGGATCGCCGGGCTCAGTTTCTTGAGAATTGAAAGGGGTGCCCTAGCCTTCAGGGGTTCCTCCCCAAACGAGGTCCAACTGGACCCAACCAACATTTCTCTGCAAAACGCTGCCCACACCCCCCTTAGCAGCTTCGGAATTCCCTCAACATGTAAGACATCCTATAAGGATGCCAGATACCCCCTCAGGCTGGAAGCCCTGGGGGAAGAGGTGACAAGCTCCAAAAGACGTATCAAAGAGTTGGTCTGGTGGGACTGGCATGCAGCAGGATCACTGTCCCTGTACAAAGGGTTTGTTTGGCTTTTAAGAGGCACCAGAGCATGCAGGAGTTGTGATGCTTTGGTCATGCTTAGCCTAGGTACATGAACTGGGTTGTTTTGAAGAGGTCTTGACCATCAATCTGGATGGTGCTTTGGTCTGCGGGCCGCATTCGAGGTACTCGTGTTCTACTTCATGCATAGTCGCATGCCATTTTCTTCCAGCATGAAATAACTGTTATTCCTTTATCCATCAGCAACAATGTTCCTTCATCCGTTTATTCCTTTGTCTGTCACTGACATTGTTCCTTCATTCGTTCTTTCCTTTATCCATCAGTAACAATGTTCCTTCATCCGTTTATTCCTTTGCCCATCACCGACATTGTTCCTTCATTCGTTCTTCGTTTATCCATCAGCAACAATGTTCCTTCATCTGTTTATTCCTTTGTCCATCACCAACATTGTTCCTTCATTCATTCTTTCCTTTGTCCATCAGCAACAATGTTCCTTCATCCGTTTATTCCTTTGTCCATCACCGACATTGTTCCTTCATCCGTTCATTCCTTTATCCATCAGAAACATTGTTCCTTCATCCGTTCATTCCATATCCATAATTCAATATCCATCCAGAGTGGTTTGGTGTGCCCCATTCTAGAGAAGGTCACAGAGTCGTATTGTCCACAGTGGAGATAAGAAGAACCACCCAGGAGGAATCTTGGACCAAACTTTTGTTCTTCAAAGCAGTTCACAGGATACCAGCTACCATTGGTCATTGTGCCATTTGTATTTGCATGTATCCCAAAGATCGATTATGTTTTTATTGGCAAAAACACATTTATGGCCAAGATAAATGGTAGTAAACAATGTGCTTAGGTGCCCAAGACTTTTGCACAGCACCGCCTATCATAATACATATGAATCCACAGTGTAATACTATACATTACGGCACGGCAAATCTAATTAATTGCTTTCCTGCTTTCTTTAGGTAATCCATTTCTCTGCACTTGGCGGTGGGCCGCAGCTCTTCCCTTCAGTATCTCTTGACAATCTCTGCTGCAACAAACCCAGGAGGAAAGGGCATTGATCTTGCTGGAGAGGGTCGATGTGGCAGCCTCTGCTTTGATTGATGCATCCGTGGACCGTAGAGATAACAAAGTGGGCGATCTTTGTGTTTTCTAAAAAGAGAAACAATCACCAAGACTCTCGGGTCCATTTTTTCCCCCTTTAACAGCGTGAGCTTCCCCGAGCCAAGTTTAATTCCGGAGCTCTTATCGGCTCTTTCTTTGCGGCCAACAGCTCATCACTCTGGCTAATCTACTGTCCTTTGCTGATGACAAGGCACCAAGCTTTCTCTCATCACTTCCTATAGTGGTGCTTCCTAGACTGGGGTCCAAGGAATCCAATGTACTCACGTCATTCAAGCACAGACACATAGCACCAAGAAGTCAGTAACAAAGTGAAATGGGCACTTCTACTTTATGGGGCCTTCAGAATACAGCTCAGTTTCAGGTCATAGGAAGGGGACCTAATGTACCTAATAGTATATAATTCCTCCACGAGCACCAATAACATCTGTGATTGGATTGGGCATGGGCCCGACAAGTTTCTGGATGTAGGCCACATCAATGTTCAGACACTCTTGCATCAAAGAATTTCACAGTTGGGTCAGATATGGTGGATGCCTTCCCCAGTTAAATTCCGAGGAGAATTCCCTGTAGGCTGGGATTTTAGCCACTGCTGTTAGACCCGTATGACCATACGCTTCCATACACCTGCAGATTCAGCTACTTCCTTCACACTATGGTCTTTGGTGCAGTCACTCCTTTTAGCCAATCATTAACATCTGCTTTGGAGCCATTTTCCACACATGGAACGAGACATTCACTGCACTGTAGCACCTCTTCTCAATCTATGTATCCCGTCACTCACACCCCGTAGGGATTTATAGCCCCATCATCCTTGTGCAGCACCATTTGCAGGAGCCTGAAGGTACTACCAACTTAAACACCCTTTACAATACTCAGAAGACATGTGTAGGTGTGTTGGGTTTTGTTGTAAACACGGTGACCTCTGGTTCCCATCACCACCGCAAAACCTCTAAACATAATTTGAACAAATGCACATAGAGATCAGGGAGCCCAAAGCTACAATGCAATTAAACTAAACTTCAGTGAGACTGTATGCAGTAAGCGTGCTTTCATTCCGGCCTAGCATGACAACTAATCATTTACATGATGAGCACAATAGTAGATTACATATTAGTTGTTTCGATCTGTGACGCCGTATTGCTTCGCGCGTGAAAGCGTCCTCCGGGTAAGTGGACCGTAGTGGTAATCCGTCTTAGTGAGATGTCTGTGTAGATTTTAAAAATGGCATTATGCAGACGAATCACGTCCGCTTAACAAGCTAATGGCCCGCAGCATTTTGGTAATGAGGAAGGCGACATGCAAACATGCAAGAAAAATCTGCTTTTAGAGTCATATGAGCTTGTATTAGGGGCTCTCAGGCTGGTGCTACAAAGGCAAGCGGGCCATGGAGCGCTCAGAGTGAATCTCTCGTTTCCCAGCTGCACTGCCAAGCTCCACCGGCCACATTCGTCTGCTCAGCCACACACCGACGACTGCAATGATACAGACGGTATGGTTCCTGTTCAAGAGCTTCCCAGCTGGCTGATCAGATGATATGGTAGCGAGAGTGATCTCACACGGATCCCTGGATCCAAACGAGCCTGCTCACAGACTGATATGCAGTAGCTGCGCCATTCTGAAGTATGCTTACTTTGGAAGGGTGTGTTTTTCTCATTTCTTACAGAATTCGTCAATGCTGTAGAACCCTCTACTGGCTCACGGGGCTGTTGGAGGCGTGTGTGTGTAGAGCAGCCACATATAGAACCTCTCGGGAGAGCCTGGTTACTGTAGCATGGATTTACATAGATTTGTTGTGCTGGCCTGTAGGACTGCTTGTGTGGGTTACTCATCTCTCCAGGCAAAAAATGAGTCTCCTTGTGTGTTTAAGGTGGTAGGAACTTCAGGCTCCTGCAGATGGCGCTGCACAAGGATGACGGGGCTATAAATCCCTGCGGGGTGTGATGGATGGGATCCATTGAAAAGAGGTGCTACAGTGCAGTGAATGTCTCATTCCTTGTGTGGAAAATGGCTCCAAAGCAGATGTTAATGATTGGCTAAAAGGAGTGACTGCATTTGGGCGTGCCAAAGACCATAGTGTGAAGGAAGTAGATGAATCTGCAGGTGTATGGAAGCACACAGTCATACGGGTCTACCAGCAGTGGCTAAAATCCCAGTCTACAGGGAATTCTCCTCGGAATTGTGCCAGGGAAGGCATCCACCAAATCGGGCCCAACAACTACGCAATTGTTTTATGTAAGAGTGTCTGAACATTGGTGTGACCTACATCTAGAAACTTGTCCAGTCCATGCCAAGTACAGTCACAACTGTTGGTGCTCGTGGAAGTATTACATGCTATTAGGTATGTTTCAGTCACAAGGGACTCAACATAAACAGCAAATATGTGTCTAGAAGTGAATGGTGACCAGCGGTTCTCCTGCTGCTGTGTTCAATTGCTTAAAAAGTAGTTAATTTTCAGTGTTGACGATCAACCTGACTGATCGACCGATCAGTTCTGACCGATCAACCATTTAGTCCCACCCCCACACCAATGTGGTTGTTCTAACAATGGTGTCAGTTCTGCTGTAGCAATTTGATCCAGAGTCCGATCCTGAAAATCTGGTAGAACAAGATGGTAGATCCATCTTCATAAGCTAGAGTGGAGCAGGACGTTTCAGAGTGGTCAATTTTGACTGTTTTGCTCTCTGTGTGTTGGGTGAGGGTGCGCCAAGTTTGCCGGAAGGCGGGCAATAAGGACTGTGTTACGAGATGACATCACCTTGTAACAGAGAAAGGGGCTGGAATTCCAACAAGGTGTTTCAGGCAGCTGGGAAAAGTGGTTTCTATGTGAGAGAGTTTCTCCCTCGGGCATGTACTTTGGGCTTTAGAACTTTGCAGAACATCTACATGAACAAAAAGCTACAACACTCTAAAGGAAAGAGGCAAACCGGAAAAGAGCAACAAGGCCTCTATAAAGCTCCGTTTCTCATGTCTTACTCCATTTCAACGCTACAGTACTTTATTTATACAGGTCACGCGTCTTGGCTACAAATAGAGGCATAGACTTTATTTCCCGTGCATGTTGTGCATGAACAATTCATCCGAAAGCAGAGTGGAGACAGCGGGACAACTTACCCCCAGGGAAGGTTTATTTGACTAGGAACTAGTCGTTAGTGCAACTCCAGACCGGTCTATGTCATATTTTAACATCATGTGGCCTCAGTTTAAGATGGACTTGGAAACTCTTTCGGAGGTAACTGAAATCTGAAGCTTCCAGCCCTCCAGTATACATGATAAATCAAATCTGCTCTTCCGGTTAAGGATCTAATTGATCTTCCCATGATGGGTTAAGTGGGTATTGTTTGTTTGTTGATGTTCATTTGATCCAAGATTCAAACACCCCCTCTGGGCAGATTGGATGGCAATGATGGTCTCGGCCTCGTCACTCTTGGTCTTAACTCCAGGAGTACAGCTCTAACTCTCTTGAATACAACAACTCTTCCCATCATTCTGACATAAGCTGATCTTCCTTTGTGTCACCTGTCCAAAACATGTTTGTCTAGATCTGTACAGGCTTTTTTTTCAGTTTCTGGCAAGTCTTGGGGGTTCTAGATCCAGCCAACGATTGTAAAGGGGGAATTCCTGTTGCCCACCGTGAATCTTCTGAGCTTCTTTTTAAAGAATGTGCCAGATAGTTGATTTTGGCACACCCGATATTTTATCCCTTTCTCTCTCTGTTACGATTTTTCTGAACTGACAATGAACTTTACACTGACAATTAACAGCAAATCTGAAATGCAAATGCCCCTCTTGAAATCAACTTTAAACCTTCTATCTGTTTGCTGTTAGTGGAATAATGAAGGAATAACATGCACCTGTCCATGGAACAGCTGAGCAGCCGACTGCCCGACTACTTTTGAGTCCCTAAATGTATGAAAATAGTAGTAACTGAATAGAAGTTAAAGGTACCATAGAAAGGAGAGCGGTATGTACATTGTAATAGTAGAATAAGGAAAGTTCAGTACCTAGAACTGACATACCAAGAACCTCAAACACTGTTGTTCCTCTTCCAAAATCCTAAACTGTTACGGAACAGACTCATTAATATTTACACCCCCAACTGCTAGTGGAATAATGAGGTAATAGCACACACCTGTCCATGGAAAAGCTGTTCAGTTCAATTCAATTCAATTCGTTTCGTTTCAATTGGATTCGATTCGATTCGACTCGACTCGACTCGACTCGACTCGTCTCGTCTCGACTCGACTTGACTCGACTCAAGTAAATTCAATTCAACTTTATGCCAATACAGGGTTATACAGTATAACGGAATACAATCAGGCTACTTCTCCAGTGCAGTAATTAAAAGGAATAGATCAATTTTACAGGAATTTTATTGGTATTAAAAGACTTTAGGGACTGAAGACACAGAGTTACAAAGCATTTCAGGTGTAATTTTATCCCTGGGGAACCAAAATGTACTGCTATTCAAGCCTATTAATTGCACATACGCTCAGAAGGAATCAACCTACACATCAAACTGTTTTGTTTCTTATTCCAGTTTCTTGCTATGTATATTTAACTCAATGTAACATAGCCATTCCTTTTCACTGCCAAGTCTGCTGCGGATGATTCCCCTCCTCGCCAACAGAGGTCACTCTCACCAGAATACTAGACATTCACTCAGTTTCCTGTTGTCAGCCATTTTGTGTATATAGGGCACGCAGGTCTTTGCAAAGTCATGTTTAGGCTATGTCCTCAAACTTCCTGGTTATGGCCTTCTGCTTTACTTTGGTTGGGTTGGGTTGGGTTGAGTTGCGTTGAGTTGAGTTGAGTTGAGTTGAGTTGAGTTGAGTTGAGTTGAGTTGAGTTGAGTTGAGTTGAGTTGAGTTGACTTGAGTTGACTTGAGTTGAGTTGAGCTGAATTGACTTGAGTTGACTTGAGTTGAGTTGAGTTCAGTTCAGTTGTAGTGGTGTTTTGTGCGTTTGGTTTTCCTGGTTATGACCATCTACTTTGGTTTTGTTTAGTCCTGTCCAGTCCAGGCCACTCCAGTCCAATACTTGCAAGCAGTTTCGATCATTCATCACTAACATCAGTTAAACAACACTAAAATAGTAACGTAGATTATAAACACGAGAACCATACAAAAACACAAATTCCACAGGACTGGAGGCACTGTGGTCAGCCCCAAGATGAACGGTTTGTTCTCACACGTCACATGTCCAGAAGGCCTGGTGTCACTCCACCTCCACTCCTACCACACCATCTGCAGGAACTGTGTGAGAATATTCAAGCTGCATGGGATGGATTATCACAGGACACCATTAGGAACCTCTACAACTCCATGCTGAGACGTCAAGGTTCTGCAAAGCATACATCCAGTCAGGTGTGCAGTGTTTTAGCCGGTACTGTAGGCCATCTAGCTCTCTCTAATAAGATGTACAGTTAGACTGGGGGGTGAAAATGTGCCCTTACTGTGTGAAGCAGGGGCTGCTGTGCATTTATTCTGCACAGCTGGGCATTTGAAGCTTAAGAAGTACACTAAAAGCCATCTACAGATATACAGCGTGATGGTACGCTGGCTGCTATAGAGAGTATCTAAACCACAGTCCTCAGTTCGGCTCTTTGTGAAGTATTGCTGGCTCTTTCATTGTGCACTGAGCCTTTCTCTGTTTGCAAGCCTTCCAGTGTATGAGCTGTGTTCCAGCGTTCTCGCCGGATGTCCCTTTGACTTCGGTAATTGTGCTCTCCTGTTTTACTACGCTCCTTTTGTGAACTTACAACCTCAACTAAAGCTGTTATCGGCAAAGTGTAAAATAACTCGAATAAGGACGAAGGACACAAACCATATACTTGCAATAAAACAGAGACAGCCAAGGTAAAATACTCCTCCAGCATCAGTAGACGTTCCTCCCTTTAGACCTCCACTGGAGTAAAAGTACTAAAGTATTTACCTTCAAATGTACTAAAGTATGGAGAGTAACAGTAGCATGATTTATTATGGCTGTAATGTCCTATTATCATTTCTGGAACAAGAGGTGAGAATTTGTAGAATAAAACCCTGTAATTGTATCTAATAATTGAGTAATAATTAAACTGAAATTGAGTCCTAGTTTATTCCCACCTCCTGGCAAGAGATCTGCCAGAAAGACACGAAAGGCAAAAGTGATGGAAAACAATATTTAGTTTTTTATAAGGTGGACAATTTGAAGGATAACAATTCTTAAGACATAAAGAATCTTTGCCGTAGTGGCCCAGGAAGCGTTCGGGCCCTCGGAGTTCTTGCCAGATATGGACAGCAGGGCACCTGAAATCGTGGGCACCTGAAAGCAGCAGAACAAGGAGCCTAAGCTGAATCCTTTTAAAGACAGATGCCAGGCTGCAACTGGCCAGAGAAATGAATGAATGAGTGATGCAGCACTGGAGACTTCCTGGCAGAACTTGCTCTAAACCTTTCAAATCTGATCATATTTCACATCTAGAAACTCACAAAATGATGAAAGGTAAGAACAGTAATAGATCACAACCATACTCCGGGATTGTCCACCCCGTCACGCAAATCACTCAAAAGATACTTTGAGCTTCCGGAATGTTCAGACTGAGATGCATCTGTAACAATCTGATTGGAATCCCATGTTAAACCACCTTCAAATGTGTTTTTTTTGCTGTTCAGACTGTCAAATACAATCTGGAAATGACAAAAATCGGATTTGGGCTGGCAGTCTGAACATAGCCTATATGTGACATTAAAAACAAGAGCTGATCCAACATGAACCAACTGAGTCCTAGTTTGATCCCACCTGCTGGCAAGAGAAGATCGATCACATTTTCGGTCACATTTACCTAGAAATTCACCAAATGATGAAAGATAAGTACAGTAATGGATTATAACTAGGATTGTCCACCCCTGAAAATGTTGGTGGGATTCTTTGCATAAGAACGATCAGCAATGAGATAGATACAATCAGAGGAATCACAAACCAGCCATTTAGAACCCCAGAGGAAACCCACTCTGACATAGGGAGTACATGCGGACCCCTGGAAAAGTTGGTATGATTCTTTGCATGAACGTCGAACTTTCTGCCATCCTCTGCAGATTAACTGGTGTTTTTAGGGTTGTTGATCTTCTGCAGGTCCTACCTTCCATTGAGGTTCAGTTCAGAGACTGATGCCCCACATAACCACTCGGCTCTCAAACCAGTGAAAAAGGGGGTCCGTTATTAACGGGTTAATTAGAGCCTGGGAACCAGCACCAGCACGGCTGCTAGCACTTGCGCTGTGTTGGTGGACTATAGGTAACAGTCAGGACCTCACCTGAACCCCTGCAGGTGCACACAATCATCAGTCTACATTACTCTTCACAGTGAAAGGCTGGTGACGTTCGGTAGGTAGTTAGTTTACTACCTATTACTGACACTCTGGGAGGTTAAAAACCTCCTGATTATTCTTTCTTGGTGACCTAATATCTACAGACTACAGGAGAACATGTAGGCAGTGCAGGCAGCAGAGGAACAAGGGCAGCAAGTCCTCTGATAGGCTACATTTTCTTGGCTTGGGGTATATGGACTGACCACACTGATAACTGACCGTTAGCACACTGATTAGCTCCCACCTCCTCTGTGTCTTGCAGTAAGTACAGTATTTCCAGGTTATGACCTGATCCTTTAGAGAGACCTGTCCTTTTAAGCCAATCAAATGCTAGCATGCCTAAATTAGCCGTGTTGGAGACTTGGGCTCTCCAAAGCAGAATTATCTGGCCTCTTGCTGCCACCACCATGCTTTGCAGTTGAGATTAGGTTCAAATGCTAGAATACAGTGTTTGTTTTTGTTGCTCTCATTTAAGCCACAATGCTAAATTTTTGCTTTATCTGTCGACATTATGTAATTTAGTGGTCTTCTTGCTTAACCAAGTGGTCTTTAGGAGGCTTTAAACAGGCCGGAATGCTCTTCCTGGAGAGAAGGTGAATGCTATCATTCCATATACACTATTCTTGTGCAATTGTTTGGCTGGTAGTGGACTCATGAACTCATTAACCAGTGTAAAAGAGGCTTGGAGACCCTTAAATGTTACCCTGGGGTTCCTAGTGATCTCTCAGAAGGATCTTACAGTCATTTAGGCTTGTAGTCATTTTTGTTGGATGACCGGTTCTGGGCAGGATTATAATAGTGCTGAATTTCTGCCTGATAGGGGATCAGTGAAGGCTAAACTCATCAGAAATAGTTTTGGAACCTCTTCCAGCTTAATGAGCTGGATTCTAATATAAAATGCATTTTCCATGATAGATTTAGATGATGCAATTTGAAGTGGGGAGACGTCTTTCTGTATGATACACTGTTTGTTTGTGTTTATCAGGCTGAATGATATGTTGCCATGATTCACTACTCCACTGTGCAGATATTAATGAAAATCTGGGCACTCTTGTAAAGCATGAACATGATTTTAATTATGTTTCTGTACATCTGTGCTCCAGTGGACCCCCTTCATATTTGCAAACATGACAGTTTTCCTATTTTTGTTGAGTCATTTGACTGGACATTAGTATATATATATATATATATATATATAAGAACAAAAAATGCTCAGTGGACAAAAAATGAGATGGCACTCCGTGAGGATGATGGAGTTATAAATACCTGCCGAGTGTGAGTGACAGGATCCATAGATTGAGAAGAGGTGCTACAGGGCAGTAAATGTCTCGTTCCATGTGTGGAAAATGGCTCCAAAGCAGATGTTTGGCTAAAAGGAGTAACTGCATTTGGGCATGCTAAAGACCATAGTGTGAAGGAAATAGCTGAATCTGCAGGTGTATGGAAGCGTACGGTCATACGGGTCTACCAGCAGTGGGTAAAATCCCAGTCTACAGGGAATTCTCCTCGGAATTGTGCCAGGGAATGCATCCACCAAATCTGGCCCAACTGCTCAATTCTTTGTTGTAAGAGTGTCTGAATAATCATGTGGCTTACATCCAGAAACTTGTCCAGTACATGCCAAATCCAGTCACAGCTGTTATTAGTGCTCTTGGAGGTATTACATGGTGTTAGGTATGTAACAGTCACAGAGGACTAATTTTTTGTCTGGTGAGCTTATAAAGTAATTAGATTCTCTGAAAATCAAGCCTCATTTCTCACTTATAGCCCAGATAACCAAAGTGAAGCTCATATTTTGGACAGATTGTGAGAAAAAAAAAGATTTTTGGAAAAGACCTTTATAGTTGGAAGAGATGAAGGTAGAAGAGGAAGAGAACGACAAGCAACGAGATGGATACAATCAGAGGAATCATGAACCAGCCATTTAGAAGCCCGGAGGACACCCACTTAAAAAATGGGAGCACATGCGGACTGCCTACAGGAAGGACCCTGGTTACCTGTCGAACCCAGATCTTTATTTAATAATAATAATAATAATAATAATAATAATAATAATAATAATAATAATGGAGGTCTGATGGAAGTAAGGTGAAGAAAGAGTGCAGTGGATGATTAGGGTCTTGAACTATTGTAAGAGCTCTTCCTAAAATATCCTTATTGTTTAGGTTTGACAAGTCATGTGTGATGATTATGATTTTTAAGATGATGTGTGTCACACATGACAGCTTGTTGATGTTGTTGATGGCATTTAACACTGTGAAGAAACAAGTTGAACAACACAGCATCATGGGCTCAATGATGCTTCTGTAGAGTAGAGTAATAAAGGTGCTACAAGTAGTGTATTCAACAATCTAATGACAGTAAGTCTATGTTCTGCTTAAAACAGTCTACCACCTCCACATCTTCCCCTTTGGACTCTGGACACCCTTATAAAATGAAGTTTATTCAAGGGTGCTATTAGCCCTGTAAGGCCCAGCAGCGCCTATATTTCCTGCGAAGTCTGGGCTGCCTCAAGCCTATGGAGTAAGATTACTGTCAAAAGTTGTGCATACTCATCCACACTCGTACATAAGCACATGTGTTGTACACAAAAGTCTGCTTTCATACATTCACGTATAGACTGAATCAGGCATAAACACATTATGTTGTAATGCTGTGTGTGTTTTGTGAGAATACAACTTGTAAAATCTACAAGTGTAAACATTTACGCATACGATCAGAAGTATTACAGACACAACCTCTTAGCTGTGAACAAGGATCGAAAAGTGAGAAATGGCTGTCGATAATATGTTGTTGAAGTTGCGTGCAAAATGCATCGAGTTTAGGACCAATCAATTCGGCACAGTGTGCATGCGTCTTCGCTGGTGTCCCGTGTAGTAAAGCGCGACTCCGGGGCTGTATTTGAAATGGGATACTACATACTACTCACATACTAAACCTGCCTAATAGTAGTATGTAGTATTCAGTATGAGACCAAACTGAAGATCTGTAGTGTACTGTAGATACCCGGATGGTGTTCTACTCCAGTCAGAGTTTCTAGAATACTGAAACTACTATCTTCATGGTGTACTGCATCCCATCATGCACTGCAGCCCCACCAGCTCTCAGCCTGCTTCATCCAGAGAAAATGGCGGGCGGGTAACACTGGGGAGCAAAACACAGCCAACTACGAGTGTAAATGTGGGTGTAGTGATTGTAGTGGGATGTGTTTTCATCAGAATGAGCCTCAGAAAGTTAAAATATACAGGTCTGAAGATTAATAAAAGATGAACTAGACACAGGGGGCAGTATACAGTATGCAGTACATACTACTGTAGTATGCAGTATAGTAGTGCGCCACTCGAATACAGCCATAGTTGAGCTGCACTATTGGCCCTTCGGTGATGAGGCTGGGGTGGCACTTTTTGGCAGCTTCTGCGATTTACACACCATGAGCTCGCAACAGTTTGGTGACCGTATGCTTTAGAGATCAGCGAAACAGCGCACCCCTGCGCTGATTGGCTGGCCGCGGGTGGGCTGGCCTCTAGGGCGGAAGTTGTGCATGCCCGCGTGTCGTACGGCGGCCCAAACGTTCGAGCCAGAGAGTGGCAGCCCGGCGTATATGTCCTGCAGGAGGACCCCGTGTTCGTGAAAGCGAGTTAGGAGTTCATGAACTGACTCGTCAGTAACACCGCTGTTGTTGTTGTTGTTGCTTGTTTACCTGTCAGGAATGGGAGCCAATAACAGCACGCGCCGCGTGTCGTTCGAGTCAGACGAGAACGAAAACGTAACGATTGTGAAGGGCATCAGGGTGAGTGACGGACAGACTGACTGACTGACAGACAGACTGACGGGAGAAACCTGTCAGAAACACACCAGAACTTTCCCGTACAGCAGTTGGAAGCGATGTTGAAACAGTTCACTGCAGGAAAGGTCGGTTTTCCAGCTCGGGGTCGCTGTTAAAGTCATTTAAAGGCGTTTTGGCGGCGAGCGAAGCTAGGCTAAGCTATGCTAAGCTAACTCCACAAACACTGTGGTGCTCGTGCTGAATGAGTAGCAGCAGCAGCAGTAGTAGTTGGTATCACACTTCAGCCCTGACACCACCACTCTTCTAAAAGCTTGTCCTCTCTCATTTCTTGGTGCTGGATCTGGTAGAGACGCTGTTTATCCCAACACAAATGGACTGTAAGTAATTCCTGCTTCACCTTCCTGTCAGGGTCATGGCTAAATTTAGGAGAAGGGGACCTTTAAAGGGGAACTCCACCAATATTTCACAGTTTCTTAATAATTCAGTACCTGGGATGTTGAGTCATTGAGAGTAGTTTGTGGTGAAAAGGTTCATTATAGAGAAACATACAGATTCTGATTTGTTTACAGTAGTGGTGGTGGTGATGGGAACCAGCGGTCACCATATCTACACTCTACACTCACTGTACATGTTATCAGCTCCACTGACCATATAGGAGCACTCTGTAGTTCTACAGTTCCAGACTGTAGTCC
>CM067474.1:31059891-31075284 GCA_034552555.1 Semaprochilodus insignis
AATACCTGCTCTGTGGTGGTCCTGTGGGGGTCCTGACCATTGAAGAACAGGGTAATAAAGTATACAGAGAAACAGATGGACTACAGTCTGGAACTGTAGAACTACAGAGTGCTCCTATATGGTCAGTGGAGCTGATAAGCTGATGATGATGATGGCAAAATAGTCATAAATCCCAAAATAGTACATTTTGCCATACAGCACTCCTCTGCTGTGAGGGTAAAATAAAAGAGTTACAATAATTTTTAAGCCAACACTGTCATAATAATTTTGCATGGCAACAGCTGTCTGTGAGGGAGCTTTTAGAGGTGGACGTCTGGTTCCATTCACCACCACTGTGAACAGTTCTGACTCTGTAAGTTTCTCTAGAATGGAGTGTTTCACACCAAACCCACTCTGAATGACTCTGATTACCCATTAACCCTTTAATTACATGGAAATACTGGTGGAGTTCATAGAACACCAGTCACAAGCTGAACACAATAACTCCAGCACTGTTTGCACGTGTAGAGTAGTTAAAGCTGAATTCCATCAGTTTGAGGAAACCCTGCATATTTAAATGGTTGAGATGTAAACAGAGTCAGTCAGAGTGGTCCGTTCTAGAGAAACCCGCTGAGTCAGAATTGTTTACAGTGGTGAAGAATGGAACCAGACGTCCACCTCTAAAAGCTCTCTCATTATGATACCTAATATGTGACCTGATGCCGTAAACATTGTTTAATGATGTTTTTGAGATGGGTTTGGCCCAAGACATGTTTTCTATAAAAACCCTGTCTGAGATGCTGAGGTACATATGGAGCGTTTGGCAGGAAAAACTGCTGTTACCAGCATTCCACATAAACCCTCAGAAGTGTGTAGGTTCACTGGTGGTTTAGATAGTGAATAAAATGTCTATATCTGTGTTGTAGACATAGTGACCCCTGCTTCCCATCACCACCACCACCACCACCACCACTGTAAAGACGTCCGAGTCTGTAAGTTTCTCTACAGTGGACCATTTCATCTCAATCCCACCAGATCTCCCTTCTTCTGAATGTAACCATGACCCTAGCACGGAGGTGATGCCAGAGTTACTTGTAGTCCATTCGCTTGGAATAAACAGTGTCTTCTACCAAAACCAGCACCAATTGCTTTGTTTGCATCTCAGCAATAACCAAACAGCTGAATACAACAATACAGAACTGTAAATTCGTTTACAGTCTCTCACTCCTACTACAGGACGAGCGCAACCTAACACGTGATCCCTGGAACTCTCAGAGATCCCAGAAATCAAACGCTTGGAACCACTTGTCACATTAAGACATGGTATTGTTCTAGGGGTGTAGCGGTTCTGAAACTGAGACCCGTTTAACACTCCCCATGCCCCCCGTCCCCACACCTCACCCTGCTTACACCGTTGCTGGTTCAGCCTGTTGAGTGAAGTTAGGTTAATCTACCACGTTCTGTACTGTTTCTCTCTTTAAAGTTCCAGATTGTTGGTGACTCGATATGAACCCAAAACGCCTAATCCTCTCCCGTCATCACACACTTCTTATATACAAGTTTATGTAAATCACGATACGTTAAGACGTTCACAGTACACGTTATGTGTCACTATATTAAGATTTTTAATGCTGGGACCGACAAAATAACAACAAAAGAACTGGTTGTGCCGCATATAGTAACAACAATAATAATAATAATAATAATAATAATAAACTTATTAATAAACTGAAGGCTAAAAGTAATTTCTCAGCTGCTTATTATTATTATTATTATTTATTTTTTACAATACATATACAGTTTTCACCCTAATCATTTTACAGTGAATAATGTAATTGAATATCACTGTTCAAATCATCTGCTGAAAATTCCTGAATATTTTATATCGCAGGGAAAATGAAATTGCAATGTCAGTTTTTTACCAGTATCGTACAGAACTAATAAGTGTTTGGTAGTTATTGATGATATCCACCTTAGGATCCGAAGAGCTATGATCGATTGCCGGTCTGGGTGACTATGCTGTGCTACACTAATATGAGTCCTTGGGCAAGACTCGCAGGGAAAAATGAAATTGCAATGTCCGTTGTTTCCAGTATCGTGCAGACCTAATCAGTGTTGGTGATATCCGTGTTATGATACGAGGAGCATAGTGTGACATAAATTATCGCCCACCTAGATCCCAGCCGTTTGAATTCCAAATGTGTGGATTTCTGCTGTATGTTTATTGAAACACACATTGCATTGTCTAAGCTATAGGGTGCCCTAATGAGTCAACGAATGCAATGCAAAGTCAGCCAGCGACAGAACAAACTGTGAACTTAAGGTTGCACGGGACTGATTTTTGTGATTTACGGATGCAGCGGATGGTTTAATCGTACCCCCATGCATGACGTTGACATTTAGTCCCACATTGCAAGATATCCTGTGGACTCACGCAGGAATGCAGACCAGAAGGTCATGCATCTGCGTTTGGCCACAGTGATAAAGCTGCTTAAGCACACTTGATATCAGCCATATTGTTTTATTGCATGGCTGATATCCAGCTTTCACAGCACCTGGCCAATCTGTCTCTGCAAATTGGTTGAACATCATGCATGCTTTTTCCTCAAGTGAGTTTTATCTCTGCTTACTTTCAGCTCTCAGAGAATGTCATCAATCGCATGAGGGAACAATCAGCCGCACCACAGGCGAAATCACCCCCACCTTCCCCTTCTCCTCCCCAGCCCAAAGTTGAGCCTGTATCCCCACTGTTGCCAATACGTCCTCAGTCTGTCCCAGAACCAGCTTCTGTGCCTCCATCAGTCCCCTCTGCACCCATAGAAGCAGTGCCACCTTCACCTGCCCCTATAGGTGAGTCTATTGCTACACCACCACCACCTCCTGCTGTTGAGCTTATCGTGCCTCCTCCACTTGTGAAAACACCTGCACTTTCCCCTCCATCCAAACCTGTTGCCTCCCCTCCCCTAACCAAACATGCTGCCCCTGCTCCATATGAGCTGTTTGCCTCCTCTTCTATGGAACCTGCTGCTTTCCCTCCCTGTCCTGACCCTACTGCTTATGAACCTCTTGCTCCTCCTACCGCACAAATAATCACCTCCTCCCTGCCTGTAGAACCTGTTGCTTCCCCTCCACCCGCTTCTGTTCCTGCTTCTGAGCTTGCCGCTTCTCTGCCTGTGGAAACGACCCCAGCTGAGCCTGCCGCCCCACCTGCTGTCGCTGCTGCTGAAGCTGTTGCGCCCCCTGCTGTAAAGGAAGCTGTTGCTCCACCTCCGACAGGTGAGTTGGACTGCTATTGGCCGCACAGATGCATACATCAGGGTACTCTGGGTCGGATATTACCTTCTACAAATGTATGGTCATTAGACGTTCTTGAAAACACATTCTTAAATTAGCCAACTAGTTTTTAGTTAACCGTGGGGAGGAAACAGGAAAAGACAATCTGATGTTAACGCAAGTTTATGGTGGTTGGTGATGCCGTTATCCTTTGCACCAGTGAGCTACTGAAACTTGTCTTTGGACTGGTGCTTCACCATGGTAACATTTACTGTGAACGTTTTCTGTCTCAGGATTCATGTTGTTAACGTTGAGATCGCAAGCACTGCTGTTTGCGCTAGTGCTTTTGGGTTCTGGTGTTTTTCTCTGAGCGGCTTCCATTTCAGATGATCTAGATTTACGTTTTAGCCAGCGGTACGTGTTTGTACTTATTAGTAAATAAGTAAAGTTATGCTGTGTAGCTGTAGCAGCCACTCTATTCACCCCTGTAATCAGCCTTCCCAGACCACGTAAATGGGTGACAGACTCTTCCGAAGCATCTTTAGCTACGCGATTTGTGGACCGTATGGTGAAAGTGGCCATCAGTTTAGTCCCAAAACTTCATATCTTGTTCATATCATTGAAACCTGTCTGTTTACGCGAGCGATAGATGCTGCAACAGTAGAGGGCGCTCGTAGGCTTGTAGAGAGAGCGCGCCAAGCGTGTTGTCCAGGGCGGAAGTCAGTCTGTCCGGCCAGCATCCCGCATTCCACACTGGTGCAAACGTTGGCTGAACATTGTTAGACATCGCTGTAAACGTGTGTGGGAATTTCCCGCATTATAAGAGCTAGATTTGCAGGAATCTATTAAGTTATGTGCAATACCTGCAATCCCGCACTGAAATTCAGGCCCTGTCTTCTATTAAAGACTGGTGGACTGAGAGACACACTAGAGTCTCTTCACCTAAACTGAGCTGATTAAGAGTCTTGTTCCAGAAATGATAATAGGACATTAGAGCCGTAATAAATCATGCTACTGTTACTCTCCATACTTTAGTACATTTGAAGGTAAATACTTTAGTACTTTTACTCCAGTGGAGGTCTAAAGGGAGGAACGTCTACTGACACTGGAGGAGTATTTTACCTTCGGGGATCTCTACTTTAACTCAGCCACATGCTTAACACAAGCTTAATCTCAAAGAAAGTGCAATGCCTTTCAGAATGTCTCCTCAACGTCGTTCAGTGCCTGAAATATTCAGGCTGCCTTTTCAGGGTGTAAACAAGTTGTGAGTTGTCGAACTCTTGAAAGAAATAGCCTTTGAACAAGAAAGTCATTATTTCTCTCTATGGATTGGGCTTCATTACGGCGTAAAGGCTGGACAGCATGAAATTCAGCCAGAAATCTATTGTCACTGACCTCCACTGCTGCTTTATGTAGGAGACAAATTCAGCGCTATTACATTATGGATTTCCAAAGATTAGATTACCATACAGCCTAATCTGTTTTATTTTTCCCTCCTAAAGTTCAGCTGCTCTTTCAGAAGTGGAGCCAAGACCTGGGCTCTTCCTATTATGATTTATAGCTATCACCAGATTGCTAATGAAACGATTCATTCTTACTTGTAATGGCGCTAATGAATTGATGCTGTAATTAGGAATTCCATTTAAGCCTGTTCTGCCTCCAAGGTGCCATAATTGTCCTTTGCTGGAAAGGTATACATGCTGTTGGGAATATATAGGGCATACTTATACAGCATTCAGGCTTGATGTAATTTAGGTTTATGTTGTTTCGTCTTTCTTCAGCGGACCGATGGGAGACGTGCTTTCGTATTTACCAGTTGGACCTGCAGATTTACCTTTCTGTAGAGATTTAGAGTTTTAGGGCCTTACATGCTCAGATTTGTTTTGTTCTGAAGTTGGATAAAATGGGAATTCCACTTTGAAATGATCTGCTTAATTAAATCTTTGACATGCGAGGAAAGTGGTTTGATGTGACGTGGTTCACTTATCACTTGGGTTTCTTTACAGTGGTGGTGATGGGAACCAGGCGTCACCATGTCTGCAACACAAATAGTTGACGCTGCAACACAAATCCATTTTGGTATCGCACAACACCACTACCTGCCACTCAGCTACCACCCTGTGTGGGAGACTGGGGTTCAATTCTCTGGTCTGGATGACTGCGCTGTGCTACACCAATAAGAGTCCTTGGGCGAGACTCCTAACACTACATCGGCCTACCTGTAGTACAGTTAACCTGGATAAGAGCGTCAGCTAAATGCCATAAATGTAAATATAGACCCTTTATTTACCATCCCTTATGTGTGATTTCGATGGTGGTAAAATATGGAAAGTCCTTTTACCACCACTGTTGGGAACACTGAGTGTTCTCTTAGGGGACTATTTTGCCTCATAACACACTACATGTACTTTTTCACCTTCAGGATGTGTTAAAAAGTATACATTTTAGCCCAAATCAATGTATTTATGACCATTTCATGTAATAACTTTCTCTGTACCTTTTAGAACACATCTCCTCAGACGTCTGGTTCCCTTTACCACCACTATTAGCTGTTTTTCACCAATGTGGAATGGGTTCCATTCTGGTTCGCATGCCTAATTTTGTACTGTTCAGCACATTAGGAACCAGAAAAGTACATCCCCAGCTGGAATCCAAAGAATAGTAGGTTCTTCAGCATCAACCATGACCACATCCATGGGCGTGTCAGTTGTTGAGGAAACTGAAGGCAACAACAGCTCCACCCAGTGGTCTGCTGAAGAACCTCTTCTACGTCTTCTTATCTTTAGTAGCTGATATGTACTGCTTTCTAGATATAATCAAACATTTGGAATAACAGCACGAACGCTCGCAGGTTATCAATATGCTCCGCCATTTTATTTATACTGTTTGCTATGTCATATCCTTTGACGTACAAACACAGGCTGGTTTGCTGAAATGCACCAACGTTCTACAAAGCCTGAATGGAACCAGTTCAAGAAGGCTTCTTTTGCTCAGAAGAAGTTTCTGTAGATCGACATTTCACATTATGTTTACATTCTAACGCATTATTTATGCAGAAAGTTGGTGGACTTCTCTTCTAAGCCAGCACTGTACAGCGTTTTAGGAGTTTGGCCCAACAGCTAGCGCTTAGACTGGAGTTTGTGTTTAGGTTACTGACTGAGAATTACCTGCATAGCATGCTTCCAGATGCTTTCAGTGGCTTTATGGCTTGGAATGTTTTCATTTGCTCGCTGTCTCTGGATTCAGGGGGAACCGAGTGGGTGGCATTATGCAGATTGCTTGGATGGCTGCCCACTCCAACAGTTGCCTTTTCAACCCTGATTCTGAATGAACCCATTGGCATATTTGTTTGTGTTTGTTTGTTTGTTTGTTTTTCGTTTTGGGGTTTTCTTGCGTTTTATTTAATCAGTTGTTTTGCAAATCTGTCAGAAATGCTTTTATGCAGTGATATATGAGCCAACCTTTGAATTCAGACCAGCAGTCAGACGCTTTGATTAGATTTTCGTGGCATCTCTAATTACCTAATTATTCCTGATAAGTCTCCTGTTAATGCACCTATTTATAACAGTGTTCTCTTATCATGTTTATACAGGAATTATGGGAGTTTCTGCTGAGCGCGCTCTGCGTTGTTCTCACCAAGCGCTCAGGGAGAGGTTTAAGACAAATGACAGCAGTGCGTACAGCTTGACAAAAAACAGGTGTTATCTCACTGTACTGGGAGAGTAACATAGTCACAGGTTACTGTAATTAATAATTACTGGTGCACTGATATGGGAATTATGGGCCAGTTGCGTTGGTTCTCTATTGATGCAGATACTCACTGCTTAAATTTGGGCTACGTCCATGTGGATTAGGGCTTTGGAGAAATGTAATGGTTGTCTGTAGAAGCTTACAAATGCAGCAGATGGAACTAAATGCAGATACTTTAGCACAGTTGGCCAGTACAGGACTGAATGAATTGGGGAAAACACTTTTTTTTTGTTGTTGTTGTTTTTTTGTTTTTTTTTGCTAATATTATCACTGTGATTTAACCGTCGACTAATGTGGCAGGACGTCAAATTTTACAGAGTTGAGTCACATTATTATGACCACTTCCTACCTAGTGGAAGAATACAAGCTGGTGGTGGCAGAGTAATGGTCTGGGGAATGTTTTCATGGCGTTCTCTGGGCCCACTCATTCACGTGGAAGGCACTCTCAACCGATTTCGGTATGAATCCATCCTGCAGATCACGTGCACCCATACATGAACAGCAGCCGTTCTGAAGAGAAATCCTTCACAGGCACGCCTCATTCTACTTAACAAGATGCTGGTTAGGTGATCGCCTGAACCAAACCCCATCCTAACGAGCAATAGTACAAAACCACTGTTGCTGTCATCACAGTTCTCTCATAATAGAACCAGCTGGATGGCAAAAGCAGTGCTGGTACTACCCAAACATTCAAAATACAGTGAAAATACAGTCAAAATACAACTACAGACCACCAGAGCTGAAGAGAAAGGTTCTTCGTGAGGAAGAGAAGGGTTCGGTTCTAGCTTTACTGGCAGAAACCATGAGCGTCAGGTTCATAAGAACAAGGTCAAACGTGGCACAGAAAACCGCTCTCTACTGACCGTGATGACCGCCACCTCGTTCGAATGTCACTTAACAACCGTAAGATGACCGTAAGATGACCTACAGAAAGAATGGTGAGTGGCAGCTGGGGTACAATGCACAGCGAGGACGGTTGGAAATGTATATAATAGCAATATATATTTAAACAATATTTAAATACTATTAAAATCTATGTATTCAGTTACTTGTATTCAACATTTTGCACAATGTGCCGCACCAAATCCAATTAAACTGCACTAATTATGCTCTTTTTGCAATCAAACATGCAGTTGGGAAGTGATTTTTAAAGTACTGTTGATATCCATGGTATGCCCAGAATAGCATGTTGTGATACATTGTGATGTAATTAATCACTATTGTGATAAGTATTATCATATTTCAAAGTGTTCGTGAAAACCTGAATGAGAACAGTGAAGGCAGTTTTATAACAGTTATATACTGAATCATCCAACAATGTGGAACCCTGGAGAGAAGAACAATGAAGATCAGGGTATATTCACATAATGAGAGCTCAACAGGCTGCACCAGCAGTGGCAGCAGGTTGGGGTTTAGAAGTAGGCAGGCTGTAGTGTTTCCGTCTTCCGGAGCCACAACACAAGACCGTGAACAGTTTCAGTCTCAGAACCGTTATACTACTAGCAAATATACATTCATTCTGGAACTGATACCTCCAACACGTTCTGAAAAACGGGCATAGAACGTCCTTAACAGGAGACACAGTCAAGCTTAGAGCGTAATCTGAGATTTACAGTGACAGACTTCCATTGAGTCTGCCCCTGACCACGTGGCGCTTTGTGAATTAAGGCTCTGTAGGGTTATGGAGCTGAGGACTCTGTGGCCTGGCCAGTGCAGGGGCTGAGCACACTGACCGGGAGAATCTCACTTAGACCCATAGAAACACACACACACACACACCCCGCGTGAGTCAACCAGGTCACTTTATTTACACATAACATACCAAATGAACCACACGACTTAAATGTGGTTTACTCAGCCATCGTTATCGGCCCCACGTCCCACGCCCTCTCTCCAGCGCGTGGTATGTAGGCCACATGTCCTCCTCTCCCACATTGGAGAGAGAATCAGTTTATGAAGGCATGAAGCCCCTCGTTGCATGACCAGCGTGGAGCACGTGCCCACTTTTGGAGGGCAAGTCAGCGACTCCACCTTCACAGTTCATATAAGAGTGCTGCTTTCTGATCAGTTGGAGTCCTTTAACGATAATAACCATGCTCTCAACTAGGGGTGCAACGATTAGTCGACTTGGACTAACATCGATAACCAAATTAGTTGGCAACTAATTAAATAGTCAATTAGTTGGTGACATTTCGGTGAAGATCTGTGACTGTAGAATTTGGTTCCAGCAGATTGTAGAGTATACTTAAGTATTATGTCATTTTAATTTAGTTTTAGATCTTTAATTTACTGAATTTAGTTTTGTTATATTTTATTGCTGCTGCTTTGCACATCCTTTATTTATTTTTGAATTAGAAGGAAATTTCATTAAAACAGTGAATTTTTGAATATGTTATTCATCTTTATTGTCTTTATTGTTGGCTAACAAATGCATAGAAGAACTTCAGGCTAAATCTAAAAGCTAAAAGCTTGTTTGGTAATCGAGCAGTTCATAATCCGAATAATCGATCATTCAGTCCAGTAATCGATTGATTATTCGATTGTCAGAATAGTCGTTAGTTGCAGCTCTGTTCCCAACTGTTTTTGCAATGTGTTGCAGGCATCGAATTTGGAATATGAATGTTAAACGGTCACTTTAATTGGAGTGGGCAAAGTTAAAGAGTCAGTCTTATTGGAGTGGGTGGAGTTAAATGGTCACTTTCATTGGAGTGGGTGGGGTTAAATGTTCACTTTCTTTGTAGTGGGTGGAGTTAAATGTTCCCCTTTATTGATTTGGGTGGAGTTAAAGTTAGGCAGGTAACTTTTATTGAAGTGGGCGGGGCTATAAGTTGAGCCACCAAGCTGCGTCAGAGAGGTCTTGGCTACCCTCCACTCTTATATGCAGTGTACGGTAATAAATCATACGCCCTTGAAAGCAGTTTTTTGCTGCACAGTCAAATTAGTGACTTCAGAAGCCAATTATGTAAAATAATGGCATATTTTTTAAGAACAGAGATTACAATAGATCCTGACACACTAAATGAATGTACTTAATTAAAATCTGTGCAATTAAAAAAACTCCTTTAATTGTCTTGGTGACGAGGCACATCTAACGAAAAGCACTCCAGTAGTTCGATGTCCAAACTGCCGCCAAAGAAAGTTCCCAGAACTGCGGTTCTGAAAGCATCTTTGGAACACTGATGGGCTTTGAGAGGACGGAGCTGTAATGGCTGAACGGATAAAGGTGCACTATTAATTAAATTTGAATAACAGGGATAAAAACAGGCGTAATGATGGCAACAGCGTAAACCTCTCAGTCCGCTGTCCAAACCGTGCTTCATTAGCCTCACAGAAATGTCCGTTTGGAAGTTTTGTTTTTGTCCTTCTTTCGCCTGAAAACTTGCCAACGATGAACACAATCTGATCAAGCTAATGAGCGCAAAAGACCTTAGCGCAGTTAACACTGTCTGATGACTCATCCTTATAGCGTATGTCTGATTATGGTGTTTTATTCAGCATCTACTGCTCGCTCCCTGCTGTTACGTCATGTGTTCGTTGTGAGGAATGGGCTGCTGGAAGTGCAGACAGATATGCTCAGTCTTCAGTGAGGGGTTAAATCTCGAGTCTTCAGTTTCTCTTATCTAGTTTACCACTGTATCTAAAAGGGGCCTCTAAAAAAGTGGTTCAGAGTCGTTCCTAGTAGTTCTGCTGTGAAACAGTGGTGAATAGACGTCCACCTCTGTAGTGTGTATTCCATGTAAATATGGCATTTTATAGTATTTATTTTATATTAATAGTATTTTATAGTGTGTATATATATATATATACAAAGTATTTTAGTACTGTAAGGGACTACACACCTAAGATTTCACTCACCTTTGCACCTGTGTGAATGTGATACAGCACTAAACCCGATTTGCTTTGATTTCAAGTCTAAACCGTTTGACACTAATTCACTCTGAATCCGTGTTTATGTTTAAAGGGCTGAATTAGTCCGGTATTCATATCAGGTTGTTGGAATTCCTCTTTAATACTAGGTGCTTCAGAAAGAAACCAGAGTAATCCGGATACATGAGAAATCCGATTTCTGATCTGAATCCAGCTCTCTTTAGCAGATTTCTTTATTGGATTTCTAGGCTTTAATGCAAAATGGGAAATCTGAATCAGCTGTTGACATAGACCCTTGGAATAATCGGATAACTGCCGGAATCGAATTATAATCAGATTATTGATCGATTTGATCCTCTGTAAGTGTCCGCTGATACGATCCACTTCTGATCATCGTGCATCCCTACATGTGAAACACATTCCCTGCTGACTGAGGAACAGCACCATCACTTTCCCCTCGTGGTACGAACGCGAGCCCGTGCCGTGAACTTCTCAGGGAGAGTGTCCTAATGTTTTCCCGACATGGCTCTTCATCTTGAACTTTAGCACCCTCTCCTTCCACATCATTATCCTTTGCCAGCGTGTTCTGAAACAGTGGTCGGAGGGAGCTGGCAGCTGGAGGAAGGTGTGAAAGTCTTTCTGTGGTGCTGCCCGCGGAGGTGGTGCGGTCTCCAGGCGCAGGAGAGGAGTCTGCCTCAGCGGGAGAGCGCCGGTCACCTGACCACATCAAACATAACGAGACAGCTCCCTGTTAACGAGACACAGATCAGCTTAATGAGCTTAGCCACAGAGAAACGCTCTGCTCCAGCTCGCTACCAGCCGGCTCATGCTGCTTCTTTCTCTCTCGCTCTCTCTCTCGCTCTCTCTCTCACACTCACTCTATCTGTCACACTCTCCCTCTCTCTTTCACACTCTCTTCCTTTTTCCTTGTTGTATTTCTGTCTTCTGTCATTCAAAAACTTTCTCTTTATCCCTCCTTTTCCTCTTTCATGATCTCTCTCACTTTCTCTGTCACTCTATCTCTGTCACACTCTCCCTTGCTCTTTCACACTCTTTTTCCTTGTTGTATTTGTCTTCTGTCATTCCCTCACTTTCTCTCTGTCCCTCCTTTTCCTCTTTCATCCTCTCTCTCATACTTTCTCAGTCACTCTATCTGTCACGCTCTCCCTTTCTCTTTCACACTTTTTCCTTGTTGTATTTCTGTCTTGTCATTCCCTCACTTTCTCTTCTTGTCCCTCCCTCACTTTCTCTTCTTGTCCCTCCCTCACTTTTCCTCTTTCCTCCTCTTTCTCTCTCCCTCTCTCCCCTCATAGCTCTCTTGCTTCTTCTATCTGTTGCTCTTTCTTTTTCTTGCTCCTTTCTTTTTGTCTCTTCCTTTTCCCTTTTCTCTGCCGTTCATTTCTCTCTGTCTTCTGTCATTCTGTCTCTTTCTGTCTCTCCCTGTTTCCTTTCTTCTCCCCTCTCTCTTCATTCCTCATATTTCTCTCTCTCTCCTTCTCTGTTTATATCTCTCTCTAGCTCTCTTGCTTCTTCTCTGTTGCTCTTACTCTCTCTCTGCCTTATATCTCTGTTTCTCCTTCTTCTTATTCCCTTTCTGTCTTCATTTCTCTCTGTCTCTCTCTCTCTGTCTCTCTATCTCTCTCTTTCTCTCGCTCACACACACTCACACACACGTATCCTTTCTATTCCTGTCTGTTTTCTATCTCCCTCCCCCTCTTGTCTGCCTGGCAACAGAGAGTCTATTGAAGCTGTGAAGATTTTGGTGAAATGACCTTTCATGGCCACTCCAGACCGAAGAGGTAGTAAACAGCAGGTAAACTTTTGGTGAAGACCTTGGCCACACGCCGGCAACTTTTCTCCCCCCCCTCGTCCACATCACGTACTTTCCCGGCTGCCCGTCAGCATAATATCCCGAGGTCACGACCTTAACGAGGGGGATTGATTATGTGTACCCACGAGTGGCGGTATTAAGCCAGGCTCTCCGTGACCGGGCCTGTCTCTAAATCAAGGCTAGAGTCGCCGGGTGAGCTGATTAGACGGCGGCGGAGGTTGATCCTCCCACCGCTTCTCCATTCACCATAAATATTCATACGCAGAGCCCACACACCTCGCTCACCATTACGCGCTAATTACTGCTTCAAGATCACTGCCAGGTTCAGCAGGGAGACAGAAGGGGCATTAAAGACACTCTTGTGCGGATGTTCTCTTTAATGAAACGATCGCCTCACACCACGCAGGAAAACATACTGTATCTTACCTGTGTCCGGACCACCGGATCTAGAACCATTGCAGCGTTAGACTGTTTGACATGTCTGTTTGCCTAGTCACACCAATTGGCTTAATTCTCGAGTTAGCCTATCTATGCTCTGCCCATAAATTTCCTTCTTTGTTTGTTTGATTTGTAGTTTTGCAGACTCCATAGCACTGAGGTGTCTTCTCACAGTGGAAGGGTGGAAACACCTGTGGATCTTCTCAGATCTGACGGATTTAGCAGTGCCGGTTTCTCTGTACTCATAATTAATCAAACAATCAAAGTCATTCAATCCCTCAATCAACCTACCTTAATTTAAACTGAATATACTGAGCAGTGACAAACTGCAACAGCCATAAATGAAATGTAAAGGGGGGGGGGAACTCACCTCAAACACTTTCTGATGAGGTTGAAGTTTACTTGTTAACTTGTAAGTGTTTAAGATGGAATGGGTAAATTTTTGGCACCAGAGCGTAACTTCTGCACTGTTTAAGGTGGGATGGAAAGTTTGAAAATGGCAGTTCTACTTTAAACACGTGCATTTGGAGCTCCTGTGCTTGACTTGGCGCTTGTGTTGGACATATTAGCATATACAAGGCTAACTCTTTTCAAGTCTGAGCAACCCAGCAATGTAAAGTCAACCCAGTATATTAACCAAGTGTAATGAGGGCGATCCTCATCTGCAATGCAGTAAAGCGGTAGTCCAGAGACCAAGGATGGAGAAGTATAATAAACAGTGAAACAGAAAGGCATCGCCATATTGAAAGTATGTAAAGCTAAAAATAGTTGGTGATAAATAGTTTAAACTGGTGCTATCAATTAAATAATAACAATAATAAAGAAAATAAACAACACAAAACAATAAAACATGCCAAAACCCAATAACAACAATCCGAGTGGATAAGGTTAGGGANGGTAGTCCAGAGACCAAGGATGGAGAAGTATAATAAACAGTGAAACAGAAAGGCATCGCCATATTGAAAGTATGTAAAGCTAAAAATAGTTGGTGATAAATAGTTTAAACTGGTGCTATCAATTAAATAATAACAATAATATAGAAAATAAACAACAGCAAAACAATAAAACATGCCAAAACCCAATAACAACAACCCGAGTGGATAAGGTTAGGGATGAAAAGTTGAACTCCAGTTTTGGAAAACTTGTTTTTCCATTTATTTCCCTTTTAAATTTGCTCTTTGTTATGCAAATTGATAATTTCCTCAGAACTGTCTCCTGAAAAAGTCATAACTTAAAGGCTATTTTTGCAGGAAATTAAATAAACCAAAATGGTTCTCTGACTTTACTGTCTATTGGCACCAAACTAACATGTTTGCCAAAAACTAAGATACTTCTAGCAGCGCTGTTCTGCTCCTTTATTCATTTTCCACAGTGACAAACTAGCCAGAAATGCCAAAGCTCACCTCAAACACTTTCTGATGTCTAAGTGTTTAAGATGGAATGGAACATTATTATGACCACCAGCTAGTATCCAGAGTAACCGCTGTGTGCAGCACGGACAGCAGCTAGACGGGCTGAGAGTGACTCAGTAAGGTCCTGGTAGGTTGTCACAGGTGTCTGGAGCCATGCTGACTGCAGTGCATCCCACAGCTGCTGGAGCTTGTGTGGGGGAGGATCCATAGAGCGAACACCAGGATCCAAGTGGTCCCACAGATGCTCAATTGGGTTCAAGTCTGGGGAGTTAGGGGACCGGGATAGTACTTGGAAGTCTTGGTCATGCTCTTACAACCAGTGTCGGACACTTCTAGCCGTCTGGCATGTCACATTGTCTTGCTGGAAAATCCCATCTGCCCCAGGGAAGACAATCAGCAGCATGTATGGGTGTACGTGATCTGCAAGGATGGACTCATACCCAGATCGGTTGGGAATGAATTCCATGTGGATAAGCGGCCCAGAGAATGCCATGACAGCATTCCTCAGACCATAGTGCTACCGGCACCAGCTTGTGTTTATCCACAAGTAGGAAGTGGTCATAATTATGCGACTCGACTGTGTAGATTAAACACATACATTTGGAGCTTCTGTGTTTGACTTGGAGATTGTGACAGACATATTAGCATATTCAAGGCTAACTCTTTTCGGGTCTGAGCAACCTAGCGAGCCAAAGCTAACTTAGTTAGCATCTTGGTGAGCTAGCTAGCAAACCAGCAGTCCATCTATCTGTATGTGTGTTGCACATGTCTGAGGTTCACTCACCCAGCATGCCGTGTGTGTGTGTGTGTGTGTGTGTGTGTGTGTGTGTGTGTGTGTGTGTG